>OV839567.1:23671427-24271427 GCA_929447395.1 Epistrophe grossulariae
ATAACCAAATCTAATAGCCCGTACAATGCTCCTATATGGGTTATTCCAAAAAAGATCGATAATTCAGGCCTTCAAAAATGGCGTATAGTGATCGATTTTAGAAAACTGAACGAGGAAACTGTAGAAGACAAATTTCCCATCCCCAATATAGAAGACATTTTATCAAAACTGGGAAACGCCCAATATTTTTCGGTCCTTGACCTTGCAAAAGGCTCTCACCAAATCCCCATAAATAATGAAGACAGCATTTTCAACCGCAAACGGACATTATGAGTTCACTCGAATGCCGTTCGGGTTGAAAAATGCTCCCGCATCATTTCAAAGAATGATAAACGAAATTTTATCAGATTACATAAACAAAATCTGTGTCGTATATCTTGACGATATACTGATCTTTTCAACTTCGTTACAAGAGCACATCGATTCGCTGAACAAAATATTAAAAAAAAGATTAAAAGAGTTTAATCTGAAAGTTCAGATTGATAAGTGCAATTTTTTGAAATGGGAAACTGAATATTTAGGCCATATAATTTCGGAAGATGGTATAAAGCCCAATCCAAACAAAATTGAAATTATCCAGAAAATTGAATTGCCTCATACAATAAAACAGATTAAATCGTTTTTAGGAGTCACAGGATTTTATCGAAAATTCATCAAGGACTATCAAGTAGCCCTTCCGATGACCAGATGCCTAAAAAAGGGTGCGAAAATTAACATTAAAGATATGCACTATATTGAGGCCTTTAACAAGCTTAAAGCCCTTATATGTAGTTGCCCAGTTTTAATGTACCCAGATTTTTCTAAAAATTTTACTTTAACAACGGATGTGAGTAATGCAGCTCTAGGTTCAGTTTTGTCCCAAAATCAACATCCTATTGCCTTTGCCTCAAGGACATTGAACAAGCACAAATTAAACTATAGTACTATTGAAAAAGAGCTTTTGGCTATAGTGTGGGCAACTAAGTATTTTAGGCCATAATTGTTTGGACGTAAATTCAAAGTTCAAACTGACCACCGCCCATTAGTTTGGTTGCAGTCTTTAAAAGAGCCCAACTCTAAACTTCAACGATGGAAAATAAAATTAAACGAATATGATTTAAGAGTGGAGTACATTAGAGGAAAAGAAAATCAGGTAGCTGATTTTCTAAGCCGCTTGGAGATAAATTGTATCAATGATGACGAAGTAAGATCTTATCTCGCAACAATACTTAGTGGAATTGAAAATCTAAATGATCATATTTACATAGCCGAAACTCCATTAAATGTTTATAAAAACCAGTAACATGTAGTGAAAGCTAATGTTAACACATATAAATGTAACATTTTTATATAAAAATAAGAGAAGGATAACTATTTCATTAAAAGATTATAATGAAGAATTTGTTTTGAAAATTTTAAAGGAAATTTTACCTATGAAAGGAACTATAGGTATTTACTGTAAGGAAGATAATATATTCATTGGTTTACAAAAAAGAATCGTAAAATACTTTTTAAATTCACCCGATATGAAAATGCTTCGTTGTACAAAGTTTCTTGAAGATATTCCAAATAAGGAAACTTTATTAGAAATAATTGAAAAGGCTCATATCAAAAAAAATCATAGGGGAATAGATGAAACATTTTTAGAGTTGAAGAACTTGTACTATTTCCCAAATCTAAGACTAGAAATACATAAATTCATAAACAATTGTATTTTTTGCAATAATATGTGCAAGTATGATCGGCATCCAATAAAACCAAAAATAATGGTTACAGAAACCCCTTGCAAGCCTAATCAAATAGTTCATATAGATATATGGTTCTTTAATAAAAATAATATGTTTTTATCATCAATCGATAAATTTTCAAAACACGCATCAATTTACCCAATAACAGACCGACATTCAATTACAATAGTTGATATTTTAAAACATAGATTTTCAATTCTCGGAAAACCAGGAAAAATTATCGCAGATAATGAATTCAATACAGCTTACATAAAAAACTACTTGAGTCAAGAAAATATAATGTATCATTTTACTGCTCCGAATACGCATACTCTAAATGAACATAATATGAGGTTTTTAATTTTAACAAGGACAACAAAGACATAGAAGACAAAACGTTAGTTTTCAAAGCAGTTGAATTATACGATGATACAGTTCATTCGAGTACAAAATATAAACCATCTTTTAACAACAACATATTTTTAAACTCAGCTTTAAATTATTCAGACTGGATAAAACTAACAAATTTAGTTCAAGAAAATAAGGAGAAACGTATAGGTAAAATTAACGAAACGCGCGTTGAACCGTCTGAGATCGAGAATTCGTTAAAAATTTTGGTTTTTATAACATAAAGCCACGTTACATTATAAAAGATGTGAAGGAAAAAGGAAAAACTTATTTTAAAGACAAAGACAAAATTAAACGAGATATACAAATTGTTAAAAGAAAATACAAGTACCAAGACCCAATTAGTAATGTAGAATTTCATTCAAAATTAACTGAAAGAGAAAAAAAGTTAAAGTTAAAAAATTAAAGTTATAATTGTTGCAAGCTTCAGGTAAATTAATAACATGATTCCAAAATTTAACTTGATCATTAATTTTTGTGCCTACTTGTCATAATTAAAGTTATACAAATTAAACAAAATTATTATTAATTTTATTATTATTAATTATTTCTTCAAATTGTAACTTAACTGTAAATTTTAAGTATTGTTCGTCATTAATATTAAAATTATCTTACTTTCTGATAAAATCATTTAATTTTAACTATTGAATAATAATCAAATTATGTACTTTAAAATACTTTGTTGCTATTATTACTAAATAATTTTTCATGTTTTCACTAAAATCTTAAAAAATACTTTATTAATTTGTTTAATGATTAATTTGTTAATTTTTTCAATTTGTTACTGTCATTATTAATTTGGTGATTTGAATGCTAGGATTGGAGAATATCAAAATTCTTCCGTTAATATTTTACGACCACGAGTTGCACTGGCTGAGAGTAGATGTTCTAGGGATGAAATATATAACCGCAACGGGCGGAGTCTAACAGAATTTTTTTGAAGTTTTCGGTCTATTCGTTTTAAATGGGTCTTCTAATAGTGATGTGGCGAATTTACTTTTGTTAGCGGCCAGGGACAATCCGTGATTGACTTTGCTGCGATGTCAGGGGACTGGCTGAACAGATTAGATTTAGATTTGTTATGATTTTTATTTCATGAAATGTACAAAAGTTTTGTTTATCTTTCATTATATGACATGGCCTATACCGTCTGCCAGTTGGCAAATATTACTTAAACAAATGTAATTTTAAACAATGTGTTTATTCTCGTTTACAATTTTTAATATAAAAAGAATAAAACAATTTAACTAGAAAACATAACAATAATTGAATAAGAGAATAGTGTGTAGCATTTATATTAAAACAAATAGAGATAGATAATATGTTCTAAAAAAGTTCAGTGAAGATCCGTGTTCTTCAAAGCTATTTTGACGTATCTGTACAAACTCTCCCAGTCAGTTCCTCCATTAAGGATATCGACAATTTCAGCCTCATTCAGATAGTTCTTTCCAAAAATACTTCGCCTAGTTTCTACAAGCATAGGACATCTACTCACAAAATGAAACACGCTCTCTGTTTCCCTAAGGTTGCACAAGTCGCAGGTTTCTTGTAAATCGCTCCTGTGAGATATATGATTCAAGGGGAGTAGCTCTCCCCTTGTTTTTACAACAAGTGACATAAGGTCGGTTGAAAATTCCAAGACTCAAACCATGAAATTTTCTTTCTAATCACCAGCATTGTTATTTGCTTAGGCAATCTCCTATTGCCTTTAGTATATAGTTGAAATAAACAACGGAGAAAAATCTGTTTCCAGCAAAAGGATATGGTTAGCCGTACTGTTGGGTAGTTTCAAAGTGCGCTTCAAAAAATGTCTGAGAATCTGCTCCACTTCTTCAAATTCCTTGTGTCCCCAAACTTGTGCAGCGTAGAACATTATCGCTTTGGCCGTTGTTTTGAAAATTTTAAATTTTGCTTCATATTGAACATCTCTGTTGTGCATCACACTTCTCCAAGTCGCATTTAACGCATTTTTCGACTTAGCTAATTTATCTGTCATGTGGTTCTATGAGTTAAGATTTCTGGAAATCCGTATACCAAGATAATTATATTCACTCACGATTTCAATGTTATGCTCTCCAAACTGCCATTTTTCGCTGCGACAGTTTCGTCCTCCTCCGTTGCGAAAAATCATAACTTTTGACTTGTCGAGGTTCACCTGGAGTCTCTATTTATTGCAGTACTCAAACAATCCATTTATCATTAATTGGAGACTTTCCGTTGACTCAGCAAGCATAACGATATCATCTGCGAACAAAAACAATTTTATTAGAGGTCTGGTGAAACTCGAGCTCCTCCTTGTAGAATTTCTTCGATGTCGTCGATAAACAATGCAAAAGTAGAGAGCTTGGGCAGCAGCCTTGTCTCAGCCCTATCTCTACTAGAAACTGTTCAGATACTTTGCTTCCAAGGGTCACTGCAGATGTTGTTGACTCGTATAACCGTTCCAAAATGTTTCCAAACTTTGTCGACATTCCTTCAACATTAGCGCTTTTCTGTCTATAGTGTCGATGCCGCCTTGAAGTCGATAAAAAAAGCGTAAAGTTTCTTTTTCGATCCCATAAATATCTCAACTATATTGGTAAGTGAGTAAATTTGATCAATTGTAGAATAATTTTCGCGAAGACCAGCTTGTGATTCACTCAACAAGTTATTTTCCTCTACCCAATTATAGACGTTTGTAAAGTAGTTTTGCTAGAACTTTCATCGATGAATTCAGCAACGATATACCCCTGTAATTAGCAGAGACACTATTGTCACCTTTTTTGAAAATTGGACAGATGATTGTTTCTTTGAAACAGCTTGGTATACTAGCGCTCTCATATGCCTGGTTTAAGGCTCTTGTTAGGTATTCTACGAAGAGAATTGTGCTGCATTTGTAGTACTCTGGAGGGATTCCATTTGATCCTGGTGATGGTGAATCAAGCTCATCGTTCTGTTGGTAATGGATGGCATACTGAAAGGATGAGGAAAAACTGTCTTACGTCAGCGTTCGAAAATCTTCTACCAAGTCATCAATATCAACTGGTGGAGCGATTTTCTTGTTTGATTTTTTGTTCATTTCGCGGACAATCTTCCAGAAGTCACCTGCATTTCTACAGCATGCAAGGTCTCGAGCAATGTTCCTTGAGTAAGTTTGTCTCTTACTCTTCAGTAACTCTTTGTAGCTTTTATTACCGGTAAGATACTTTTCTTTGAAATAGATGTTTTCGGGATATCTTCTAAACAGTGTTAGCCAGGCAAACGATCTTCTGCGTGCATCGATACAGTCTTTATTAAACCATTTTTCTTTGTAGTGGATAGTGTTGTTATAACTTATTCTACATTGAACTGGTATCGCTCTTTCAACAATTTCATCAAGATTAGACAAGTTAAGAACATGGAGTGAAAAATTTCTTTCACGCAGAAGGAGAGCGCTATTTAAAGCTCTTGCTAACCACTAGCAAACGCATTTTTCCACTTATACTTTAATTGTGTAGCTGACTCTCTAGACTGACTCTGATTGACGTTTATTGTCACTTGATTCGGTAAATGATCGGAATGTATTGCAGTTATAACTTCGAATTCATCTATTAAATTATTTCAGTCTCCCGACGCCATTGCATAGTCGATCACAGAGTTTCCCTGTGGTCCTATAAAAGTGAAATCACCTGATGCATATTTATCAGTGGTACCATTACATATGCTTAGTCCAAATGAGTTGCAAAGATCAACAATTCTTCTTCCTTCTCTATTAATTACTCCATCTCTCGAACAACGGCTCCTATCTCTTAGCTTATTTTCGGTTTCTAAATCTCCTGTTCGGGCATTAAAGTCACCGATGAGCATAATGTTGGATAGATCGCTGCTAAACAAGCTGTCTTCGAGCTTCGTAAAATAACTTTCCCAGTTAATACAATTTAAGTACACCGCGATTAAATTCAGTACCATATGATTTACTTTGATCTCCATAATACAGATATCTCCTACAAGCTTATACCGACAGTTGATTATTATTTTTGAAGCCCATGAGTATTCTTCCACTTGCCCGACCTTTTCTATTTACTTTAATTGCTTTTAACCACTTTAATTTATAATCACTGAAACTTGATTCGAATTTGTTAAAATGTTTCTCAGTTACATGTGTTTCTATTAATACAAATATTTCATATTGATTTATAAAGTTTGTAAAATCTAAAATTTTTTTTTTTTTATTTAAACCTCCAATATTATAACTTAAAATATTTATTTTAACTAACTCATAATTTTGACAGACTGCTTTATTCTAATAACAAAAGTTAACATTGAAATGTGCTTGGGTATTTAACCCGAAAAGTGAACTACTCTCAGATGTATTTCCAGTCGTAGCAGCCCTTGATGTTGATGAACCGAAGCCAACTTCGCCTGATGTTTGTTGTTGATTTGTATTGACATTCGATTGTGTATTTGGAATTTTTTGTAAATAATTAATATTTTCAAAAAAGTTTGCATGAAGATTATGTTTTTTGATTATCGTTTTCAGGCCATTTTCCGGGTCGGCTACAAACCTCTGTTGATCTTCATTCCATTCCATTCCACTAATATATCGTCTATTTTCAATTTATCATCGCGCAGTAGCATCTTTACCCGGAGCTGTTTGGCTTGGATGTGCTTGCGTAATTGAAGGAGTCTGCTACGCTTTTGGCGTGTCTTCGGGGGGTAATCGCGACTTATTGAGACGCCGCACAGTGGCGCCAATTGACTTTTTTGGTTGCAAAAATCATAGCTCTTAAGTGAATAAAGATATCGTGATAATTTTTTTTTCTACTTAAAGAAAATTTCCAAGGCTATAAAGTTTGTGAATTTTAAGAAAAAAATATTTACAGGGTGTTTCAGAATCTTCAGCTGAAATACGACTTTCTTCTCATAGGAAATTAACTTAATATTTTACCTCAAAACTTGTCAAAAGCAAATAACTGAAGTAAAAACAGGGTGTCTCAAAGTCAAACAAAGTCACAGTGGTGCATAAAGTAAAAAAACAATATTTTTTTTTTTAAATATTTCTGCTAGTGTATAAAAAGCCTTTTTTATTATTTTGCTGCACTTTAGAGTGAAAATATTCTACTTCAGTGGTACATTTTAAGTGAAGGTATAGAGAAAGTATGTAAAATGCTATAAAATAATAAAATTTAAGAAAAATTCTTTACAGGGTGTTCCAGAATTTCGTATTAAAAAAAAAAATTTATCCAAAAAGGTAAAAGTAGTATTTTTTTTTTAAATAAAAATGAAAATGTTAATGTTTGCAGTAATTGCAGAATATTTTAAAACTAGTTCAAGTGAAACAGTAGGGCAAAAAAAAAAAAACCATTTAAATTTTGTTTGTGTTGCAAAAGTTTTTTTTTATTATTTAGTGGCACATCAACATAACAAATTATTTCAATAATATGTTTTAAGAATAATAGTGGAGAGTAAATAAATTAATAAGTAAAAATAAATAAAAACAAAAAACTAGATTTCTTGGAAACTTTTGTCAAAGTCCGAGGTAATTTCTAGTAAACTAATCATTTCTGGAGAGTATCGTGCTTTGAGGTCTTTTTCAGTTCTTACATGCCTTATCGAAGAAATAAGAGGGTCCGATGAGGCTTCAAGCATGTTAAATAGGCCTTCATTCTGCCGCATCCTTGAAACCTTGCAGGTATTTTGGTACCTATATTTTTTGTAGTCTTTATTTTTGGATTCCTGAGCTTCTTCTGACAGTTCTCCGATTGGTAACGACTGATACTCGATTATACTTTGGCCA
Organism: Epistrophe grossulariae; assembly: GCA_929447395.1. NCBI lineage: Eukaryota > Metazoa > Arthropoda > Insecta > Diptera > Syrphidae > Epistrophe > Epistrophe grossulariae. The sequence goes on from OV839567.1 coordinate 23,679,297, forward strand.
TGAGCAAAAATTTTATGAAGAGTAGGTGTAAGAAGCTTTTCGGGATACTTTTCTTTCAGCAAATTTGTTGTTTCCATTGCATAAACTCAAAACTTTGAACCGTCAACATTTTATCTGCAGTTTAGAACGTTAAGTATTACTTGAAGCCTTCTTATCACTTCCATATTAACTCCAGTTATACGAGCTGTTACATCTGGTTCTGCAAAAATCTTCTCGATGTATTTCCATCGTTAGTGTATCCAAATCCTTGTTTTGGTTTATCCACATCGAGTCCCATTTCATCGCGAAATTTCCTTTGGATATCTTGCTTCCTTATTCTTTCTGCCTCATCGTTAAAAATAATTCGTGGTTTACAACAATAACTACATCATCATCAACCTTATATTCAAAAGGTTGAAGATTAGCGATTTGGATTTTGATGTCATTCACTGTGCTCCTTATAAGATCTGCAGTTTCCTTTGCATACTGGAACATTATTGGTCGGCAGAAATGAACTGATGATGGGCGAGGGTTTTTCCAATATTCACTATTTGGACACTTAAGTCTCAGGGGAACAATTGAAGCCATAAACATGTTTGCATCTGTTATTGTTTCACCATCATGTGTTACTATTTTTTGTTTCTAGGCACTTTGTCCAGATGATCCATCACAGCCCCACTTGCTTTGTAACCTCAGATTTCTTGGAAGTCCAATTAATTCCTGTTCACTCTTCGTTTCCAAAATTCTTCTTGTTGTGTGATTCAAGATGTCTTGAAGGCTGACTCTGGCAGATGTTTCCGTTACTTCACAATTATCCGGAACTGATGCTTTTTTCGTGAGTGTTATGGCCTTCCTCTAGAGTTTTTTGATGTACTTGGTAAATTATCCGTTTCATCTGTCCTTTCAAAATCAATGCAAAGAAGATTTGATAACCAACAATCATTTTTCTTTAAAAAATTGACTTTCGTTCTATTGGCTGCATTCCATTTTGACTTAACCTTTACATAAAATGATGACAATTTTTTATCGAAATTATCTATTCCTTCAAGTGACCAATTTTCAACTGAAAGGTTATATTTATTTTTTAAAGCTATGATGAATTCTTCTTCTGTATGCTTTTTATCGAAAAAAATTTCAACTAGATCACTGTAGGTAATTTCCATTTTTAAGTTTCTTTAAACTAAATTGTTTGTTAAAATACTCGCAGTGTCTATTACGTGTTTTCGTTATAACTAATCATTTAAACTATTTTCTTATATTTATATACCTACTTCTTTTGTCATGATAGTATGTATTTGTACCTAACATTCTTATTGCATTAAATAAAAAGGATAACACAACAGGTACTTGATCTGTCATAAAAATGAATAGTTTTTTACAAATCATGAAAACTACCTGATCATAAAAAAATATTACCTAAGCCATACCCATGTCCTAATCCTTTAAAATAGAGGTAGTCAAAAAATAAATACATTTTTACACGTAAAAATAATGTTTTTATGACCAGTTGCATTTTTAAGCATATAATAAAAAAAAGCCATAACGAAAAAAAATTACCTTTTTTAATAAAATCTCTCTAAACCGCAAACGGGCAAAAATGGGCAGCTGATTTTCTTAGTAAATGCTTCAGAAATAGTAAAAGATTAAATTTCCGTTGAGTCTAGACCGAAGCCTCTCGAAGGTTTTTTTTATAACCCAACTCAAATTCACAAAATTGAGCCAAAAACAGCTTTTCGAAAATCTTAAAATTTTTCAATAAAAAAAAATGGATCAGAATTGTAATAAAAATAGTCCTTTTTATAAGATCAAATAAAAAAAAATATAATTTTTGAAGAAGGTTTTTAGATTTTAACACCGAAACTCTGAAACTTTTCATAAAACAAATATTTTTTCTTTGATTTTAAAAATCAGACAACTTTGACTACCTGTATCATCCGAATCCTTCTACCGATTTTAAAATTTCTTTCGGCTTTTGAAGCTTCCACTTATACCTAATCCATTAAAAAAATTCGTTTTGGATTTTAATCACACGCGAAAATTGAATTTTGCAAGCACTTTTGCAAAAAGGCGCCACAGTGCGCCGGTTCCTTTTAGCTTTTTTACGTTCCTGAGAACTTGGAATGCATTTTGTTTAAATTCGGCCAAAATCGTAACAACATCGTCATTAGCTGACTGGCTGAACATTATCGATGACTTTGAAGTTGCACTAGTCAACTATTGGGCTCATTTTTCAATAGTTATTAAAATTTAGCTAACGGAGTTAAACCAACAAGCTACACCTTCTAGCTTTAACAAGACTACTTAAGTCGGAGAACAATGCAACCCTCTATAAAAGTCTCCTGTCTCGGCACTTCCAATCTCTACCTCAACAATCCATTGTCTCGTCTGAAAAGACGTGTGAAAGTATAGAACAGGCTATAAAGGCCGCAGTCGCTTTTGCTGTGAAGAGTACACACACTTTTGTAGCTAAAAATGTATGGATTGACAAGGATTGCAAAAATCTCCGTAAACTTTCGTTTGTTTACCTAAAACTGTTTAGAACGACCAATTCCCAATTTTTCAAAAATATCTACCTTCGTGTCAATAACGTTTTTAAAAAAATGCTTTCAAGCAAGAAAATCACTTATTTAAAAAACGTGGCTAAGAAATTAGAAAACTGCACTAACTCAAGTTATTTTGGGATATAGTGCGCGAACTTGGTGGGTGCAATCAAGGTATGAAGTTCTCTTTAGAAGCTGAGACGTTAGCAGCTCATTTTAAAACTCTACTCTCAGCTGATGAAGACCTTCATATCTTTGATTACGCACTGCCGGATACTAGAATCAACGAGCTGGATATGGATTTCTCTTTGTCCGAACTGGAAGTAACGCTCCAAAAAATAAAAAATAACAAGGCTCCTGGCTTAGACGACATACCAGTCGAGTTTTATAAAAACAGCACTACCGATTTAAAAAACTATCTCGTGTCTTTCTTTAATAAATTGTATAATGATGGATGTGTTCCCAACAGTTTCAATGAATCTGTTATTTTTGCTATCTTTAAGAAAGGCGATGTAAACGCTGCGGAAAATTATAGGGGCATTTCAATTTTAAATTCAATAAGAAAAACATTTACGGCAATTCTGAACGATCGGCTCTCAAAATGGATTGAGGATAACAGTATTTTGAGCATCTTTCAAGCTGGTTTCCGCCCAGGTTTTTCGACCACGGATCATATCTTTGCTATTTCAAGCATTGCCCGGCAATTTATAGATAGGAAAAACAAACTATACACTTGCTTTGTTGACTAAGCTGCATTTGACAAAGTCAACAGACAGGCTTTAATATACAAACTCTCTTGTATTGGTTTGTCAAATAAACCTTCTGAGTTCATTTTTTGAGTTTTGGGGCTTGCAAATTAATACCCAAAAAACTAAGATTATCATATTTGAAAAGAGAATCAAGAAGACGACCAGAAGAAAATTGGTCTCTAAACAATATACACATTGACGTTGTACAGGAGTTAAATATTTGGGAGTCCTTTTGACCTACAATTTAAGCTTTCTAAAGCACTCCAACGAAAAAAGAAACGAAGCTAAACCACTGATCTCTATAATATACTGGATAGTGTATTCCCTATATGTATAACAGTTTTTTTTTACTCCATTTGAAGATGACAATTAGTGTACCTTCCCTAGAAGCAAACGAGTCCGCTTTGGATCCGCGCACGTAGTAAACAATGTATGGAAGTCTCCGTATACGGATCCAAACATGGATCCGCAAAACTGCGTTTTTCGGCTCAAATTAGTATGGAAATTAGAATCACCACGGACTCATTTTGTGCATGTATTGTGAGAGAGACAGATTCCCATTTCACCATACTCAGCGAGAACCGGAGCAAAATGGAATCCAGAACGGATCCAAAAAAATGAACGAACGTGACAGGCGTTTTGTGGTTGAAGAATATTATGCAATTTATTTTCTTCTATCGTTTGTATATAAATGAAACATCACGAAGTATTTTGTAATTAATAATTAAATAATTAACTTTTGATTTTAAATTGATTTTCTTTCTCGAGGGAATTTTTATTAAACTGTTGCGCTGGGCACGAACGTGAACACACATTGTTGTCTTCTCCTTTGTTTTCAGTCCATACAAAAATACTCACCATTAGGGTATTGTATACATTCTCTCTTTCTCAGTAAAAAAAAGTAGGTACTCTCGATTTTCGTTCTTTTTTTGCATGCATATCCAAAAAATGTGCTAATGTGTCTATGACACTCCGTTTTGAAATGATCCAAGAAAGACCGAAAAAGTTGGGTCAGTTCAAATCATCAATGGTCAAATTGACGCTCCTGATTTGTTGGGTTGTATTGGCATAAATTACCGTAGAGGATCCCACCACCTGCGAAGATTTGAACTTTTACATGTCGATTTTCATAGAACTAACTATGGCAAAAATCTAGCAACGATCGCTGTACGATTTACCATTGGCCAGATACACTCCAAAACCTTTTTCAATATTCTTGATTTTTCCCATCATGAAGAAAAATCAAAAACGGTTTGGAGTGTATCTGACCAACGGTAAGTCGTACAGCGATGGTTGATACCTTTTTTAAATCAGCAATTGATGCTTTCAAAACGAGTATCAAAATTTCTTGAAAGAGAATCACCATTAAAAAAATTTAAATTAAAAAAAAAACTTAAATAAAAAGCGCTTTTTCAAAAATATAAAAAAAATAGTCAGCCTTATCGCCAACTTAATGGGAACTTTTTTTTCCCCGGAAAAACAAAAAACGCCGGGGAAAGAATATATCCAATCGCGAATCTCCCACGAAATAATTTTTCCCCAAGAACTTAATTGGGGAAATGTTTGCATTGACACAAGGAAAAAGTCCCTGGAAAAATTATTCACGATAGCTTTTTTGCTGAAGATGATTCGTGATAGCAAATTTCCCAAAATGGAAAAAAAACTTCGGGGAAATTTCTTTCGCGTAGGGCTGAGTTTAATTTATTTCCTTTGAAGTTTTAACATAACAAAAAACTTAAGTTAAGCCAAAGTTAGTAGTATTCAGTACACCTATTATGTTAATACCAACAGCATTTCCACATAATTATTGTATTATCCAAATACAATTCTATTGGGCATACAAGACTGCTGCTACACACGGATGATAACCTTCATCAATCTTAATGAATGGTGTTTCAGAATCATCCACTATCCCTGGAACACAAATAAAAATTGACTTCGAGCGTTTTCAGGAAGAGAGCATAGGACATCCATAGTCGACACATTAGCTGCGTTTGTTGAGTTCCTAAATATAGAAAGTGTATTATAGGCATTACAAAAACAAACATTTCATATAAGTTGCTCTTAAATGATTAAAACTTAAAAAAGTGTCTTTTTGAAATCGTGGTTAAAAAGGAGATTAATTAAATTTTTCACAAGTTATTTTTATATGGAAATTTTTAAAAATCTTTGTTCGATTTGAAAATGGTTTTCAGAATCACTTAGGGGACTTAAAATGAAACTTAGAACCATTCCAACCATCCTTATAAACCTAATAGTTTTGAAACGACAGCGTGGTATATCTACCAATTTCAAGAAATTTCTTAAAAGTAATAGAAATTTCCTGAAATTGATAGGTATACTTCGATGTCATTTCCAAACTACTTGCTTTATAAGGATGGTTGAAATGGTTCTAAGTTTAATTTGAAGTCCCTTAAGTGTTTCTGAAAAATCGAATCGTCATTTTTCAGTTTTAAATGCCGAAATTACTTTTATATGGACATTTTTTGGAATCTTTGTTCGATTTGAAAATGGTTTTCAGAAACGTTTATTTCCACCATCCTTATAAAGTTAGTAGTTTTGAAACGACAACTTGGTATATGTAACAATTTCAAGAAATTTCTTAAAAGTAATATATATCTTGAAGTAATTTATATCTTGAAATTTGTAGATATACAAGGATGTCATTTCCAAACTACTTGCTTCATTTGAATTATTGGAACGGTTTTGAGTTTGAATTGAAGTTCTCTTAGTGTTTCTGAAAACCATTATCGACCAAATATTTCAAAAAATTTCTATATAAAAGTAATTTCGACATTTGCTTTAAAACTGAGAAATGCCGAAAATTACTTTTATATTGACATTTTTTGGAATATTTGTTCGATTTTAAAATGGTTTTCATAATCACTTAGAGGACTTCAAATGAAACTTAGAACCATTTCAACCATCCTTATAAAGTTAGTAGTTTTGAAACGACAACGTGGTATATGTAACAATTTCAAGAAATTTCTTAAAAGTAATATAAATTTCTTGAAAATTGTAGATATACAACGATGTCATTTCCAAATTACTTGCTTCATTTGGATTATTGGAACGGTTTTTAGTTTGAATTGAAGTTCTCTTAGTGTTTCTGAAAACCATTTTCAAATCGACCAAATATTTCAAAAAATTTCTATATAAAAGTAATTTCGACATTTGCTTTAAAACTGAAAAATGTCGAAAATTACTTTTATATGGAAATTTCTTGGAATATTTGAAAATGGTTTTCACTTAGAGGACTTCAAATAAAACTTATAACCATTTCAACCATCCTTATAAAGTTAAAGGTTTTGAAACGACAACGATATACCAACAATTTCAAGAAATTTCTTGAAATTGAAATTCCAACCACACGTCCATTCAATTCTTTAATTACATCTTTGATGTGTCCCACACTGTGCTCGGGTCTTGTTCATTACATTGTCAACAAAGACAAAGGGACACGACGGCTCTTTGCCGCTTCCACTTTGATCGGATTGTTGTGTAAGATGTAATTGTTAAGATTCTGTATTGCGTCGCGACCCTGTTGCTCCGATACCATTCAACGACGGTACCGTATTTCTCGAACAGCGTACGCAGCTCGCCAGCTTGAGTTTTCTCGTCGACATTCTCCATGTACAACTTGAATGTGCCAACGCCTGGCATTTTTGTCGTCTGAATCACTCAATCGTGTGGCTGGTTGGATTGATTTTTATCAAAATTCCTTGAAGCCTAGGTGAGGTTAATGAATTCACGTGGGGACGTAGCGCGTCTGCCGGATCCTAGGGAGCTAGTAAGGAAGGAGTTAAGAGCCCGTACGAGTAAACTTAACGCACATAAACACTGGGGGGTAGCAGATACGATGAGGACGGAGCAACGTGTTCCGGTAGCACTAGCTCTTGAAATCGAATATCTAGTTTCTTAAATTGATTTGTTTTTCGTTTTGTTAGGTATACACTTAACTTTGACCAAAAAAAATTATGTATTTTATGATTATTTAGAAAATTTTCGCGGATATGCTGATAAGTTACAACACAAATCACAATACACAAATAAATTTTGAGGTTATGGGTTAAATTGTCATTTATGTTTTGTTATACTGTTATACTTTAGAAAAGTTAAAAAAAGTAAATGTACCTTGCCACTGCACTGGTAAGGACGGAGCTAATCGTAAGACCACCGAATATAAAGAAAAAATATTGAAGGCATTGGAAGCTCTATGGGCGGAATTCCATGAAAATCATGAACAAGTTAAAAACATCATAAAGGCAGATACGCCTTAAATGCAATCAAATACTTATCACAAGGCCAAGAAAATTTACGAAGAGATGAAGCAGACCCTTCAATCCATTACACCCGAAGATAATAAAAGAGAAAACAAAGGAACAGGCACTGTTCCAAAAACAACTATTCAACAAACTTCACCTACTTCTGGCCTAAGTGAATTGTCAAGATTAATAAAAAAAACAATCGTCATTGATAACAATAATAAAGAATTCTCTTAAACGCCTTATTGAAAACAAAGAACAACATGCAGAAGAGTGCTACTCAATAGGGCTTAAAACAATCGAACAACACTGGGCGGCTGTGCAAGGTTTCCATTACAAGCTATGGACCTGCTAGAAGAGTGCAATGCAAGTGTTTATGAAGTAGAAGGTTACATTCCATACACTATATGGTCGACCAAAAGCAAGGTCTGTGAGCACAACGCTTGTCAATCAGGGATCCAAGTTACCAAAGGTAGTGTTGCCGAAGTTCGACGGTGACTATTCAAAATGGGTGCAATTTCGTGATTTATATACAGAATTGGTGCACAATCAACCTATTACGCAATGTCAAAAGATGTGGTACAGACCACTCTGACAGGAGAAGGTGAAAGATTAATTCAGCATTTCTCAACATCTGACGCCAACTATAATACTGCTTGGGAAACGATCACAAGCCGCTACGAGAATACTAGACTTTTGGTAACAGCATTATTAAATAAAGTTTTCGCTCAACCTACAAGTTACAATGAGATTCCATCAACCATCAAGACACTGCACGACACCACCCAAGAATGCCTGCTTAGCCTTCAAAATCCGAAAATTGGGATCCTCTTCTCATCCATATACTCATTAAGCGACTCGATCGGAATACACATACCCTTTGGGAACAATCATTGAAGCATCCAAAAAATCTACCATCAATCAAGGAATTCCTAGAATTTTTGGAAGAAGCACTAGGGACCAACACAAGAAGCCCAGAAGATCAGCGCAAGCGATCAGGACCTAACAAGGCGTCCACGACAATAGTTGGAGCTGGGTCCACATGCAATTCTTGTAAGGGCAACCACCAGTTGTTCTTCTGTAAGAAATTTTTACAATTAAGCCCACAAGATCGACTAAACTTGGTGCTAAAAGCGAAACATTCTTTAACATTTTGTACAAACTGTCTTAGACCAGGACATTTTTCAAATAATTGCTAATCCAGGTCTTGTACAAAATGTCAAAGAAAACATAACACACTTCTTTATTTAGATGACTTTTCAAAGAACTCGAAAACATCAGCACTTCCAGGCAAGGTAACTACCACTGCATACTCAGCAAGTCTCTGTGCTTCTGCTGCAGAAAACAATCCTACTGCAGTAAGCAAACAACACACGCCTACAAGCGTTATACTTGGTACAGTCATTGTTCATATAAAGACCCAAACGGGAAAACAAGCAGCATGTCGAGCGTTATTAGATTCTGGATCACAGGTCAACCTCATAACCGAAAAATTAGCCAAATCATTAGGTTTGAAGGAAACTTAGGAGACATTATGTGTTGAAAGTATCGGTCAAGGTAAGCAGGCACCCCATCGAAGAATTAATTTTGAAATAAATTCAAGAATAAACGGGTTTTCTACCAGAGTGGAGGCGCATATTCTTCCAAAAATTATTTCACCGCAGCCATCGCGGCCTATCATTACATCAAACTGGAATATTCCAAACAACACATTTTTGGCTGATTTACAATTTGATCGGCCAGGACCAATAGATTTGCTCATCGGTGCTGAAATATTTTATTCGACTTTGGTCGTTGGACAAATAAACTTAGGGGATGGTCTTCCAACCTTGCAAAATACCGTATTTGGTTGGACAGTAGTAGTCAAGGTATCAGCTACTACTTGCAATCCTTTGTTGGCATCGTGCGGAATTCGCACCGCAGACGAGGCTCTTGAGCAGCAGATTGAAAGGTTTTGGCGATTAGAAGAAGCCACTTCAGCCACGGATAACTTCACTCAAGTCGAGAAGTGCTGTGAAAATCGCTTCATTCAAACCACAGTTAGAGACTCGCTTTGTGGTTCGGTTACCTTTCAAAGAAGCACCCACTTGTTTGGGAGAATCCAAGCAAATTGCGTTTCATTGCGATTCATTGCTTTGGAGCGGAGGCTTGCAAATTCACCAGAGCTCAGAAGTCTTTATAGTCAATAACATTACATTCCGCCCGAAATGAATGTTCACAATAAGGGGAATTTTGTTAACACAAAATTTCGGGTGAAACTCACTATAGGCGAAAAGTGAAATATCAAATTTTCCGGGTGGAATGTTGTTCAGGCGAAACTCACAATAAGGCTGGATGTTTTAGCAGGCTCAGACAAAATTGCCTGGCAACCCAATCGGAACTGCAAACAATTCTGCAAGAAGGCGGTTTTAAGTTAAGGAAATGGTGTGCAAATCATCCATCTCTCCTGAACCGCATTCTGCTCGAGGATAGAGAAACAGAGCTTGACTTCAGCAGCAATGTCGATGAGCACATCAAGACAGTAGGGCTTACGTGGATGCCAAAATCTGATGAACTCTGTATCAAGACATCCTGGGTCAATAAAGTTCGAGTTACCAAGCGATCTGCATATTCCGATATCGCAAATTTATTTGATCCCCTGGGTATAATGGCTCCGGTAGTCGTGCGTCGTCGCAAAAATATTTCTACAGAAACTATGGGAATTAAAACTTGACTGGGATGCAGCATTACCTCAAGAAATGCAGACGACATGGCTTAAGTATCGTGAAGGTTTACAATCCCTCAATAACATCAAGATTGAAAGACACATATTTTCACATAGAACCCAAAAAAAAAAACAATACCACGTGTTTGCTTACGCTTCGGAAAAGGCCTATGGGGCAGTAGTATACATCCGGTCCGTTAGCAGTGACAACATTATAACGGTGCGATTATTATGCTCGTGGACTATGTGGATTTTATTCCACATACCTACCTACAAACATACAAAACACATGAGTATGTATGCAGAATGTATACATAAGTAATGTATATATTTATGGATGTAGGTAGGATTGTATGTAAGTATGTACATATGTAGGTATATCTATTTGGATGGTCGTATAGGTAGTTTTTTTGGATTTTCATATTTGGATGACATTAAATAGGTTTTAAATGGAGAAAAAAATGTCTATATTTTTTTTAATTTCATTTTATCGCTAAAGTCGTTGTCAAGGGTTAATTCAAAATGCTATTTATTTAAGATAACCTATGTAGGGACTGGGTAATTCACATCAGTTGTGACAAAAAGCTGGGGCATTTAGGTAATTGGCAATAGTCACGACTCACGAATAGAACCGTATGGGAGGCAGTTTTTTTGGGCTCATATAGGCGGAAATCTAATTTTTCTGAAAAAAAAAGTTGGTTTTCAATTTTAAATTTTTTCAAAAACTAAAATACCTAGGTGGGTACGTAGGCACATTCGACTATCAGTTCATATAAATATTAAACAAGTTGGTAGGTACAGGAAAAAACAACAATTAGGTATAGGTACCTACCTATATGTAAAAATTTTATAAATAAATTAATACAACATCTTTTCACCTTTATACAAAATTTTGAGTTTGAAAATGATATTTAAATTTTCACTCAAACATCTTAGTCCTGTGAAGTTAGCAAAAGAATTGTTTAAAATTAAATAAAAAATGAGAGTTCCCGATAGCAAACAAAGAGTTCTAGAGTTCCTCATACTTTTTTTCAATAGTTCTGGCGAATGAAGTGTTAAAATTCGAAAACAATTTTTTTTTTCACTTCACGCAGCAAGGAATCTTTTGAGAAAAAGAGTTCAGAGCATGTTTTTCAACTTAAAAGCAAGAGTTCTAGAGTTCCTGATGGGTTTTAGAAAGAGTTCTGCAAAATTGGAAAAGTTAGGGCAAATTAAAGTGTCCATTGACTTAGAACGAAATTTTTCAAAATCCAAAAAAATCAAAAAAAGGAGTTCTGATTAGAGCCCCACCAGCGGTTAGGGGCAATATTCAGCCAAAGGCACAATTTCAAGGCATCACAAAGGTACGAGAACCTTTTGTGTTTCAACAGTCTGACAAGGTTTATGTACCCTGTCAGATAAATCGGTGCAAAACAGTGCCGATTTCAACATTCGACAATTCGTAAAGCGTTGCCAGGGCCTAAACACTCGTTATTTTTTGGAAAACATACTTATCATATACTCACATAAGATCAGGGCTTAAAAACATTGGTTGTATCTACTCACAATCAACACTGCAGTTTCGCATCGTTACTTAGCAGGTGTTAGTCACTACAAAGCAGTTTGCCACCTATAACAATGGAGGATGAGAAGTCTACAAAATTGTTGCCCGACAGAAGGCAATTTGTGAAGACCTTCAGAGGCTAAAGGTAAACACTGGTAAGGACGGAGCTAATCGTAAGACCACCGAATATAAAGAAAAAAGATTGAAGGCATTGGAAGCTCTATGGGCGGAATTCCATGAAAATCATGAACAAGTTAAAAACATCATAAAGGCAGATACGCCTTAAATGCAATCAAATACTTATCACAAGGCCAAGAAAATTTACGAAGAGATGAAGCAGACCCTTCAATCCATTACACCCGAAGATAATAAAAGAGAAAACAAAGGAACAGGCACTGTTCCAAAAACAACTATTCAACAAACTTCACCTACTTCTGGCCTAAGTGAATTGTCAAGATTAATAAAAAAAACAATCGTCATTGATAACAATAATAAAGAATTCTCTTAAACGCCTTATTGAAAACAAAGAACAACATGCAGAAGAGTGCTACTCAATAAGGCTTAAAACAATCGAACAACACTGGGCGGCTGTGCAAGGTTTCCATTACAAGCTATGGACCTGCTAGAAGAGTGCAATGCAAGTGTTTATGAAGTAGAAGGTTACATTCCATACACTATATGGTCGACCAAAAGCAAGGTCTGTGAGCACAACGCTTGTCAATCAGGGATCCAAATTACCAAAGGTAGTATTGCCGAAGTTCGACGGTGACTATTCAAAATGGGTGCAATTTCGTGATTTATATACAGAATTGGTGCACAATCAACCTATTACGCAATGTCAAAAGATGTGGTACAGACCACTCTGACAGGAGAAGGTGAAAGATTAATTCAGCATTTCTCAACATCTGACGCCAACTATAATACTGCTTGGGAAACGATCACAAGCCGCTACGAGAATACTAGACTTTTGGTAACAGCATTATTAAATAAAGTTTTCGCTCAACCTACAAGTTACAATGAGATTCCATCAACCATCAAGACACTGCACGACACCACCCAAGAATGCCTGCTTAGCCTTCAAAATCCGAAAATTGGGATCCTCTTCTCATCCATATACTCATTAAGCGTCTCGATCGGAATACACATACCCTTTGAAGCATCCAAAAAATCTACCATCAATCAAGGAATTCCTAGAATTTTTGGAAGAAGCACTAGGGACCAACACAAGAAGCCCAGAAGATCAGCGCAAGCGATCAGGACCTAACAAGGCGTCCACGACAATAGTTGGAGCTGGGTCCACATGCAATTCTTGTAAGGGCAACCACCAGTTGTTCTTCTGTAAGAAATTTTTACAATTAAGCCCACAAGATCACTTAACTTGGTGCTAAAAGCGAAACATTCTTTAACATTTTGTACAAACTGTCTTAGACCAGGACATTTTTCAAATAATTGCTAATCCAGGTCTTGTACAAAATGTCAAAGAAAACATAACACACTTCTTTATTTAGATGACTAGGTATTTTAGTTTTTGAAAAAATTTAAAATTGAAAACCAACTTTTTTTTCAGAAAAATTAGATTTCCGCCTATATGAGCCCAAAAAGACTGCCTCCCATACGGTTCTATTCGTGAGTCGTGACTATTGCCAATTACCTAAATGCCCCAGCTTTTTGTCACAACTGATGTGAATTACCCAGTCCCTACATAGGTTATCTTAAATAAATAGCATTTTGAATTAACCCTTGACAACGACTTTAGCGATAAAATGAAATTAAAAAAAATATAGACATTTTTTTCTCCATTTAAAACCTATTTAATGTCATCCAAATATGAAAATCCAAAAAAACTACCTATACGACCATCCAAATAGATATACCTACATATGTACATACTTACATACAATCCTACCTACATCCATAAATATATACATTACTTATGTATACATTCTGCATACATACTCATGTGTTTTGTATGTTTGTAGGTAGGTATGTGGAATAAAATCCACATAGTCCACGAGCATAATAATCGCACCGTTATAATGTTGTCACTGCTAACGGACCGGATGTATACTACTGCCCCATAGGCCTTTTCCGAAGCGTAAGCAAACACGTGGTATTGTTTTTTTTTTTGGGTTCTATGTGAAAATATGTGTCTTTCAATCTTGATGTTACTGAGGGACTGTAAACCTTCACGATACTTAAGCCATGTCGTCTGCATTTCTTGAGGTAATGCTGCATCCCAGTCAAGTTTTAATTCCCATAGTTTCTGTAGAAATATTTTTGCGACGACGCACGACTACCGGAGCCATTATACCCAGGGGATCAAATAAATTTGCGATATCGGAATATGCAGATCGCTTGGTAACTCGAACTTTATTGACCCAGGATGTCTTGATACAGAGTTCATCAGATTTTGGCATCCACGTAAGCCCTACTGTCTTGATGTGCTCATCGACATTGCTGCTGAAGTCAAGCTCTGTTTCTCTATCCTCGAGCAGAATGCGGTTCAGGAGAGATGGATGATTTGCACACCATTTCCTTAACTTAAAACCGCCTTCTTGCAGAATTGTTTGCAGTTCCGATTGGGTTGTCAGGCAATTTTGTCTGAGCCTGCTAAAACATCCAGCCTTATTGTGAGTTTCGCCTGAACAACATTCCACCCGGAAAATTTGATATTTCACTTTTCGCCTATAGTGAGTTTCACCCGAAATTTTGTGTTAACAAAATTCCCCTTATTGTGAACATTCATTTCGGGCGGAATGTAATGTTATTGACTATAAAGACTTCTGAGCTCTGGTGAATTTGCAAGCCTCCGCTCCAAAGCAATGAATCGCAATGAAACGCAATTTGCTTGGATTCTCCCAAACAAGTGGGTGCTTCTTTGAAAGGTAACCGAACCACAAAGCGAGTCTCTAACTGTGGTTTGAATGAAGCGATTTTCACAGCACTTCTCGACTTGAGTGAAGTTATCCGTGGCTGAAGTGGCTTCTTCTAATCGCCAAAACCTTTCAATCTGCTGCTCAAGAGCCTCGTCTGCGGTGCGAATTCCGCACGATGCCAACAAAGGATTGCAAGTAGTAGCTGATACCTTGACTACTACTGTCCAACCAAATACGGTATTTTGCAAAATTCAAAAAAATCAAAAAAAGGAGTTCTGATTAGAGTTCCCGATAGCAAACAAAGAGTTCTAAACATTTTCTTTATAACTTTTTTTTCTAAAACTAATTTTTCAAATGTTATTCGCAAATTTAGGTGCCCATTGACTTAGAACCCAAATTTTTCAAAATCCATTTGAAAAATTTTAGAAAAAAAACTTATTAGGAAAATGTCGGGAACTCTAATCAGAACTCCTTTTTTTGATTTTTTTGGATTTTGAAAAATTTTCGTTCTAAGTCAATGGGCACTTTAATTTGCCCTAACTTTTCCAATTTTGCAGAACTCTCTAAAACCCATCAGGAACTCTAGAACTCTTGCTTTTAAGTTGAAAAACATGCTCTGAACTCTTTTTCTCAAAAGATTCCTTGCTGCGTGAAGTAAAAAAAAAAATTGTTTTCGAATTTTGACACTTCATTCGCCAGAACTATTGAAAAAAAGTATGAGGAACTCTAGAACTCTTTGTTTACTATCGGGAACTCTCATTTTTTATTTAATTTTAAACAATTCTTTTGCTAACTTCACAGGACTAAGATGTTTGAGTGAAAATTTAAATATCATTTTCAAACTCAAAATTTTGTAAAAAGGTGAAAAGATGTTGTATTAATTTATTTATAAAATTTTTACATATAGGTAGGTACCTATACCTAATTGTTGTTTTTTCCTGTACCTACCAACCTGTTTAATATTTATATGAACTGATAGTCGAATGTGCCTACGTACCCACCTAGGTATTTTATTTAAAGAAATTTCATCTATTTCTTCCATGTAAGCACCAACACATGGGCTCGCACCAGTCTTCCTTGCATCATCTTTAGCGCCCTTGTATGCAATAAGGAGCGTCTTTATTTTGCCTTCTAAGATTGAAGTTGTTGTATCAGAAGTCTGAAAAGAATTTTCGCTATTCAGTATTTTACTTACATAATACTGAAAAAATAGTTAGCTTACCGTAAATCCTTGAGAAATCATGTCCTCAAGTACATTTGCATAGGTTTCCGGCTGTGCAGGAATTCATCCTTTCGTGCTAAATAGCACCTAAGGAAGCCTAGATCCTCCCGCCGACTCCAAACTTTTCTCTTGCTATAAAAAAGTTATAAAATTAGTTTTCATTTAATTAAATTTTTTACAAACTACTTACTTCTTTCCTTGTTCAGACATGTTTGGTGTTTACCGTTTTCGATTGAATGTCAAACGAATGAATTTTTGAATGAATTGGTGACATTTCGTAGAAATTCATCGAAAAAGGAATAGGAAGCACTGTTATTATATCTGCGTAAATCATACGCAGGGATGTTTATTGCCGCTTAATTAAGCGGATAAAGGATATCATTGTTGTTGTTTTATATATAAATAATTTTTTAAGCGTTTATACACGTACAAAAAAACACCTATTATCTATCTAATTATCTATCTCAACCAAAAAAAATCGAAACCTCATGATTTGGGATCAAAATCTCTCATCCCGATTTCAAGAGAGATTTACACAACACAAAACACGCACTTACACACACACCAGAGTAAAGTGACATTTATCTAGACGTCATTGTGGAATTTTTCATTTCGGAAATTGTTGTGTTTACTTTTCACAACTTTTTTTGAAAATTAAATTATTATTATTCCTTTTTTCGTGACCTTTTCAAATTTAAATTGTTAATTAAATTCAACATGATCTCGAGAACGACGGTGAAAATCGGTGTACGTTTGCTGGTGGACCTTTCCAATGCATTTACTGGTTTCGTGTTTTGTTCAATTTATGTGTTCTGTAGAATAAGGAATGCATCGCGGCCATTGCTGCAGCCATTCCACCTTCAGGGATACCTACATATACTGCGGAAGAAAAGTCAAATGAAATCGCATTACAATGTCCAGGCAGAGAAGGTGCTGCATTACCATATTTTGTTTCCCAAGTTCAGATTTGATTTTTTTTTTGTTTTATACAAACGAAATAAAATTCCTTTTAAGTATCAAAAAAATTCCATATTTGTATTTTATTTTTAATTGATATTTTTATACTCACACGAGGAAAAAACATTGTTGACTTTTTTGTGAGTTACACAAGTCGCCATGATTAGAACTTCAGCATTTTAAATAGTCTCAAATCTACGACTAGAAAAATTGTCAGTTTTCTGTCACAATATTTGACAAAATTAAATTAAATGGATTAAATTTTAATCCAAAAGATTATCATATACCAACATTTTTCATTTTTGTATTCAACATTAACTTAACAACCACAGCTACTCTGTTTAATTTTTATAATCAACATTAGTTTTAATAGAGTGAGCAACAGCTTCTCTGTATGCTTTATTTTGTCCACAATTTATGTGTATGCATTATTATTTTTCTCAGAGCGTACCTGACCGAAATGTATTATGTTAAATTTTTTTGTATCATATTATTTTTGTAGACATATATTTTAGTTATGTATAAATTTAGCTAAGTAAACAAAATTTCTGTATAAATAGTATTGTAAGTTGATAAAATATCATCAGTCAAGATCAAAAGGTTGTCGAGTGTTCTTTAAATCTAATTGCTTCTCCCCACCAGCGGTTAGGGGCAATATTCAGCCAAAGGCACAATTTCAAGGCATCACAAAGGTACGAGAACCTTTTGTGTTTCAACAGTCTGACAAGGTTTATGTACCCTGTCAGATAAATCGGTGCAAAACAGTGCCGATTTCAACATTCGACAATTCGTAAAGCGTTGCCAGGGCCTAAACACTCGTTATTTTTTGGAAAACATACTTATCATATACTCACATAAGATCAGGGCTTAAAAACATTGGTTGTATCTACTCACAATCAACACTGCAGTTTCGCATCGTTACTTAGCAGGTGTTAGTCACTACAAAGCAGTTTGCCACCTATAACAATGGAGGATGAGAAGTCTACAAAATTGTTGCCCGACAGAAGGCAATTTGTGAAGACCTTCAGAGGCTAAAGGTAAACACTGGTAAGGACGGAGCTAATCGTAAGACCACCGAATATAAAGAAAAAAGATTGAAGGCATTGGAAGCTCTATGGGCGGAATTCCATGAAAATCATGAACAAGTTAAAAACATCATAAAGGCAGATACGCCTTAAATGCAATCAAATACTTATCACAAGGCCAAGAAAATTTACGAAGAGATGAAGCAGACCCTTCAATCCATTACACCCGAAGATAATAAAAGAGAAAACAAAGGAACAGGCACTGTTCCAAAAACAACTATTCAACAAACTTCACCTACTTCTGGCCTAAGTGAATTGTCAAGATTAATAAAAAAAACAATCGTCATTGATAACAATAATAAAGAATTCTCTTAAACGCCTTATTGAAAACAAAGAACAACATGCAGAAGAGTGCTACTCAATAAGGCTTAAAACAATCGAAAAACACTGGGCGGCTGTGCAAGGTTTCCATTACAAGCTATGGACCTGCTAGAAGAGTGCAATGCAAGTGTTTATGAAGTAGAAGGTTACATTCCATACACTATATGGTCGACCAAAAGCAAGGTCTGTGAGCACAACGCTTGTCAATCAGGGATCCAAGTTACCAAAGGTAGTGTTGCCGAAGTTCGACGGTGACTATTCAAAATGGGTGCAATTTCGTGATTTATATACAGAATTGGTGCACAATCAACCTATTACGCAATGTCAAAAGATGTGGTACAGACCACTCTGACAGGAGAAGGTGAAAGATTAATTCAGCATTTCTCAACATCTGACGCCAACTATAATACTGCTTGGGAAACGATCACAAGCCGCTACGAGAATACTAGACTTTTGGTAACAGCATTATTAAATAAAGTTTTCGCTCAACCTACAAGTTACAATGAGATTCCATCAACCATCAAGACACTGCACGACACCACCCAAGAATGCCTGCTTAGCCTTCAAAATCCGAAAATTGGGATCCTCTTCTCATCCATATACTCATTAAGCATCTCGATCGGAATACACATACCCTTTGGGAACAATCATTGAAGCATCCAAAAAATCTACCATCAATCAAGGAATTCCTAGAATTTTTGGAAGAAGCACTAGGGACCAACACAAGAAGCCCAGAAGATCAGCGCAAGCGATCAGGACCTAACAAGGCGTCCACGACAATAGTTGGAGCTGGGTCCACATGCAATTCTTGTAAGGGCAACCACCAGTTGTTCTTCTGTAAGAAATTTTTACAATTAAGCCCACAAGATCGACTAAACTTGGTGCTAAAAGCGAAACATTCTTTAACATTTTGTACAAACTGTCTTAGACCAGGACATTTTTCAAATAATTGCTAATCCAGGTCTTGTACAAAATGTCAAAGAAAACATAACACACTTCTTTATTTAGATGACTTTTCAAAGAACTCGAAAACATCAGCACTTCCAGGCAAGGTAACTACCACTGCATACTCAGCAAGTCTCTGTGCTTCTGCTGCAGAAAACAATCCTACTGCAGTAAGCAAACAACACACGCCTACAAGCGTTATACTTGGTACAGTCATTGTTCATATAAAGACCCAAACGGGAAAACAAGCAGCATGTCGAGCGTTATTAGATTCTGGATCACAGGTCAACCTCATAACCGAAAAATTAGCCAAATCATTAGGTTTGAAGGAAACTTAGGAGACATTATGTGTTGAAAGTATCGGTCAAGGTAAGCAGGCACCCCATCGAAGAATTAATTTTGAAATAAATTCAAGAATAAACGGGTTTTCTACCAGAGTGGAGGCGCATATTCTTCCAAAAATTATTTCACCGCAGCCATCGCGGCCTATCATTACATCAAACTGGAATATTCCAAGCAACACATTTTTGGCTGATTTACAATTTGATCGGCCAGGACCAATAGATTTGCTCATCGGTGCTGAAATATTTTATTCGACTTTGGTCGTTGGACAAATAAACTTAGGGGATGGTCTTCCAACCTTGCAAAATACCGTATTTGGTTGGACAGTAGTAGTCAAGGTATCAGCTACTACTTGCAATCCTTTGTTGGCATCGTGCGGAATTCGCACCGCAGACGAGGCTCTTGAGCAGCAGATTGAAAGTTTTTGGCGATTAGAAGAAGCCACTTCAGCCACGGATAACTTCACTTAAGTCGAGAAGTGCTGTGAAAATCGCTTCATTCAAACCACAGTTAGAGACTCGCTTTGTGGTTCGGTTACCTTTCAAAGAAGCACCCACTTGTTTGGGAGAATCCAAGGAAATTGCGTTTCATTGCGATTCATTGCTTTGGAGCGGAGGCTTGCAAATTCACCAGAGCTCAGAAGTCTTTATAGTCAATAACATTACATTCCGCCCGAAATGAATGTTCACAATAAGGTGAATTTTGTTAACACAAAATTTCGGGTGAAACTCACTATAGGCGAAAAGTGAAATATCAAATTTTCCGGGTGGAATGTTGTTCAGGCGAAACTCACAATAAGGCTGGATGTTTTAGCAGGCTCAGACAAAATTGCCTGACAACCCAATCGGAACTGCAAACAATTCTGCAAGAAGGCGGTTTTAAGTTAAGGAAATGGTGTGCAAATCATCCATCTCTCCTGAACCGCATTCTGCTCGAGGATAGAGAAACAGAGCTTGACTTCAGCAGCAATGTCGATGAGCACATCAAGACAGTAGGGCTTACGTGGATGCCAAAATCTGATGAACTCTGTATCAAGACATCCTGGGTCAATAAAGTTCGAGTTACCAAGCGATCTGCATATTCCGATATCGCAAATTTATTTGATCCCCTGGGTATAATGGCTCCGGTAGTCGTGCGTCGTCGCAAAAATATTTCTACAGAACCTATGAGAATTAAAACTTGACTGGGATGCAGCATTACCTCAAGAAATGCAGACGACATGGCTTAAGTATCGTGAAGGTTTACAATCCCTCAATAACATCAAGATTGAAAGACACATATTTTCACATGAACCCAAAAAAAAAAAACAATACCACGTGTTTGCTTACGCTTCGGAAAAGGCCTATGGGGCAGTAGTATACATCCAGTCCGTTAGCAGTGACAACATTATAACGGTGCGATTATTATGCTCGTGGACTATGTGGATTTTATTCCACATACCTACCTACAAACATACAAAACACATGAGTATGTATGCAGAATGTATACATAAGTAATGTATATAGTTATTTATGGATGTAGGTAGGATTGTATGTAAGTATGTACATGTGTAGGTATATCTATTTGGATGGTCGTATAGGTAGTTTTTTTGGATTTTCATATTTGGATGACATTAAATAGGTTTTATATGGAGAAAAAAATGTCTATATTTTTTTTAATTTCATTTTATCGCTAAAGTCGTTGTCAAGGGTTAATTCAAAATGCTATTTATTTAAGATAACCTATGTAGGGACTGGGTAATTCACATCAGTTGTGACAAAAAGCTGGGGCATTTAGGTAATTGGCAATAGTCACGACTCACGAATAGAACCGTATGGGAGGCAGTCTTTTTGGGCTCATATAGGCGGAAATCTAATTTTTCTGAAAAAAAAGTTGGTTTTCAATTTTAAATTTTTTCAAAAACTAAAATACCTAGGTGGGTACGTAGGCACATTCGACTATCAGTTCATATAAATATTAAACAGGTTGGTAGGTACAGGAAAAAACAACAATTAGGTATAGGTACCTACCTATATGTAAAAATTTTATAAATAAATTAATACAACATCTTTTCACCTTTTTACAAAATTTTGAGTTTGAAAATGATATTTAAATTTTCACTCAAACATCTTAGTCCTGTGAAGTTAGCAAAAGAATTGTTTAAAATTAAATAAAAAATGAGAGTTCCCGATAGCAAACAAAGAGTTCTAGAGTTCCTCATACTTTTTTTCAATAGTTCTGGCGAATGAAGTGTTAAAATTCGAAAACAATTTTTTTTTTCACTTCACGCAGCAAGGAATCTTTTGAGAAAAAGAGTTCAGAGCATGTTTTTCAACTTAAAAGCAAGAGTTCTAGAGTTCCTGATGGGTTTTAGAGAGTTCTGCAAAATTGGAAAAGTTAGGGCAAATTAAAGTGCCCATTGACTTAGAACGAAAATTTTTCAAAATCCAAAAAAATCAAAAAAAGGAGTTCTGATTAGAGTTCCCGACATTTTCCTAATAAGTTTTTTTTCTAAAATTTTTCAAATGGATTTTGAAAAATTTGGGTTCTAAGTCAATGGGCACCTAAATTTGCGAATAACATTTGAAAAATTAGTTTTAGAAAAAAAAGTTATAAAGAAAATGTTTAGAACTCTTTGTTTGCTATCGGGAACTCTAATCAGAACTCCTTTTTTTGATTTTTTTGAATTTTGCAAAATACCGTATTTGGTTGGACAGTAGTAGTCAAGGTATCAGCTACTACTTGCAATCCTTTGTTGGCATCGTGCGGAATTCGCACCGCAGACGAGGCTCTTGAGCAGCAGATTGAAAGGTTTTGGCGATTAGAAGAAGCCACTTCAGCCACGGATAACTTCACTCAAGTCGAGAAGTGCTGTGAAAATCGCTTCATTCAAACCACAGTTAGAGACTCGCTTTGTGGTTCGGTTACCTTTCAAAGAAGCACCCACTTGTTTGGGAGAATCCAAGGAAATTGCGTTTCATTGCGATTCATTGCTTTGGAGCGGAGGCTTGCAAATTCACCAGAGCTCAGAAGTCTTTATAGTCAATAACATTACATTCCGCCCGAAATGAATGTTCACAATAAGGTGAATTTTGTTAACACAAAATTTCGGGTGAAACTCACTATAGGCGAAAAGTGAAATATCAAATTTTCCGGGTGGAATGTTGTTCAGGCGAAACTCACAATAAGGCTGGATGTTTTAGCAGGCTCAGACAAAATTGCCTGACAACCCAATCGGAACTGCAAACAATTCTGCAAGAAGGCGGTTTTAAGTTAAGGAAATGGTGTGCAAATCATCCATCTCTCCTGAACCGCATTCTGCTCGAGGATAGAGAAACAGAGCTTGACTTCAGCAGCAATGTCGATGAGCACATCAAGACAGTAGGGCTTACGTGGATGCCAAAATCTGATGAACTCTGTATCAAGACATCCTGGGTCAATAAAGTTCGAGTTACCAAGCGATCTGCATATTCCGATATCGCAAATTTATTTGATCCCCTGGGTATAATGGCTCCGGTAGTCGTGCGTCGTCGCAAAAATATTTCTACAGAACCTATGAGAATTAAAACTTGACTGGGATGCAGCATTACCTCAAGAAATGCAGACGACATGGCTTAAGTATCGTGAAGGTTTACAATCCCTCAATAACATCAAGATTGAAAGACACATATTTTCACATGAACCCAAAAAAAAAAAAACAATACCACGTGTTTGCTTACGCTTCGGAAAAGGCCTATGGGGCAGTAGTATACATCCAGTCCGTTAGCAGTGACAACATTATAACGGTGCGATTATTATGCTCGTGGACTATGTGGATTTTATTCCACATACCTACCTACAAACATACAAAACACATGAGTATGTATGCAGAATGTATACATAAGTAATGTATATAGTTATTTATGGATGTAGGTAGGATTGTATGTAAGTATGTACATATGTAGGTATATCTATTTGGATGGTCGTATAGGTAGTTTTTTTGGATTTTCATATTTGGATGACATTAAATAGGTTTTATATGGAGAAAAAAATGTCTATATTTTTTTTAATTTCATTTTATCGCTAAAGTCGTTGTCAAGGGTTAATTCAAAATGCTATTTATTTAAGATAACCTATGTAGGGACTGGGTAATTCACATCAGTTGTGACAAAAAGCTGGGGCATTTAGGTAATTGGCAATAGTCACGACTCACGAGTAGAACCGTATGGGAGGCAGTCTTTTTGGGCTCATATAGGCGGAAATCTAATTTTTCTAAAAAAAAAAAGTTGGTTTTCAATTTTAAATTTTTTCAAAAACTAAAATACCTAGGTGGGTACGTAGGCACATTCGACTATCAGTTCATATAAATATTAAACAGGTTGGTAGGTACAGGAAAAAACAACAATTAGGTATAGGTACCTACCTATATGTAAAAATTTTATAAATAAATTAATACAACATCTTTTCACCTTTTTACAAAATTTTGAGTTTGAAAATGATATTTAAATTTTCACTCAAACATCTTAGTCCTGTGAAGTTAGCAAAAGAATTGTTTAAAATTAAATAAAAAATGAGAGTTCCCGATAGCAAACAAAGAGTTCTAGAGTTCCTCATACTTTTTTTCAATAGTTCTGGCGAATGAAGTGTTAAAATTCGAAAACAATTTTTTTTTTCACTTCACGCAGCAAGGAATCTTTTGAGAAAAAGAGTTCAGAGCATGTTTTTCAACTTAAAAGCAAGAGTTCTAGAGTTCCTGATGGGTTTTAGAAAGAGTTCTGCAAAATTGGAAAAGTTAGGGCAAATTAAAGTGCCCATTGACTTATAACGAAAATTTTTCAAAATCCAAAAAAATCAAAAAAAGGAGTTCTGATTAGAGTTCCCGATAGCAAACAAAGAGTTCTAAACATTTTCTTTATAACTTTTTTTTCTAAAACTAATTTTTCAAATGTTATTCGCAAATTTAGGTGCCCATTGACTTAGAACCCAAATTTTTCAAAATCCATTTGAAAAATTTTAGAAAAAAAACTTATTAGGAAAATGTCGGGAACTCTAATCAGAACTCCTTTTTTTGATTTTTTTGGACTTTGAAAAATTTTCGTTCTAAGTCAATGGGCACTTTAATTTGCCCTAACTTTTCCAATTTTGCAGAACTCTTTCTAAAACCCATCAGGAACTCTAGAACTCTTGCTTTTAAGTTGAAAAACATGCTCTGAACTCTTTTTCTCAAAAGATTCCTTGCTGCGTGAAGTGAAAAAAAAAATTGTTTTCGAATTTTAACACTTCATTCGCCAGAACTATTGAAAAAAAGTATGAGGAACTCTAGAACTCTTTGTTTACTATCGGGAACTCTCATTTTTTATTTAATTTTAAACAATTCTTTTGCTAACTTCACAGGACTAAGATGTTTGAGTGAAAATTTAAATATCATTTTCAAACTCAAAATTTTGTAAAAAGGTGAAAAGATGTTGTATTAATTTATTTATAAAATTTTTACATATAGGTAGGTACCTATACCTAATTGTTGTTTTTTCCTGTACCTACCAACCTGTTTAATATTTATATGAACTGATAGTCGAATGTGCCTACGTACCCACCTAGGTATTTTATTTAAAGAAATTTCATCTATTTCTTCCATGTAAGCACCAACACATGGGCTCGCACCAGTCTTCCTTGCATCATCTTTAGCGCCCTTGTATGCAATAAGGAGCGTCTTTATTTTGCCTTCTAAGATTGAAGTTGTTGTATCAGAAGTCTGAAAAGAATTTTCGCTATTCAGTATTTTACTTACATAATACTGAAAAAATAGTTAGCTTACCGTAAATCCTTGAGAAATCATGTCCTCAAGTACATTTGCATAGGTTTCCGGCTGTGCAGGAATTCATCCTTTCGTGCTAAATAGCACCTAAGGAAGCCTAGATCCTCCCGCCGACTCCAAACTTTTCTCTTGCTATAAAAAAGTTATAAAATTAGTTTTCATTTAATTAAATTTTTTACAAACTACTTACTTCTTTCCTTGTTCAGACATGTTTGGTGTTTACCGTTTTCGATTGAATGTCAAACGAATGAATTTTTGAATGAATTGGTGACATTTCGTAGAAATTCATCGAAAAAGGAATAGGAAGCACTGTTATTATATCTGCGTAAATCATACGCAGGGATGTTTATTGCCGCTTAATTAAGCGGATAAAGGATATCATTGTTGTTGTTTTATATATAAATAATTTTTTAAGCGTTTATACGTACAAAAAAACACCTATTATCTATCTAATTATCTATCTCAACCAAAAAAAATCGAAACCTCATGATTTGGGATCAAAATCTCTCATCCCGATTTCAAGAGAGATTTACACAACACAAAACACGCACTTACACACACACCAGAGTAAAGTGACATTTATCTAGACGTCATTGTGGAATTTTTCATTTCGGAAATTGTTGTGTTTACTTTTCACAACTTTTTTTGAAAATTAAATTATTATTATTCCTTTTTTCGTGACCTTTTCAAATTTAAATTGTTAATTAAATTCAACATGATCTCGAGAACGACGGTGAAAATCGGTGTACGTTTGCTGGTGGACCTTTCCAATGCATTTACTGGTTTCGTGTTTTGTTCAATTTATGTGTTCTGTAGAATAAGGAATGCATCGCGGCCATTGCTGCAGCCATTCCACCTTCAGGGATACCTACATATACTGCGGAAGAAAAGTCAAATGAAATCGCATTACAATGTCCAGGCAGAGAAGGTGCTGCATTACCATATTTTGTTTCCCAAGTTCAGATTTGATTTTTTTTTTGTTTTATACAAACGAAATAAAATTCCTTTTAAGTATCAAAAAAATTCCATATTTGTATTTTATTTTTAATTGATATTTTTATACTCACACGAGGAAAAAACATTGTTGACTTTTTTGTGAGTTACACAAGTCGCCATGATTAGAACTTCAGCATTTTAAATAGTCTCAAATCTACGACTAGAAAAATTGTCAGTTTTCTGTCACAATATTTGACAAAATTAAATTAAATGGATTAAATTTTAATCCAAAAGATTATCATATACCAACATTTTTCATTTTTGTATTCAACATTAACTTAACAACCACAGCTACTCTGTTTAATTTTTATAATCAACATTAGTTTTAATAGAGTGAGCAACAGCTTCTCTGTATGCTTTATTTTGTCCACAATTTATGTGTATGCATTATTATTTTTCTCAGAGCGTACCTGACCGAAATGTATTATGTTAAATTTTTTTGTATCATATTATTTTTGTAGACATATATTTTAGTTATGTATAAATTTAGCTAAGTAAACAAAATTTCTGTATAAATAGTATTGTAAGTTGATAAAATATCATCAGTCAAGATCAAAAGGTTGTCGAGTGTTCTTTAAATCTAATTGCTTCTCCCCACCAGCGGTTAGGGGCAATATTCAGCCAAAGGCACAATTTCAAGGCATCACAAAGGTACGAGAACCTTTTGTGTTTCAACAGTCTGACAAGGTTTATGTACCCTGTCAGATAAATCGGTGCAAAACAGTGCCGATTTCAACATTCGACAATTCGTAAAGCGTTGCCAGGGCCTAAACACTCGTTATTTTTTGGAAAACATACTTATCATATACTCACATAAGATCAGGGCTTAAAAACATTGGTTGTATCTACTCACAATCAACACTGCAGTTTCGCATCGTTACTTAGCAGGTGTTAGTCACTACAAAGCAGTTTGCCACCTATAACAATGGAGGATGAGAAGTCTACAAAATTGTTGCCCGACAGAAGGCAATTTGTGAAGACCTTCAGAGGCTAAAGGTAAACACTGGTAAGGACGGAGCTAATCGTAAGACCACCGAATATAAAGAAAAAAGATTTAAGGCATTGGAAGCTCTATGGGCGGAATTCCATGAAAATCATGAACAAGTTAAAAACATCATAAAGGCAGATACGCCTTAAATGCAATCAAATACTTATCGCAAGGCCAAGAAAATTTACGAAGAGATGAAGCAGACCCTTCAATCCATTACACCCGAAGATAATAAAAGAGAAAACAAAGGAACAGGCACTGTTCCAAAAACAACTATTCAACAAACTTCACCTACTTCTGGCCTAAGTGAATTGTCAAGATTAATAAAAAAAACAATCGTCATTGATAACAATAATAAAGAATTCTCTTAAACGCCTTATTGAAAACAAAGAACAACTTGCAGAAGAGTGCTACTCAATAAGGCTTAAAACAATCGAACAACACTGGGCGGCTGTGCAAGGTTTCCATTACAAGCTATGGACCTGCTAGAAGAGTGCAATGCAAGTGTTTATGAAGTAGAAGGTTACATTCCATACACTATATGGTCGACCAAAAGCAAGGTCTGTGAGCACAACGCTTGTCAATCAGGGATCCAAGTTACCAAAGGTAGTTTTGCCGAAGTTCGACGGTGACTATTCAAAATGGGTGCAATTTCGTGATTTATATACAGAATTGGTGCACAATCAACCTATTACGCAATGTCAAAAGATGTGGTACAGACCACTCTGACAGGAGAAGGTGAAAGATTAATTCAGCATTTCTCAACATCTGACGCCAACTATAATACTGCTTGGGAAACGATCACAAGCCGCTACGAGAATACTAGACTTTTGGTAACAGCATTATTAAATAAAGTTTTCGCTCAACCTACAAGTTACAATGAGATTCCATCAACCATCAAGACACTGCACGACACCACCCAAGAATGCCTGCTTAGCCTTCAAAATCCGAAAATTGGGATCCTCTTCTCATCCATATACTCATTAAGCGTCTCGATCGGAATACACATACCCTTTGGAAACAATCATTGAAGCATCCAAAAAATCTACCATCAATCAAGGAATTCCTAGAATTTTTGGAAGAAGCACTAGGGACCAACACAAGAAGCCCAGAAGATCAGCGCAAGCGATCAGGACCTAACAAGGCGTCCACGACAATAGTTGGAGCTGGGTCCACATGCAATTCTTGTAAGGGCAACCACCAGTTGTTCTTCTGTAAGAAATTTTTACAATTAAGCCCACAAGATCGACTAAACTTGGTGCTAAAAGCGAAACATTCTTTAACATTTTGTACAAACTGTCTTAGACCAGGACATTTTTCAAATAATTGCTAATCCAGGTCTTGTACAAAATGTCAAAGAAAACATAACACACTTCTTTATTTAGATGACTTTTCAAAGAACTCGAAAACATCAGCACTTCCAGGCAAGGTAACTACCACTGCATACTCAGCAAGTCTCTGTGCTTCTGCTGCAGAAAACAATCCTACTGCAGTAAGCAAACAACACACGCCTACAAGCGTTATACTTGGTACAGTCATTGTTCATATAAAGACCCAAACGGAAAAACAAGCAGCATGTCGAGCGTTATTAGATTCTGGATCACAGGTCAACCTCATAACCGAAAAATTAGCCAAATCATTAGGTTTGAAGGAAACTTAGGAGACATTATGTGTTGAAAGTATCGGTCAAGGTAAGCAGGCATCCCATCGAAGAATTAATTTTGAAATAAATTCAAGAATAAACGGGTTTTCTACCAGAGTGGAGGCGCATATTCTTCCAAAAATTATTTCACCGCAGCCATCGCGGCCTATCATTACATCAAACTGGATTATTCCAAACAACACATTTTTGGCTGATTTACAATTTGATCGGCCAGGACCAATAGATTTGCTCATCGGTGCTGAAATATTTTATTCGACTTTGGTCGTTGGACAAATAAACTTAGGGGATGGTCTTCCAACCTTGCAAAATACCGTATTTGGTTGGACAGTAGTAGTCAAGGTATCAGCTACTACTTGCAATCCTTTGTTGGCATCGTGCGGAATTCGCACCGCAGACGAGGCTCTTGAGCAGCAGATTGAAAGGTTTTGGCGATTAGAAGAAGCCACTTCAGCCACGGATAACTTCACTCAAGTCGAGAAGTGCTGTGAAAATCGCTTCATTCAAACCACAGTTAGAGACTCGCTTTGTGGTTCGGTTACCTTTCAAAGAAGCACCCACTTGTTTGGGAGAATCCAAGGAAATTGCGTTTCATTGCGATTCATTGCTTTGGAGCGGAGGCTTGCAAATTCACCAGAGCTCAGAAGTCTTTATAGTCAATAACATTACATTCCGCCCGAAATGAATGTTCACAATAAGGGGAATTTTGTTAACACAAAATTTCGGGTGAAACTCACTATAGGCGAAAAGTGAAATATCAAATTTTCCGGGTGGAATGTTGTTCAGGCGAAACTCACAATAAGGCTGGATGTTTTAGCAGGCTCAGACAAAATTGCCTGACAACCCAATCGGAACTGCAAACAATTCTGCAAGAAGGCGGTTTTAAGTTAAGGAAATGGTGTGCAAATCATCCATCTCTCCTGAACCGCATTCTGCTCGAGAATAGAGAAACAGAGCTTGACTTCAGCAGCAATGTCGATGAGCACATCAAGACAGTAGGGCTTACGTGGATGCCAAAATCTGATGAACTCTGTATCAAGACATCCTGGGTCAATAAAGTTCGAGTTACCAAGCGATCTGCATATTCCGATATCGCAAATTTATTTGATCCCCTGGGTATAATGGCTCCGGTAGTCGTGCGTCGTCGCAAAAATATTTCTACAGAAACTATGGAAATTAAAACTTGACTGGGATGCAGCATTACCTCAAGAAATGCAGACGACATGGCTTAAGTATCGTGAAGGTTTACAATCCCTCAATAACATCAAGATTGAAAGACACATATTTTCACATAGAACCCAAAAAAAAAAACAATACCACGTGTTTGCTTACGCTTCGGAAAAGGCCTATGGGGCAGTAGTATACATCCGGTCCGTTAGCAGTGACAACATTATAACGGTGCGATTATTATGCTCGTGGACTATGTGGATTTTATTCCACATACCTACCTACAAACATACAAAACACATGAGTATGTATGCAGAATGTATACATAAGTAATGTATATAGTTATTTATGGATGTAGGTAGGATTGTATGTAAGTATGTACATATGTAGGTATATCTATTTGGATGGTCGTATAGGTAGTTTTTTTGGATTTTCATATTTGGATGACATTAAATAGGTTTTATATGGAGAAAAAAATGTCTATATTTTTTTTAATTTCATTTTATCGCTAAAGTCGTTGTCAAGGGTTAATTCAAAATGCTATTTATTTAAGATAACCTATGTAGGGACTGGGTAATTCACATCAGTTGTGACAAAAAGCTGGGGCATTTAGGTAATTTGCAATAGTCACGACTCACGAATAGAACCGTATGGGAGGCAGTCTTTTTGGGCTCATATAGGCGGAAATCTAATTTTTCTGAAAAAAAAGTTGGTTTTCAATTTTAAATTTTTTCAAAAACTAAAATACCTAGGTGGGTACGTAGGCACATTCGACTATCAGTTCATATAAATATTAAACAGGTTGGTAGGTACAGGAAAAAACAACAATTAGGTATAGGTACCTACCTATATGTAAAAATTTTATAAATAAATTAATACAACATCTTTTCACCTTTTTACAAAATTTTGAGTTTGAAAATGATATTTAAATTTTCACTCAAACATCTTAGTCCTGTGAAGTTAGCAAAAGAATTGTTTAAAATTAAATAAAAAATGAGAGTTCCCGATAGTAAACAAAGAGTTCTAGAGTTCCTCATACTTTTTTTCAATAGTTCTGGCGAATGAAGTGTTAAAATTCGAAAACAATTTTTTTTTTCACTTCAGAGTTCAGAGCATGTTTTTCAACTTAAAAGCAAGAGTTCTAGAGTTCCTGATGGGTTTTAGAAAGAGTTCTGCAAAATTGGAAAAGTTAGGGCAAATTAAAGTGCCCATTGACTTAGAACGAAATTTTTCAAAATCCAAAAAAATCAAAAAAAGGAGTTCTGATTAGAGTTCCCGATAGCAAACAAAGAGTTCTAAACATTTTCTTTATAACTTTTTTTTCTAAAACTAATTTTTCAAATGTTATTCGCAAATTTAGGTGCCCATTGACTTAGAACCCAAATTTTTCAAAATCCATTTGAAAAATTTTAGAAAAAAAACTTATTAGGAAAATGTCGGGAACTCTAATCAGAACTCCTTTTTTTGATTTTTTTGGACTTTGAAAAATTTTCGTTCTAAGTCAATGGGCACTTTAATTTGCCCTAACTTTTCCAATTTTGCAGAACTCTTTCTAAAACCCATCAGGAACTCTAGAACTCTTGCTTTTAAGTTGAAAAACATGCTCTGAACTCTTTTTCTCAAAAGATTCCTTGCTGCGTGAAGTGAAAAAAAAAAATTGTTTTCGAATTTTAACACTTCATTCGCCAGAACTATTGAAAAAAAGTATGAGGAACTCTAGAACTCTTTGTTTACTATCGGGAACTCTCATTTTTTATTTAATTTTAAACAATTCTTTTGCTAACTTCACAGGACTAAGATGTTTGAGTGAAAATTTAAATATCATTTTCAAACTCAAAATTTTGTAAAAAGGTGAAAAGATGTTGTATTAATTTATTTATAAAATTTTTACATATAGGTAGGTACCTATACCTAATTGTTGTTTTTTCCTGTACCTACCAACCTGTTTAATATTTATATGAACTGATAGTCGAATGTGCCTACGTACCCACCTAGGTATTTTATTTAAAGAAATTTCATCTATTTCTTCCATGTAAGCACCAACACATGGGCTCGCACCAGTCTTCCTTGCATCATCTTTAGCGCCCTTGTATGCAATAAGGAGCGTCTTTATTTTGCCTTCTAAGATTGAAGTTGTTGTATCAGAAGTCTGAAAAGAATTTTCGCTATTCAGTATTTTACTTACATAATACTGAAAAAATAGTTAGCTTACCGTAAATCCTTGAGAAATCATGTCCTCAAGTACATTTGCATAGGTTTCCGGCTGTGCAGGAATTCATCCTTTCGTGCTAAATAGCACCTAAGGAAGCCTAGATCCTCCCGCCGACTCCAAACTTTTCTCTTGCTATAAAAAAGTTATAAAATTAGTTTTCATTTAATTAAATTTTTTACAAACTACTTACTTCTTTCCTTGTTCAGTCATGTTTGGTGTTTACCGTTTTCGATTGAATGTCAAACGAATGAATTTTTGAATGAATTGGTGACATTTCGTAGAAATTCATCGAAAAAGGAATAGGAAGCACTGTTATTATATCTGCGTAAATCATACGCAGGGATGTTTATTGCCGCTTAATTAAGCGGATAAAGGATATCATTGTTGTTGTTTTATATATAAATAATTTTTTAAGCGTTTATACACGTACAAAAAAACACCTATTATCTATCTAATTATCTATCTCAACCAAAAAAAATCGAAACCTCATGATTTGGGATCAAAATCTCTCATCCCGATTTCAAGAGAGATTTACACAACACAAAACACGCACTTACACACACACCAGAGTAAAGTGACATTTATCTAGACGTCATTGTGGAATTTTTCATTTCGGAAATTGTTGTGTTTACTTTTCACAACTTTTTTTGAAAATTAAATTATTATTATTCCTTTTTTCGTGACCTTTTCAAATTTAAATTGTTAATTAAATTCAACATGATCTCGAGAACGACGGTGAAAATCGGTGTACGTTTGCTGGTGGACCTTTCCAATGCATTTACTGGTTTCGTGTTTTGTTCAATTTATGTGTTCTGTAGAATAAGGAATGCATCGCGGCCATTGCTGCAGCCATTCCACCTTCAGGGATACTTACATATACTGCGGAAGAAAAGTCAAATGAAATCGCATTACAATGTCCAGGCAGAGAAGGTGCTGCATTACCATATTTTGTTTCCCAAGTTCAGATTTGATTTTTTTTTTGTTTTATACAAACGAAATAAAATTCCTTTTAAGTATCAAAAAAATTCCATATTTGTATTTTATTTTTAATTTATATTTTTATACTCACACGAGGAAAAAACATTGTTGACTTTTTTGTGAGTTACACAAGTCGCCATGATTAGAACTTCAGCATTTTAAATAGTCTCAAATCTACGACTAGAAAAATTGTCAGTTTTCTGTCACAATATTTGACAAAATTAAATTAAATGGATTAAATTTTAATCCAAAAGATTATCATATACCAACATTTTTCATTTTTGTATTCAACATTAACTTAACAACCACAGCTACTCTGTTTAATTTTTATAATCAACATTAGTTTTAATAGAGTGAGCAACAGCTTCTCTGTATGCTTTATTTTGTCCACAATTTATGTGTATGCATTATTATTTTTCTCAGAGCGTACCTGACCGAAATGTATTATGTTAAATTTTTTTGTATCATATTATTTTTGTAAACATATATTTTAGTTATGTATAAATTTAGCTAAGTAAACAAAATTTCTGTATAAATAGTATTGTAAGTTGATAAAATATCATCAGTCAAGATCAAAAGGTTGTCGAGTGTTCTTTAAATCTAATTGCTTCTCCCCACCAGCGGTTAGGGGCAATATTCAGCCAAAGGCACAATTTCAAGGCATCACAAAGGTATGAGAACCTTTTGTGTTTCAACAGTCTGACAAGGTTTATGTACCCTGTCAGATAAATCGGTGCAAAACAGTGCCGATTTCAACATTCGACAATTCGTAAAGCGTTGCCAGGGCCTAAACACTCGTTATTTTTTGGAAAACATACTTATCATATACTCACATAAGATCAGGGCTTAAAAACATTGGTTGTATCTACTCACAATCAACACTGCAGTTTCGCATCGTTACTTAGCAGGTGTTAGTCACTACAAAGCAGTTTGCCACCTATAACAATGGAGGATGAGAAGTCTACAAAATTGTTGCCCGACAGAAGGCAATTTGTGAAGACCTTCAGAGGCTAAAGGTAAACACTGGTAAGGACGGAGCTAATCGTAAGACCACCGAATATAAAGAAAAAAGATTGAAGGCATTGGAAGCTCTATGGGCGGAATTCCATGAAAATCATGAACAAGTTAAAAACATCATAAAGGCAGATACGCCTTAAATGCAATCAAATACTTATCACAAGGCCAAGAAAATTTACGAAGAGATGAAGCAGACCCTTCAATCCATTACACCCGAAGATAATAAAAGAGAAAACAAAGGAACAGGCACTGTTCCAAAAACAACTATTCAACAAACTTCACCTACTTCTGGCCTAAGTGAATTGTCAAGATTAATAAAAAAAACAATCGTCATTGATAACAATAATAAAGAATTCTCTTAAACGCCTTATTGAAAACAAAGAACAACATGCAGAAGAGTGCTACTCAATAAGGCTTAAAACAATCGAACAACACTGGGCGGCTGTGCAAGGTTTCCATTACAAGCTATGGACCTGCTAGAAGAGTGCAATGAAAGTGTTTATGAAGTAGAAGGTTACATTCCATACACTATATGGTCGACCAAAAGCAAGGTCTGTGAGCACAACGCTTGTCAATCAGGGATCCAAGTTACCAAAGGTAGTGTTGCCGAAGTTCGACGGTGACTATTCAAAATGGGTGCAATTTCGTGATTTATATACAGAATTGGTGCACAATCAACCTATTACGCAATGTCAAAAGATGTGGTACAGACCACTCTGACAGGAGAAGGTGAAAGATTAATTCAGCATTTCTCAACATCTGACGCCAACTATAATACTGCTTGGGAAACGATCACAAGCCGCTACGAGAATACTAGACTTTTGGTAACAGCATTATTAAATAAAGTTTTCGCTCAACCTACAAGTTACAATGAGATTCCATCAACCATCAAGACACTGCACGACACCACCCAAGAATGCCTGCTTAGCCTTCAAAATCCGAAAATTGGGATCCTCTCTCTCATTAAGCGTCTCGATCGGAATACACATACCCTTTGGGAACAATCATTGAAGCATCCAAAAAATCTACCATCAATCAAGGAATTCCTAGAATTTTTGGAAGAAGCACTAGGGACCAACACAAGAAGCCCAGAAGATCAGCGCAAGCGATCAGGACCTAACAAGGCGTCCACGACAATAGTTGGAGCTGGGTCCACATGCAATTCTTGTAAGGGCAACCACCAGCTGTTCTTCTGTAAGAAATTTTTACAATTAAGCCCACAAGATCGACTAAACTTGGTGCTAAAAGCGAAACATTCTTTAACATTTTGTACAAACTGTCTTAGACCAGGACATTTTTCAAATAATTGCTAATCCAGGTCTTGTACAAAATGTCAAAGAAAACATAACACACTTCTTTATTTAGATGACTTTTCAAAGAACTCGAAAACATCAGCACTTCCAGGCAAGGTAACTACCACTGCATACTCAGCAAGTCTCTGTGCTTCTGCTGCAGAAAACAATCCTACCGCAGTAAGCAAACAACACACGCCTACAAGCGTTATACTTGGTACAGTCATTGTTCATATAAAGACCCAAACGGGAAAACAAGCAGCATGTCGAGCGTTATTAGATTCTGGATCACAGTTCAACCTCATAACCGAAAAATTAGCCAAATCATTAGGTTTAAAGGAAACTTAGGAGACATTATGTGTTGAAAGTATCGGTCAAGGTAAGCAGGCATCCCATCGAAGAATTAATTTTGAAATAAATTCAAGAATAAACGGGTTTTCTACCAGAGTGGAGGCGCATATTCTTCCAAAAATTATTTCACCGCAGCCATCGCGGCCTATCATTACATCAAACTGGAATATTCCAAACAACACATTTTTGGCTGATTTACAATTTGATCGGCCAGGACCAATAGATTTGCTCATCGGTGCTGAAATATTTTATTCGACTTTGGTCGTTGGACAAATAAACTTAGGGGATGGTCTTCCAACCTTGCAAAATACCGTATTTGGTTGGACAGTAGTAGTCAAGGTATCAGCTACTACTTGCAATCCTTTGTTGGCATCGTGCGGAATTCGCACCGCAGACGAGGCTCTTGAGCAGCAGATTGAAAGGTTTTGGCGATTAGAAGAAGCCACTTCAGCCACGGATAACTTCACTCAAGCCGAGAAGTGCTGTGAAAATCGCTTCATTCAAACCACAGTTAGAGACTCCAACGGTCGCTTTGTGGTTCGGTTACCTTTCAAAGAAGCACCCACTTGTTTGGGAGAATCCAAGGAAATTGCGTTTCATTGCGATTCATTGCTTTGGAGCGGAGGCTTGCAAATTCACCAGAGCTCAGAAGTCTTTATAGTCAATAACATTACATTCCGCCCGAAATGAATGTTCACAATAAGGGGAATTTTGTTAACACAAAATTTCGGGTGAAACTCACTATAGGCGAAAAGTGAAATATCAAATTTTCCGGGTGGAATGTTGTTCAGGCGAAACTCACAATAAGGCTGGATGTTTTAGCAGGCTCAGACAAAATTGCCTGACAACCCAATCGGAACTGCAAACAATTCTGCAAGAAGGCGGTTTTAAGTTAAGGAAATGGTGTGCAAATCATCCATCTCTCCTGAACCGCATTCTGCTCGAGAATAGAGAAACAGAGCTTGACTTCAGCAGCAATGTCGATGAGCACATCAAGACAGTAGGGCTTACGTGGATGCCAAAATCTGATGAACTCTGTATCAAGACATCCTGGGTCAATAAAGTTCGAGTTACCAAGCGATCTGCATATTCCGATATCGCAAATTTATTTGATCCCCTGGGTATAATGGCTCCGGTAGTCGTGCGTCGTCGCAAAAATATTTCTACAGAAACTATGGAAATTAAAACTTGACTGGGATGCAGCATTACCTCAAGAAATGCAGACGACATGGCTTAAGTATCGTGAAGGTTTACAATCCCTCAATAACATCAAGATTGAAAGACACATATTTTCACATAGAACCCAAAAAAAAAAACAATACCACGTGTTTGCTTACGCTTCGGAAAAGGCCTATGGGGCAGTAGTATACATCCGGTCCGTTAGCAGTGACAACATTATAACGGTGCGATTATTATGCTCGTGGACTATGTGGATTTTATTCCACATACCTACCTACAAACATACAAAACACATGAGTATGTATGCAGAATGTATACATAAGTAATGTATATAGTTATTTATGGATGTAGGTAGGATTGTATGTAAGTATGTACATATGTAGGTATATCTATTTGGATGGTCGTATAGGTAGTTTTTTTGGATTTTCATATTTGGATGACATTAAATAGGTTTTATATGGAGAAAAAAATGTCTATATTTTTTTTAATTTCATTTTATCGCTAAAGTCGTTGTCAAGGGTTAATTCAAAATGCTATTTATTTAAGATAACCTATGTAGGGACTGGGTAATTCACATCAGTTGTGACAAAAAGCTGGGGCATTTAGGTAATTGGCAATAGTCACGACTCACGAATAGAACCGTATGGGAGGCAGTCTTTTTGGGCTCATATAGGCGGAAATCTAATTTTTCTGAAAAAAAAGTTGGTTTTCAATTTTAAATTTTTTCAAAAACTAAAATACCTAGGTGGGTACGTAGGCACATTCGACTATCAGTTCATATAAATATTAAACAGGTTGGTAGGTACAGGAAAAAACAACAATTAGGTATAGGTACCTACCTGTATGTAAAAATTTTATAAATAAATTAATACAACATCTTTTCACCTTTTTACAAAATTTTGAGTTTGAAAATGATATTTAAATTTTCACTCAAACATCTTAGTCCTGTGAAGTTAGCAAAAGAATTGTTTAAAATTACATAAAAAATGAGAGTTCCCGATAGCAAACAAAGAGTTCTAGAGTTCCTCATACTTTTTTTCAATAGTTCTGGCGAATGAAGTGTTAAAATTCGAAAACAATTTTTTTTTCACTTCAGACTAATCAGAACTCCTTTTTTTGATTTTTTTGGACTTTGAAAAATTTTCGTTCTAAGTCAATGGGCACTTTAATTTGCCCTAACTTTTCCAATTTTGCAGAACTCTTTCTAAAACCCATCAGGAACTCTAGAACTCTTGCTTTTAAGTTGAAAAACATGCTCTGAACTCTTTTTCTCAAAAGATTCCTTGCTGCGTGAAGTGAAAAAAAAATTGTTTTCGAATTTTAACACTTCATTCGCCAGAACTATTGAAAAAAAGTATGAGGAACTCTAGAACTCTTTGTTTACTATCGGGAACTCTCATTTTTTATTTAATTTTAAACAATTCTTTTGCTAACTTCACAGGACTAAGATGTTTGAGTGAAAATTTAAATATCATTTTCAAACTCAAAATTTTGTAAAAAGGTGAAAAGATGTTGTATTAATTTATTTATAAAATTTTTACATATAGGTAGGTACCTATACCTAATTGTTGTTTTTTCCTGTACCTACCAACCTGTTTAATATTTATATGAACTGATAGTCGAATGTGCCTACGTACCCACCTAGGTATTTTATTTAAAGAAATTTCATCTATTTCTTCCATGTAAGCACCAACACATGGGCTCGCACCAGTCTTCCTTGCATCATCTTTAGCGCCCTTGTATGCAATAAGGAGCGTCTTTATTTTGCCTTCTAAGATTGAAGTTGTTGTATCAGAAGTCTGAAAAGAATTTTCGCTATTCAGTATTTTACTTACATAATACTGAAAAAATAGTTAGCTTACCGTAAATCCTTGAGAAATCATGTCCTCAAGTACATTTGCATAGGTTTCCGGCTGTGCAGGAATTCATCCTTTCGTGCTAAATAGCACCTAAGGAAGCCTAGATCCTCCCGCCGACTCCAAACTTTTCTCTTGCTATAAAAAAGTTATAAAATTAGTTTTCATTTAATTAAATTTTTTACAAACTACTTACTTCTTTCCTTGTTCAGACATGTTTGGTGTTTACCGTTTTCGATTGAATGTCAAACGAATGAATTTTTGAATGAATTGGTGACATTTCGTAGAAATTCATCGAAAAAAAGAATAGGAAGCACTGTTATTATATCTGCGTAAATCATACGCAGGGATGTTTATTGCCGCTTAATTAAGCGGATAAAGGATATCATTGTTGTTGTTTTATATATAAATAATTTTTTAAGCGTTTATACACGTACAAAAAAACACCTATTATCTATCTAATTATCTATCTCAACCAAAAAAAATCGAAACCTCATGATTTGGGATCAAAATCTCTCATCCCGATTTCAAGAGAGATTTACACAACACAAAACACGCACTTACACACACACCAGAGTAAAGTGACATTTATCTAGACGTCATTGTGGAATTTTTCATTTCGGAAATTGTCAGACCAAATTGTCAAAGGAAAACGATGTTCCTCTCGAATTATTTATATGTGTTCTGGAAGACAGAGAAAGTCTCCTCAAGATTAAACAAATTAAATTTATTTTAAATCATAAAGTCAAATGGGATACAATGAAAAATTCTGGTTTGAAGCAATGCTTCCTCTGCCAACGCCCTGGTCACATGGCCGGATACTGTACTTTTGCGCCTAGATGTGTAAAGTGCCTTGATTCTCACGAAATAGGACAATGTAAGGTGGGCCCTAAAACCCAAACTTCCTCTGCAGCTTGCGTCAACTGCAATAAAACTGATCATCCAGCCAACTTCCGTGGCTGTGAAAAATGGGTAGAATATTTGGGAAAAAAGGAATCTATGTTAGCATCGTCTAACAAAAAAAGAACGCCTTTAAGTAAAGTAAACAATGTTGTGATTAATTCAATAAATAATAGTCAGATGATAAATCCCTACAATAATTCTATCAGTTTTGCGGACAAAGTCAGAGGATGTAACCAACCTTTAGGGACCACCCCATGCCCAAAAGCACAAAACAAGGCCAGCGATCACATGTCCGCTTTCATAGATGAGTCAATAAGACTTCGGAGTCCCAACTCACATTCTAATAGCAAAAATCCGTGCCTTTTGGCCATCATACTTAAAACTGGACGAAAGTCATAAACCAGGTGCATACCTATCTTTTATTGCGTCATTGACCACACTCCCTACACCATGAATCTGAGTATCATCACAGCCAACGTCAACTCCTTTTCTAAAGACAAACAAATAGAGATGGACCTTCTCCTAAAGGACACTTCCCCATCAGTAATATTATTGCAAGAAACTTGCTTGAGTTCTAACAAAACTCAATTTAAACAAAAATTTAACAGCAAATACGATCTTATTACTAACAATAATGGCAGAGGAACCGGAATCCTAATACAGAATTCCATTCGTTTTTCTCAAAAGTATTTTTCCAACAACCTTATATCAGCGACAATAGCCATAATCCCGATACATAACCAGCAAAGCAGCAAATCGCTTGCTCTCGCGTCAATATACGTGCCTTGCAACTCCGGCTTATCTCTCCCAGCTGCGATGGATGATCTTTTTTCGTTTCTCAGTCAATTTGATTACGTAATAGTCGGTGGGGACTTCAACTCCCGACATCCCTTATGGGGGGACCCGTTCACTAACTTCAATGGAACTCATCTATCTCAGTGGTTCCTGGATAACACTTTTCTCGACTACGACATAGTAGCTGCTCCTGGCCCCACGCGCCCCAGCTCGGGATCTCACATCGATTTCTTTTTTATTTCCTCCACCCTCCGAGCGCAAAATAACATCCAATGCCTAACTTTAGACTTGGTCTTAGATCACTTCTCTGTCCTGCTTAATATTATGGTCGAGCACTACTTCGCTTTCCCTGAACTGCCCAGGACGTATATCAGCTTCAAAAACACCAACTGGACGAACTTTAATAGCTCTCTCAACACCAATCTTAATTTATTAAACATTCCGACGAGTAGAAATCTCTCCGACTCCGAAATTGACAGCTTTATCGGTGGCATGACTAACGTCATCTCCAACTGCATGGATGCTTTTTGCAAAAAAAAAAAGTACTCTCCACCCAAACTGGCTTAGAGTCTCCGACGCCACAATCAAGCTGTTCAAGACTAGGATAGTCTGGAAAACGAGACTTAAACGAATATTTCACCACTTTGGTGACCGCAATTGCCCACCTTATAAAGATTTATCTACTCGAATCAGATGTTTAAGCAAAATTATAAAAGACAAAGTCCGTTTAGAGCTTAACGAGCAGTTCAGAAACAAATTAATCAGTTTAAAACCATCGTCCAATGTTTTTAAAGTAATTGACCAAATTACCGGCAGGAAATCAATGATATCGCCAGAGCAGCAACTATTAATCCACAATAACACAAGTGTCTCATCTCCTCAAGAAAAGATTGAAGCATTCGCCGCTTATTACACCGATCTATACGCGTTAAAAACTCCCTCTGCTAACGCAGTCACCTCACTCGAAGTTACAACCTTCAATAGTTCATTCGATGTCTGGCATCAAAATCTCACGTTAACAAATTTTTCACCCCTCAACAAATCAGATGCTGCAAGTGATGAACATTTCGCTTCCACTGACCTTATTGAATCAGTGATATCATCGCTCAACAACAAAAAGTCGGCTGGCTACGATAACATCCCAAACCTGGTACTCCGTAAAGCGAAACAAACCATTGCAAAATTCCTTACCCCACTCATCAACAATTGTATTAACACTTGCTACTTTCCATCGTCTTGGAAATCAGCCAAATTAATCCCGATTAAGAAGAGCAACTGCCCCAACACTACAGGGAATTACCGACCTATTTCTCTCCTATCCAACCTGGGGAAAATTTTAGAAAAAGTAATCCTCTCAAAAATTGAATGCCTATTGGAAGACTCTGAACTCTCACAAACCCAACAATTCGGCTTTAAACGCGGACACTCCACCGAACACGCCTTGCTCTTTTTCCAGAACAATGTCCTAAATAATCTCAGGTCCAAACGCTGCACAGTGGCTTGCACGCTTGACCTCACAAAAGCCTTCGATTCAGTCTGGCACTGATATACAAACTCCACCAGGTCAATTTTCAACCTTCTTTTATCAAGATCATAAAAAGCTTCCTCAGCAACCGCAGTTTACGTGTCCAGTTCGAAAACGAAATTTCCGACATGGTTCCGGTGCAGTCAGGAGTCCCCCAAGGCTCGATCTTGGGCCCATTCCTTTTCAATTTATACTTGTTTGACTTCCCAGTTCACCATCAGCAATCCTCATCTGTTTTATATGCCGATGATACAATTCTCTTCAGCACACACGAAAGACCACACGAAGCCTTAAATCAGGTAAAATCGCATCTTTATGCTGCAAACCCATACTATAAAAATTGGGGTATTAGTATCAACCCCAGCAAATGCGAGTTGATCTGTTTTCGAAACGCCTCGGGTAGGGGACACCACCTAGCTGTTCGCGAAAGCCGCCAACTGCGGTTAGAAATTGAAGGGAGAACAATCCCCCTTCGAAATTCGATTAAATATCTCGGTGTACATCTAAACGAAAGATTGAAAATGAACCCGCACGCAAGAAAGGCTATAAACAATAGTAAGGCAGCGGCGGCTAAACTGAAACTCCTCTTAAACTCCAGGTTGGTCGAAAAAAGGACCAAACTCCTGATGTACAAAACCCTAATTCGACCACTTATGGCATATGGTTTCCTTATCTGGTTTGCAATTACACCTAATGTAGCCCTCGAGCTTCACAGACTCGAACGAAAAATACTCAGAAAATGCCTATCAAAAAATAGAAGGCCATCGGGCAAATGGCATTGCAATAAAACCTTATACAATGAATCTAAAGTTGTTCCCCTATTAGACTATCTAGTATCATTAGCCATCAAAAAAAGAGTGTCCCTCCAGGACCACATGAACCCCTTAATTAGGGAATTATTCGGGGAAAACATCGTCTGGAATATAAACAACCGGTACTATATCTCTCCCATCAGTATCTTCAGCGAGGGCTCGAGTTCCTCATTTCTGGTTCAGGAACACGATAACTCCTTTACCGCTCCATTTTACAAAAGAGCACTTTAACACTTACAGAGGCTGAGCAGCTCAAATCTCATTTCATTCAAATAAGAACAAAAATAAAAACAGCCAAAACATACCATTTTTAAAAAAAAATAATCTTATTATTCACCGACAAATTCTTTGCATATAGCTAAAAAGATCTCAAAAAAAAAAAAAAAAAGAAAAATTTAAATACGAAATCACTTATGTTGAATCGTTTTAATTGAAGTGATATATTCTTATCACACTTTCTTATTATATGTTCATAATCTGTTTATCCACTCGATTAACTGCTAATTAATTCAAAAGAAAAAATATTTGTAAATTTGTAAATATAAACAAAAGTATCGTACCTATTTTAAAATGTTCATAATACCTTTGAATCTAAGATATCAATGTAGTATAACTTACATATGTTCATTCGAGAACTAAAATCCATATCTGTAAAAAAAATAAATACAAAACAAAATATGTAAATTTGTAAACATAAACAAACTATTGTACCTATCTCATAATGTGTTCATAATACCTTTAAATCTTTAAGATATCAATGCAAAACTTACATAGGTTCATTCGAGAACTAATACCCATATTCTGTAAAAAATAAATAAAATAAATATAAGGCATAATGACTGAGTAAATATCTAACTCACACTCCCAGTTTAAGGGAAAAAAAAAGACGAAAAATAACTTAATAATCCTCCTGTGGGAGAAAACAGGCAAAACATCAACTTAATGTTAAAAATAGGGTTGTTCCCATATAATTGTACACTTTTATAGTGATTTAGATAGAGACGCATTCATTTTGCCTCTATCTCATGTTATTTCTTGTTATTCATTCTTTAGGTTAAGTATCTCATAGTAATGTTAACGTCGTGTTGAGTGGACGCTATTTTATATTAATTTTAGATAAAATCTCCAATTTAATGTCTTTTGTTTGTTGCAATTAACACAAATTTAAAATAATTATTTTTTAACTGAGTAGCCAGACCACTTCCAAGTCGGCAGCATTAACTTTTAATTCTTAAGAACATTTGTAAATCTAACTATAAGAAAGTGACATGTAAAAAAAAAAAATCTCAA
The DNA here is from genome assembly GCA_929447395.1 of Epistrophe grossulariae. Lineage (NCBI taxonomy): Eukaryota > Metazoa > Arthropoda > Insecta > Diptera > Syrphidae > Epistrophe > Epistrophe grossulariae. The sequence continues at coordinate 23,723,619 of OV839567.1, forward strand.
TAAAAATACATACATTTCGGAAATTGTTGTGTTTACTTTTCACAACTTTTTTTGAAAATTAAATTATTATTATTCCTTTTTTCGTGACCTTTTCAAATTTAAATTGTTAATTAAATTCAACATGATCTCGAGAACGACGGTGAAAATCGGTGTACGTTTGCTGGTGGATCTTTCCAATGCATTTACTGGTTTCGTGTTTTGTTCAATTTATGTGTACTGTAGAATAAGGAATGCATCGCGGCCATTGCTGCAGCCATTCCACCTTCAGGGATACCTACATATACTGCGGAAGAAAAGTCAAATGAAATCGCATTACAATGTCCAGGCAGAGAAGGTGCTGCATTACCATATTTTGTTTCCCAAGTTCAGATTTGATTTTTTTTTGTTTTATACAAACGAAATAAAATTCCTTTTAAGTATCAAAAAAATTCCATATTTGTATTTTATTTTTAATTGATATTTTTATACTCACACGAGGAAAAAACATTGTTGACTTTTTTGTGAGTTACACAAGTCGCCATGATTAGAACTTCAGCATTTTAAATAGTCTCAAATCTACGACTAGAAAAATTGTCAGTTTTCTGTCACAATATTTGACAAAATTAAATTAAATGGATTAAATTTTAATCCAAAAGATTATCATATACCAACATTTTTCATTTTGTAAATTTTAGACTTTTTTTATCGTGGTAATGAAACATTGTAAACAAAACGAACACTTAACGGACTTACCGCGATTAATTATTATAATCGAAAATTATTTTCTTTTCGATTTATTGCCCGACGTTTCGGCAAGGTTTCACTTGTCGTGATCACGGGTTGACTGATGGCTTGTGGGATGGGTGTTGTTTATTCTCTTATTCTTTTGGTCTCGTTCGTAGATTGTACCGGTGCTTCTGTGCTTGCAGTTGAGATGGTACATGTTGTTGCAACTGCATTGATTGTTGTTGTTGTAATTTTTGATAGTCTTGAGAGCAGGCCCAACTGATAGCATCAGCTGGTAGGTTGTTTTGATGTGTTTGTTGTTGTTGTTTTTAGCTTCGATATTATTCAGCTTTAATCTGTTTATCAGAGGATCCCATGCCGAGGAGAGATTAAAACTTTGATCACGATTGAAATTTGAGTGCATTTTTATTTCGATTGCCTCTCGCACCAATCTTGGAACATAAAATCTTTCCGTGGAAATTGATTTAGCTAGATCAAAACGTATAAAGTGATCCTCATTATAAGCTAAATGCTCACATATTGCCGATTTGGTTACTTCGTTCTTTTGTATGGCTTTTATATGTTCCTTTAATCTTGTGGAAATTGCTCGTTTTGTCTCTCTTATGTAAGATGAGCCACAACTACAGGGCACCGAATAAACTCCTGGATTTTGCAAAGGAATTTTATCTTTTGGAGATCTTAGAAGCTGGCGGATTTTTTCTGGTGGCTTAAATATTGATTTTATGCCGTGCTTCGATAAGATTCTTCCAATTGCTTCAGAAACGCCTTTTCTATACGGAAGGAATGCCCTTTTTTCCCTCTGTTGTGTTTCATTTTCTGAAGCTATTCTTTCTTTCGGTGTCCACGACCGTTGTTTGGAACTATAACCATTTTTCAAAAGAGCTGCGTCAACAAGTTTTAATTCCTCTTCACGATGATCATTGTCACAGATCGTATTTGCTCTATTAACAAGAGCTGACACCACGGATGTGAAATTTGACGGATGGTGATGAGAAGCGGCATGCAGATATCTGTTGGTGTGGGTGGGCTTCCTATATACCGTGTGTCTGTGATAACTAAGTTATCTGCTTCCGATGATGACTCAAAGTTAGTAGAACTTCTTCACATGTGCCTTACATCCGGTTATTTTCTTTATAATGAGAAATTTTATTTGCAAGTTGACGGAGTAGCAATGGGTTCCCCACTTGCTCCAGTTATTGCAGATATTTGGATGAAGCATTTTGAGGAACAGGCAATAGAGACTTCTCCAATAAAGCCGATTATTTGGAAAAGATATGTAGACGACACATTTTGTATCCTCAACAAAAATGATGTCGATGCATTTCTTAACCACTTAAATTCGGTACATCCAAAAATAAAATTTACAATGGAAGTTGAAGAAGATAACTCGTTGGCATTTTTAGATGTTAAAATCATAAAAAAACAAGATGGAACCATAGGACACACGGTATATAGGAAGCCCACCCACACCAACAGATATCTGCATGCCGCTTCTCATCACCATCCGTCAAATTTCACATCCGTGGTGTCAGCTCTTGTTAATAGAGCAAATACGATCTGTGACAATGATCATCGTGAAGAGGAATTAAAACTTGTTGACGCAGCTCTTTTGAAAAATGGTTATAGTTCCAAACAACGGTCGTGGACACCGAAAGAAAGAATAGCTTCAGAAAATGAAACACAACAGAGGGAAAAAAGGGCATTCCTTCCGTATAGAAAAGGCGTTTCTGAAGCAATTGGAAGAATCTTATCGAAGCACGGCATAAAATCAATATTTAAGCCACCAGAAAAAATCCGCCAGCTTCTAAGATCTCCAAAAGATAAAATTCCTTTGCAAAATCCAGGAGTTTATTCGGTGCCCTGTAGTTGTGGCTCATCTTACATAGGAGAGACAAAACGAGCAATTTCCACAAGATTAAAGGAACATATAAAAGCCATACAAAAGAACGAAGTAACCAAATCGGCAATATGTGAGCATTTAGCTTATAATGAGGATCACTTTATACGTTTTGATCTAGCTAAATCAATTTCCACGGAAAGATTTTATGTTCCAAGATTGGTGCGAGAGGCAATCGAAATAAAAATGCACTCAAATTTCAATCGTGATCAAAGTTTTAATCTCTCCTCGGCATGGGATCCTCTGATAAACAGATTAAAGCTGAATAATATCGAAGCTAAAAACAACAACAACAAACACAAAAATCAAAACAACCTACCAGCTGATGCTATCAGTTGGGCCTGCTCTCAAGACTATCAAAAATTACAACAACAACAATCAATGCAGTTGCAACAACATGTACCATCTCAACTGCAAGCACAGAAGCACCGGTACAATCTACGAACGAGACCAAAAGAATAAGAGAATAAACAACACCCATCCCACAAGCCATCAGTCAACCCGTGATCACGACAAGTGAAACCTTGCCGAAACGTCGGGCAATAAATCGAAAAGAAAATAATTTTCGATTATAATAATTAATCGCGGTAAGTCCGTTAAGTGTTCGTTTTGTTTACATTTTTCATTTTTGTATTCAACATTAACTTAACAACCACAGCTACTCTGTTTAATTTTTATAATCAACATAAGTTTTAATAGAGTGAGCAACAGCTTCTCTGTATGCTTTATTTTGTCCACAATTTATGTGTATGCATTATTATTTTTCTCAGAGCGTACCTGACCGAAATGTATTATGTTAAATTTTTTTGTATCATATTATTTTTGTAGACATATTTTAGTTATGTATAAATTTAGCTAAGTAAACAAAATTTCTGTATAAATAGTATTGTAAGTTGATAAAATATCATCAGTCAAGATCAAAAGGTTGTCGAGTGTTCTTTAAATCTAATTGCTTCTCCCCACCAGCGGTTAGGGGCAATATTCAGCCAAAGGCACAATTTCAAGGCATCACAAAGGTACGAGAACCTTTTGTGTTTCAACAGTCTGACAAGGTTTATGTACCCTGTCAGATAAATCGGTGCAAAACAGTGCCGATTTCAACATTGGAATTCCATGAAAATCATGAACAAGTTAAAAACATCATAAAGGCAGATACGCCTTAAATGCAATCAAATACTTATCACAAGGCCAAGAAAATTTACGAAGAGATGAAGCAGACCCTTCAATCCATTACACCCGAAGATAATAAAAGAGAAAACAAAGGAACAGGCACTGTTCCAAAAACAACTATTCAACAAACTTCACCTACTTCTGGCCTAAGTGAATTGTCAAGATTAATAAAAAAAACAATCGTCATTGATAACAATAATAAAGAATTCTCTTAAACGCCTTATTGAAAACAAAGAACAACATGCAGAAGAGTGCTACTCAATAAGGCTTAAAACAATCGAACAACACTGGGCGGCTGTGCAAGGTTTCCATTACAAGCTATGGACCTGCTAGAAGAGTGCAATGCAAGTGCTTATGAAGTAGAAGGTTACATTCCATAACCAAAAGCAAGGTCTGTGAGCACAACGCTTGTCAATCAGGGATCCAAGTTACCAAAGGTAGTGTTGCCGAAGTTCGACGGTGACTATTCAAAATGGGTGCAATTTCGTGATTTATATACGGAATTGGTGCACAATCAACCTATTACGCAATGTCAAAAGATGTGGTACAGACCACTCTGACAGGAGAAGGTGAAAGATTAATTCAGCATTTCTCAACATCTGACGCCAACTATAATACTGCTTGGGAAACGATCACAAGCCGCTACGAGAATACTAGACTTTTGGTAACAGCATTATTAAATAAAGTTTTCGCTCAACCTACAAGTTACAATGAGATTCCATCAACCATCAAGACGCTGCACGACACCACCCAAGAATGCCTGCTTAGCCTTCAAAATCCGAAAATTGGGATCCTCTTCTCATCCATATACTCATTAAGCGTCTCGATCGGAATACACATACCCTTTGGGAACAATCATTGAAGCATCCAAAAAATCTACCATCAATCAAGGAATTCCTAAAATTTTTGGAAGAAGCACTAGGGACCAACACAAGAAGCCCAGAAGATCAGCGCAAGCGATCAGGACCTAACAAGGCGTCCACGACAATAGTTGGAGCTGGGTCCACATGCAATTCTTGTAAGGGCAACCACCAGTTGTTCTTCTGTAAGAAATTTTTACAATCAAGCCCACAAGATCGACTAAACTTGGTGCTAAAAGCGAAACATTCTTTAACATTTTGTACAAACTGTCTTAGACCAGGACACTTTTCAAATAATTGCTAATCCAGGTCTTGTACAAAATGTCAAAGAAAACATAACACACTTCTTTATTTAGATGACTTTTCAAAGAACTCGAGAACATCAGCACTTCCAGGCAAGGTAACTACCACTGCATACTCAGCAAGTCTCTGTGCTTCTGCTGCAGAAAACAATCCTACTGCAGTAAGCAAACAACACACGCCTACAAGCGTTATACTTGGTACAGTCATTGTTCATATAAAGACCCAAACGGGAAAACAAGCAGCATGTCGAGCGTTATTAGATTCTGGATCACAGGTCAACCTCATAACCGAAAAATTAGCCAAATCATTAGGTTTGAAGGAAACTTAGGAGACATTATGTGTTGAAAGTATCGGTCAAGGTAAGCAGGCATCCCATCGAAGAATTAATTTTGAAATAAATTCAAGAATAAACGGGTTTTCTACCAGAGTGGAGGCGCATATTCTTCCAAAAATGATTTCACCGCGGCCATCGCGGCCTATCATTACATCAAACTGGAATATTCCAAACAACACATTTTTGGCTGAAGGTATCAGCTACTACTTGCGATCCTTTGTTGGCATCGTGCGGAATTCGCACCGCAGACGAGGCCCTTGAGCAGCAGATTGAAAGGTTTTGGCGATTAGAAGAAGCCACTTCAGCCACGGATAACTTCACTCAAGCCGAGAAGTGCTGTGAAAATCGCTTCATTCAAACCACAGTTAGAGACTCCAACGGTCGCTTTGTGGTTCGGTTACCTTTCAAAGAAGCACCCACTTGTTTGGGAGAATCCAAGGAAATTGCGTTTCATTGCGATTCATTGCTTTGGAGCGGAGGCTTGCAAATTCACCAGAGCTCAGAAGTCTTTATAGTCAATAACATTACATTCCGCCCGAAATGAATGTTCACAATAAGGGGAATTTTGTTAACACAAAATTTCGGGTGAAACTCACTATAGGCGAAAAGTGAAATATCAAATTTTCCGGGTGGAATGTTGTTCAGGCGAAACTCACAATAAGGCTGGATGTTTTAGCAGGCTCAGACAAAATTGCCTGACAACCCAATCGGAACTGCAAACAATTCTGCAAGAAGGCGGTTAAGGAAATGGTGTGCAAATCATCCATCTCTCCTGAACCGCATTCTGCTCGAGGATAGAGAAACAGAGCTTGACTTCAGCAGCAATGTCGATGAGCACATCAAGACAGTAGGGCTTACGTGGATGCCAAAATCTGATGAACTCTGTATCAAGACATCCTGGGTCAATAAAGTTCGAGTTACCAAGCGATCTGCATATTCCGATATCGCAAATTTATTTGATCCCCTGGGTATAATGGCTCCGGTAGTCGTGCGTCGTCGCAAAAATATTTCTACAGAAACTATGGGAATTAAAACTTGACTGGGATGCAGCATTACCTCAAGAAATGCAGACGACATGGCTTAAGTATCGTGAAGGTTTACAATCCCTCAATAACATCAAGATTGAAAGACACATATTTTCACATAGAACCCAAAAAAAAAAACAATACCACGTGTTTGCTTACGCTTCGGAAAAGGCCTATGGGGCAGTAGTATACATCCGGTCCGTTAGCAGTGACAACATTATAACGGTGCGATTATTATGCTCGTGGACTATGTGGATTTTATTCCACATACCTACCTACAAACATACAAAACACATGAGTATGTATGCAGATTGCACACTTAGCAGCGCAGTGAACATTCAGGTGGTGGATAAGGGAATGTTTTTTTTTGTATCACCCGAAGTATGTATGTAGTTAAAAGCATGAATGAATGAATGAAGGGTAACGAGATTACGTCACTTCGGTTTTTTAAGTTTTTTGTTGTAATTATTGTTACCAAGCCCTGTGAAGATATTGTAGACAAAAAAGGATCGCTTTTTTACTTTTGGGGTGTACAAAATTAAAGTTCTTACAATTATTGTTGAATTTGATTTTACTTTAAACGTGCAATTCTTGAATGTATACATAAGTAATGTATATATTTATGGATGTAGGTAGGATTGTATGTAAGTATGTACATATGTAGGTATATCTATTTGGATGGTCGTATAGGTAGTTTTTTTGGATTTTCATATTTGGATGACATTAAATAGGTTTTAAATGGAGAAAAAAATGTCTATATTTTTTTAATTTCATTTTATCGCTAAAGTCGTTGTCAAGGGTTAATTCAAAATGCTATTTATTTAAGATAACCTATGTAGGGACTGGGTAATTCACATCAGTTGTGACAAAAAGCTGGGGCATTTAGGTAATTGGCAATAGTCACGACTCACGAATAGAACCGTATGGGAGGCAGTCTTTTTGGGCTCATATAGGCGGAAATCTAATTTTTCTGAAAAAAAAGTTGGTTTTCAATTTTAAATTTTTTCAAAAACTAAAATACCTAGGTGGGTACGTAGGCACATTCGACTATCAGTTCATATAAATATTAAACAGGTTGGTAGGTACAGGAAAAAACAACAATTAGGTATAGGTACCTACCTATATGTAAAAATTTTATAAATAAATTAATACAACATCTTTTCACCTTTTTACAAAATTTTGAGTTTGAAAATGATATTTAAATTTTCACTCAAACATCTTAGTCTTGTGAAGTTAGCAAAAGAATTGTTTAAAATTAAATAAAAAATGAGAGTTCCCGATAGCAAACAAAGAGTTCTAGAGTTCCTCATACTTTTTTTCAATAGTTCTGGCGAATGAAGTGTTAAAATTCGAAAACAATTTTTTTTTCACTTCACGCAGCAAGGAATCTTTTGAGAAAAAGAGTTCAGAGCATGTTTTTCAACTTAAAAGCAAGAGTTCTAGAGTTCCTGATGGGTTTTAGAAAGAGTTCTGCAAAATTGGAAAAGTTAGGGCAAATTAAAGTGCCCATTGACTTAGAACGAAAATTTTTCAAAATCCAAAAAAATCAAAAAAAGGAGTTCTTATTAGAGTTTCCGATAGCAAACAAAGAGTTCTAAACATTTTCTTTATAACTTTTTTTTCTAAAACTAATTTTTCAAATGTTATTCGCAAATTTAGGTGCCCATTGACTTAGAACCCAAATTTTTCAAAATCCATTTGAAAAATTTTAGAAAAAAAACTTATTAGGAAAATGTCGGGAACTCTAATCAGAACTCCTTTTTTTTGATTTTTTTGGATTTTGAAAAATTACGTTCTAAGTCAATGGGCACCTAAATTTAGGAATAACTTTTGAAAAATTAGTTTTAGAAAAAAAACTTATTAGGAAAATGTTTAGAACTCTTTGATTGCTATCGGGAACTCTAATCAGAACTCCTTTTTTTAAAGTCGAAAAAAATTGATTTTGAAAAATTTTCGTTCTAAGTCAATGGGCACTTTAATTTGCCCTAACTTTTCCAATTTTGCAGAACTCTTTCTAAAACCCATCAGGTACTCTAGAACTCTTGCTTTTAAGTTGAAAAACATGCTCAGAATTCTTTTTCTCAAAAAAGTCCTTGCTGCGTGAAGTTAGCAAAAAAAAACTTTTTTTTTCGAATTTTAACCTTCATTCGCCAGAACTATTGAAGAAAAGTATGAGGAAGTCTAGAACTCTTTGTTTGCTATCGGGAACTCTCATTTTTTATTCAATTTTAAGCAATTCTTTTACTAACTTCACAGGACTAAACATATTGATTGAAAAATTTAATTTAAAAAAATTAATTATGGCTTTAGAAAATCATGTAGTGTATCTTATTACTTTAAACGAGCTATTCTTGTATTAATGTTTGTTATTTACAAAGGTATATATTTATATATACATACATATATACACAGTCGAATCTCCCGAAGTCGAATTTTCACAGATAGGTACCAAGATTTGTTCGAGTTAGAGATTTTTAGAAAAATCCGAGTTATATAGAGAAATACATATTTTGTTTGTTTTAAAAGGTTTATTTAATAAATTAAGGTTAATAGATGTATATAAAACAACCAACAACACAAAGAAAAGGATAACAATGTTTTTTTGTTTTGTTTTACCGTTCCAACTTTTTAAAATTCTATCTAAGGTACATACCAGGGATATGAATATAGGAAGAAACACGAATTTTGACGATGATGGTACTCCCGATGCTATACACATATATATTAAGATTTTAATGGTTCGTAGTTATACAATACCCAAATACAAATTCCGAAGGGGTAATGTTTTTGTATGTTGTTTTGTGCTAAACAAAATACGACTTAAGGGGTGAAAAAAGATGCCAATAATCGAGAGAATGTGTTTGAGTTAGAGAGAGGGAGTTCGACTTAGATAATGGTTTTTGGACGGAGAATTGAAGGTAATGATAAAATATGGCAAAAAATTCGAGTTAGAGAGAAATTCGACTTAGAGAGACTACGACTTAGGGAGAGTCTACTGTATTTGCTTTCTCGGAAATGGCTCTAACGATTTTGATTAAATTTTCAGAATTTATTACGATGAACGATAAAAAAATAAAAAATTGGATTTGGTTAAATCCGCCCACTCCCACGCCCACTCTTCTTACTTCTTAGTATGACGGAAACGGTCGGAAATATCTTTATTTCTCGGAAACGGCTCAAACGATTTGACTGAAATTTTGAGAGTTTACTGTTATGGGTACGAACAACATTAAATAAAAAATTAGTAAAATCCGCCTACAGCTACGCCCACTTTTATTAGTTTTTGTTTTTTCGAAAACGGCTCCAACGATTTGGATGAAATGTTCAGAATTTATTCTTATGAACGAGAAAAAAAATACAAAATTAGAGTTAGTAAAATTCACCAACTGCCACGCCCATTTTTGTTATTTCTTAGTTTCTCGAAAACAATTCAAACGATTTGAATGAGGTTATAATAGTTTATTCTTAGAGACCAGTTATAGCTTTCATTGAAAATCATCATTGAAAATTGTAATCTTCAGACCCTAAAAAAGCGATATCAGTGATTATTTTGGTGCCAATAAAAAGCTGATGACTCGATTACTATTTCTAGTCAAAAAAAATATTTCATTTTGGCCCTACATTTCACATAAAACGATTTCTAAGATTTCAATGATCAATGATAAGGTAGTTCAATCATTGAAATAAAGAAATTCATTTTCTGCGATAGGCTGGGCCAAAATGAAATATTTTTTGCACTAGAAATAATAATTGAGTTATCAGCTTTTTATTTGCATTAAAGTAATCACTGATTTCACTTTTTAAGTGCCTCAAAATTAACAATTAAAATTTTCAACGATGAGTTTCAATGAAAGCTATAACTGGCCCCTTATAACAAAAAATTGAAAAATTCTAAAATCCACCCACGGCTACGTCCACTTTTATTATTGCTTGCCTCGTAAACGGCTGTAGCTATTTTCGTGAAATTTTCAGAGTTTTTTCTTATGAACGAGAACAAAATTTGAAAACTAGATTCAGTCAAATCCGCTGACTGCCACGCACACTTTTCATACTCCATAGTATAGTAATGTCTCTATTTCTCGGAAACAACTCAAACGATTTGAATGAAAGTTTTAGAGTTCATTCTTATGAGTAAGAAAAATAGAAAAAAAAAAATAGTAATATTCGCCCACAGTTTCACCCACTTTTTTGGTTTATCCGAAACGGCCCCAACGAATTGCATGAAATTTGTGAACAATTATGAAAAATTTGAAAATTTGATTCTGTAAAATGACTTAAAATGGAAAAAAAATTATTTTAAAACAAATCCAGCACCTACAATGAAGTACTATACCGATTTTAAAAGAAATCTGTTCTATACTCCTAAATTTAAATTAAATTATTTATGTCAATAGTTTTTGAAAAATTTGCATGCAAACTCATAATTTTAATAAAAAAAATGAAAAAAAAAGTTTAGACCAATTTTTTCCAAAATTCTGAAATGAAGTAGTATGTTTACCTAGGTTATGTGAATTTTTTATAATTTATTACATTTTTATATCTGAAAATTTTAATTGTGGGACTTTGAGAAACGTATCTGGGTAACGCTGGGTGCTAGCACGGTATTTATGTAAGCTAGCTATTAAAGAGCAAAAATATCATAAAAAAAGTAGTTTCAGTAATTTTAAATTTTCTCAAAAAATAGAAGACATAAAATCATCTAGTTTTCGGTTTTTGGTTAAGAATTAATTAGAACAACGAATTTCAGAAAAAAAATAATAGGTAGGTAAATAATTTTACCGTTTTGAAAAATTACACTTTAAACTTTTTTTTATGTTTTTTTCCCAAATTTTGTGTTTTAAACCGGTTTTTTCAAAAACTATTTGCTTAGATTTCACTTCATTTAAAAATTAGCTAATAGAATAGAGTATTGGCTTTAAAAAAAGGTAGGTAGGTATAATACTTAATTCTAAGTATTATTCATTCATTCATTCTTTATTCATAAATATAAACATGGGGAGTACATTAAGAATTAAATTCTTTTAATTTGTACCTACATATTATAAAATATTAAAAATTTACTAAACTTGAAAGAAAATGGTTAGATATTTACAAAAAAATTTAAATTATTGTAAGAGAGTACATTATGCACATTTCAATTAAATAAGTTATTTATTTGATTACTTCTTACATATGTGAACAGCAATTTTTTGAAATTCACACTTGAAATAACTAATCGAATTGACAAAGGTAGTGAATTCCACAATCTTATAGCGTGAACAAAAAAAAGTCGTTGGCTATTTAAATAGTTAAAACGGGGAAGAATTATATTACCGTAATTTTTTTTATATTTGTTTAGCCATTTTTAGTACTTTTTTTTATGATAGTGACCCCCCACCCAAACGGAGGAAGATTGACCACCCTTAAGAAATTGGGATCAAAATCTCCAGCTTTAGGAGCTTTACGTATTTAGCTGACGATATGTAATGTATGTACCAAAATATTTGTTAAACTACCTATCTATTCGTCTTTTGAATTTAACAAAACACAAATGAACATCACTGCAGTTAAAAATTTAAAACCTACCTATGTAGGTACCTACTTCTCCACTTATTTAAGAAAAAATATCTGTGGCTATAGGTAGGTAGGTATATGTAATTAAAAAAAAACCTACATTCCTACTTCTTTTCTACAATTTAAAATTAATTTCACTCAATAATCACTAGAATTATGGCGAAATTATTTAAGAAACATCTACCTACCTACCTAATTTTTTTAAGTTCATACCTACCAACCTAGGCATCTTTTGCTTATTTTCCGATTTTTTGTATAATGCGTGACAAATTAAAAAAAAACAACTTTCTAGGTACATATTATATCTATTTAGGAAAGTAGGTAAACTTTTGCATATTGTCCCTTTTCGCTTTAGAAACGAGGTTTTCAATATATTTGTGGTTATGTACAATAATTATATCTAATATTGTCAACCTATTAAAAATGTATTTCGTTTACTGAAAAGTAAATATATAATAATATACAAAATATATAACCAAAGTAGTTTTGAACTTTTTCTATTAACTACCTACGTCATAATTTCATATTATATTTTTCCATTCATACACTCCTTAACTCGACCTTCACCGATCATTCAACGAACGCACAAATTTAACACAAAATAAAATGGAAATATAATATACCTACCTATAGATAGACACATCTACATATTTCTATGCGGACATTCATAAGCTGCTCATTGTATAAAAACTGAAAAGGGATATTGTGTATGTGTAAATATACTTATTATGCTAAGCCCTTATCGTGCACAAGCTACAAAATAAAGCAGACACCCTTCGCACCTTCTCCTCTTTGTCTTACTACACTTGTAAATTCCTATTCGTTTTGCTTGCTTTTTTTGTTCGAACTTCTGTGGATCTTATTTTACAAAGTTCCACAAAATTTTAAAATCTCGATTTGGTGTATGCAGCGACACCTATTGTGCAGTTAACGCTAGTTTCGTGGTTCCTCTATGTGTATAAACTCAATGGTAGCATCAAAGGAAAATCCGTTTGATGTTCTTTCACGTGGGGTAGCACCCGAACGGCTTCAAACTTGTAATATTTGGTTCTATGGGCCAAGGTTTTTACATGGAGCTACTTCAATTTGGCTACCTAAATACAAACAAAATGACGAGAATCATCTATCGGTGGGAACGGCCATTCATGATCCAACCCCCCAACAAGAAGGAATTTTAATTAAAATAAACCACAAAATTCTTTTAAAAACGCACAAAGAATACTCGCCTACATACTGAGGTATATCCACAACCTAAGACAACTGGCGATAAAAGCTAAAATCAAGAAGAACAAAGAAGAGTTGCCAGCGGAAGAACTTGAATCAAAACTTGCGGAAATCAGAGTGATAAATGGCCACTTGTCAGCTGTAGAGCTTGGTCAATCAAAAAAGAAAATATTCAAATTAATGCAACAAGATAAATTGCAGGATGAGTTCAGGCATCTGAAGGACGAGGGTGACGTTCAAAAAAAAATCCATTTAAGAGTCTCGCGCCCTTTTTAGACGAAGAAGGGCTCATTCGGCGGACGCTTAGAAGCATCATCTTTGCCTTACGACGCCAAGCATCCCTTACTTATACCATACAATCATCCTTTCACCAAAATGCTATTTACTGAAATTCACAAGGACAACAATCATGTTGGGCCGCAAACCATGCTTTCAATAGCCAGGCAGATGATTTGGGCAGTGAAAGGAAAAAGAGTCTTTCCTTGCTCGATCAGTTTCGCACAAGTGTGTCGAATGTGCCCGCGCCACACCAAAACTTTTATCTCAACAAATGGGAAATTTGCCTGCTGACAGAATTCAACCAGCCCGACCCTTCATCAATACGGGCGTCGACTTTTGCTTTCCAATTTCTACACATTATAAGATAAGAGGCAAACGGCCTCAAAAATCTTATATTGCAATCTTCTGCTGCTTTTCTACCAAGGACTGCCATTTGGAATAAATAGGGGCACTAAAGAGATTCATGGCCAGGTGGGATCATTGTAGAAACATATATTGCGATAATGCAACAAACTTTGTTGGGGCAAAAAACCAGCTGTCAGAAAGAATGGCTTTTATGGAATCCAACACAGAAAAAGAGAAAATAATATATTCATGCTTTACAAAAGGATGCGACTTTCATTTCATTTCACCACGATCACCGCATTTTGGTGGTCTATGGGAAGCTGCGGTTAAATCATCAAAACATTTGCTACAGCACACTCTTGCAGGAGCCTCATTAACGTACGAGGAATTCGAAACAGCTGTCACTCAAGTTGAACTCAAGGCCCATATAGTAAAAATTATGAAATGTTCTACAACAAAAAAAAAGACAAAGACCGAGGGTTAATATATTTTATGTTTTAATTCAAATTAAAAAGTTATTTCTCTGAAAGTACAATTGCGAATGAATGGTTTATTTAGAAATACATAATTCGTAGTTATAATTCAAATGACAAGTTAGAAAGAGATTGTACAAATTAAGATGAAAGGTAGATAATTCAGAAGTTATATAATATATAATAATAGGGTAAACAAGAAAAGTTTAACTCGTTTCGTCAATTAACTTTTAACATCCTCGGCACGGGGGAATGGAGTAAGCTCCAGAGGGTACAGCAGTTGAACAGGTCTTCGAGTTTCGATCCGTCAGCATAGCGAATTTCACAAGCTCGAACATTTCCGTCACGTCCAGTGAGAGCATTTTCTATAATTGCTAGTCTCCAAGCAATCCGAGGCTTGGCGGAATCAAACACAAGCACGACATCATTTGACTTGAAGAATATCCTTGGTTGTGGTGAGATCGTAGCAAGTGCAGGTACTCTGTGCGCCAGCGATTCCAAAGCATATTAGTTATCTTAAGCCGCAGTGCCCAAAGTAACTTTATATCAGATGATGAGTTTGATACATTTTGTGAGTTCACAAGATCACCATGGCCATGTATAAATTGTGCAGGGGTAAGTGGTGAGATGTCCAAAGGGTCACTGCTTACATAAGTAAGGGGGCGAAGAATTACCATTCCTTCAGCTTCTGCGATTACAGTACGTAATTGCTCAAACGTCAATTTTGTTTTACCAATCACAACTTTAAGAACGTTTTTGATGGTTCTGATAAGTCGCTCCCAAAATCCTCCCCACCATGGGGCTCGCTCTACAATAAACTTCCAGCGTATTCGTTTGTTGGATACAAAATTCTGAATCCGTTCATCGTCTGTTGCTTGACTGGCGTCACCGTGTTCCAATGCTGCCCTATGAAACGTTTTGGCATTGTCGGTATAAATTTTTGTTGGAGCACCTCTTCGTGCTATAAAACGCCTCAGTCCCATTATACAGCTTTCGGTAGTCAAATTTGTAACCATCTCTAGATGCACAGATCGAATGGCAGCACAAGTAACCATCAAATAACTTTTGTACATCGTGTTTGTTGAGCCATTCAAATAAAAGAGAGGACCAGCGAAGTCTATCCCGACACAGTCAAATGGCCTTGACAATGTGATGCGTTCGATTGGTAGAGGGCCAAACGGCTGTGACACGGATTTAGCAAAGAGCTTCTGACACACAACACATCTCTTGACTCTGCTTTTGATAAGTGAACGTCCCTTTAAAATCCAGAATCGCTTACGCAGCTCACATAGCACGACGTTGGTGCCACCATGAGAGGTTTTTCTGTGACAATCATCGACAATAAGCTTCACCAGGTGTGAGTTTGATGGAAGGATGATGGGATGTGATGATTTTTGATTCAGTGAGACTTCTAAGGATTGAAGTCGACCCCTTAGTCGCACAAAACCATGTTCGTCCAGAAAAGGGAATAATTGAGCAATCTTAGATGATTTTGGTACAGACTTTTCTTTCTGTAAATAGAAAATTTCGTTAGAAAATGAAATTATTTGTATGTACCTAAGCCAATATTTTTCAGCGGCTTCCAGTTTAGTTGCAGAGATCTCAGCAAACACAAACTCGAATGAAACCTGGTTTTGGAAATCCTTCTTCTTCTTTTTGAAAAGGTTTACGAAACGCAGTACGAAAGCTGTGCGTCTCAGCAAACTATCCCAAGTACTAAAATTTGTAAACGGCAACAAAGGTTCAGGTGTGGCTTCATCCGGAACAAGAATAGGCGTCAACAGCGCCACTGGTGCTAAGTTTTGCGAGAAACTCTCGTTGTCATCATCGTTGAAATTTGCCTCACCTTGGAGCCAGGTTGGCCCTTGAGCCCACACAAATGAATTGCGAAGATGAAAGGCGGTGACCCCTCTGGTTAAAGGGTCTGTAGGATTTTCCTTGCCTTTGCAATGTCTCCATTCTGCAACTGATGTTAAATGGCGAATTTCGGTTACTCGACTCTGCACGTAGGGCTTCCAACGCTGAGTATCACCTTGGATCCATCCGAGAGCAATCCTTGAGTCTGTCCACAAGAAAAATTTATGGACACAAACCTTAAGTGATTTCTTTAAGTATGAGCACAATCGAGCAGCTAGCAACGCCGCTGTGAGTTCCAGCTTCGGCAGGGAAATCTCCTTTATTCCATCGGTCTTCAGTGGTGCGACTCTACTTTTTGCGCATAGTAAAGAAACTTTTTCTTGTCCATCGTTGTTGAAGCTTTTGATATAAGCCACTGTTCCATACGCCTTCATGCTAGCATCTGCAAAGATATGAATATTAATTTTTTTTGAAGACTGAAATGGAAGGGCTGCACGTGGAATGGCATAATCGTTTAATTTGTGTAAATTTTTGGCACAATCTTCCCAAATCGGCACAAGTTCTGGAGTGATGTCATCATCCCAACCAAGTTTTGCTCGCCAGATGGCTTGGAAAAGAATTTTCAGTCTGATCACAACAGGTCCAAGCATACCAAGGGGATCATAGATCCTAGCAATCGTTTGAAGGACGTTTCGTTTAGTATCCCTTAGTAAATAGGAGGTGAGTAGATTCTCCAAAGAATCTAAAGGTACGGCAATTTCATCACTTCGGACGTACCACGATAATCCTAAAACTTTTTGTTTAATAGGGGGCTCACCTGGACATAGAGCCCTTCGAACTAGTTCACTGTTAGAATTCCACTTTCTAAGATTCATACTTGCGTTATTCATCACCAACACCGCTTCCTCGCCGATTCGTTTAGCTTCTTCTTCAGTATCACAGCTTCCTGCAAAGTCATCCATGTAAAAGCTGTCCAGTAGAATTTTGCATGTTGACGGTACTGCTTTTCGTTTTGGTGATGGAGGCGCAAGGTTGCTATCAGCAAGAAAGGGCTGCAATTGACGCCGAAAGTGACTCTTTTTATCCTGTATTCGACGATGTCCTGCCTATTATTGTTGGTTGCATACCATAGGAATCTGTGGGTGTCACGGTCATTCTCATTTAGTTTTATTTGGAGAAACGCTTTTTCTACATCAGCTACGATACCAAAGCGTCGAAGACGGAAGTTCAACAAAATTTTTAAGACATCTGGCAGGAGATTTGCTCCTATGTGGAGGAGGTCATTTAATGATGGATTGTGCGCATCTTTGTGGTCGTACTTTCTTCTTTGTACACCGGTCGATGAGGCAAGTAGAAGACGAGACGTAAGTTGGTGTTGTTGTTTGGTGGAATTGGCTCCGCAACGTCATCTGTAAGGAGCTGTTGGATACCCGCATCGTACTGTTGGTATTTTTCTGGATATCTCAACAGTCGCGTGCGAAGTGATTCTAATCTCTTAAGAGCACCTTCTTTGTTGCTTTTTAGTTGAACATCAGGGTTTTTCCATGGCAAGGAGGCTACATATCGTTCACCGTTTCTGGAGATGCATTTAGCTATAAGCTCATCCGCTAAATGCTTATTTTCTTCTTCTTCACCTCGAATTCCTACGGCTTGAAGCGACCAAAATGAAGTGAGGTTTGGGTCGTTCATATTGAGCGCTGGTATAGGTAGAGCTGTACTACGGATAGAAGGAGAACATGAGTCTTCGGTTTTATGAAAAGCCTTACCAAAAGAATGCGTGCCCTGCAACGTCCAACCGAAAATTGTGTCGACTGCTCTTAATCCAGATGAAATTCGTCTCTGCTTACCAGTTACCACCGGCCAGTAATAGTTAGTACCGATGAGAATACTTTAACCATTCTCGGCTGCGATGTCTGCATGATTCTCGTCCGCCAACTGCAAATTTTGAAGAAAGTCACACGATGCATCCGGTGCGGGAAGCACATCAATGCAAATTTCAGGAACAACCACGGCCTCCAAAATAATGCTTTTGTTATTGAATTGGCTTTTTACAGTGACAAACACTTTCTTAAATTTCTTGAATGGAGTTTTTTCCTTTCATCCAAATGGAACCAGGGAAAAATTCACCTCACCCACACAAGAAAGGTTAAGTTTTCGCGCCAGATCTTCTCGAATATAAGAATATTGGCTGCCACCGTCGATAATGAAACGTATTAAGAGCGATTTATTTTCTTTATGATCTACTACGATGTCGCGAGCTGTTTTTAAGAATACATTTGAATTGCTCCAACAAGAATTATAAGCGCAGAGATTTGTAGCACTTTGCAAAACGTCTTTGTAATTAAGCTCTAGCATTGAATCGGAGTTTATGTCTGTAGAATTACCGGCACAGCGATTTACCGCGTTATGAGTATTCGATTTCTCTCGCGTGGTTTGCGATGAGAAAGAATTAATTTGGTTGACGTATGACGGATCGCACAACGGGGTCAAGTGTTTGCCTTTGCACTTAGAACAAGAAAGCCATTTCGCAATACGGCATTTTCTAGAAAAGTGCCCTCGGTTGGTGCAACGGAAACATCGACCACTCTTTCTTAAAATGTCTTTTTTCTCTGTTAACGACATCTTACTACAACAATCTTTAGTTATATGTTTATCGGTTCCACAAAATACACACACACTTTTATCATTCAGCGAAACTAAACTTGCGGCAGTTGTATGAGAAGAAGAAGAAGCGTGCTTGCTGATTGAAGTAGTGAGGAAGAAACAACTGTACTCTTTTCCAAAGATTCAACCTCTCTTTTCAAATAATGCATAATTTCTTTCACCTGCTTATCACCAATTCCCAGAGAAGTCGTTGAGCTTCGGTCATCCTCTTCATTATTTGTTTCTGCAGTCTGTTTGTCTTTTTCTGCTAACCTATAATAATTAATTCGTAATTAATTGGTTTTAACATGACGTAGTAATGTTCAGTTGGTATTTGCAAAGCAGTAAGTGTGCGACAACACGATGTAACTGAATTATACAAATTGCGGAGGCCAACAACATCTGTTCTTTGCTGGACGGGGCGAAGGGCAAGCAATTGCTGCATATTTTTATCGACTAATCGTTCGACTTCACCAAATTGTTCCTGCAAGAGGGAGACAGCAGCTTCATAGCACATACCGGAAGCAGTAAATCCTGCTATTCAGCCCTATCATGAATTCCATCGTAATCGGAAACTTTTCCGAATCCCGAAAAAAACTATCACCGAATCCGTTCGTAATGACTATTTGTATGAGATTTTTCACTACGATGGAATCTGTGATAGTTTTTTTCGGGATTCGTAACAAGTTTCCGATTACGATGGAATATGTTTTCGTGAATTGCCGTTCGAAACTGCTCCCAAAACGGTAACCAATCTTGGTAGTTTCCATCGAACTTCTTCAACTGTAATTTAGGAAGCTTTACGGAAAATTTATTAGGGGAAGCTGTATTAAGAAATGCTCGTTCTGAATTTGCTGTAAGTGGGTTCAGCTTGCACTGAACTTTTTGCAGACGAGATCTTAACCGAGATAGAATACCAATTGCTACGTCTTGATACTCGTTGATTTTTTCCATCTCTTTGTCCAGGTCCTCTGTTTTAAGAAGGGCTTTATTTTGGATTTCCTGGTTTGTTATGTTGAGGCTCTCATGAGCTACCGTTAGCCTCTGGATATATTGAACGATGTTTTCCTCAATCTCGTCCAGATCGTTTGTAGAGTTGAGTTTCGATTCTTCGCTGTCAAGAAACTCACCAGCACTTTTAACAATTTTGGTTACCTGTCCTCTATAGGCGGATCGGGCAGATAATTCCACTGCCATTTTGACAGATCGATGCACTTTGTACTTTTACGGTTAAAAAAAAGAGAATTCTATTTGAAAATCTAAACTCTGTTCGCCTTTGTCCCAGGTTTCGGCAACATATAGTAAAAATTATGAAATGTTCTACAGCAAAAAAAAAGACAAAGACCGAGTTTTAATATATTTTATGTTTTAATTCAAATTAAGAAGTTATTTCTCTGAAAGTACAATTGCGAATGAATGGTTTATTTAGAAATACATAATTCGTAGTTATAATTCAAATGACAAGTTAGAAAGAGATTCGTACAAATTAAGATGAAAGGTAGATAATTCAGAAGTTATATAATATATAATAATAGGGTAAACAAGAAAAGTTTAACTCGTTTCGTCAATTAATTTTTAACTCCAATGTCCGTTTCACCAAATGATCTTACCACTCTAACCCCTGGCCATTTCCTCATTGGAGAGCCTCTCATTAACAATGTTGATCTCACAGCCGCATCGGCTGATTCAGGGAAGCTTACTCGCTGGAATCTTGTAAATCATCTCAAAAATGAGTTCTGGCGCCGATGGTCACGTGACTACCTGAATCAGCTGCAGCACAGGTATAAATGGAAGGAGAGATGTCAGAATAGAGAACCCGGAATGATGGTCATAATCAAGGAAGACAACACACCAAGTTTACGATGGCCGCTTCACTAACGTAATAACTGGAGAAGATGGAATGGTTCGAGTAGCCGATGTTCGGACAGCCACTGGTGTGTTCCGTCGGGCCATACACAGATTGGCCCCACTTCCAATTTCAACTAACGATGAGGAATTCAATCAAATTGAAATGACATACATTGCTACAAATCATTGCTCATCAACCTTAACTCTTTCACACGGCAATTCCAGTGAGTACCAAAAAAGAAATTAAAGCCTTCGATTGAAGCAGCCCTAGCCATACTCTTGGTATTTGTATTTATTCCCATGATAGCATGTGATCCAGTCAAGATTCAACCACTTCAATCACGGCCAGGAAACTACTTTGAAAATTTCGGTACCTCATCCATCACTTCGAGTAATTGGGACATAATCGTCTATTATGACATGAATCCTTATTGGTCCGAATACCAGTCGATATTAACCCATAGTAGGAAATTTGCAGAAATTTGCCAACTATTGCCAAATAAAAATAAAACTTGCAAGGGGACACTACTCCAATTTGCACTACTAAACGCAGACATCAAAAATGATAACAATCTCTTATCTGCAACCTTAACCAGTCAGAGAGTACGTCATGTAGCCCTAAACTTCATGGGAAAGGTAGCTCATGCATTATTTGGGGTTATTGATGATGAATATACGCCAACCACATGTCCAATACAATAAACACAATTAAACAAGATGAAGGTCACATAGTCAGTCTTATTCAAAACCAGACTTCAATAATTGATGCCACCATAAATATTATTAAAGAGAATGAGCAAGATACGTTCTCCCGTTTTGAGGAGATAGACAAAAACCTCAAAGAAATTACAGCTGTTCTAAACGACATTAGACAGCAATACCATCAGGAAAGATTACGTCAGCTTTTCAATTCAATCGCTCTGCAGCTTATACTAGTCTCTTCACAATTTTGAAAAAACAGAAGCCTAGTTAAAAGACGTAATGATCGATACTCATCATGGAAAAATAAATCCTTAGCTTATTTCCCCTGCTCAGCTAAAGCAAGAAATCACTATGATAAAAGCTAACCTACCTTCCTCAGTCAGGCTTCCAGTAGCACCAGACGAAATCCCGAGACTTTATAATTTCAAAATTGAGTTACCACTCCTAAGTCTTGATGAATTTGAACTCTTCATAGTTGCTCCCGTTCCAGTTCTTGTCAATGAATCATTTTTTACCATAAAACCATCAACCGAGTACATTATGATCAACTTGCACCAATACTACCCTCTATCAACATTAGAGTTTCAAGGATCTCTGGAATTCTGCAAATTCAACCCGGTTGGATTATCAAAGATAATTTCATAACCTTGCGTGGTCATTTTATACAGAGAACAGTCTCAAGAATGTCACTCTCTCCAATAACAAATCTTCCTGATTATACCTTACCAGACAATCTGGCCGCAGGATCTTATAGTACCGTGCCCTACATTTAGAAGAACTGGATGCACTCAAGCAAGAGCTAATCAACATTACTCAGGCATTGCCTTCTATAACACTTAACAATGATGTGCACCAATTCGCGGTGAGCTACGTGGAATTAATCACGTCCATGCTAATCCTTATTTGCTTGTTACGATGGGCATACTGCAAATTAGAGCTCCCTATTACACGGATATTTAAAAACACGGATACACGTGTTCTTATAATATCCGGATTTGAATCCTATATTTCGTGTATCCGTGCATCCGTGCGTCCGTGTGTCCATGTATCCGTGTATCCGAAGATCCGTGTATTTTAAATAATCCAATCATCACTGGAGAGGGCCAAATTTATGGGATTTTTTTGATAAAAATACGAAAACGACTTGGTAGTTGAATCTGTCAGTGGATTTAAATTTAGAATTATTTAATTTTTTCTTTAAAAATCGATTTTTTTTTTGGAAAATCACCAAAAACTAAAAATCTATAATATCCATTATCCCTCAAAATTTTGAGCTTGTAAGCCCATCCCTTGAAAAGATAAAAATCAAAAACCATTGCGTGTATTAAGAATCCGTGTAATAAAGATCCGTGTATGCTTAATATCCGGATACACGGATATTAAGCAAATAAATACACGTGTTTTAAGAGAACGGATTTTTATTTGTGTGTAATAATTACACGGAGTCCGTGTACCCGTGTTTTTCAAATACACGGACTGAATCGTAGGCTCTACTGCAAATCCAAGACGGTAATCCTCAAAGACGAAAGAAATTCCAGCACCCGGGGTAACTACGGCTGCAAGAAAGAAGACCTCATCAATAACAAAACTTTCGAAATGATGGTGTTAGCTTCGAACACAGTTCAACGGGTGGAAAATGTATATTTTAATCCATAAGATTATCATATACTAACATTTTTCATTTTTTATTCAACATTAACTTAACAACAACAGCTTCTCTGTTTAATTTTTATAATCAACATAAGTTTTAATAGAGTGAGCAACAGCTTCTCTGTATGCTTTATTTTATTCAGTCAAAGGCACAATTTCAAGGCATCATAACTGAAAATCAATGCGGATCCAGTATTGTGTATTCCATGGAAAAGAATGATCAATTTGAATCTTTCTAATATTTTGTTATATAATTTAAAAAGTGGTGAAAGCACATTAATTACTGGATTCCAATAAAATATATAACGTCAGTTGGACTTTTATCAGTTTTTTAAGCCTAGTACGCTGCTGATGCGAAACGAAAAATCCCATACAAAAATGACACAACGAAATCATAAACGGAAAATTACGTTCTGTTTTTCGTTTTGCAGTACGCTGTTCGAAGAGCGAAATTTATAATTGTAGCAGATTATTTGGAGAAGTCTCCGCTCCTTTTTCGCACTGAATTAATTATACAGACTATTTATTGTGTGCGGAAAAATGACATTTGAGTTATATTTTTGTTTTTTTTGTTTATCATTTTCTTACATCATGGGTTTCTCTGATTTTTTGCGTTTATGTTTGATTTTGTTTTTGGAATTAGTGAAACTCTCCAAGGATATTTTCCGTTGTGTTTTCGCAAGCGTTTCGTTGTCTGTTTGGAGATCACAGGAAATTTTCGTTTCGCATCAGCAGCGTACTAGGCTTTATTGTGAAAATATTTCCAGATTTTGGACCATTCAAACACTAAATGGTGCAAAAAAGAAAGTATGATAAAGTTTTCATTCATGTAAATTACATCTCTGAAATTGCTTTTTTCAAGAAATAAGACTGGTTGATATTTGTGTTTTCTTTTTAATGTCGTTTTCCATTGGTTTCACTCAGGGATAAACTCTTTCTGAAATCCAATTGGGGAGTTGAATGAAAAAAACGACGTCGGTGCTAAACAATTAACATGTTAAATGCAACAACAACTAATCCCAGAGAATTCTTGGGGTTTAACTTAAGCGCACAGAAAAACTGTGTTACCGGCATGAATTACATACATGTTATCGATAGTTTGTATGAAAACTCCATGTTTTTTACTGTCATGGCGTCGGTAATCCCCGCTGTCGTTTTTTTCAACCAATTTTACCCCGGGCTTGCAAAAAAACACGCCTAAAGTTAGCATTCTCCTACTCAACTCAGAATTGTCTGTATTCGTAAATCATCGTGAACATTTCATGTTATCGAACATGCATAAAATCAAACAGAGTCTGATATTTATAGCCAAACCACAACCACGCGTCAGGTCGCTCTGACTTTGGCCGCGTTCATGTTTGTATCCAAAGCGATCTGGATAGCTTTGTGTTGTTGTAATCCCTTGTAAAATCACAGCTGATGTCAAAGCAGCTGTTGCCGAAAAATTAATCTCAAGCTATCCTAAAAATTCTGGGATACTTATCTATCTTATGAGAAACGGCAACAACAGCTGATTTGCGTTCAGAAACATACTGGATACTCGAGTATCTTAGATAGGCTATCCTAGTGAAACCTGAACGCGGCCTTTGACATATTGAATAGAAACAATGGGCTCTTATGAAGC
The DNA here is from genome assembly GCA_929447395.1 of Epistrophe grossulariae. Taxonomy (NCBI): domain Eukaryota; kingdom Metazoa; phylum Arthropoda; class Insecta; order Diptera; family Syrphidae; genus Epistrophe; species Epistrophe grossulariae. The sequence continues at coordinate 23,748,132 of OV839567.1, forward strand.
AATCTGAAATGTTACCTCACGCTTCGCGTTCGCTTTAGATCGTAAATATCGTAAGCCGGAGCGCAACGCCCGAATATATCTATTTTCTATTCTCGTCGCGCTTTGACAGCTCAGCAAACAACAATCAATGTTTTTTTAATTTGCTATTCCATTTCTTTTGGATGTGAAAGTTTTTATTAAAATAAAAATACAAAAATATGTTATTTCAGTAAAACCGTTGGAATATTTTTGTGTGACTGATTCAAATAAGTATTAAATGCAACAATTGCTGTATTGAAAATTAAATTATTCCTATGTTTGTACGTGTGGTTTGTTAAGTTGTGGTTCAACATACAGATTGTATTATGGATTCTTGGAAATTAATTTGCTTATTTAATTATTCCTGTAGATGCATAAACCTATGTAGATACTATTTTATTAATTGGACAAAATAAAAAACATTCAAATAAATCAAATTTTTTTTTTGCATTCTAAAATACCTACAAACAATTGTTTTTGTGCTCAACAGCTGTTTTGGAATTTTTTTTTTAATTGAATTGAATTTTATTGAGACTTAAGAAAATTTTACAGAGTACAATTCAGAATATATATTAGCTGTGTTTGGTAACGTGAAATTGCACAAATTTTCACAATTTTTCACAAATTGTCAGAAATTCCTGTTTGTTGACTCAAAAAAATTGCAACGAGAGAGCACAATGAGGGAGCAAACTATTTCCCCTCCATTGAATAACTTGCAATTTTCTGCTACACAAATTTCTGTGTGCAAGGAGTGTAAAAACTGTCAAATACATAGCTGTCAGTGTCTGTTACTTGACGTCGCACACATGTAAAATTTCCCAAAAACGTGGCCAAAACTATAAAAAACAAAAATCGTTTTGTTGTTTTTTTTTTAATGTAAAGTTGTTAACAATTAACATGATTTTAATTTATGATTAATCTCGCTATTAAGATTGCAACCGTTTCGACAGTTGATTCGTCTAAAGTGGTAGCTTTTAGAGAGGACGTTCAGGATCAATTTTTGAGTGCGATATTAAGTGAATTTACTTTGTTTTTCTTTTTTATATATGCTTTTTGATAAAAAAAATTATTATGGAATTTTTTGCTGGTAGTAGGTAGAATAATTTCAATAAATTTTTTTTGTGATATTTTAATTATTGGATTAATTTTTAATTAATCCAAAAAGACCAGTTTTGGGACCAATTAAAAAATAAATTATAATTAATAACTATTACTGATTTTTTACAAAAAAACTTATGTTAATAAGTCAAAAGACTTGAGTAATAAATACTCTTATTATTTTTTAATCAAAGGCTGAAAAATAGATGGTGCTATGTCTTCTAGTTTTCGAGAAAATTGAAAATAACTAAAACTCCTAATAAAAAGAAATTTTTTGTTTGTATTCACTTTTTTTTGTATTTTAACAAAATTAAAAAAAAAATTACTAATAATAGTGCATTTTAGTAAAAATTGCTTTTTCCAATGACTTAATGCAATAATAAAACAAAAAAAAAAACAAAAATTATTTTGGCAATTTTTTTTGGAATTTACAAAATAATGATTCAGATAAGTCCATCAAAACCAGTGTTATATTTTCGCTCGATATTTTTCAGTATAAAAATTACTTTACAATTTAAAAATGATAGGGTTCAATGTTTTACGTCTTGTACCTACACAAAAGTGACATTTTATACGAAAAGTGTTTCAGTGCGTTTGTTAACTTTTGGACAAGTTCTCCCTCTCTGAGAGTATTTTTTCCTTCTTTCAAAGTTTGACAGGTTTTACAATTTTTTCTTAAAAAAGATACCAAACAGACCTATTACTTAGCAAAGCTATGTTTACTGCGGCTATAATGTATTGCCTGCTCTATCTAGTAACATTTTTGGAAGCCTCGTGGCTGTCACTTATAATATATAAAAAATATATAGTCATTCTCCTCTTGCTCAGGAGGAATATTTCAGTTACGTGTTAGCTGTTGCAACAGATAAAAAATTTACATATATACAATACCTACTAATAAAAATACCTTACAATCTAATATGCCATAGAATACATTTATATATATAAAATTTCATGTTATAGAAGAGGAACGCTCTATGTGGAATTTTCAAAATTAATGAAATCACTTTTGCATGTGTATTGAATTATTTAAAGACGATTATTAAAAAATAATTTCAATTTTTACATAAATTCACTTTTTACGAGTTGTTATTAATTGATTTTAAAGCACATGTTGGCGGCAAGGCAATAGAAAAATGAATATAGAATATGTAAAAGGGAAAAACTTAGTAGAACACTAAAAACAATAATGATTGAATATAAAAGATAATTTACTTAAACTTAATACATTATGAGCAGTTATCGAGATAAATTCACTTTAAAAATTTTTCTTATGATATGATGGTCATCTCATTGATTTGGTATGATGCAGGGCGTTCATCCTTTGTCCATTGTTGTGTTGAAGGTTCATCTGTTATTAGCACAAGGGGTGCTGGTAGCCTGGGGACTAGATTAGCAGTTGCTGGAGTGTATGATCACCTCCGGTTTTGATCCAGTTGGAATCCTTCCCCCAGAGAAGTTCCATGCTAGGATTTCATGTGACACGTCGCGTCGGTAACGGTCGTCACAAGATACAGTTATTAGCGGGTAAAGTGATACCACGCCAGAGTCCCGTATTAACGGGATAGTCTAGTTCAAGCGGCATAGCTTGGAAACTAGCTTTTCAGTTGCTGGAGTGTGTATACAACTCCTGTTACCATCCAGGTGGACTCCCCTCTCCAAAGAGTACCAAATTTCGATGCGGAAAAAAATAATTTAAAAATAATTTACTCTTTACTGTTCTATTAAAATAAAACTGAAAATGCAAGGTTGTGCCGCTAACGACACAACCTACTTGAATTTTGAATTGAATTTTTTTTATTGAGACTTTATGCAAATTTACGAATGAGTACAATTCGGAATGAAATTACTTAGCGAAGCTATGAGTACTGCAGCTGTCAAGTATTGCCTGCTTTGTGTGTTTACATGTTTAGATTGCCTCGTGGCTGACAGTTATAAGTTTTTTGTTATTTTTCTGCTCATGCTCAGGAGCAGTATAATATAAACATTGAAGTGTGACTGTGTGTCACGATATGATACAAATAACTTTAAGCTAACTAAGGACTAAAGGAACAAGAAAGTCGAGTATACGCAGTATACAATCGAAATCAAGTTCTCAGGTACGAGTACACCAGAGTGTTTACATATACAGAAAAGTTTTTTTTTTTATTTTATGAAGTTTGATAAACAAAAATTCTTTAATAACGAGGATGTTAAAATGGACAGATATGTATACATACATAAATAAGATAAAGATCAGTATACATCGAGACCATAAAAATATGGTTATGAATAGAAACTTTTGTACTAATACGTTTTAGATAATAATGGATTTTGAATTAATTAAAATTTTGGATTAGTGTATGTATCTTTCTTTTTTGTTTTGTCTTTTTTTTTCTCCTTTTTACCCTTTGAGGGTAGGAGGAATAAATAGCAGAGTTAATTTTTTTTTTTTTTTTTTAAAGATTAGTATGAACTATGATTGAGGGAATATAAGACCACAACCTGCTTGGTTGCCTCCCTAATTCCAACCAGCTGTTTTGGAATTTGGAAGTACCTACAATTCACAGTACACATGTTAAAGGTAATATATTGCGCAGGTTGTCAAAGTTGGAAATGTCAAAAAATTAAAAATGGCTATTCGAGTGCCCACAGGAACTGAACGCGCATCATTAGAAACAACAACAAAATGTTGAAATTAGACAAGGAAAGGGGCACTGAATCCACCATTTTACCACTATAATACCTCGCTTTTGACAGATGCGCAGAACTGAATAAAAATGAAAACGCTAATGATATTATCTTTAATATGTGTACTGTGATATTGCGCAGGTTGTCAAAGTTGGAAATGTCAAAAAATTAAAAATGGCTATTCGAGTGCCCACAGGAACTGAACGCGCATCATTAAAAACAACAACAAAATATTGAAATTAGACAAGGAAAGGGGCACTGAATCCACCATTTTACCACCATAATACCTCGATTTTGACAGATGCGCAGAACTGAACAAAAATGAAAACGCTAATGATATTACCTTTAATATGTGTACTGTGCCTACAATTGTTTAGTTGGACTTGTTTGATTTAGGCAATTTTTGTCTGGTTCCGGAGTGAATTTTCTCTGCTTTTTGTACCTGTAATGCCGTATTCTCACTGGTCTTATTTTGTGTGTTAGGAAAAACAACACAAGATCCAACTTTTACGGGTAAATGGCTGTTTTAATTTGAAAATGGCGTCAGTAGTTTTAAGAAACAGAAAACGAATACATAGAAATAAAACAAACAAATAAAAAAAGAGATAGGTAGGCATATAACAAGGTGGTCACTGTTCGTTATTTTATCTCTTCAGTATTAAAATTCAATCACAAAAAAGAGAGAAGAAGAGAGAGTTTAATATATTTATTGAGTTACATTCCGTTTTGTGAATTTTTCAATAGGAAAAGAAAGAAAAAAATTAAACTAACTACAATGCATATATTTTTCGATAGTTTTCTTCAATATTGAAATTTGTTCGAAATGTCAAACAAAACCTAGTTTATGTGTGGAGTGAACGGATTTCGTGATCTTGTTGCCGAAATCCGAGATTTTGTGAAAACCATATAATGGTGGATTAACATTCATCTTCATGCGAGTACTGCAAAAAAGGATGTAAGATTAAGATTTACATTTGTTGAAAATTGAAACATCTCGTATGAGTTTTGTTCCATTTTTCAACGTTTCTTGACCAATTTAATCGATGCTAGAGTTACAAATTGTATAGACACTGGATTTGATCTGGGAAAATAAAATACAACTAGTTATTATAATAGTAGTAATAATAATTATTTTTCATATTCCGATTGCAAATATAATTCTTCGAATTACTTGTCAAAGTTCAATATGCTTGAAGAAAGGTTTTTGTAAACTAGCATTGTGTCAATGTCGTAAGACGTTTGTTTCATATTTCATTGAAATCAAAAAGAAAACATCGACACATAGTAATTACTTTCATAAGCAAAGCTATTTATTTCAATTGTTGTTAGTACCTAATTGAAACCATAAAAACAGGGACATTATTGGTTCCCTATTATCTGCGAAGAATCTGCGCAGTGTTATTTTAAGGAAACAGAACTTTTATTCTCTCATATTTCAACGCCCGAGGTTTGAAGCTACATTACGTTTTGCAAATTCCTAAGGTCGCGCTTTATGGCACATGATATCGTAAAATATAGTAAAGTTGGTGGAAAGCCAGTCAAAAGCCCGAGCGTCCGAAGCGTGGTTGTGGTTTGTAGTAGTAGTAGTAGTAATTTTTATTGAGATTTTTTTTTTTTTTTTTTACATTGGTATTCAATTAATAATACATTAAGAACTAATTTGCCGACTTTGAATTGGTCAGGCTATACAAAATAAACTTTAAAATTTTTCTTTTTAGAAAAAGAGCAATTTTAGTTTGCAAACGAACAAGAATTTCAGTTTAATAAATATGTGTCCACTCAAAAAGACCATAACTTAGTACTTAACCTAATAAAAGAGAGATAACAAAAAGAAAAAGAAAAGGAAAACAAAAAAAAAATAAATTCGAACATGAGATGGATACAATAATATGTATGCATCTTAGGCCTGTATTCACCGAGCGCTCATATGAGCCTCATAAGTTTATGAGGCTCATAACTTTGGGGTATTCACCAACCACTCATAAATATGTTTCGAATTTCGAAAAAGAGAGCCACTTTGTGTCAACCAGGCACTCCCAAACTTTAAAATCAAACTTTTTTAGGTAGATGGAGTGGTAGCGATGGAGATGTTTGTGTTTGTGGGGGTGGTGGTTGTGGAAATAGTTTCGAAAATGTCGAAATATTTTTCGAAGAGAGCGCTCATAAGTTATGAGTGGTCGGGACCACTCATAACTTTTATGAGCGCTCATAAATATCCACTTATTATTGGTTGGTGAATAGGTTTATGAGGCTCATAAGTTATGAGTGCTCGGTGAATACCGGCCTTAGACACTAGGTGTGAACATATTAGGGGGAAAAGATAGATTACATTGAAAACTATATATTGGTAAGATAGCAATATCATACAAAGCGAGATAGCAATATTGTATTAGTAATACATCTACACTCATTTCTTCACTTATTTACATCTGTTTTTTTTTTTTTTTATATATTTTTTTTAATCAGTTTTTGGGTAATGTGTGAGTACATATATGTGTGTTTCATTATTCTTATAATCTAGAATATATACGATTAATACTAATACTAAGGAAACTAAAATAATTCACAGCTGTTTTTAAAGGCATAAATGATTGACTTCTGGGAAGTTAGGAACATTATTATTTATGGTTCTTAAGATAAAAGTTTGACATTTAAATTAGTTTTTTTTTTCCCTCATTTGTCTTAAAGGTAATAGTTTAATATTATGAAATACATTTTTATTTGTGGTTTTTAATATAATACATATTTACATTTCTATTTACATTTTTTGTTTATTAATTAATCTAGTTGGTAGAGAGTTGACCATCCTAGCCTCTATAGTTTGAAGTTGACCTTTTTTTATAAAAAGCAGAAAGGAATTGAATGTCTTCGTCTTGAATTTGGAAGAGCTGATCAGAATCCTCATTGAGAATACTTATTGGAGATAGGTAGTATCTGTCTGGGATCGAGAATCCAATGTTTTCACTAAATACGTTCTGGAGGATCGTGTTCTCATGATACTCAAGATTTGCTATTCTTCTTTTGGCCAGTGAAGTAAGATAGGAAAGAAGGGGGATAATCTCTGAATCGTGGTATAAGGATTTATTGCTAAACCATTTGCCTGAAGGTTTTCGGCTTTTTGAAATGCATTTTCTTAATATGAATCTTTCGAATCTCTGTAATTCCAGGGCCACGTTCGGGGTGATTTGAAACCAAATAAGAAAGCCATAAGACACTAATGGACGTATCAGGGTTTTATACATTAAAAGCTTTGTTTTTTTTCAATATGCTTTGAGTTAAGTAAGATTTTCAATTTAGCCGCAGCAGCTTTTGCGTTGTTCAGTGCATGGCGAGCGTGATGGTTCATCTTAAGTCTTTCGTGAAGGCGGACTCCGAGATACTTGATAGAATTTCTCAAGGGAATTGTGTTACCCTCAACACGAAGAACTAGCTGGCGACTCTCTCGCACTGCTAAGTGGTGGCCCTTGCCAGAAGCGTTGCGGAAGCATATTAAATCACACTTGTTGAAGTTAACATTTATCCCCCATCTTTTATAGTATGGGATGACTGCATTAAAATGCGTTTTTAACTCGTTTAGGGCTTCATGAGGCCTCTCGCTGGCACAGAAAAGAATAGTATCGTCTGCATATAGGATAGATTCAGAGCGATTAACATTTATAGGGAAGTCATATAGATATAAATTGAAGAGAAAAGGACCCAAAATCGATCCTTGGGGAACGCCCACAAGAATGGGAATGGAAGAAGAGTATTCATTTTCATAAAGAACAGAGAGACTCCTATTATGTAGAAAGCTTTGGATAATTTTAATAAAATTTGCAGGGAATTTCAGTTGATTCAGTTTGAAAATACGACCTGCATGCCAGACAGAATCAAAGGCCTTGGTAAGATCAATGGCGCAAGCTACAGTGCATTGCTTATTTCTTAAGTTTTTAAAAATTTTGTCGTGTAAAGTGAGGAGAGCATGTTCAGTAGAGTGGTGATGTTTAAAACCAAATTGCTGGTGTTGAGTGAAACCCGAATCATCCGCAAAATTGAGTAATTTTGTGAGAATTATTTTCTCCAGAATTTTCCCAAGATTGGAGAGCAGGGAAATGGGACGAAAATCAGCGAGGTTGTTAGAACTATTTTTTTTTTTAATTGGAATAAGTTTAGCTGCTTTCCAGACAAGAGGAAAGACAGTTATTAATTAAAGGGGTTAAGTGTTTCGCTAATGTTGATTTGGCTTTTCGAAGTACAAAATTTGGGATGTTATCGGGGCCGAATGATTTTTTATTATTTAAAGAGAAAATTATAGATTCTATTGTGTTTGGGGAGACAAAATGTTCATTAGAGGATGAAGCGGATGAGTTGGAAGGGGAGAAGTTATTAATAATGAGGTCATTATTCCAAATAGAGAAGGCGGAACTGAAGGTGTTTACTTCAAGGGTGTTTTCTATATTCCCATAAGGTGTTTTTAACGAGTATAGCTCTGAATAATATGAACCAAAAGCTTCTGCTTTTTCAATGGAAGTTGTGAATGTTCTATTGTTGAAGATAAGTTCTTGAGAAGAATCCGGATTTCTTTTTCGGCCGGTGAGTTGATCTATTGTTTTGAATACGTTTGAGGAAGGTTTCAAGCTATTAAGTTTAAGTCTGAATTGTTCGTTTAGTTCTATTTTTACTCTATCTTTTATAATCTTGCTTAGGCACCTTATGCGAGATGATAACTCTGTATATTCTAAATTTATACGGTCACCAAAGTGGTGAAATATTCTTTTCAATTTCCTTTTCCAGATTTTCCTAGTTTTTAGTAAATCTAGGGTTGAATCGGATAATTTAAACTGATTGAAGTGAAGACTTTTTTGCTGACTATGATTGTTGGTGCAGTTGTTGAAAATTGAAGTGAAAGAATTAATGTACAGATCTATTTCGTCATTGGAGAGGTTTCTATCGATAGGAAGAGATATGCTGTTTAGTTGGGAGTCTAAAGATCTATTGAAATTTGTCCAGTTAGTATTTTTAAAGCAGGTAAATGTAGGATGTTGTACTGGGAAAGGGCAGTTGAATTGAAGTTTAATGCTTAAGAATACGGAGAAATGATCAGAGACAAGATCCAGGGTAGTACAGGCCAGATTGTTCCCTGATCGCAAGTTAGCTGAAATAAGGAAGAAATCGATGTGTGACCCTGAGCTAGGCCTAGTTGGGCCTGGAGGTGCCACTATATCAAAGTTCAAAAACTGGTTGTCTAAATACCATTGCGCAAAGTGAGTACCATTGAGGTTAACCTTAGAATCCCCCCATAGAGTATGACGGGAATTAAAGTCGCCTCCCAAAATTATGAAATCAAAGTTCGAAAGCGTAGCTAGAAGAGCGTCAAGGGCTTGACAAAGACTAGATCCGGTATTACAGGGAATATAGAGCGAAACAAGTGCTAGAAGTTTAGTACTATTTTGAAAAGAGAATGGAATAGACGCTATTGTGGCTGAGACGATTTGATTGGAAAAAATTGTTTGCGAGAATTTATTTGTATTTTTAATAAGTATTCCTGTACCTCGACCATCGTTGTTTCTTATGAAATCATAATTGTCATTAAAACGGCGTTTAGGAAGATTTTTCTTAAGGCACGTTTCTTGTAAGAGAATAGCATATGGAAGAGTGTCATTGAGCAACTGATCCATTTCGATTTTTTTGTCTATGGGATTAAATGAGTTAATATTGGCAGTAATGAGATTGAAATTCATGGTGAGGGGGAAGAGAGGGAAGCAATGAAACTCAGGTAAGCACCTGGTTTTTGATTTTCATTTAATTTCAAATAATTAGGCCAGAACTCCCTAATTTTTGAAATTAGCTGGTTAATCGGAATGCCAAACAACCTGTTTGATTCATCCATAAAACTTGAAATATCATTCTTTACAGTACAAGAGGTGGGAGAGGAAGGATTAACTTGCTGAATGCTGTGACCTCTTGCTGCATCAGCGTATGAGAACCCGGTATTTGGAACTTTATTTACTAAGTTCATAACGGAGTTACGAACATTTACTTTTTTGGATCTGACTGAGGCTAGGACCTCCTCTTTTTTTTTAAGAAATTCTACTCGTCTGGGACAGCCCCTGTAGCTGGCCGGGTGGCCTGACAATCCGCAGTTGACACAAGAGGCAACAGATGTTTCAGATATTGAGCTTATTTCACACTTTCCTACTTCGTGGTCTTTAAGACATTTAACAGGCAGACACGTGTCCATAGCGCTGGCATCTGAAACATTGTCTGTCGCCAGATCGTTTGATAGAGTCCCATTTAATCTTATGCCTCAACAGGGAATTAAAAGATTTAATCTTAATCAAATTTTCACGATCCTCCAGAACGCATAGGAACATGTCCAAAGGAATTCCGTTTTCCTTAGACCATTTGGTTTCGAATTTTTTAACCTCTAATTTCAACGAAGGTTCTAATCTGAGGAACTCCGCTTGAATCTCTGCTGGTGAAAAATTACCAGAAATACCTTTCAAGACTATGTTGATTTTCTTCAAAACTTTAGGAGTGAATGAGAATGCATCAATTTTATTTTCTCTAAATGTTTTTAAAAATAAATTGTGGAGGTCAACGTCTCTGACAAAAATTTTTAATTTAGCAAAACCATTTGCAACAAATTTAATATCGTCTATATTATGGTTGGACTTACTTATAAATTCAAGAATAGTTTTAGATGAGACTCCTCTGGTAAAGATGGGAGGACACCAGGGTTTAGGCTCCACTGCAATTCGTTCATTTTCTTCGCTGATGTTGATTCTGCGCTTGTTGACATGATCGTTGTTGTTTGAGGTATTGCTGTTGCTATTGTTGATTGATTTTCCTGTGGTGGAAGGAATGATTTCATCGTCTTCATTAACAAGTAGAGCAAAACGGTTTGACTTATTTGGTAAGTCCATAGCTACTTTTTTCGCCGCCTGGGTAGGAGCAGATTGGCGTCTTTTCCTAGCCAAAATACTAGTGAAGACATCCTTTTGATTTTCTAGAAGATTTGAAAGCAAATTTTCCGTTGCAGTCTGTGTGTTTGAATACGCAGTCACAGATGTATTGGTATCGTCCGCAGTACCAATGTGGATACAATTTGAACGAGGCAGTTGTTCGTGTGTGTGGCTTGGTGCCACTTCCTTATTTACACTTAACGAAGGATTTACGTTGGCGTCTACTTCCATCTCTTTCTCGCCTACGCTTGAAATTGGTTTCATAGTGTTAGGGATAGCGTCGGTATCCCACCAGTCGATTTGAATTTTGTTGGAAATTTGATTTTTTTCCTCATCGCTTAATAATTGCGAAGGAAAAATAAAATTTTTATTATTTCTTTTATCCGGAGGGACATTAGAAGGAATTGGAGATGAAAAATTATCATCATCCATGATGGAAAAATAAGATTAGATCACTTAACTTTTGATTATAATTATTTTAATGATTTTCAGGAGCAGACAAAAGAACAACCGATCACTTCGAGTTCACTGTTGCGAATGGTTGGTTGTGGTTTGTTTGGCCATTTCTTTTGACATTTGAGTTAGTTTGTTTTGAAGCTATAGCTTAAATGTATTAGTGCTTCTTGAGTGGATTCTGAGGCCGAATTACGGCATCAGTGACTGAACTGAATATCGATATTTTGTATGAAATTTCCCTCACTTGTCGTTCAGTCACTGATGCCGAAATTCGGCCCCTGATTTCAAATCGAGAAGCGAAATTTTCTTCTGAGAAGCGTCGGTTGACCGTTTTTTTTGCCAATGGAATGGTTTCAGAAGAGTTCTTTTTGATTCTGGACGCTTCCAAACGTCTAATGGAAAACGACATAATAAAAATTGTTGATAGCATTCCATATTTAAAAAAAGAACTTAGAACTGAAAAAGTCAGTTTGAAATAATTTGCTACAGCTATAGTACGACATTGTTGCAGTTGTTTTTAATAATTTGTGTTTCTATTTTAAGTCCCCGCCTAAGTAGGGGGAAATAGACTCCCCTTCCATACGATTATTATTACTGTTTCGAACCCAACCTACAAACTCTAGCCTTTTTGTCGTATTTTATGCAAAATACCCTGCATTACTTCCGTCCTCCGTTCACTTACTGCCACAAACATTTTTTTTTACAGTTCAATTTCTGTGCTGAGCAAAACTGGCTACCACCTGTATTCGATCTCATCTGTCGACAGGGTTGACGAAATATATTCCAAAGAAAATGAAAACATAAGAATTGTCGAGCGACTGTTCAACAGCAGCCTGGTAGTCCTGGTGACTGAAAGCAAACCGAACTGTTTAAAAATGCTACATTTTAAGAGAAAACTTGAAATATGCAATTGTGTATACCCATCTACAATCTTGTGTGTTCGAATGAATAAGTTTCGATTGGTGGTTTGTTTGGCCGAAAGTATCCACATTCATGACATTCAAGACATGAAAATTTTACAATCAATTGAAAATATCTCACCTAACGAACATGGACTCTGTACGTTATCATTGAACTCACACCTGGCTTATCCAGTTTCATCTATGTCGGGTGAACTTCGACTATTCAATGCAAAGGAACTCAAGCACGGATTAACGATCAAAGCTCATGAGACTGGATTGTCCGCGATAAGTTTTTCCCCTAGTGGTGCACTAATTGCCACTGCTTCTGAAAGGGGCACTGTGATCCGAGTTTTTTGTGTCGAGAACGGTCAACGTGTTCAAGAGTTTAGACGCGGAGTGAAACGATGTGTTTGGATTGCGTCCCTGGTGTTCAACGCTAATGAAAATTTCTTGTGTGCCAGTTCTAATACGGAAACGATTCATATATTCAAAATTGACGTAAAGGCGGTCAAGTTGGTCAAACGTATTCCGCTGGATAAAAATGAAACAGTTATAACTTCTTCACTGGAAGATATAAGCTCGACACAGAACATGCAATTAGTTGGAGGCTGGTCGGGTTATCTAACAAAAGCTGTATCTTCATATTTTCCTAGCCACATATGTGACGTCCTAAATCAAGACCGAGCCTTTGCGACGGCAGTGTTGTCGCAACCAGGTCTAAAGCACGTTTGTGTTTTGGCCAAATTAGAAAAGGAACTGAGACTCATGGTGGCGTGCGAGGATGGTTTTCTGTATATATATGACTTTAGTGATACGATTGGTGGGACTTGCAAACTGATTCGTGCTCATGATCTAAGGAGTACGCTCGAGGGAGTGATAGGTAAGGACTTTTTTATATGCTTAAAATTCTGTTACTTTTTCTAATAAAATCATTTAGAATTGAATCTTAGTGAAAGCATGAACGCACCACCTGTTCAGATAGACAATCCCGAGAAGCAAAAAGATAAGTCTTATGCAGGCATCTTGAAAGGAAACCAAGAATTTGATATAACAGGTAATATATAAAAACAAAATATGTGACTAGTTAGTTAGTTAGTTTATTGAACTTAAAAATAAAAATAATTAACAATTTCTTTGCTTATATACGACTGAAGTCTTTGTATGGTTTGGCTGAAGGGCGTCTACCAGACTGACAATTGAATTTAAATTTATACATTTTAAGAAGAAACAACTATAATATACACACTTTAATTGCTTTCTTTTTTGTATAGATACATTATATTCATAGATACATTTTAAGATGGGAAACTTTAAAAGCTTTCTTGCCATCATATCGGATGGCGTTGAAAGTGTACTCGTAAAGAAGGTCCCAACCTCGTTCTCCATTCAAAATGTTGATTGTTTTTTCTAAATTAAGAACTTCTACTCCGAAAAAACGCTTTCGGAATTCCTTTAAAATAGGACAAATTCCCAGGAAATGGAACACATCTTCGGGTACTTTTAAACTGCAAAGATCGCATAATGAGGGGAGTTCTGGTCGATGAGGAATGTAGTTCAAACCGATGAGTTCACCTCTTAATTTAAAAATCAAGCTGATTTTTTCGGAAGTGTTGTGCGATAAGAAGAAAGTCCCATTGTTCAAAAAGTGGTTAAATTTACAATAGTAGGCTCTGTATAGGGATGTTTCGGCTTCCTTCAAAAACTTATCGTAAAACATATTTCGTACTTTATAATTCGGAGAACTAGTTGGCAACCTGAAAGTACTTTTAACGAAAAATCGAAGGAATTTTTCCACAGCTTCGAAAGAAAGATATCCCCATACTTGTGCTCCGTAAAACAGGATTGCAATTGCAGTTGTTCGGAAGATTTTGTATTTTGCTATATGTGAAACGTTTTTCTTAAGGATACAAGCTCTCCACAAAGAACACATAGCACGTTTAGCTTATCCAGGTTTAGGCTAGAAATAATCAAGACTCCTAAATACTTATACTCCTTAACTATTTCTATTGGCAATCCCTCGAATTCCCACTTCTCTCTTCTGGAGTATCTACCTCCACCGTTTCTCAATATCATCATTTTTGATTTGAAAAGATTAACTGATAAATTCCATGTTTTACAGTAGAGTCTGTGTATCATCAGCTGCATTCCGTCTACTGTTTCCGCTAAGAAGACTATATCGTCTGTGAACATCAGTCCTGGAATGCTCTTTCCACACACAAAAATTCCACATTTTACCGTATCGATTATGTCGTTTGTGTATAAAATAAAGAGAAGTGTACTGAGAACGCATCCTTGCTTAATGCCCATTGAGGTATCAAACTCCCCCGAAAGAAATTTTCCATCCCATACACGTGCAACGTTTTCTTTGTACATAGATATAATTTTTGTTGATATTCCATATTTATAGAGTTTGTAAAAAAGTGCTTCTCTGGGAATCGAATCAAACGCTGCGCGAAAATCCACAAAAGAAGCATACTTTTTTCCTCTCTTTTTGTAAATGTCTGCAATATTCACTAAAGAAAAGATTTGATCAACAGTTGAGTAATTTTTCCTGAACCCCGCTTGAAATTCATTTAAAATCAGATTGCCCTCGACCCACTTGCTGAGTCTATTGTAAATAATTGAGCTTAAAAGCTTCGCAGCTGTGTTCTGCCTCTATAGTTGGCTTGATCTTCAAAATTTCCTTTTTTATGTAGTGGAAAGTTAATCGCCCTCCGAAAATTTCCTGGAACGTCACTTGTCTCAAAAATTTTGTTAAACCCCGAAATAAGAAGTCGTAAGAACTCTGGTATAAGATTTTTAAAATATTCAAAAGGTATTCTACTCTCCCGTGGCGCTTTTTGGCATTTTTAATTACCGTTTCTAGCTCAGCTTGAGTAATGGGTGCATCTAAGTATTCATCAACTATAAAAGGTGCTGCATACTGAAATAAAATATGTGACTAAAAAGCATAGAATTTTGAATCTGCCTGTATCAATACCTACGCTTTATTATAACAGAAGATCCAATGCTATGTTTAGTGACCTTTTGTTCGCCGGGTTCAATTTTCGTGATTCAAGTAATTATATCATGGTTTCGAGATCGGGGTCGTTATATAAAAAAAAGTATTTTAAATTAATTTTAGAACTTAATATCCAGAAATTACATAAAATTACGAAAAATCCCTGAAAATTTCAGCTTTTAGCACCAAAACCACAAAAGTATGCAGCTTTTAACATTTAAAAAAAAATTCCGATTTTCAAGCAAAATTATTGAAAAAACGCTCTCTGATCGATTTTGAATTTGTTGGTCTTAATTTTTAGGTTTCAATCTAAGCTTCATAATTTCGCTCGGTCCCGGTTAAATTTCGAGAAAGGTGTTATTTTGAATTACCCTAATAAGTATATACATATGGTAAAGGTAAAGCTAATCACTTGCACAAATACGTCCTTACAAGATATAATATTTTGGATAGTTCTCGAGATACGGACGATAAAAGCTGAGCGTTAAGGTGCATTTATTTCGACACCACCTTTGATGTAAAATGCATGGCATGGTTATATACCATACAATTACTATTCAAAAAAAATTTGTGATTTATTTCGAAACCAACTTCTATATTAATTAAAAATTGTATACCAATTAACTTTTCTTTAAAATTGGAAACCACATCTCCATACCCTTTTTTTTCTGCATCCCTCTTCGTGGTAAGAGTGGTAACACGTATCTTAAGAAATAAAGATTGATACTGACGAAAACTCTTTTTTATTCACGAAAATTTTATGAAAAGTCGATATACATAATCACCATAGTCACCATGTACATAATAAGGAGTCTGATGATCGGCCTGGCAATCGTGAAATAGCTTTAAAAACTGGGTGGTAGCTCACTCAAGTGTTGTTGTTCATTCAAACCTTCAATATTAATATGATGGTGCGAAAGCTTGGCAGCCTAACTGCAATTGTGTTATCACACAAAACCCCTTATAAATAATTGATTTTTCGTTCTTCTAAATTTGTTCACTTTAATTTATTAATTGAATGATAGTAAGACCAATTTTCTGTATTAAATTTTTTTTTAATATCCTGCACTATTTTGTTCAAAATTAAAGTGAAAGCACAGATAATAAACTATACAGATGTAGCATCCTCATAGAAAAAAATGTCCCAATTTATTTTTACACCACGCAGACGATCAACAGGCAAGAAAGCTCTTTACCTGTTCATAGTAAAGCACAGAAAAAAAGCTATTTGTTTTTTGGAAAAAGTTCTCTCTTGCGTGCTCGCTCATATGTTTCCCTCTTGCTCTGTTACTCAGGATATAGGAATGAAATGAATGGGGAAAAATTGTGTTTTTTTGTTATTGCAATACTATGCAGTCAGCAACGATCGAGAGGAAGACGAAAGATATTGCGATTATGTTTGTTTTTTTTTTACTGTGTTGTATGTATGATTTTTTTTAAGGTCGTCTGAGGCTGGCGACAAAAAATAAAAAGTATATGAACTCTTTGCAAAATCCATGGATATTGGATATATTCTTTATGTGGGTAGGTAGAACATTTTTTGAGTGGTGGGGTTTTTTTTTTTAAAGACGGAAAAATGTTTAATTTTTTGTGTAGATTTCGTATTCTATTCTAGATTCGTTAGATCGGAGCATTTTTTGATAAGCTAGGTAAACATTATTTTTAATTTTATTTAGATAATCATTTTCCAGTTTCTTATATAAGAAATTTGTTTCTAGGGATTATTAATACATTTCAACATTTTGAATTGTTTAGTAAAAGGAAACAAATTAATAAAGTTCAACATTTTGAATTGTTTAGTAAAAGGAAACAAATACAAAATAATTTAAAAATATGTAATTATAATAAAATATATTAATTTGATCTGATAGGTAGATTAGGTATACCTACCTACAAATCAAAAAAAAATTTCTCTACACGTGGAAATTTTCAAAAGACACTTGGTAATATTCGGTACCGAGTAGTGTGGGACTTGTGCCGCCACCGGAAAATCAGGACCAAACAATTCAAAATCGCATTGGGAGAAGTTTAAAGTTTTAATACTTTCCCATCGCGTTTAGGCCATCAGCTCATGAGGCTTTGTTCTTCTTAATCTTCGAACATTATCTCTTACATTTAATACAGTATCCATCTCGGAGTTAAAATGACTATGTAGTCGCCGATTATGTCAAACAGCTTGTTTTCTAATCACTTCAGAAACCATTTCTATTTGTAGGTCACGATGTAAATCGCATTTATTATTTCACGAAGGACTTTATTTTTGGATGGTTTCAGCATTAATTTTCTTTATACAACCCTACAATTGGATGCCATAAGTCCAAACTGTAGGTACCTACGTTCTGTAACTCTCGCATCATTAAAATTGGTCGAGAAACGTTGAAAAATGGAATAAAACTTTGTTTCAATTTTGATCGTTTCTCGACTGATTTTGTCGATGCGAGAGTTACAGAACGTAGGCACTGGTTTCAGTATTTGTTTGTATAGAATTATTTTGTTCTTGATAGAACGCATTTATGAGGCATTTAAATGGCAGTATCATCTGCAAATGTGGCCAAGATAGCATAATTGTCCACTGGAATATCCCTAGTATATAACAAATACATTGTTGGTACTAGGCCACTTGCTTGTGGTACACCGGCTTCAGTTTTATTAATTTCTGAATACTCTTGCTCGTACCGTACTCCAAAGAATCGGTCTGTAACATTTCAGTATATCGTAGAGCTGCCTTGGGGGGTCTCTATGCAGTTTGTACTCAAATCCCAAACCTTGTCAAAGGCTTGAGCAACATCTAGAAATAGAGCGGAACATACTTGTTTTTCTTCAATACCTTTTCAACAAAATCTGTAATTCGATGCGCTTGGTCTATCGTCGAATCTTTATTTCTGAATCCAAACTGATGGTTTGGGATTAGTTTTCATTTCTTCTATTACTTTGCTAAGCCTTTTCATGAGCAGTTTTTCGAAAATTTATGCCATAATTCGTATAAGAGATATTGGCCTGTAGGAAGTTACTTCTGTTGGTGGCTTTCCTTGCTTAGGAATAACAATGACTTCTGCAATTTTCCAATGATGTGGTACATATCGAAGCTTAAGACATGTGTTTATTATATATTGGAGTTTTTCGAAGGCTACAGTTAGCATTTCTTTCAAAACCTGAGCAGTAACTAGAATATTCCCCTGTGCTTTTTATTTCATAGCTTGTGTTGACACATTCGAGAGATGTTCCGCGAGGATTTCAGCTTTGTTTCGCAATCCATTTTCTGTCTTGTGCTTTGATAGGCGGATTTTGAATTTGTGGTCTTTAAGGCGTTTAGCTGCTTTCCACTATCATGATTTTAATAATTATAATAATTAAAAATCGAAATATCTTGTATAGGTATCTATACATTATATAAAATTTTGAGCAAAGTTGTGCAGCTTATGCTTCGTCCTAATCTTTGAACCTTCCTTTATTAAAACCCACGCTATTAAATCCCCAAAATTTAAAAATCAACAAAAAATAACCACAACAAAAAAAGATTTTTCATAAACATACCAAATTAAAAAAAAAGTTCTTTTAACACGCCTTAAATACCTAATCATACAATTTACAAATGTACCTCAATCAAACATCACCCCGATATATGACCAATAATGAATGGAATCTAGGCAAAAGCTTTTCAATCTTCCATCAAATCTAGATGAAAATAATTGCATATATACAAAATCAACAGCTAACCAACGACGACGCTCTTCCACTCAACTACCCTCATTAAATCTATTAAAAATAATACATAGTTCAAAAAAACCTCTTCTCTGTGCAAACTGACATAAAATTTTCCTTGAATGAAACGTTCTTGTTTATGGTACCTAGGTATTTAAATTAATTCTTATTTCAATTATTTTTTTCCAAACATTCTCAAAAAATCAATTTCAATATTTTTCATATCATGAAGCGCACATGATAAATACATATGTATATAATGAAACACACATACACATAAATCTAACAATGTTGATGATTTTCATCCTCGATTTGAAAACCGCATACCAGACTCAGATTTTTATTATATCAAATTTGTCTCAAATTTGACCTGCGGTAGCACATAAAGCGACTAAAGATCATGAAAACAAAAACAATAAACACATTCACGATTCCTAAAAAGAGAGAAGCAAACAGATTTTTTTCATTCGTTTTTTTCTCATATCTCTTGAAGGAGTAAAAGAAATAAGAAAACAAAATTGTGCGTTTTTTTCTGTGTGTACCTCCCCCATAGGTTAGAGTAGTAGACAAAATAAATTGAAATGATGTCCCTTCTCTAAGAAGTTGAACTTTTAAGAAAGCTCTTTTTTTGGACGAATTTCGTTTTCATGGACATTTTTCCCATATGGATGCTACATCTGTATAGTTTATTATCTGTGGTGAAAGTGAAAAATTTTGAGAAAAACAAAGATCAATTATGGACATGTTGACCAAATTACTGGTTCAAAGTAGTAGTTTTTCGAAATTAAAAAAAAAACTGCTGTTATTAGGAAACCGTTATGATGCGGTATGGACAAAGTACTAAATTCTGAGTGGTCATGACCTGGGGCCTATTTCACGGAACATACATCACATACATTGTATGAATGTATGTACCTTAAAGTAGTCGCCAAATTTGGCTCATTGTAAATTTTGAATTTCTAGAAAAACTATGCGTCAACTTAGAAAACGCATAATTTAAAAAAAAATTAAAATTTACGCCCACTCATATGGGGCCTATTTTATGTCACATACATTTCTGTGATGTACGTTCTGTGAAATAGGCCCCTGGCCTATCACCAGTTTTAGTTTGGACCTTTGATTATGGTATACTGTATACTGTTAAATACTTCTTTTGAACCATTTTCATAGGAATGAAATGAATATTTAACCTTTAAAACTTTTAAATAAACATTACAAACAAAAAATGTTTTAATTTTCAATTTTTAAAAAATAATTTTAAGTAGTAAAATGCAATATTTCAAAATATGGGTTTTATATGATTTTTTGAAATTAAATATCAATCTGAATATGTATTAATATTCACATTTTTTTATTTAAAAAAGGAAAGGACGTTAGCTTAGCATAATTTTTACTTTTTGGTGAATGTCATCAAATATGCATCTTCTATGCAAAGTGTGGAAACATTCATTAGTTGTGTTTTATTTTCCCCGAGATCGGAACCAGATTGGATTTGCCTACGAAAATACATGTATTACAAAAACAACACAAGTTCCAACTTTGTTTTGGATTTGGAATTCCAAATCCATTTAGAACACACACCCTTAATCGTAAAGAAAAAAGACAACGGGTGTATACAAATAAAAAAACTAAAGGAAAAAAGAGTTGGGTATATAACAAGTTGTCACTGAGATCCTGGGTTGTTCTATTTTCATGATCTGATCTGGATTGGATCTGGGGTAAAATAAAACACATTGGCGCATATTCATAGTCGTTTTTAGACCCCGGTTTATCTTAGCCTGGAGTTTATCCAATGTAAATTAGATAGGATAAACCCAGTATTTTTTTAGAAACAACTTAAACAGTGACTGTGAATATGCCTCATTGTATTTAATCCATTTACATATACCCAAAATGTATTTATAGTTGCGCGAGTTAAGGTAGTGACTCCACGTTTTACTAAAAAAAAAAAACAATTTACTTCTTAGACCTCACTGGCTCACTGCCAGTTTTATTATTGATCTAACTGTTCTTATGAATAATACAATTGCTAAATACAGAAAATATGCTGATTAATTAATTGAATCGTGGGAAATAAAATACAAACAATTCAATAATATGAACCTAAAATCAAAATGCTGGGCGTTATTGATGGCGTACAATCTCTGGATTTAGATAGATAGATAGATTCGATTTATTGTTTGATATAAATATACAAATTAATTTAATACAAATCGTTTAAGCTTGGCATTGCCGTCTGCCCGATTGACATCTTATAAAAATTATATTCTAATAGTTTATTTTTAAAAATTAATATTTTTTTAAGTAAATATACATTTTTTAATTTTAAAAAGAATTTTTCATTATTTTAAAAAGCTTCATTAATAATTTGTCTTCTGTATGACATTGCAAGTTGATAATATTTTAAAAGTTTTTTATTGCATTCGCAGTTGAGCAACCTAAGTATGTACTTCTTCTTCTGTAAGAAAATTGCTGTTCCAGACACCTCTCCTTATTTCGCACAAAACGGGACATTTTCCAAAGAAATTCACGGCATCCTCTCGTTCTTGAAGATTGCATAAACTGCAATAAATTGGTAAATCATCTCGATGTGGTCTGTAGTGCAAATTGGTCAGCTCACCTCTCATTTTGAAAATTACTGAAATAAGTTCCAACTCGTTCTCGTTTCGGAAGTAATTTCGTTCACACAAATTGTGGTTGAGACGGCTGTATATTGCTCTAAGTCCGGACGATGTAGCCTTTTCAATACAGTCCAGTCTAAAATGATCATCAACCTTCCAGACAAGCTCAAATAGGTCAGCTTTGCGGAAACTTCCTTCTTCTTCCAGTAGTTTAAAATTGCTTCTGTAGCTACTTCCAAGTTCTTTTAACTCTTTACTCTTACCAGAAATTTTGTTTTGCTATAGTCTGCAGCGCTACAATTTAAGGCAGCCTTACATCTGGCATATCAAGCACTTTTGAAATGTACTCAACGTGATAACTTAGAGTTTTCGTAAAAAGAAGTGGTAGTCCTGTCTCAATTGGAATCATGTAGTTAGGGGTGGTTTTGGGTAAGTGGAAGCATCTCTTTATAAAGTACCTCAGGAGCTTTTATACTGTTTCATATTTTGCAAACCTCCATGCTTGAGCCGCGTAAAGATTCCGCTACTGCTCAAAAAACCTTATATTTCACATGGTGTGATATTGATTTATTTAAAAACAATTACTCCAAGTAGCACTTTTCGCTTTTATTAGCCTCTGTTTGCGGTGGGGTTCCATGCTTAGGTTGCTAGCTATTATTACTCCCAGATTCTTGTAGGATTTAATGATCTCGATAAGATCCCCGTTAAAGTACCATTTCTCATTTCTCGAAATTCGGCCACCGCCTTTCCGAAAAATCATAATTTTCGATTTATCCAAATTAACCCTCAAATTCCATGTCCTACAGTACATTTCCGGTTGATTTATCATCAGCTGTAGTGTTTGGGGTGAGTTTGCAAATAGAACCACATCATCCGCAAATAAAAGAGCTTTTATGAGAATTTGTGAAACTTCGATTCCACCCGTAGGAACTCAATCAGGTCGTTTATAAATAAGGCGAAGAGGTTTGGACTGAGGGAACAGCCTTGTTTCACTCCCATTTTCCTCGCAAACCACTCTGAAATGACTGATCCGTTCCAAACAGCTGAAATATTTCCGCTGTAGATATTTTCAAGCACTTTTATCAAACTTTGCTGTCATTCCAAGATTGTACAGCTTGAAGAATAAAGCTTCTCGGTCAACTGTGTCGAAGGCGGCTTTAAAGTCGACAAAAAAGACGTAGAGTTTCTTTTTTTGTTCGATAAAGTTGTTAGCTATACTCTCCAGGACAAAAATATTATCAATTGTTGAATAACCACTTCTGAATCCAGCTTGAAATTCTTCAATCAACTTGTATCTATGAATCCATTCTGTTAGGCGATCATACTAAATTGTTGTGAAGATTTTATATGATGCATTGAGAAGCGAGATTCCACGATAGTTGGCAGGATCTGTTATGTTAACCTTTCTTATGAATTGGAAAAATTAAACATTTTTTTAAATTGTTCCGGTATCTCTTCAGTATTAAAAATGGTATTAAAAGTTGTTATTAAATGTTCAATGAGCTCATCCGTTCCATATTTAATAAACTCAACCGATATTCCATCTGGACCCGCAGCCTTCCCATCCTTAAGTTTCTTTATCACTCTACACAATTCCTCACGACTTATAGCAGAATCCAATATATCGTTTGAATATGCTGGTTTAGCGTAGTGGATCAACGGTGCCAAAGACTCTGGATTCAAAAGTAGCTTGAAATGATCGCATAAGGTTTCGATATTGATTTTCGAGCTTATTTGTAGTTTTTTCCCGTTAAGTTGATTTACTGTCATCCAAAATTCCTTCGAGTCTTTACAATGCGTGAGTTTGAGCGCTTCATTTTCAAAAAATATGGATTTTTTTCTCTGCAGATCTTCGTTTGTACATGGAGTTAGCTTCAATATACATATTTTAAAAAAAGTTATTGCCATACTTTCTGAAAGCCTTAAGCCATCCAAAGTATTTTTTACGTGCTTGTTCACACTCTATATCAAACCATTTCTCCTTGGGTTTTGACCTTTCAACAGCATTATTGAAAATTGGGTAAGCCTTCCTAATCGTATCTTCAACATCACATATAGTAAGTGGGCCTTCTGCTAGAAGGTTTCTGTTAAGATTTTTTTCTATGTTTGTCAACTATGCTCTCTCTCCACCGGAGCTTAGGAGGGAATCTTAAGGCAATTGTTTGTTCATCTTCAGTTTTTTCTATTCCAAATTCAGTTATTATTGCCATGTGGTCGGAATATGGAACACTAAGAACCTCGAAATCAGCTACAAGTGACAACCAATTCCCTCTCACTAAGCAATAGTCGATAACCGAAGATCCTTGCTGTCCAACGAAGGTAAATTCGCCACGTTTATCGGACTCAGAAACACCGTTCATCAAACGAAATCCATAAGAATTACAGAGATCTAGCAATTTAACTCCTCTAGCATTAGTTGTAGTGTCTTTTGAGATTCGAATTTTCCCAGCAAATCTGTTCTCTCTTCCTTCATCTGTTCCTAATCTCGCATGAAGGTCTCCAATGATCATAACATCCTCCTTATCATAATGTTCAATAAAGGAATAGAGTAAGTTGAAATCATGGTCCCAAATATTACAATTTATGTATGATGGTATTATGGTATAAATTCGGTTGCCAATTTCGATATTAAGAACATAAACTTCATTTATAATCTTAAACTCGCACGCAATATTTTGAAGATTGTTTTTGTAGCCAAAAAAGCAACCTCCACTCGCTCTTCCTCTTGTACTTTGCCTAGTTGCTGGGATCGAAATAAATTTGAAGCTTTTAAAACTATTTATGCGTGCATAATATTCATCTTCTACAATAAGTGTTTCATACAAAAAAACAAAATCATAATTATTGATTACATTAAAAAAGTCTACAAACGAAAATTTATTTTTCAAGCCAGATATATTATAAATTAATATTTTGAATTTTTTAATTACGCTAATTTTACTTTTATTTTTATTTTGGCAGAAGGCGCCTTTACCCTATGCTAAAGTTGAATTATTGGTTTGTGTATCTACTATGCGGCTGTTGCTATTCTGATGACCAGGTGGCGCTTGCGTTTGTTGTTTATTTTTTAAATCAGCTCTCTGGTATTTTTGACTTTCATAAGACAAATTACGACTGCAGTTCCAATAAGCATGGGAATTGTCATGATTGTAGTGTAGTCGAGTATAATCTTGTAGCGGGTGTTTTTTATCAGGTTTCTTATTGCTTGTTGATTTTCAAAGTGGAAATCCTGCAATGTCTGGAGGCTGATTGTTTCACTAGGAGAGACTGTGATTTGATTGAAATACGTAGGACAAATATATACATCTTCAAAATAGACTCGGGTTTCACTTTCATAAGATATTCCTTTCACCTGTACGCTGCAGTTTGTAAAGTGGATTACGATTACGGGGCCGCAGGTGGACTTTATTGTTGTGTCTGGGCTATTCACAAATAGTATGTAGCTTGGTTCTGGCTGGAGGATTTAGTGTTTCTGGTTTTCGATTGACGTTCTGCAATTTGTTGACTTGTTACGGAGTAAGTCTTCTACGCAGCTCGATTCCATTTTAAACTCTGGTTTTGCATCATTTTTTACACCCTCTCTATTTGTTCGCACTTATTGTCGAAATATTGAATTCCATTTTTATTCAGAGTACAGTAGGGTTTGGAATTGATTAATTGGTTTTTTATAGAGATAGGTATTAAATGAAGGAAGGAATAAGTTTCATTTTAAAGGATGGAATTTTTATGTAGAAAATTATGTTTGAATGAATAGGCTTGTAGCATTGAATAAATACAAATAGAAGTGACACCCAATAACAAACAGCGCTGTTCCGTTCGGCGGCTTTTGAAAGAAACAAAAATTGCTGATGTCGAATTTCCGTCTACACAAACCAATTTAAGAGGGATATTTATATATTTAATTGTTCCCTTTTTGTTTTCGTAACCATGACGACTGTTTCAATATTTTGTTTAGTTTGAAATATTTTTTATACATGAAATAAGAGGTGGGACAAAAAATTTGATTGTATTTATATTTAATGGTTGTTGTGTTTATTTTTGCATTGTTTTTTCAATCTAAGCTGAAGATTTTTTTTAGGATATTGAAATATAGAACAAAACTATCTGAGAATAGTTTGATTATTTTATTTTGAAAAATTAAAAAAAAGTTATCAATTTACAGATTTATATGAATTTGTTGATTTTTATTACTTTTGTCAAGTTAGGGTCTGTTTTGTAAAATTTCTGTAAAAAGATATTATTTATTGATTTAGTGATTCACATAGATACCTCAAAAAGCTTGAGCGTGTGGGTTGGGTAGAGGCAAGAAAAAATCTTATAGGAGGGGTCGATCTCCCCCGTTTAAGTGAGAGGGTCAACTTTGTAAAAAACTGACTTTAAGGCGCAAATTATAGCTTTAATATTTATTCATCATTGTAAAATTTTTTGTTTTGAGGTACTTAAAAAGCGACATTAGTGATTATTTGGATGACAAGTTAATTTTTAACTAATAAAGATAATAATAATAATACAAACATAAATCTGATACCTAATTATATTACATATCAAATTCCACTAGTTTACAAAAAAAAAAAATTTTGTGGACATTTAATACCGTTATTTTTTTCGTATATATTTGACCCCGCTGAGCTCGAAAATCATAATACAAATTTTTTCAATGGATAGGTTTTCGAGATATGAATTTTTGAATTATTTGTATGCTATGTTCGAAAGCAGCTTTACAGTTTAGCCCATATATTGACCTAGTTAAAACTTATGTGGTTATAGATGGGTTCGATTGAACAATATTAAATTACCAATTCAAATCACATTTTGTTTTTTCTGATAAATTGAAGAGTTTTAAAGATATAGGCCAAAATATCTAAAAAAAATCATAATTTTCAGCAAAAATGAGAAAATAAAATTTATTATTTTACCAAAAAAATAATGAAATCATAAAAAGAAAAAATGTTTTGGATTGTGTACGTAAAAAAATAGTTAAGGCGAGAATATATGACTTATAAACAAAAAGAATGTATGGATAAGTACCAAAGTTATGGCCGGTTTATTTACAAACCCCGAAATTTGACTTTTTCACTACTTTTTCATTACAATTGATAAAAGTATCGAATATTAAAAAAATAGTACTTAATCATGTAATATTTGCGTTAAAAAAAATTTGAAACTTATTTTTTTACTTCTAAAAAGTTTAAATAAAAATGCATAAGAAACTAAAAATGTTTTAATTTTCAATTTAAAAAAAAATAATTTTAAGTAATAATAAAAATCGATATTTCAAAATATAAGTTTTATGTATATAATGTACTTTTTAATTTTAGCATGCGAATTCAATTTAACATAAAAAAAAGTGTGAGTGCCAGGACTCACGGTTAAGATGTGTAAACATCAACATTCGTCCGAATGCCTCATAGACCGAGAGCCTACATTAAATTTAGGGTGTGGATGATAGCAAAAATTTACTGGTATTTTAGATCTTAACTTTTCATAAACAAATTTGAAAATTGGTAATGATGCATGGAAAATGCGTTTTTTATTTTACCGACAAAGGCCCCAACCACGCTTATAAAAAGTTAAGATCTATCTAAACATACCAGTGAATTTTTGTGATCACTCACTCCCACAAACAGCAGTGGGCTCTTAGCCAATCATTAAAATTATATTTAAAAATATTTTCCAGTCAATGACCTTATTTCGTCTAATTTGCAAAAAATGCGGCCTTCTATGTTAAAACCCTGCAGCCATTATGAAAGCGCAGTCCATGTACTAACGGGTGATTTTTTAGCTGGTTTGGTTTTGGCAACACTGGTTTTGACAGCTGACGTGTGTTTAGTACCTTGTGTCACTGTCAAACAGCTTCAGTTTGGTTTGCAATTTAACCATGGATCGTCTTACAAATGAACAACGCTTGCAAATTATTGAATTTTACTATCAAAATTCGTGCTCGGTTCGAAATGTTCATCGCGCGCTGCTTCCATTTTATGGTCGGCATTCTCGACCTTCTGAGCAGTCTATTCGGAAGATTGTGACCAAATTTCGCACCAAATTTACTTTGTTGGACATTAAACCACCAACACGTTTACGTACTGTGCGTAGTGAAGAAAATATTGCGGCCGTATCAGCTAGTGTGACAGAAGACCCCGAAATGTCGATTCGGCGCCGTTCCCAGCAGTTAGGCCTTTGTTACAGCACTATGTGGAAAATTTTGCGGAAGGATTTGGGCGTAAAGCCTTTTAAGATACAGCTGGTGCAAGAACTAAAGCCAGCCGACCTACCACAACGCCGAATTTTTGGTGAATGGGCTCTTGGAAAGCTGGCCGAGGATCCGCTTTTTTATCGAAAAATTGTGTTCAGCGATGAGGCTCATTTTTGGTTGAATGGGTACGTAAATAAGCACAATTGCCGCATATGGAGTGAAGATCAGCCAGAAGCATTGCAACAGCTACCAATGCATCCCGAAAAAGCCACTGTTTGGTGCGGTTTATGGGCCGGCGGCATTATTGGGCCATATTTCTTCAAAGATGATGCGAATCGCAGCGTTACTGTCAATGGTGAACGCTACCGAGCGATGATAACAAACTTTTTTTTGCCCGAAATGGAAGTTCTTGACTTGCATGATATGTGGTTTCAACAAGACGGTGCCACATGCCACACAGCACGCGAAACAATGGCGCAATTGCGAGGCGAGTTTGGTGAACAGTTAATTTCACGTTTCGGGCCGGTCAATTGGCCGCCTAGATCGTGCGATTTGACACCATTAGACTATTTTTTGTGGGGGTATGTCAAGGCTAATGTCTATAGGGACAAGCCCGCTTCGATTGACGCACTGGAAGCCAACATCCATGCATTCATTCGTGAGATACCGGCCGATATGTGTGAAAGAGTATGCCAAAATTGGACTCAGCGGATGGGCTACCTGAGACGCAGCCGCGGTCAACATTTGCATGAAATCATCTTTAAACATTAAATTGCAAGGTTCAAACTATCGATTCAAATAAATATTTCATTCATTTTTTCGAATTTTTTGTGTTTTTTTTTTTTAAAAAGTTCTAAACCTCTTAAAAAATCACCCGTTATATGGTCTAAGCAACCAACCACATTTCAACCCAAACTGAACTCGACTTTTTGATTTCGTATATAAACACTCAGCGTTTAGTTACTGATAACTGAGCGTACATAGCGTTGAACGCACTCAATTTTCGTGAAGCTCAGAACAGAGATTATGGATAATTCATAAGTCTGCTACACGATGAATCTAGTTGCATGCGCCTTCTTTGAATTCTTCTTTGTTATTTCGTCCGCTGTTTCAAGCGCTATTACACGTTGAAACCAGCGTTGCCGATGTGGCACGATCGTGCCATTTTGACACGGAAATTTTCTCGTGGCACGGTGGCACGAAAAGTTTCAATATGGCACGTTTTTTTTCATTATTTTACCTAAATTTAAACTCATACAACCAAATTAATAAACGTGGAAAAGCGGAGGGTTAGGTCTTATTCCGTGGACTAAGTTAAACCACCGGAGAAGGTGGTTTAGCGAAGGAATAAGAACCAGATGTATCAAATTTATTCAAAAATAAAAAAAAATACCTATGTGAAGATTGCTTATTTAACTTTGAATAAAATTAATAATGTCTGCTAGATTTATCGAGTCTTTAAACTATTGATTCTAATTATTGGACAATATCAACCACCATAAAAAGAAAACTATACAAAAATATATGTATTTGATCTAATGGAAGTGCTAAGTGAGGAGGATTTTAGGAAGAAATATATTATGTAGATTTTCCAAGGAAAATATGAGGAAACTCATTGCGGTTGTTGACGAAGACCTAAATGGGGACCCAAGAGGTGGACATATTTCTGTCAGTTTGCAAGTTATGGCTTCCATCAGATACATTCCATTTAAATAAATAAAAACAAAACTTATTATGAACTTGCCAAAAACTCCTGTTTCTGGAAAAAATATACACGAATAGAGGAAGTGATTTTTTGTTTGTAATAGTATTGAATTAAAATTTATTTTTAAAGAATAACTTGAGTTTTTTTCATATGGCACGAAAATGTCACAAATGGCACGTTTTTTCAAAGAGTGTGGCACGAAATTTTTTTTTTTGGCGGCAACGCTGGTTGAAACCAAAGTCATGAATCTAATTTGACAGTTCTCTTTATTTTTCATTTTCGTGTTGGGCTGTGCTCAAGCAATAAAAAAAACTTTTTCTGTTTTTATTTTTGTTTTCATTATTTGATACATTGAAGAAAGAAAGGTTTGTGTGCCTTTAAATGAATATCAGTCAAGAAAAGCAATAATTTATTATATTTATGTTGTTTTTAAAGATGAATTTCTCATTTCTGGAAAGCCTATAAGGCTATCAATAACAGTGCGTTGCATCGAAATTTACTCTTTGAACAACAAAACCATATGAAGCAGAATAGTAAAAAACGGACAAGAGAAAAGAGAAACGTCAAATAGTTGCATCGAAAATTTTACTCACGCGACACCGGTCACTTTTTTTCCGACTCATCTTTTCGATTTTTTTTCTCTTTTGCACTTACGTAGTTCGAAAAGTCGCATGCGTCTAGATGCATCGTGTAATAGCAGACTAATCTCTGGCTCACAATCAAAATCATGACCACGGCTACAAGATAAGAATCACGACTACGAGATTCAAAATTTACACTGAGCCATCTTTGGCGTCTACTTTAAGGTACATACATTCATACAACGTATGTGATGTATGTTCCGTGAAATAGGCCCCTGGTCTCAAAGCAGTCATGTAATTGAAAAAAAGTAATGCAAAGAATACAAAATACGGATAAATTGTGGATGCCATACACATAAATCAAAGGAAAAGCACACATCTACATGATTGAATTTTATTGATTTTTATATGAGGCATCCACATTTTTATCGTGATCGCCACCGCCACCGCGTTGGTTTGCGCGTAGCCTAATGCTAAAGAAGCGTTAAAAAGAGTCTCGTAAAACTTGGCCCACGACTCACAGGGCAACTGGTCTTCCATCTTATCTTTTTTCTCACTCATTATGTTCGAATAGAGTCAGACGCAAAGAATCATATCATATATCCTCTAAGCAGCCAACCAAATTTCAACCCGAACTGAACTCGACCTTTCGATTTCGTATATAAATACTCAACGTTTAGTTACTGAACGTACATATTGTTGAACGCACTGAATTTTCGTAAAGCTCAGAATCACGATCACGACTACGATCACGATCACGATTACAACGTTACGTTACGTTTTCTTTTCACCCTACCGCCAGTATAGATGTTTACACATCAAAAACATAAAATAAAACACCTAACAGTGCTAAACTTAATACATCATAATACATAAAATAAAATAAATACATAAGAACTGTTTTGAAAATCGTTCGATAGAACCAATAATGAAAGTAAATAGAAAACTATGCAAAAGAAAATAATAGATTATTTATCAATTTATACATTAATAAGATTAGAGAACAGGGTGGTCAGGATTGCCTTAAATTGAATTTATATAGGTGGTTACTGACTGTAGCACATTTTAAATATAAAATCTCTTACATGTATATGATTTGTTGTAATTTAATTTTTGAAAGCAATCTTAATATTGTGTAATAATAAATTTAAACAAGGAAATTGACCATCTGCCAATATTTTTGCATCGAGTAAATAATCAGAACTTTAATTAAAAAAAGTGTGAGTGCCGGGACTCACGGTTAAGATGTATAAACATACGTTACGTAACGTGAGGCTCAGAATCACAATCACAAGATACCTACATTACGTTTTTTGATGTGTAAACATCTATACTGGCGGTAGGGTGCAAAAAAAACGTAACGTATCTTGTGATTTTGTGATTGTGATTCACGTTACGTTACGTATGTTTACACATCTTAACCGTGAGTCCCGGCACTCACACTTTTTTTTCACTCTACCGCCAGTATAGATGTTTAAACATAAAAAAAACAGCACCCCCCTCCCCTTCGCACCTTCCCACTCCCAAGAATGTACCCTGTTTTATCACCAACATTTCAAAACCTTCACCTTAAAGATTACGTCAGTGGAACTCAAATTATTTACCTAAACAATCTAGCTTTCATTTTATGAACATCAATAATAAAGATACTTATATATATACATATATCCCTTTTTATGATTTTAATAAGAATTGAAAACGTAACAAAATTATTTTTAATTTCGAATTTCAAATAAAACACAACTACATGTGTACATTCTGTTCCATAGAAATACACATAAATATTGAATATTATAAAAGCAAACAAAATTTCGTTTTCATAGTAACTGCAATATACAAAAACAACAAACCTGCAAAATATTTAAAAAATCCCATTCGAATACATGACTCTTTTATAAAAAAAGAAATTTATTTTATTGAATACACCAATCTATCGACAGTAGCGCCCTGCCGAAAGCCCGACGGTAACGCCATCCTCTTTTTTGAGCGGCGTTTTTCTGGGTGTCTACTTCTATTTGTATTTATTCAATGCTTGTAGTTCCAAAGTTCCAATAACTCATACATATGTTCATTTGACTTTATTTCAATTCAATGATTTTTTAGCCAATCATAGATAAAGTCTAATTCTTCTTTGTCCAAAATATGCTTAGAATTTATATTTAATTTTGCGAAGATAATCACCCTTATTCCGTAAGTCGTTTTAGTAGAACGACAGGGCTCTAGAAGGGGCAATTGGAGTTTTAGTAAAACGGCTATTGTTTTAATGGTTAGAAGGGTGAAGAAAGAAGAAAGTTTTAGTTTTAGTTAAACTTCAATTAACGCCTCTGGAGCCGTGTCGTTTACGGAATAAGGGTGAATATATTCTGCGATATTTGCCAAATGATTATCAAGGAGCTCTATATTGTAGTTGACTTGATTTAAATATTGAATGTACCTAATAGAACTTTCTTCTGATCTTATTCTATTGCCGAGGAGCCTTTCAGTTTTATTCAAGTAATTCTCAATGATTTTTTGTTGATTGTTTATGTGGGGTTGGGTTCGAAATCCCGCCGAACAAAATCCCGCTTAACGAAATCCTACCACACAAAATCCCTTAGTTTCACTACTAATGCGATAGCACTGTATTTATTTTCATTTCCATAGTAAATGGTAACACATATTCATGAGAATAAACAGGAACGAAGTTTCCTACTATTTGTTACGTAGAAGAACGCCCTGGTTTAGGCTCTTCCTCCTTTTTAAGAAATTATATAAAGAAAATTCGTTCGAAAATAAAATCAGCAACAAAGGTCTACCAAGAAGTGTTTTTCCAAAGTGGATTATCTTTTTTTCGACATTAAATAATAATTAAAATCCTAATCCTCGTTATCCTGTGTAATAAAATAAGGTTTTTCCCAAAACACATTAATCCACAAACAAAGAGGATATGGAGAACACCGGAAAGAGCTTACGTCGCACTCGAAGTTCGAAGTGACATCGCAGAAGTTTACACAAAGATACTCTTCATGAACCAAAAAGTTCAGTGGGAGCGACTTAAGTCCAATGAAGTCATCCAATGGGCACGTCGCAAAAAACTGCGGTATGAACTACGTCTGCGTTAAATGCAAGGACAGCCACCTACCAGGAGAGTGCAAACGTAGGGATAACTCCGGCAAAGATGTGTGGTGCGCAAACTGCAAAACTGAGGGACACCCAGCTAAATTTCAGTACTCAAAGCTAAGCAAGCGGAGAAGAAGTAAGCATGTGCGTGAAGTTAGCACCGCCATTTTGGATTTTTGTAAAAAAAAAGGTTGTGCTGCGATGTGCCCTACTTGTGCTGCGATGTGCCGTATTTAAAAAAAAAATCGTACTAAGCGTTTGGTTTTTAGAGACTATTCTTAATTTTAGCGTGAAGTTAGCACCGCCATTTTCGAATTTCAAAAAAAAAAAAGGTTGTGCTGTATTGTGCTCAACTTGTGCCGGCATGTGCCGTACATTTTTTTTTTCAATTCGCAAATTTGCAAATTTTACGCACAAATTTTTTTGCAAAATTGCGATTTTCAGAAAAGTCAAAGTTGTGCTGTATAATGCTCAAAAAATAATACTAAGAACCGAAGAGATAACAAAAAAATTCGCATATTTGCAGCTTTTACAATCGAACGCAAATGTTGCGAAGCGACACAGCGTGAAGTTAGCACCGCCATTTTCGAATTTCAAAAAAAAAAAAGTTGTGCTGTATTGTGCTCAACTTGTGCCGGCATGTGCCGTAAATTTTTTTTTTCAATTCGCAAATTTGCAAATTTTACGCACAAATTTTTTTGCAAAATTGCGATTTTCAGAAAAGTCAAAAATGTGCTGT
Organism: Epistrophe grossulariae; assembly: GCA_929447395.1. NCBI lineage: Eukaryota > Metazoa > Arthropoda > Insecta > Diptera > Syrphidae > Epistrophe > Epistrophe grossulariae. Next base: position 23,781,861 of record OV839567.1, read on the forward strand.
ATAATGCTCAAAAAATAATACTAAGAACCGAAGAGATAACAAAAAAATTCTTATATTTGCAGCTTTTACGATCGAACGAAAATGCTGCGAAGCACCAGAGCGTGAAGTTAGCACCGCCATTTTCGAATTTCAAAAAAAAAAAAGTTGTGCTGTATTGTGCTCAACTTGTGCCGGCATGTGCCGTAAATTTTTTTTTTCAATTCGCAAATTTGCAAATTTTACGCACAAATTTTTTTGCAAAATTGCGATTTTCAGAAAAGTCAAAGTTGTGCTGTATAATGCTCAAAAAATAATACTAAGATCCGAAGAGATAACAAAAAAATTCGCATATTTTCAGCTTTTAGAGAACAAAAATATATTAAGCGAAGCGTGAAGTTAGCACCGCCATTTCCGAATTTCAAAAAAAAAAAGGTTGTGCTGTATTGTGCTCAACTTGTGCCGGCATGTGCCGTACATTTTTTTTTCAATTCGCAAATTTGCAAATTTTACGCACAAATTTTTTTGCAAAATTGCGATTTTCAGAAAAGTCAAAGTTGTGCTGTAAAATGCTCAAAAAATAATACTGAGAACCGAAGAGATAACAAAAAAATTCGCATATTTGCAGCTTTTACAATCGAACACAAATGTTGCGAAGCGACACAGCGTGAAGTTAGCACCGCCATTTTCGAATTTCAAAAAAAAAAAAGTTGTGCTGTATTGTGCTCAACTTGTGCCGGCATGTGCCGTAATTTTTTTTTTTTCAATTCGCAAATTTGCAAATTTTACGGACAAATTTTTTTGCAAAATTGCGATTTTCAGAAAAGTCAAAGTTGTGCTGTATAATGCTCAAAAAATAATACTAAGAACCGAAGAGATAACAAAAAAATTCGCATATTTGCAGCTTTTACAATCGAACGCAAATGTTGCGAAGCGACACAGCGTGAAGTTAGCACCGCCATTTTCGAATTTCAAAAAAAAAAAAGTTGTGCTGTATTGTGCTCAACTTGTGCCGGCATGTGCCGTAAATTTTTTTTTTCAATTCGCAAATTTGCAAATTTTACGCACAATTTTTTTTGCAAAATTGCGATTTTCAGAAAAGTCAAAGTTGTGCTGTATGATGCTCAAAAAATAATACTAAGAACCGAAGAGATAACAAAAAAATTCGCATATTTACAGCTTTTAGAGAACAAAAATATATTAAGCGAAGCGCGAAGTTAGCACCGCCATTTTCGATTTTCAAAAAAAAAAACAGTTGTACCGTATTGTGCTCAACTTGTGCCGGCATGTGCCGAAAACATTTTTAAGTTGTGCTGTATAATGCTCAAAAAATAATACTAAGAACCGAAGAGATAAAAAAAAGATTTAAACATTATGACATAGAAGCTCGCGACACCTGTTTTTAAAAATTCAAAGTTGTATTTACCGAAAAAACCATAACTGGCATTTTTAAATTTCCTGTATAGAATTGGTGACATCTATTGTATTTTGTCTTCAATTTTTTTAGTGTTGGTTTGGAGATTGGTTATTCAAAATGAAACAATTCACTAAAAATAATATCATTGATGATGAAGAAATTGCCGAAAATACGATTTCAACGGGAGTCCCCAAAAAAATGTAGAATTGCATTAGCATTTTGTTTAAATCATCCACAATAATATTCGTTTGTAGAAATCTTAAGCAACATAAAACGACAGCCCTCGGAGAGAAACCAGATGAAAATATAGCTTAAGCAGTTATTTCTGATCTGTTTTTTATAGATCAACAATTGACCACAACGCACTTCGTGTTCTTTTTTTTTTTTTTTTTTATTAAATAATGGATTCTAAACTGTTTTAATGATTTTACTTTAAATATTTCACTTTTTAATCACTTAGTAATTTCAACTATGCATCTCAAATCTCAAGTAAAAGAACAAACAGAAGTGAACAAACAGCTGTTTTCCAAAATAAGTCTTAAAACGTATACTAAAATTGTATGGATTTTTGTGAAATACGTGTTAGTTGATTTTCAGCTGTCTAGTCTCACACTTTTTTAGGCAATGGATTAAAAAACACGCGGTATTTCTAGTTTGTGGTTTTTTTTACATAGATTTTGATTTTTACCGAACAAAATAAAATATAAAATGTATATAAAATAAAAAATACATATAAAATTTCAGACAAACCTATCCAATCCGGTTTTGGTCGTTCGAAAACATATCCGATGCAAATCGATCTTAGATACCTTATCGGCCTATCACTCGAACGCGGCCATTTTTTCCTTCTGTACAAAATGTCAAAATTGAGGTTTAATTTTTTTTTCGCTAGTTGCAGTGAGGAGGGCTAGGACACTGTTTAGATTGGGAAGATTGAGTCCGGATTGGTGAGTCCCATCGTGTTTACATTAGAAACCTGGAAGCGCCTCAAAATATTTTGACATTTCGCACATTGAAAGAACAAGAAATGAGACTCGAGTCAGGTTTTTATATTTTTTTCGTGTCTCACGAGAGCCCTCACCCCACACTTCTCTTGCCAACGAACTGCCGTGATACCGGACTCAATCTTCCCCAATCTAAACACCGTCTAGTGTCGCCAAAAAAGTCCGAGTCTAAAATGGAACCAACCTGAGATTGGCAACTAGCAGTCCATATATTATATAATATAACGTCCATGCTTAAGACGCTGATTACACGACTCGTTTTTTCAGTTGTTTTTCCTTTCGTCTTTTTGACAGCTTTGGTGAGGGGTGTAGAAATGTAGGGGGAATGAAGCAACAAATCCAAGCTGTCAAAAAGACGAAAGACGAAACGACCGAAAAAAAGACTCGTGTAATCAGCTTCTAAATCTATAGCTTTGGATATGTGCCCGAACGCGGCCATTTAGTGACTCAACTTCGGTCTTTCTTCGATCCTTGCAAAACGGAGTGTCTCAAGCAAGCATCTTGTTTTTTATGCCACCTTTTATGGCGTAGAGAAGACATTTGTTTTATGAAAAATTGAGAATTGTTAAGCAAACATATTATGTTATTGTTTGTAGTTAATTTCATCGTTGCTAGAGCAAAAAATATTATTTGTAAATGTTTTTTAAAGTTCATAAATAAAAGTGTCTTGAAATGAAAAAAAGATTTCTTTGTTTAAAGCATGCGGTACACATTATTGATCATGCATGACACTTTTGCTCACGACTGATAGTGTGTACACTCTGAGTGATGGTTTGTTGATCAAAACGGAAAATTTTTTGATATTTATTGACACTCAGCCGACTGTTTGTGTGTTTCATCGGTAACGTGTACCCAAGAACTTGTTTTTTGATTGTGACTTTTCACAACGACATGACGATGATTTTGTGGAAGAAAGCGGTGAGGAGCTCTGTTCCCTCCATCGATCTCACCTACAAAACCATCGTCATGGCGTAGTGAAGAGTCACAATCTAAACAGGGTCCAAATCATTTATCAGACACAATCAGTAGACATGCGGTTCAGTTTTGTTTGTTTAGTTAATTTTTCATAATGTTGTCACTTAAATCCTGTTCTGAAATGAAAATTTGTACTTGACTGCCGACCAACCAAACTGATATGTGTACTCGAAAATTTTCGCGCTAAACAGATGTCGACCAAAACTGTCACTCACGATCGATAATGTGTGCCATGCTTAAGGCTTAACTACATTCAACTTAATTTTAGAGAAACATTCGGTTTTTGGGTGAGAAGGGCACAATGTAAGAGAAGGAAACGAAATCTCCCCGTTCAACGATTTGAGGAGATTTTTTTGACATTCCTCTTCACACACACAAAGTAGTTTTTGTTCAACCAAGCTACTTTAAAATGAAACTACAGAAAATTTCAACGATTTTTTCCACGTGTGAAATGTACAAGAGATTTTTAAGTAAATTAAAAGAAAACGTCAAAAAAATCTCCAGATACTTGTTTCCTCGTGTGAAAGGAGATTATCAAAAAGTTGAATTTTTGAGCGGCTACTGAATTCTTTTAGGAACCATGACAACCCCCTTTTTTCGTGACAAACCATCATTTAGAATGTACACACTATCAGCCGTCAGTCAAAACTGAAGTCATGATTAATTATAGGTGTGTTCCTTTGTGCTTGAGTACCTATCTTCTTTTGTGAGAAAGAGAGCTCACCACACTCGGTGAAAGCTGAAACAAATAACGGATAAAAAAGTACTTTTCCATTCAAGTTCTACATTAAAGGCTTAACTACATTCGAAACTTTTTGCAAAAAGTACAAAAAAGGAAAAATAAACACATACTCTAGCGACATCTCCTTGGAGAAATTTGTACCAAAACTCTGTTAGGATCTGCCATTTGGCTTAAAAAACCCAAGCACTATCTGTATGAAAAGTTTTGTTCCCTTAAAATTTCCCCCCCAGTGGCGACATCTGTTAGTCGATTTTTAAACTGATTATTTATGTGTGTTGGTGTTTTACTTTTGTGCAAAAGTAAAAGTTAAGACCGCTTTAAAAGCTTAACTACATTCAAAACTTTTTGCAAAAAGTACAAATCTGAAAAAATACACACATACTCTAGCGACATCTCCTTTCAGACATTTTTACCAAAACTGCCACTTTGTTGAAAAAACCCTAGCACCATCTGAATGAAAAATTTTGTTCCCCTAAAATTTCCCACCTAGTGGTGACATCTGTTAGTCGATTTTCAAACTGATAACTTATGTGTGTTGGTGTTTTACTTTTGTGCAAAAGTAAAAGTTAGGACCGCTTTAACTTTTACTTGTGTAAAATTTGAGAAAGAAGATAGGATTTTTAGTACGTTGAAAAAGACAAAACATTTTGTTCACTTTTGTACAAAAGTATGTTGAATGTAGTTAAGCCTTAACTTTTACTTTATTGTAAAATTTGAGAAAGATAGGATTTCGTAGAACGTTAAAAAAGACAAAACATTTTATTCACTTTTGTACAAAAGTAAGTTGAATGTAGTTAAGCCTTAAGCATGGCACACATTATCGATCGTGAGTGACAGTTTTGGTCGACATCTGTTTAGCGCGAAAATTTTCGAGTACACATATCAGTTTGGTTGGTCGGCAGTCAAGTACAAATTTTCATTTCAGAACAGGATTTAAGTGACAACATTATGAAAAATTAACTAAACAAACAAAACTGAACCGCATGTCTACTGATTGTGTCTGATAAATGATTTGGACCCTGTTTAGATTGTGACTCTTCACTACGCCATGACGATGGTTTTGTAGGTGAGATCGATGGAGGGAACAGAGCTCCTCACCGCTTTCTTCCACAAAATCATCGTCATGTCGTTGTGAAAAGTCACAATCAAAAAACAAGTTCTTGGGTACACGTTACCGATGAAACACACAAACAGTCGGCTGAGTGTCAATAAATATCAAAAAATTTTCCGTTTTGATCAACAAACCATCACTCAGAGTGTACACACTATCAGTCGTGAGCAAAAGTGTCATGCATGATCAATAATGTGTACCGCATGCTTTAAACAAAGAAATCTTTTTTCATTTCAAGACACTTTTATTTATGAACTTTAAAAAACATTTACAAATAATATTTTTTGCTCTAGCAACGATGAAATTAACTACAAACAATAACATAATATGTTTGCTTAACAATTCTCAATTTTTCATAAAACAAATGTCTTCTCTACGCCATAAAAGGTGGCATAAAAAACAAGATGCTTGCTTGAGACACTCCGTTTTGCAAGGATCGAAGAAAGACCGAAGTTGAGTCACTAAATGGCCGCGTTCGGGCACATATCCAAAGCTATAGATTTAGAAGCTGATTACACGAGTCTTTTTTTCGGTCGTTTCGTCTTTCGTCTTTTTGACAGCTTGGATTTGTTGCTTCATTCCCCCTACATTTCTACACCCCTCACCAAAGCTGTCAAAAAGACGAAAGGAAAAACAACTGAAAAAACGAGTCGTGTAATCAGCGTCTTAAGCATGGACGTTATATTATATAATATATGGACTGCTAGTTGCCAATCTCAGGTTGGTTCCATTTTAGACTCGGACTTTTTTGGCGACACTAGACGGTGTTTAGATTGGGGAAGATTGAGTCCGGTATCACGGCAGTTCGTTGGCAAGAGAAGTGTGGGGTGAGGGCTCTCGTGAGACACGAAAAAAATATAAAAACCTGACTCGAGTCTCATTTCTTGTTCTTTCAATGTGTCAAAATATTTTGAGGCGCTTCCAAGTTTCTAATGTAAACACGATGGGACTCACCAATCCGGACTCAATCTTCCCAATCTAAACAGTGTCCTAGCCCTCCTCACTGCAACTAGCGAAAAAAAAATTAAACCTCAATTTTGACATTTTGTACAGAAGGAAAAAATGGCCGCGTTCGAGTGATAGGCCGATAAGGTATCTAAGATCGATTTGCATCGGATATGTTTTCGAACGACCAAAACCGGATTGGATAGGTTTGTCTGAAATTTTATATGTATTTTTTATTTTATATACATTTTATATTTTATTTTGTTCGGTAAAAATCAAAATCAATGTAAAAAAAACCACAAACTAGTAATACCGCGTGTTTTTTAAAAAATCCATTGCCTCAAAAAGTGTGAGACTAGACAGCTGAAAATCAACTAACACGTATTTCACAAAAATCCATACAATTTTAGTATACGTTTTAAGACTTATTTTGGAAAACAGCTGTTTGTTCTTTTACTTGAGATTTGAGATGCATAGTTGAAATTACTAAGTGATTAAAAAGTGAAATATTTAAAGTAAAATCATTAAAACAGTTTAGAATCCATTATTTAATAAAAAAAAAAAAAAAAAAAGAACACGAAGTGCGTTGTGGTCAATTGTTGATCTATAAAAAACAGATCAGAAATAACTGCTTAAGCTATATTTTCATCTGGTTTCTCTCCGAGGGCTGTCGTTTTATGTTGCTTAAGATTTCTACAAACGAATATTATTGTGGATGATTTAAACAAAATGCTAATGCAATTCTACATTTTTTTGGGGACTCCCGTTGAAATCGTATTTTCGGCAATTTCTTCATCATCAATGATATTATTTTTAGTGAATTGTTTCATTTTGAATAACCAATCTCCAAACCAACACTAAAAAAATTGAAAAATACAATAGATGTCACCAATTCTATACAGGAAATTTAAAAATGCCAGTTATGGTTTTTTCGGTAAATACAACTTTGAATTTTTAAAAACAGGTGTCGCGAGCTTCTATGTCATAATGTTTAAATCTTTTTTTTATCTCTTCGGTTCTTAAGGCTTAACTACATTCAAAACTTTTTGCAAAAAGTACAAATGTGAAAAAATACACACATACTCTAGCGACATCTAATTTCAGATATTTTTACCAAAACTGCCATTTTGTTGAAAAAGCCCTAGCACCAACTGAATGAAAAATGTTGTTCCCCTAAAATTTCCCACCCAGTGGTGACATTTGTTAGTCGATTTTTTAACTGATTATTTATGTGTGTTGGTGTTTTACTTTTGTGCAAAAGTAAAAGCTAGGACCGCTTTAACTTTTACTTTTGTAAAATTTGAGAAAGAAGATAGGATTTTGTAGTTCGTTGAAAAAGACAAAACATTTTGTTCACTTTTGTACAAAAGTAAGTTGAATGTAGTTAAGCCTTTAGTATTATTTTTTGAGCATTATACAGCACAACTTAAATTTTTTTGAAAATCGCAATTTAAACACAAAAAAATTATTCGTAAAATTTGCAAATTTAAAAAAATGTTTTCGGCACATGCCGGCACAAGTTGAGCACAATACGGTACAACTGTTTTTTTTTTGAAAATCGAAAATGGCGGTGCTAACTTCGCGCTTCGCTTAATATATTTTTGTTCTCTAAAAGCTGTAAATATGCGAATTTTTTTGTTATCTCTTCGGTTCTTAGTATTATTTTTTGAGCATTATACAGCACAACTTTGACTTTTCTGAAAATCGCAATTTTGCAAAAAAATTTGTGCGTAAAATTTGCAAATTTGCGAATTGAAAAAAAAAATTTACGGCACATGCCAGCACAAGTTGAGTACAATACAGCACAACTTTTTTTTTTTTGAAATTCGAAAATGGCGGTGCTAACTTCACGCTGTGTCGCTTCGCAACATTTGCGTTCGATTGTAAAAGCTGCAAATATGCGAATTTTTTTGTTATCTCTTCGGTTCTTAGTATTATTTTTTGAGCATTATACAGCACAACTTTGACTTTTCTGAAAATCGCAATTTTGCAAAAAAATTTGTCCGTAAAATTTGCAAATTTGCGAATTGAAAAAAAAAAATTTACGGCACATGCCGGCACAAGTTGAGCACAATACAGCACAACTTTTTTTTTTTTGAAATTCGAAAATGGCGGTGCTAACTTCACGCTGTGTCGCTTCGCAACATTTGTGTTCGATTGTAAAAGCTGCAAATATGCGAATTTTTTTGTTATCTCTTCGGTTCTCAGTATTATTTTTTGAGCATTTTACAGCACAACTTTGACTTTTCTGAAAATCGCAATTTTGCAAAAAAATTTGTGCGTAAAATTTGCAAATTTGCGAATTGAAAAAAAAATGTACGGCACATGCCGGCACAAGTTGAGCACAATACAGCACAACCTTTTTTTTTTTGAAATTCGGAAATGGCGGTGCTAACTTCACGCTTCGCTTAATATATTTTTGTTCTCTAAAAGCTGTAAATATGCGAATTTTTTTGTTATCTCTTCGGATCTTAGTATTATTTTTTGAGCATTATACAGCACAACTTTGACTTTTCTGAAAATCGCAATTTTGCAAAAAAATTTGTGCGTAAAATTTGCAAATTTGCGAATTGAAAAAAAAAAATTTACGGCACATGCCGGCACAAGTTGAGCACAATACAGCACAACTTTTTTTTTTTTGAAATTCGAAAATGGCGGTGCTAACTTCACGCTCTGGTGCTTCGCAGCATTTTCGTTCGATCGTAAAAGCTGCAAATATAAGAATTTTTTTGTTATCTCTTCGGTTCTTAGTATTATTTTTTGAGCATTATACAGCACATTTTTGACTTTTCTGAAAATCGCAATTTTGCAAAAAAATTTGTGCGTAAAATTTGCAAATTTGCGAATTGAAAAAAAAAATTTACGGCACATGCCGGCACAAGTTGAGCACAATACAGCACAACTTTTTTTTTTTTGAAATTCGAAAATGGCGGTGCTAACTTCACGCTGTGTCGCTTCGCAACATTTGCGTTCGATTGTAAAAGCTGCAAATATGCGAATTTTTTTGTTATCTCTTCGGTTCTTAGTATTATTTTTTGAGCATTATACAGCACAACTTTGACTTTTCTGAAAATCGCAATTTTGCAAAAAAATTTGTGCGTAAAATTTGCAAATTTGCGAATTGAAAAAAAAATGTACGGCACATGCCGGCACAAGTTGAGCACAATACAGCACAACCTTTTTTTTTTTGAAATTCGAAAATGGCGGTGCTAACTTCACGCTAAAAATTAAGAATAGCCTCTAAAAACCAAACGCTTAGTACGATTTTTTTTAAAAATACGGCACATCGCAGCACAAGTTGGGCACATCGCAGCACAACCTTTTTTTTTACAAAAATCCAAAATGGCGGTGCTAACTTCACGCACATGAAGTAAGCACTCGTTAACCAAACTTAGCCAAGGAATTCACTTCCATCTGTTTGGTTCGGATCTACCCGCTGTTATGAAGAAAGCCTGGAATTCTGTCCCATTCAACTACCAAGCACTTAGTGAAGAAAATAAGTCCGTGGCTCTTGCCAACTTTATATTCTAACTATGCAGCGCGTAATGCGCATCAACAAATTGCGTATAGTTGGCTATAACGTCAACTCGTTATATAGCTTGGAAAAAAGGACAGTCTTCAACCCATTTTTAAACAAAAACAGCCCGGACATCGCTCTCATCAGTGAAACGAACCTCACCAAGAGGAAGAACATCAATTTTATCAACTATAAGACCTTCAGAAGAGACAAGACAGTAGAAAGAACAAGAGGAACTGCCTTCTATCTAAGTAACAGGATAGCTAGCAGTGCATGCGAAGTTGTTATTTCTAGCTTAAAATGCTTGCCTGACCCTGACTATCGTTAGCACCTACAACAAGTACTCTGCAAGAGCAGCCGACATCAGAGACGATCTCCAGACTATCCCCACTTATTGGTGGGGACTTCAACGCCGATGGATTGACACTCAAGACAATAATGATGGGAATACTATTGTGAACTGGCTGGATGACAACAGCGACCAATATTCCATGGTATTCATTTCTCAACCCAAACCCACCTTTCCGAAAACACCATCTACGTTGGATTTCTTTCTCGCTACATCCAACCTAGTCTGTATCCTACCTGAGCTGCGAAACTAAGTCTGCACGACAATCACCAGCGACTCAGATCACGAAGACGTTCTCCTCTCAATCAATTTTCAACATCAAACAATCTGTTTGAACCAAACAGAGATGTGGTTTATCAACTACTCAAAGCTTGACGTAGCCCGACTCGAGAGAGACGTTGACGCGTCAATCATTCTACCTCCGGAAAACAGAAACCTCCATGATGCCGAAATTGATGCTGCTATAAATTCTCTGGAAGATGTCATCAGCAGCTCCCTCGAGAACCAGAAACAGCAACAGACATCACGTGATAGATACGAACATCTACCCGTATATATACAAAACCTCTATCACCATAAACAACGCCTAAAGCTAAGTACAGACGATTGTCAGATCTGTCAGTGAAACAACTGTTCCAAATGTCTTACAATCGTCTGAACACACAATTTTGTCTGACAATTTTGTCAGGAACGTCATTGTCAGACGACAATCTGACAAAAAATCGTCAGGTATCGTACAATCGTCTGAACACACAATTTTTATCATTGTCAGACTCATTGGCCATTGTCAGATGTTTTCATGGAAACTATCTTATAATTGCTGACAATTTCTTCATTGTTCGAAATGTCAATGAGTTGGTTAAAGAGAGATACAAAAATAGCTGACAATCAAATTGGGAAGAAATCTACCAACCGTGTGAACGGACAGTTTTTCATTGTAGGAAATATATCAATTGTTAGCTATTGTCAGACCATTGACAGTTCTGACAATATTGTAAGATCTGACAATCGTCTGTACTTAGCTTAAGAAAACTACTTCAAAGAATCCACCAGCGAGAACGCAATACCAACAACACCAACTACCAGGCCATCATGATTAGAAACTCGGTGAAACACCACAACGATATCCTACTTCGGGTCCCAGACCCGACACATTTAAAAAAAATCAACAGCATCATCGGCAAAAGGCCGCCAATGCCAGAAGTCATCACAACTACACTTGGGGAAGTTACTACAAAATATGAAGACAAAGCGAAGGCGTTTGCTAATTACTTTGAAGAACACTTCCAACCAAATCCACTGAGTTTCTAGATGAAGTCAATCTTCAGTTCAATGTGTTGAAACAATCCAGGAGCCCATAAATTTCAGCGACAATAACCCCACCAGCCACCACCGGAATTTCACTTCTCCTGACAAAATCCAAGAAATAGTTCGAAGAACCCATTCAAAGAAGTTTACTGGGCCAGACAATATCTCCAACTTCGTTCTGAAGAAAATGCCCCAATCAGTGATGATCTTCCTAGCAATTATCTTGAACAACTGCTTTAACAATTGCTATTTTGGAAAAAGGCAAAATGGAAAAAGGCAAAAATTGTGGCTATACCTAAGAAGAAAAATAACAAAGACGCCTCTGGATACAGGCCCATCTCCCTACTGTGCAACATGAGCAAGATACTTGAAGAGCTAATACTCGGACGGCTGAAATCATTCTGCAGCGACAACCACACAATCTCAGATATGCAGTTTGGGTTCCGGGAAAAGCACTCGACACTTCCTCCACTTCTAAAATTTCAACACGATGTCGCCCTCCTTAAACTGTCACCAAGTTACTGTCGGATGTTTTCTTGACATCGAAAAAGCTTTTGACAGTGTTTGGATTCAGGGACTTTTCCAACTCAGCTTTCCACATTCACTAATTAAAATTATTTACAACTTTCTCCATTCTAGATCGTTTTTCGTTCAAATAGGAAGCTGCCAATCAACATCAAGGACAACCAGGGATGGAGTTGCCCAGGGATCTGAATTAAGGCCATTCCTCTTCAACATATACACTTCTGACCAATCACAGCCAGAACACGCCCAGACTCTCCTGTTCTCCGATGACTCCCTAACGTACGCCAAGTCTATGTCACCAATATTTGGTGCTGGAAGACTGGAAGCCCACATCAGTCGACTCTACGAGTACTACCAGCGCTGGGGTTTCAAAATAAACTCAGCCAAATCTGAAGTGGAAGAGGACGTTCAGCCGCTAACTGCAGGAACACCAAGTTTACCCTTCCCGATGGAACCCAACTGCCAGCCAGAAACAACGTCAAATACCTGGGAATACACTTTAACGAGCTATACCGGTTCAACCCTCACACAGCAGCTATACTTAGGAAAGCTAATTTTGCTATTAATTGAAATTCCTAGAAAAATATCTCGAATGTAATTTAATGGTTAAAATGTAAAATACTCTGTTAATATTAATGGCTCTAGAGGCAAATAAAGTTATAAATCTTAAAATAATGCAGAATAATTTTACTTACTTTATGTGGAATATTATGAGACACAGCTTACCTGTGATATGAACAAAAGTTGCAATGATTATTATAGATGTTTTTACAGGATCTAACGGAGCACTGCATGTAGTTTTATATTTTTATTTCAATGAAGAATAGCATATATTCACTTTATTTACTTTTATTTCACTTGTTTATTTAATTTACTAAACTTTCTTTCTATTTTAGCGATTTAAAATCTCAAAATACATTCCTCAAAACAACTCTTTAAAAGTGGGGGAAAAGGTTTTTATTTTGATGTAAATAATAAATTGCTATGCGATGGAGAAAACGGCGTGTTAAAACTTCAAAATCTTCTGGGTGACAACCTTAGAATAAGAAGATAAGGAAGAGAAATATATCACATATACAGTGTATGTGAGTGAAGAACCAAATTAAAAAAAAAAAACAAAAAGGTGCCTATCTGTCATTTTGCCGAAAGTGTTTCGAGATTTTCAATCGTTAAAATAGTGAAAAAAGATAATTAAACTAAATAAAAAAATTAAATAAAAGTGAGAATAGTGAAAGCTTTCAGTTCTTTATTATAAAAAATATAAAACAACATGCGGTGCTGTGTTAAATTGTGTAGAAACACCTACAATATGGAGTTAAAAATCTTTTTATTTCACAGGCTGATTGTGTCTCAAATTCCACATAAATTAATGTGAAGAGATGTTTTTTATGTAAATACATTATCGTAGAATACTTTAAAATTGATATTTCATAGCATTTTGCTATAAAAAACCCTAATTTGTTGAAAATGCAAATATACTTTGAAACGTGGTATGTCAGGTGCCTATCTGTCAAAATTGAAATTCTCTCCCAGGGTCGAATTAGCTTTTGTTGGTGATGGCAAGGCGCACAAATACATTAAGCGCCCGTAGTGCAGAATAATTTTACTTACTTTATGTGGAATATTATGAGACGCAGCTTACCTGTGATATGAACAAAAGTTGCAATGATCATTATAGATGTTTTTACAGGATCTAACGGAGCACTGCATGTAGTTTTATATTTTTATTTCAATGAAGAATAGCATATATTCGCTTTTATTTCACTTGTTTATTTAATTTACTAAACTTTTTTTCTATTTTAACGATTTAAAATCTCAAAATACATTCCTCAAAACAACAGCTAAAAATCCCATGATCTAGCTGTCTAACTGCATGCCTTCCCTGTGTGAATGCATCTGTGTTTGTGTTACTCACACTGTTTTGAAAAATGCTTCACTTTTTCCTCGATATGCCCGTTTCTCTATTTCTTCTTCTATGATGACAACCAATTTATGACAGTGACAGGTGGAGCAGAAATTGATTTTAGTAGATTAAACATTGAAGGTGTAAACGCAAGCGGCGCGATGCTGGAGTTGTTGAGAGAAGAGCGTCTATCTACGTCTAATAATCAACCATATTTTTTATATTAATGCGCTCTTCCCTTTAAGCTATAAGAAAAGTTCTATTTGTTACAATGTTATTATAAAACAATTTAAAATTTTGTCGTATAACGTTTCCGGTTTATCAAATATCACCCCTATTAGAGTTTTCAATTATCAATACAATATTTGATGTTTATCAACAAAATTAATGAATCGGTAATATCGTTGTCAAAAATCTTTTTGATCAATTTTGAATGAATAAAATGACAATCTTGGTATTATCGTTGTCAAAATTATTGTTTTTATCAAATTTTAAGTCAATTACAAATTCGACGTTGATAAATTATTTTGCTGGGATCGTGTAAGCTCAAAATTAAATAATTCATCTTTATGTCTTCAATCGAACTTTTTTCCTGGTGAATATGATGTTGAAAAAGAAAATACTTTGGTGCAGTGCAAGCCAACATTCGAAGAAAATTATGCGCTATTTGGAAAGAAGTTTTATTAGTTTTGGAAAGAAGTAGAACCCACTATGGAACTGTACATTTTTTTTAGTCTGTTTTACTAAAAGTTTCAGGCTGTGTGTGTACGGCGTTTTTCTTTTACTGTTTTCCTCTTTTGAAATTTTTGTTGTACCACGGATTCATGTAACATCTTCTTTTCATTTTAAACAATCGAATTTGGCTGTTCTAAGCCGATGGATCGATACAGGTACGACAACAATTTCTACTTTGTTTTCTTCCTTCCTTTTTGTTTTGCATTTGATGTCGGCATAGGTTTTAAATAAACCAAGAGCTCGCAGCAGATTTTGGTTAGAAAGGAAACCAAACAATATTAATTTTACAATAAATCCTGGTAAAAGTGATAATGAATAAGTACTTACGTCTGTCAGTACGTAGCAGCAGCGTTACAGGGAAAAGTGCATCGAAATTACAACTTTTCTGAAACTAGAATTAGTGAGGAAAACCACTGTAAATATCGCATCCCAACGCCACTTAGACGTCTGTAATGCGCATATTCGCATTCAGGAGGTCTTTCGGATGCGATCAATTTCAAGATGTTACCCAAAAGTCTAAAAACGCCAAAAAAACGTTTTTTTGTCGATGCACGTCTGTCGGGGGGTTTTATAAAATATAAAGCAGATAATTTACTACTGAAATAACAGTACTCAGCTTTTGCAACTTTATAAAATGAATCAAATTGAAATGTCAATAAAAGAAGAAACTATCACAAATATTTTTTTCTTGGTTATTCACAATGGGTCAAAAATTAATCAATTGTTATTCATTATACGGAATAATCAATTGATTGACAAAAACTATCAATCATCAAATAATCGATCTTTGACAATCGTAATAGGGGTGTAAGTCTAGAGTTCTATAATTATATTAATGATTTTGATTTTATATTCTTATATTAAACGTTATGGTATGGTATATGCGAAAACAAATTAATTAACAATGAATTCATCTGGATTCCTGCAACGAGAAGTCATACATTGGGAAGATCTAGTGGAGTCTACTATTTTTTCTACAAAAGAAGCATTACAAATCCAAAATGTGAATCTAAAACTCAGACAGAAATTTCGTATCTCAATCTGCAATTTAATAAGAAAACTTTTTGGATACTCCCTACGTATATAAATTGTACATTCTGGTATTTGGATTTTGCAAAACTTAAAGATATGCTTGCTACGAGTAATAACAGGTGAGGAACAAGGAAATGAAAACCAATTAGCTGGAATTTAAAGGAATTCCAAAGATAAAATGTGTAATCCCCGTGGCAAAAAACTGTTGGAACTTTGTAATCTTTTGGTCTGCGAATTCAAAATGGGACTAGCGCTATGGATATGAACGGTGAATTGACAATACACTGAAGCAAACAAGTTATTTAAAGCGATACGCAAGAGCAAGCACGTAGACTAGTAAGTTGTAGAAACTCATCTGATTTTTGGAAACTAACATGGAAGCTTAATGGTAAAATTTCACAATTAGTGGAAGGCTTTATTCATATATTCTATTCGATTATTTTAAAAGTCTACTAACCCAGTAGTTTACCGAGTATCCTTTCAATATGCAGCACCGGATTTTGAAAATCATATGTTAGATCAGCTGTAACTAAACATGAGGTAATACTGGCTTTAAGTGAACTCAAGGATGGAAGGGCAGCTGAATCAGATAGAATACCAGCCGAGTTCTATAAATATGCCGGTAACGGTATATGTGAAAGTCTAGTTACCTTGTTCAATAATGTCTTTGAATCAGGAAATAACTCAACAATTTAACGAGGCATTGATTTTTCCTATATATAAAAATGGATGTGCTTCAGATCCTGCAAATTATCGCGGCATTTCTTTTCTAAACGCATCGTACAAAATTTTTACTGAAATATTACAACGGTGACTAGCAACATGGATCAAAGAAAATAAATTGCTTAAGGAATTCCAGGCTGGTTTTAGAAAAGTTTACTCGACGGTTGACCATATTATTTTGTTGAGGAGTATAGCAGACTCGTTTCTAGGCCAGGGCAAAAAACTCTACGTGTTTATCGTGGATTTTGAAGCAGCTTTTGATTTTATTTGCGCTCTTCTTAGAGGATTTTATCGATTAGCTGCCGGGAGGTATTGAGTATGCTGGGACTATTATAAAAGCGCTGCTATTTGCAGACGATATTGTGTTGCTCGCAAGTTCCCCAGATGCCCTTCAATTGATCGTTGCAATTGATTGATCGTTTACATCAATATTGCATATTTTGGGGATTTAATGTTAATTTGGAAAAGTCCAAAGTATTGATATTCAAAAACGGTGGAAGCAGGGATCGCTCCAACGAAAGACGAAAATTCAATGTGCAACTGATAGAGGTAGTAAGAGAGTTCAAATATCTAGGCGTTGTCATCACAAAGAACTTAAGTAAGGAGAAAAACCTGAATGAAAACCTCAACAAGGCAAAAATGGCGATAAACCTTACTTTAACAACAAATCTGTAGCTCACAGTAGTAAACATAAAATATCCGAATCGGTAGTTGAATGCATTATGTTTAAAACTTGGGGAAGTAAGAGATACGAGATGGTTGAAATGCTTCTTCGATTTTACATAAAGACATCATTCCATTTACCTGCTAATTCTCGAAACAGGACTTTCTCCACTTTTTGTTAAAACTTTGAAACTGCAGGTGGACTACATCATTAGAATTCTAGACTTAGAAGACAATCGTCTGCCAAAAAAGGCGGCCCTTTAAGTAATCAATACAAAAAGTGGGTGGTTCAGCGAATGGCTTTATTATTTGGCCTTGGATTGTGAGATGGATCTCAATTGTAACGTTTGGGATGGCAGAAAATTAGAAATTGATAGGTACCAACTAATTGCCAAGGTTGATGAAAAAGAAGCTAGAATCAGGTTCATGGAAGAAGCCTCGAACTCCTTTCATCGAATGATATATTGCAGGCTGAACCACAATTTGGAACAGGCAAATTACTTCCGTGATGATCTTAGGGCGAGTTGTACAATAGTGGTTCAGCCTCGGTTCAAGATTTTAATTCACCGATTTCGGCGGATTATCTAAGGTTCAACGCTGGTTCAAGTTTGTAATTGGTTATTATCACACACTTGAACAGTAAAACACTGATTTGATATTGGAGATTTTTAACGTGTTTTTGCATGAAATAAATAAAAGATATTATTTTAAATAACTTAAAAACACTTATTTTATTTATTTATTTACTTAAATGCATTTCGGAAGCTATGCTTCCATCGTCAGTAAGTTTTATATAAATAATAATAAAAAAAAAAATTTTTTTTTGATATATTAAATACAAATAACTCATTACAAACAAAAACAAACTACACAAACAAATTTATAGTGAATTTAAGATCTATTATAAAATTTTTTGAAAATTGGATCTTTTATTGGTCCATCGTCACTATTCATTAAATTATTTCTATTTTTGAAAATGTAAAGAGATTCAAAAGCATCTAATTCATAATGATTATTTACATTGCGAATTAATTTCAAATTTTGTAAGCTAAAATTATGGTTATTCTCCAGCATGTGTTGTGCTACACTCGACTTTTCAGGTTCATTGTATTTTACATGCAGCGATTGTAGGAAGGAATATCTAGGACAGACAAGAAGACCAATCATGAAAAGGTTCAAAGAACATTTTGCACATGTAAAATACAATGAACCTGAAAAGTCGAGTGTAGCTTAACACATGCTGGAGAATAACCATAATTTTAGCTTACAAAATTTGAAATTAATTCGCAATGTAAATAATCATTATGAATTAGATGCTTTTGAATCTCTTTACATTTTCAAAAATAGAAATAATTTAATGAATAGTGACGATGGACCAACAAAAGATCCAATTTTCAAAAAATTTTATAATAGATCTTAAATTCACTATAAATTTGTTTGTGTAGTTTGTTTTTGTTTGTAATGAGTTATTTGTATTTAATATATCAAAAAAAAAATTTTGTTTATTATTATTTATATAAAACTTACTGACGATGGAAGCATAGCTTCCGAAATGCATTTAAGTAAATAAATAAATAAAATAAGTGTTTTTAAGTTATTTAAAATAATATCTTTTATTTATTTTAGTAAAACACTGTTGAAACTCAATTAATCCGCTGGAATCGGTGCTGAACCACGGTTTAAATATTTGTACAACTGGCCCTTAGTGTTGACGGGATATCCATCAAGGGTCGACTGCGTGCTGAGATTCTCAACCTAAATTATATACCGCATAGAGAAGACCTTCCGTTGAACTGTAGTATATGCAATACGAGGGAGAGAAAACGTGTAGTACATTTCTTAGGAAAGTGCCCTACTTTAAAGGAAACAAGAAGATGCATTTTTGGGTAAGACTTTTTAGCTGTGGATGAAGTAATATTCAAAGTGAATGAGATGAATGTTTTAAAGCTTTTCAAGTTCTACAAAGTTGCCTTAAGATATCGCAACAGAATAATTCAAGGACTTTTTTGATGCAGTTTAGTTTGTGTAATAAAAAAAAAGAAAATAAAAAAAGAAAAAAAAAGCTTGTTAGTTTAATAAATGTAAGAAAAGTTTATAAAATTGTCAATCTGGCAGACGGCAAATGCTATGCCAAAATGATTTTTGTATTCTTTTATTATTGTTAATATTAATATTTATACGGAAATGAATAAAATCAATTCTAATTCTAACAACAGACTCTATGAGGAAGCCAACATTGAAAACTAGACAGATACCTCATCCAATCCAGCCGACGGATTTTCCTACAGAATCTTATCAACTACCCGAACCCTCTGATAGGAGGAGTTGTAAACCGCCAAGACATCCTGGCCAGCGGTACCTTGAAACAATAGAACTACTAGATGAGAATCTAATATCAACAAACGACGAAATGAGTATCCTCTTCTACGCTGACCCAGGCTCAGCCCACTACCGTGGCTGAAAGCCTTACCTACCTATCACGTAACCTCCACAACGACAACCGGAACTGAACAATCCGATACGTGAAGCTGACATTAGATTAATGACATTTTAATGTAAATTAACCAATAACACAATGTTAAAAGTCAGGCCCCAATCAATGTATACTTTAAGATAACTAGCGTTAAACAAATTGTAAATAATAATTGTTCAATAAATATCGTTAAATCAAAAAATTTCAGTTCTTATTTGAACTCCGTAGAGGCAAGACCTCGGGTAAAAAATGTCTTTGAAGAGATATATTAATCTTTTTTCGAAATGGACGGGGCGAAGACACCTGAAATATTTTTTTTTGTCAATTTTACCATTTTTTACCATAATCGTGTTTGGTAAAAAAAAACAATTTTAAGCCAAAAAAAAAATTTTTAAACCTCACGAATGACCATCCCTCCAACCCACGTGACGGTCACAAACCACTCACCCAAAATTGAAAAAGGCTTTAATATCGGAGGTCCTACCTCTATAGAGTTGTAATAAGAACTGAAGTTTACTACCGAAACATTACTGCTTATATATTTTTCTTCCTCTTGTATTATTATTGCTAATAACCAATCAAAAATAGCTCCCACAATTCAGTGTTGTGATTAAATACAGGCGCCACTGTTTTGAAAAAAGCTCGCCCTGTACTGACAATTTTTGCTGAACAGACTATAGGTTGCCCAAGTAATATCGTTGGTGCTAGAAGAGACAAAACTGTTCTCATACAACTCTTAGACAGTGCAATCTTAACTATAGCTTAGTTATATTATAACCTATATCAGTTTCATTGAAATCGCGCAAGAAAAAATGAAGTTGACATTTTTATGAACCACTCTAATTTGAAAATATTTTTTTTTGTTCATAGCTCAAGCTCAGCTAATACCTATGTCGGTTTCATTTAAATCGTGCAAGAAACAACGAAGTTGACAATTTTGTGAACCACCCTAATTTGAAAATATTTTTTTGTATTCATAACCCAAGCTCAGCTAATACCTATGTCAGTTTAATTGATATCACGCAAGAAACAACGAAGTTGTTATTTTTATGAACCACCCTAATTTAAAAATATTTTTTTCTTTCATAACTTTATCTCACCTCTTAGCAGTGTCAATATCAGCAAAATCACCCAAGGAACTACGAAGTTAGCATTTTTTGCAATATTTATGAACCACCCTGTTTTGAAAATATATTTTTCTTTCATAACTTTATCTTACCTATTACTAGTGTCAATTTCATTAAAATCACTCAAGAAACAACGAAGTTGACATTTTTATGAACCACCCGTTTATGAACAGCGACATAACATTTTTTCCTATCCGGCCCCGTACTTAAATAAATCCATCCCCCATTCCACCCAACCTCTTTAGATTCCTTATGGACAAATCACAAATAACAGCGCCCTATTTTTATATTTGCTACTCCTCTCGCGTTCAACCTTACTATCACCTACCCCATTGCTATACCACATAATTTTACCTAATTGTTGCAGTTTAAAAGCCCACCGAAAAGCTACCACGGCCAACTGCCTTGCGTATATCAACAACCTCGAAAATGTGTCTTTGCGATGATTTTGTTTTTCGAGGATGTGTCGCAGCAGAGATGTGTCTTTGAGAAGATTTTGTTGGCGGGTATGTGTCTCTGCGGAGATTTGGTTTTGCGAGGATGTGTCGTGCGGAGATTTTGTTTGCGAGGATTAGTCGGGTTCCCGACAATGAGATATTCGAAAATCAAAAAAATGGTTCTATGAGAGATACCATTTTTAAACCATAGAACATTTTTTTTTCAATATGGTAGATCGTACAGATATTAGTTCACACAAAAATTTTAACCAAAATCGTAGGTGCCGTTTTTAAATAAAAGATATTATTTTAAATAATTTATTTTATTTATTTATTTACTTAAAATATCTTTTATTTATTTCATGAAAAAAACGCGTTGATAATCTCCAATATCAAATCAATTTCGAGCCGTTTTTGAGAAAAATGAGATTTTCAATACCGGTTTTAAACATTTGTGTGGGAGGTACCGTTATTTTTGGTTATAAGAATAGTTTTCATTTAAAATCTGCTAGATAATATTAAAAAACTGCTGGGTGCCAAGTTTGGTAAAAATTGAACGGGTCGTTTTTAAATTATGAAGTTCTCAAAAAAAATGTTTGAAACTTTTTAAAAACTCAAAGAAAAAAAATTTTTTTTTAATTTTGGTACACTAAACTTTTAAATTTTTTTCAAATATTCTCCATAAAAAATTGATCAATATCAGTTGAACTGTTTATGAGAAAATCGAAAACCAAAAAAAAAAGTTCTATGGGAGGTACCATTTTTAACCATTTTTCAGACATTTTTCTTATAAAGTGGTTGCCGTTCTGTTAAAAATATTACTGAAAGTTGTAGGCACGTTTTTGAGAAAAATAAGATTTTTATTTTTTGCTGAAAATTTTTTTTACGGCAGATACCGTTATTTTTGATCTTAAAAAAATGAAAATAATCCTGTGGGGGAATGCCCAAAAAACGCTAGGTACCAACTTTGAAGAAAATCAACTTACCCATTTAGGCTGCAGCCGAAAGGACTGACAGACAGACGGACAGAATTGCGAGACCCACTTTTTTCGACTTCGCTATTATCGTTATGTCAACTTTGATCAAAAACCCGAGTTCGATTTTTTTACCAATCAATAATACCTATGCCATATAGTACCTATATTCGCAAGTAAAACTTACTTAATTTTTTGGTAAACAAAAAGTCGCAGAGAAAAATGAAATTTTGGTCTTAAAAAAATGAAAGAAACGTGTCGTGACCTGACTGACAGACAGACAGAATTGCGAGACCCACTTTTTGGATTTCACTATCATCTTAATGTCAAGTTTGATCAAAATCTCGAGTTTGATTTTTTACGAATCCCTAACTTGCCATATACATATATACGTATGTAGGTAGTAGGTACCTATGTGGATGCCGGGCGGTAATGATCACCACAGTTTTAATCTTATACGATGACAAGATGGTGATCAGCTAAGGTCAGGTCGAATTGCTGAGGTGTTCCTTTACTCCTCAATAGTTCAACCTTCAGTAATGCGATTTGACCATAGATACGAGGCCCTAATTTTCAGTGGTGGTGTGAGCGGTTTCCTTAATCCATGCCGAAGAAATGGAAGGCTGGGGGGCAAACAGTCGCTAACGAGCACTTTCGGACGCCTTGGCAGGGTCCGTCATACTTCTCGCCTTACCCCGGTATATCGGCTCTACCGGGGCTGACCTTTCCTTTTCGACCTACTCGTGGGAACCTAATTCAAGTTGTTACAAAATGGACGATATAGACAATACTGACTTTTTACCATCCGACGACTTTAAGGATGAACTTTTGGCTTCCAGTCAGGAAACCATAAAGGGAACCCCAACTAGAACTTCCAGGGCTGTTGGGCAACCCAAACCTTCAGGAAGCATAGGCGTGTTGTGACCCGTAAGTCCCAACCAAGCCAAATCCCATATAAAAAAACCTCTTTCCTACACTACATGTCATAATATGATCCTTAGGCGCATGAAACCACCCAGAAAACCAAAACACCTTGACCATGAATCCACACTCGTCATAATTTACACAAAACAAATGCTCTGTTCTAATTATAGAACATTTGGTTGTCCACATAAAATAAAAAATGCGCTTCTCCAAGTGCATTGTGTAACATGACACCTTCCAACTGTAAACTGCGATCGACTATGACACACACCGAAGTACTTGAGTGGGTCACCATACGATCGGCAGAATTAAAGCATTGGATTGCATTTGTCACGACCCATAATTTGTGTTGCTATGACGAGTGGAATATGGAATATAAATATTATGAAATTATGATCAATACTAGATATATTTATTTTATTAAATTAATTATCGAATCAAAGACGATGTTGTCGAATGGGTGGTCAATCAGGAAAGAGAGCGATTCACCATATTTTTATTTCCTCGTAAATGCATTACAGCAGTTTTCTTTTACTATAATTCTATGTTTTGGATTTGTTCATAAATAATCAATTAATGTTTGCAAAGATGGTACAGTAATGGTACAAAATTCATAATACTATTTCATTTAAATGGAACAAAGTTTTAGTTTTTTAATAAAAGAGATTTGGTTTCAATTAGTTTTAGAATTCAAAATATTTATATCAACAAAATAGTTGGGAATTTAATTAGGTGCAATATGGAGCGTGAACATGGTGTGTGGCGCATTGTTAAGTGACATAGTTCTTACTATGTCAAATAACATATGGATTTTAGGGCATAGTACCTACTTAATTTGGATAGATAAAATAGTATAAAAGAAGAACCAAATGTGAGGAGGGTTGGAGTTGAGAGTAGAATACTAAACAGCTAAGGTCGCAGCCAAGCATGGAGACAGCGGGCCTTTTCTGAAAAGATATTAAATAAAAACAAGTAAATAAAAAACCTAAAATCTTTTATTTTCAACTCTCCGTCATCTATTCTTCCCTTATCACAAGGAAGCACGGCAGACACGCAACATTGGTGGCAGCGGTGGGATTCTCAAAAATCCTCCTACCAAGAACAAGAGCTATTTGACTCTTGATGCATTCTGGGGCTAAACACCAGAAAAGTAAGAATAAAAAAAAAATATATTTAAATAAAAAAGTGCGTTGCTAAAAAAAAAAGAGAGGAAAGTAAAGTGTGTTAGTGAAAAGGTGAAAAATAGTGAAAAAAACCCACATACAAAATAAAGGGGAAGTGAAAAATATTGAAAACAAAACTCATCAAAAAAAAAGGGACAATGAAAGATAGTGAGGAGAAAAAAAAAAAAAAAATGTTTGTTAAAGACCAGGCCGTAATTATCACCTTTAGGGCGTGAAGCTTACCTGGCAGTATCTATACGAAGATCAACAACCTCAACAACGGAAGCAGCTATTATAATAAGTAAGAATTTTTTTTATTATACACGGAAAAACAGAAACACATTAGCTTTTGTAAAATTTTCATTGAGATCCTTCAAGTTAGACGTTCTCCTTCTCTTCTTTCTTTTTCTCTCTCTCGAAAAATCAAAAAAAGTGTTCAAAATTACTACCCGCAACCAAAAAAATTAAAGTTAGTCTTTTTGAACATCTACCTTTTCATTCGCTTCCCGAAATGACGGAGTACAAAATGAGACTTAAAGACATAATAAACATTGTCCCGACATTCAATGGGAAATCGGAAAACCTCACCAAATTCCTAGCCTGCGGTGACATTCTGTTTAAATCGGTAAAAGCGGATGAGCACAAACTATTCCTCAGTATAGTGAAAACTAGACTTGAAGGACCAGCGTTTGAACTCATCCAATTCCGAACCGTGGAAAAGTGGGAGGAACTTTGCTTATTATTAAAAAAGGAATATTCCATAGGAAAGTCTCGATCCTCAGCCCAAAATGAGTTGATTTCAGCTCGGCAACAAGGAAAGGAGACTCTTAAGGAATTCGGTGACCATGTGGGTCAACTATTAAACGTGTTAAATTCTGCAACCTATGCCGGCTCCACAGAGAAGGCAGTTAGAAAGTTACTTTTTAAAGAAAATGACAAACTCGCCATTCAAACTTTTGAGGATGGCATCCGAAACCAAAACCTGAGGTGTATGGTTCAGGCACACGGGGAAACCGATTTGAAAAAATCCATCCTATATGCAGAAGAGCACTCCAATCGACTAGAACGAGTAAGCCCTTCCACCAGTTCAAATCTGAATCGAAATCAACAATATACAAGTTTCTCATCTTCGACACGTTCAACTTGTCAATTTTGCAATAAAATTGGTCATTCCAGTGCGAATTGCTATAGCAATCCGAACAGGAATACTAATTCTCCAAACCAATCAACCCACATAAAGAAAGAAGTACTACGCCTCACTTGTGGGTATTGCAAAAAACCCAACCATCGAGAAGCGGAATGTCATCGAGCCATAAACATTCGAGTCTAATTTCCTTTTTTATAAAAATATGTAGTAAAGTAATTCAAGCTGGCAACGTGGTGGTATAGTTTTGATGTCTTTTGTCAAAAGGTTCGATAAAATTCTATGACACACAAAAAGCGCATTTTTGACTGGCAGTCTGGTTATTTTTTGGCGCAAATTGATAATTGCTAATTTTAATTTTTTAATTGGAAAGGAGGAAATCAGAAGTATCCACCACGTTGCCTAGCCTTTGTTTTGTAAAATAAAACCCATGTAAGTAAAACACATTACATAGATCATTTGAAATTGAATTCCTAAACTGAAATTGTATTTTTTCTAGAAAATAAAATCATTTCAAGCATTTCATAGAATTTGCAGATTTTATATGTGTTTTTTGTTTCCTATTTTGGAATTGACGAAGCAACATAATTTTATTTTATGGAACTGATTTCTTCGAGGCCATATTTTTTGCAAATAATTGAACCAAGATGCCAAATGGAATCACACATAGCTGCGCGGCCGAAGGTTGCAATTTGCCGGACGATGACGAAATGGTTTCGTGCGAGACATGTGCTCGTTGGTGGCACTACGAGTGTGCTAAATTCGAACCTTCCTTGTTCGATACTGCAACTCCTTGTACTCAAAACTAAGTTGGATGAGCTTAATTCAAAGTTACTTGCAGCAAAGAAGCCGCCGCCTGTTCAGAGCGTTCCAAGGCCTGTTGAGTTGAAAAAACTCGCCGACGATAAATTGGAAGCGGTTCGTCAAATTGGTTACAGGCATAAGCAAATTTTGGAAAATTCGTCTCGCGCTCATTCAACTCCTCATAAGGCTGAAGATGATCTTGTATCAAAGAGCCCCGATACAAGTCTATGCCAGCAATCGGATATGGCGAATTTGTTAACGATTCTCACTCGCAATCAGGTGCAAGAGTTGCCCTCATTTTCGGGACATGACCACAAGGAGTGGCCTTATTTCGAATCAGTGTATAAGTCAACCACTGCAGAGGGGAAATACAACAAAAGAGAAAACGTTGCTCGTCTTAGAAAGGCGCTGATTGGGGAGGCTCATAATCTTGTGAGCGATCGGTTGCGTTACTCGACGGATGCGGATGCAATTATAGACACATTGCGAACAATCTACGGCAGGTCAGATGTACTAGTGCACAACCTCACTACAAATCTTCTGAAGTTGCCGATGTAAGCGATCCAAAGCTGCGCCAATGGGCTGTCGCATTAAATGGATTCATAGGTGATATTAATTCCATGAATCTTTGTAAAGAGCTCAATAATAATTATGTGCTGACAGATCTGGCAGGAAAATTATGTCCGTCGCTGTATCATGATTGGCAGAAACGAAAAAAGAAGAGTCCTGACGCAAATTTAGAAGATTTTGCTTTATTTATGTCAGATAAATTGTTTGATCTGCCTCCGGAGCTGTTGAAGTCGTCAAAACCAACAGGTAAGGAAAAGGCAGTTGGTACAGCTGTGTCTAAGAGAGTTTTGACTCACCAGTCACTATCCAACGAAAAGGTTTGCGTCAAGTGTGGAAAATCTGTCATGTGCTGAGTGAATGCAGCGACTTCAAAACTTTGAAGGTAGACGAGAGGTTCGAATTTGCCAAAAGCAAGGCTATTTGTTTCAGATGTTTAAATCCAGTCCCACACAAATGGAAAAGCTGTTCGCAGAAAAAATTTTGTGGGATCGAAGGCTGTTCGAAGCACCATCATCCGCTTTTGCATTTGTCTGCTCCAAGGTCATCATTAAATTCATCTGCTCCCCCGTTCACTCCACCTGCTCAGATTCACTCGTCACATCTAGGAGTTAAGGCACCAGTGATGTTCAAAGTAGTTCCGATTCGGTTATATGGAGCTAACGAAAGGTACCTGGACACATATGCGTTTTTAGACGATGGATCCTCGATAACGATGATTGAACGGGAGGTTTATGACTTCTTGAATCTGAAAGGTGAGCCTGAATCTCTAATGCTGCAATGGACTAAGGGTGTCTCGAGAACTGAAGACTCAATGCGAACGACTTTAAGTGTCTCGGCTGTGAGCAAGGTCAAACGATTTATTCTCAAGGATATATATACGGTTAATGGTTTAGAGCTTCCAAGTCAGTCAGCGCTTTACAGAAATCTTTCGCTCATCTTAAAGATTTGCCGTTAATTGAACTGGATAATGCAAAGCCGAAAATTCTTTTCTGATTAGATCAAGCAAAGCTTCTTACTTGGAGTCAGCAACGGTCGGGGAAAGACGATGAACCAAGAGCTTTAAAAACGCTCCTGGGTTGGGTTGTGTTTGGAACGACAAGGCTGGAATCAAGTGTGTCCTGCGTCAACTTCCCTAAAATAGCTTCAATTTCGTATTTCCACGGAATATCCAAGCAAGATGAAGAGTTGCACGAACTTGTTAAGCGCCACTTTTCAACCGAAGAGTTCGGAGTTAAGCCACCAAGTGGTGATTTTGTAAGCAAATCTGATAAGCGGGCATTGGAAATCATGGAACGAACACTGTGTCGAGTTGATGAGCAATATGAGGTCGGGCTACTTTGGGACAATGATGAGGTCAAGCTGCCAGACAACTACGCCTCAGCGGAAAGGAGACTTGTGAGTTTTGAAAGGACGTTATTGAAGAACCCGGACATGATGAATTGGATGAAACAATACATGAAGGATCTGGTGACAAAAGGATACGCAAGGGTAGCAACAGCGGAGGAGCTTAAGCAGGATTGGAGCCGAATTTGGTACGTTCCAATATTCATCGTTTTAAACAAAAATAAGTGTCCACCGAAGTCAAGGGTCGTAGCAGATTTTGCGGCGACGCAAGATGGAATTTCTCTAAATTCACGATTGTTAAAGGGTCCAGATAACCTTGTTCCTCTGCTGCTGGACTCTTTAAATTTAGAGAGCGATGAATTGCTGTAAATGCAGACGTCAAGGAGATGTTTCATCGCATTCGAATATGTGAAGCCGATCAGCAGTGCCAGCGTATCCTTTGGAGAGATGGTGATTCCAGCCGTGAGCCAACAGTGTACGTGATGCAGGTGATGATGTTTGGGCCCCGCTGTTCTGCATTTTGTGCGCAATTTGTGAAGAATCACCACGCCAACCTCTACAAAAGCCAATGTCCGGAAGCTGTCGATGGATTGGTCAACCGTACCTATGTTGATGACTACTTCAACAGCCATGACACACTTGAAGAGGCAGTAACTGTAAGTAATGATGCCATAAGAATTTGCAAAGCTATGAATTTCGATCTAGTCGGTTTACAATCGAATAGTAGAGCCTTTTTAAACCAGATTCCCGAGGCAAATACAGGGTGGCGCACCAATTGTGGTACAATAAGAAATTTTTTAATCGATGTATTTCATTTATTTTTTTTTTATTGGTTAGAAAATTAAATTTTATTTTAAATAGTTAGTTGTTTTTAAAGATTATAGACCGCAAATGACCTCCACGCTGTCCCACGCATATGCGGCACCTGGTCAAAAAATTATTCATTGCGGCCTGAAGAGTTGAAGTTGGGATCGCCTCAATTATTGTCGTTATGGACTGCTTTAATTCAGTTAAATTCCTGGGCTTCGTTTTATACACCTCCTGCTTGACATAACCCCATAAAAAGAAGTCTGGTGCAGTCAGGTCAGGTGACCTTGGGGGCCAGCGAAGAGTGGAGTTCCTAGAAATTAATTTGTTTGCGAATTTTTTGTTTAGCTCCGCCATAACTGGTCTGGCTATATGTGCAGTTGCTCCATCTTGCTGAAACCAAACGCTGTTGAATGGTATACGTCTTCGGCGCAGTTCTGGGTAAAAAAACTCCTTCAACATCTTTAAATAACGGTCCCCATTGACAGTAACGGTTACACCGTTTTCTTCAAAGAAGTACGGCCCGACAATACACCTTGATGAAACTTCTGGGTGCAGTTCCGTCTCATGGAGCATTTCTGGATTAGACTCATTCCATATACGGCAATTTTGCTTGTTTACATTGCCGTTAAGATCAAAATGGGCCTCATCAGACATGAACAAACAATTGATCAATGTGTTGTCTTCTTCGGCCATTGATATCATTTTTTGGCAAAATTCCAGGCGAACAGGCAAATCCTGAGGGTTTAACTTGCTAGTAATTTGGACTTTGTACGGAAACAAGTTTAAATCGTCATGAATTATCCGTTGTAATGACCGTCTACTAATTCCAATTTGCCCCGATAAGTTTCGGGTCGAAACGTTCGGATTGGCCTGTATTGCAGATGCTACTGCTGCGATTGTATCCTGAACCCGAACATTGGCATCTCGATGGTACGGCCTTCGTGCGATGCTTCCAGATTCGGCAAACATGTTTACAAACCTCATAATGGTCCATCTACTCGGGGGATTACCGCCAAACTCCCGCCTAAATTCCCTTTGGACGGAAATGACGGACTGCAAAGCATGGTACCGTTGCACTGCCCAAATTCTTTTCTCCGTATCCCAAGCATCCATTTTTATAAATCTAAATAATAACCTACAAAATAAAAAAAAAAATAAGCCGATTACTCACACAGAAAAAAAGTTATTACGTTTTATTTTTGTAGCACGATTCGTGTGCCACCCTGTATAAAGGCTAATCTTGTGAGCATCGATCCGGATGAGTCCGAAAATTACGTGACGAAAATTTTAGGAATGTTTTGGCATCCCTCATCAGATGAGTTAATTCATAAATTGAATGACGAAGAATGTTTATTGAAGATGTCGGATCGAGGAGCTGAGATGTCAAAACGTGAAGTCTTACGGACCATAATGAGAATTTTTGATCCGCTCGGTTTGATCTCCTGCTTCATCATCAAAGGGCGAGTCATCTTACAAGAAATTTGGCATGAGGGTTTTGGTTGGGACGAGCCGATATCCGAACAGTTGAAGTACCAGTGGTTGGAATTCATTAAAGATTTACGAAGAATCGAATGTATAAGGATTCCACGCCCGTATACATCGTGGTCTCCTGACTCTTTCAGTATAAGTTTGATCGTGTTTGTTGATGCGTCAGAGAAGGCGTTTGCAGCGGTTTGCTATTGGCGTTTTGAGAGGAATGGGACGGTGGAGTTAGCAATAACTATGGCAAAGACGAAGGTTGCTCCGGTAAAGAAACTCTCCGTACCTCGTTTGGAGTTGCAAGCAGCGGTGCTTGGTACACGTATTGCGGAGACCGTCAAAAATTCACACTCGATTAAAGCTAACGAGGTTATTTTCTTATCTGATTCGTCCTCGATCTGTCTGAATGGCCCATTACGGCAGGACTTGTTACTTGTTCTTCAAAAAGGGTAAGCAATGTTGTAGCTCTACTATTTTTAACAAAAATGGTATGTAGTGCTAACTTGATATCAAGATAGCATTACACTTTTGAAAATTAAAAAAACTAAGTACGCTATTAATTGAAGCTTTTTTGTAGTAAATTAGTTGCGTAAAGAAAAAATATGAAAAAAAAAAATTCCGTTGTTTTTTTTCTAATTAAAAAAAAAATGGTATGTAGCGCTAACTTGATATCAAGTTAGCATTACACTTTTGGAAATTAAAAAAACTAAGTAAGCAATTAATTTTAACTTTTTTGTTGTAAATTAGTTGTGGAGAGAAAAAAATTCTAAAATTTTTTTTGTGAAAGTTTTTAAACAAACACTGAGTATGTAGTGCTAACTTGACATTGTGAGTTCAGGCATTAAAAAGGGATATTCAAAAAACAGAGTACGCAATTATTTTTAACATTTTTGTTGTAAATTAGTTGTGGAGAGAAAAAAATTCTAAAATTTTTTTTGGCAAAATTAAAAAAAAAAAAATCATGGTAGGTAGTGCTAACTTGACATTGTGAGTTCAGGCATTAAAAAGGGATATTCAAAAAACTAAGTACGCAATTATTTTTAACTTTTTTGTTGTAAATTAGTTGTGGAGAGAAAAAAATATGAATTTCATTTTATTTTTAATTTATAAGACACCAGCTAGCTTAGACTTAATGTTTTTTTAAAATACAAAATATTGCAAAATTCGCAACACTGAACTGAACAGAACTCGTAACGGGCAGCAAATTTTCGTCAAGAATTAATTCGACATTGTTTAATTAATTAAAATACTGTTTTCTATCTGAAGAAACATCATTCCGATTCCTGATGACCTTTTCGGATGTAGTTCTCAATATAACCACTACCGCTTTTGCATTTGTCTGATCCAAGGTCATCATTAAATTCATCTGCTCCCCCGTTCACTCCACCTGCTCAGATTCACTCGTCACATCTAGGAGTTAAGGCACCAGTGATGTTCAAAGTAGTTCCGATTCGGTTATATGGAGCTAACGAAAGGTACCTGGACACATATGCGTTTTTAGACGATGGATCCTCGATAACGATGATTGAACGGGAGGTTTATGACTTCTTGAATCTGAAAGGTGAGCCTGAATCTCTAATGCTGCAATGGACTAAGGGTGTCTCGAGAACTGAAGACTCAATGCGAACGACTTTAAGTGTCTCGGCTGTGAGCAAGGTCAAACGATTTATTCTCAAGGATATATATACGGTTAATGGTTTAGAGCTTCCAAGTCAGTCAGCGCTTTACAGAAATCTTTCGCTCATCTTAAAAATTTGCCGTTCATTGAACTGGATAATGCAAAGCCGAAAATTCTTTTCTGATTAGATCAAGCAAAGCTTCTTACTTGGAGTCAGCAACGGTCGGGGAAAGACGATGAACCAAGAGCTTTAAAAACGCTCCTGGGTTGGGTTGTGTTTGGAACGACAAGGCTGGAATCAAGTGTGTCCTGCGTCAACTTCCCTAAAATAGCTTCAATTTCGTATTTCCACGGAATATCCAAGCAAGATGAAGAGTTGCACGAACTTGTTAAGCGCCATTTTTCAACCGAAGAGTTTGGAGTTAAGCCACCAAGTGGTGATTTTGTAAGCAAATCTGATAAGCGGGCATTGGAAATCATGGAACGAACACTGTGTCGAGTTGATGAGCAATATGAGGTCGGGCTACTTTGGGACAATGATGAGGTCAAGCTGCCAGACAACTACGCCTCAGCGGAAAGGAGACTTGTGAGTTTTGAAAGGACGTTATTGAAGAACCCGGACATGATGAATTGGATGAAACAATACATGAAGGATCTGGTGACAAAAGGATACGCAAGGGTAGCAACAGCGGAGGAGCTTAAGCAGGATTGGAGCCGAATTTGGTACGTTCCAATATTCATCGTTTTAAACAAAAATAAGTGTCCACCGAAGTCAAGGGTCGTAGCAGATTTTGCGGCGACGGAAGATGGAATTTCTCTAAATTAACGATTGTTAAAGGGTCCAGATAACCTTGTTCCTCTGCATGCTGGACACTTTAAATTTAGAGAGCGACGAATTGCTGTAAATGCAGACGTCAAGGAGATGTTTCATCGCATTCGAATATGTGAAGCCGATCAGCAGTGCCAGCGTATCCTTTGGAGAGATGGTGATTCCAGCCGTGAGCCAACAGTGTACGTGATGCAGGTGATGATGTTTGGGCCCCGCTGTTCTCCATTTTGTGCACAATTTGTGAAGAATCACCACGCCAACCTCTACAAAAGCCAATGTCCGGAAGCTGTCGATGGATTGGTCAACCGTACCTATGTTGATGACTACTTCAACAGCCATGACACACTTGAAGAGGCAGTAACTGTAAGTAATGATGCCATAAGAATTTGCAAAGCTATGAATTTCGATCTAGTCGGTTTCCAATCGAATAGTAGAGCCTTTTTAAACCAGATTCCCGAGGCAAATACAGGGTGGCGCACCAATTGTGGTACAATAAGAAATTTTTTAATCGATGTATTTCATTTATTTTTTTTTTATTGGTTAGAAAATTAAATTTTATTTTAAATAGTTAGTTGTTTTTAAAGATTATAGACCGCAAATGACCTCCACGCTGTCCCACGCATATGCGGCACCTGGTCAAAAAATTATTCATTGCGGCCTGAAGAGTTGAAGTTGGGATCGCCTCAATTATTGTCGTTATGGACTGCTTTAATTCAGTTAAATTCCTGGGCTTCGTTTTATACACCTCCTGCTTGACATAACCCCATAAAAAGAAGTCTGGTGCAGTCAGGTCAGGTGACCTTGGGGGCCAGCGAAGAGTGGAGTTCCTAGAAATTAATTTGTTTGCGAATTTTTTGTTTAGCTCCGCCATAACTGGTCTGGCTATATGTGCAGTTGCTCCATCTTGCTGAAACCAAACGCTGTTGAATGGTATACGTCTTCGGCGCAGTTCTGGGTAAAAAAACTCCTTCAACATCTTTAAATAACGGTCCCCATTGACAGTAACGGTTACACCGTTTTCTTCAAAGAAGTACGGCCCGACAATACACCTTGATGAAACTGCGCACCACACAGTGACTCGTTCTGGGTGCAGTTCCGTCTCATGGAGCATTTCTGGATTAGACTCATTCCATATACGGCAATTTTGCTTGTTTACATTGCCGTTAAGATCAAAATGGGCCTCATCAGACATGAACAAACAATTGATCAATGTGTTGTCTTCTTCGGCCATTGATATCATTTTTTGGCAAAATTCCAGGCGAACAGGCAAATCCTGAGGGTTTAACTTGCTAGTAATTTGGACTTTGTACGGAAACAAGTTTAAATCGTCATGAATTATCCGTTGTAATGACCGTCTACTAATTCCAATTTGCCCCGATAAGTTTCGGGTCGAAACGTTCGGATTGGCCTGTATTGCAGATGCTACTGCTGCGATTGTATCCTGAACCCGAACATTGGCATCTCGATGGTACGGCCTTCGTGCGATGCTTCCAGATTCGGCAAACATGTTTACAAACCTCATAATGGTCCATCTACTCGGGGGATTACCGCCAAACTCCCGCCTAAATTCCCTTTGGACGGAAATGACGGACTGCAAAGCATGGTACCGTTGCACTATCCAAATTCTTTTCTCCGTATCCCAAGCATCCATTTTTATAAATCTAAATAATAACCTACAAAATAAAAAAAAAAATAAGCCGATTACTCACACAGAAAAAAAGTTATTACGTTTTATTTTTGTAGCACGATTCGTGTGCCACCCTGTATAAAGGCTAATCTTGTGAGCATCGATCCGGATGAGTCCGAAAATTACGTGACGAAAATTTTAGGAATGTTTTGGCATCCCTCATCAGATGAGTTAATTCATAAATTGAATGACGAAGAATGTTTATTGAAGATGTCGGATCGAGGAGCTGAGATGTCAAAACGTGAAGTCTTACGGACCATAATGAGAATTTTTGATCCGCTCGGTTTGATCTCCTGCTTCATCATCAAAGGGCGAGTCATCTTACAAGAAATTTGGCATGAGGGTTTTGGTTGGGACGAGCCGATATCCGAACAGTTGAAGTACCAGTGGTTGGAGTTCATTAAAGATTTACGAAGAATCGAATGTATGAGGATTCCACGCCCGTATACATCGTGGTCTCCTGACTCTTTCAGTATAAGTTTGATCGTGTTTGTTGATGCGTCAGAGAAGGCGTTTGCAGCGGTTTGCTATTGGCGTTTTGAGAGGAATGGGACGGTGGAGTTAGCAATAACTATGGCAAAGACGAAGGTTGCTCCGGTAAAGAAACTCTCCGTACCTCGTTTGGAGTTGCAAGCAGCGGTGCTTGGTCCACGTATTGCGGAGACCGTCAAAAATTCACACTCGATTAAAGCTAACGAGGTTATTTTCTTATCTGATTCTAAGACGGTGCTGTCCTGGATTTGTTCCTCGAATTTCAAGTTTCCCAGTTTCGTGGCAGTTCGCATAGGCGAAATTTTGGAGGTGTCAAATCCAACTCAATGGTTTTATGTGAGATCATCGGATAATGTTGCTGACGACGGAACCAGGTGGCGGGAAATTTCAGAAGACACCGATATTAGAGACTCAAGGTGGTTTACTGGTCCAAGTTTTTGAGGCGTCCTCGATCTGTCTGAATGGCCCATTACGGCAGGACTTGTTACTTGTTCTTCAAAAAGGGTAAGCAATGTTGTTCCTTCCATTTTTCCAATTCATTTGCACAGAGAGTCGATATCATTCAAAGTTTACGATGAGTTAAAAGCAAGGTTTCGAGCTAAATGGCTTTCAGCCATAAGAGTGCTGGCGTTTATCTTGACCTATGTCAAGTTAGCACTACACTTTTTGAAATTTAAAAAACTAAGTACACAATTAATTGTAGCTTTTTTGTTGTAAATTAGTTGTAAAAAGAAAAAATTTGTAGCTCTACTATTTTTAACAAAAATGGTATGTAGTGCTAACTTGATATCAAGATAGCATTACACTTTTGAAAATTAAAAAAACTAAGTACGCTATTAATTGAAGCTTTTTTGTAGTAAATTAGTTGCGTAAAGAAAAAATATGAAAAAAAAAAAATTCCGTTGTTTTTTTTCTAATTAAAAACAAAAATGGTATGTAGCGCTAACTTGATATCAAGTTAGCATTACACTTTTGGAAATTAAAAAAACCAAGTAAGCAATTAATTTTAACTTTTTTGTTGTAAATTAGTTGTGGAGAGACAAAAATTCTAAAATTTTTTTTGTGAAAGTTTTTAAACAAACACTGAGTATGTAGTGCTAACTTGACATTGTGAGTTCAGGCATTAAAAAGGGATATTCAAAAAACTAAGTACGCAATTATTTTTTAACTTTTTTGTTGTAAATTAGTTGTGGAGAGAAAAAAATTCTAAAAATTTGTTTGGCAAAATTAAAAAAAAAATCATGGTAGGTAGTGCTAACTTGACATTGTGAGTTCAGGCATTAAAAAGGGATATTCAAAAAACTAAGTACGCAATTATTTTTAACTTTTTTGTTGTAAATTAGTTGTGAAGAGAAAAAAATTCTAAAATTTTTTTTGACAAAATTTAAAAAAAAAATCATGGTAGCTAGTGCTAACTTGACATTGTGAGCTCAGGCATTAAAAAGGGATATTCAAAAAACAGAGTACGCAATTATTTTTAACATTTTTGTTGTAAATTAGTTTTGGAGAGAAAAAAATTCTAAAATTTTTTTTGGCAAAATTAAAAAAAAAAAAAAAATCATGGTAGGTAGTGCTAACTTGACATTGTGAGTTCAGGCATTAAAAAGGGATATTCAAAAAACTAAGTACGCAATTATTTTAAACTTTTTTGTTGTAAATTAGTTGTGGAGAGAAAAAAATTTAAAAAATTTTTCATAAGTCACTAACTACGTTATGAATTAAATAGTTTTTAATTCATAAGTCACTAACAAGCTTATGAATTAACTTTTTTTTTAATTTATAAGACACCAGCTAGCTTAGACTTAATGTTTTTTTAAAATACAAAATATTGCAAAATTCGCAACACTGAACTGAACAGAACTCGTAACGGGCAGCAAATTTTCGTCAAGAATTAATTCGACATTGTTTAATTAATTAAAATACTGTTTTCTATCTGAAGAAACATCATTCCGATTCCTGATGACCTTTTCGGATGTAGTTCTCAATATAACCACTACCAACTAGAAATACATTTTGGTGAGTTCTATACAATGTGTGTTCCAGATGCCCGTCTGGGAAGTTCCTTTTACCTACAAATATTAAAGGAGCCCGACTTGATTTGAACTGTAAAAAAATAATTAAAAAAAAATAAAGTCTTTTAGTTTTGTTTTTATATCAAGAGTTTACTAGCAAGAAACATATTTTATAACAAACGACACTTGTATATAATTAACATAATATATTTAATTTAAAATAACATACTTTTTTAATTCTTTTACGTGTAATTAAATAATTTAAAAATTTTCAACACAATATATATGTACGTATTTATTGTGTAAACAAATTAAACTCAAAGTCTCGTTCAGAAATATTTCCAGATCCAGCTGACGGAAATTTTTATAGTTCATATATTCCAAATGCGCAAACCCACTTTGTAGACACATTCAAAAATAAAAACAGTTTAGGGAACTCCCTTTTACCGGTGAGTATTATCAATTGTCTCGTTGTCGACGCGAAACATCAAGGCAGATTGACGTAGCTAGGCCAGAAATTCTCTCGCAGGTGGCGGTGTTCTTTGGGTGTTTACCAGTTTTTTCATTGTAAATTTTGTCGAGTTTCCAGTGACACCAGTTCCTAAAGAGAAACCTTTTATGTAAGCTGATACATTCAAGGAATCAATGTCATCTTTTACCTTTTAATTTATTTGCCAATTCCATAACGAAGGGACCGTTTGCAAATTTAATCTGACTTTATGCATCGCCTTCGTCATAAGATTTTTCACTATTCAGATCCGTCACGTTTATTTCTCCTTGGGTATGTGCCAGACTGGCGACAACAATGCGACTGGGTGCACTTTTCTATGGAAAAAAGAATGTTTCAATTAAAAAGAGTAGGAAACACCGAGGTATTAATATTACCTTAAGAATATCTAGCAGCAAGTTTGTTAACAAGAAATGATGCATGTGACTAACTCCAAGTTGCATTTCAAACCCATCTTTCGTTTAGGGATGTGGACAACACATAACTCTAGCTTTATTGATCTGAACATCGAATTTCTTGTGCTCTGGTCCAATGAGACACTCAATCGCAGTGTCCACTCTGAATTAACGAGTTTCTTTTCGTTTTTTTTAAAAGAATAAAATGTTAACAATTACATTTTTTATAGATATTTTATAAATTTTACCTTTTTTTGTGGGAAATTATCACTTTGTTGTTATTTGTTTTACTGTTATTTGTAGACAATTTGACGATTTTTTTTTATTTTTCGGATTTATTCAGCTGTCAAATTTAGGCGTGTTTCACAAAAGTTAGCTGACGTTTTGTTAGTTAGAAGAGTTGTTAAAGGTTCCTCCACACCAACGCGAATTTTCGGTGGCGACGACGAAAACAACAATAAAGGTAAGACCGCACTCGGCGGAACTGCACTTCAGCGGAACTGAACTTCACAACTTATATGTATGAAATTGTATGAGCTATATCGCACTAAGCGACAACTGCACTTCACTGCGCGCACTATGCGACAAAGTTGATAAACTGACCAACTGTGTCGCAACATGAAGTTTCGTTCAGATTCGTGCGAAAGTGCGCACGGTTAAAAATAATTGCGTACTTAGTTTTTTAAATATCCCTTTTTAATGCCTGAACTCACAATGTCAAGTAAGCACTACCTACCATGATTTTTTTTTTTTTTTAATTTTGCCAAAAACAATTTTAGAATTTTTTTCTCTCCAAAACTAATTTACAACAAAAATGTTAAAAATAATTGCGTACTTTGTTTTTTGAATATCCCTTTTTAATGCCTGAACTCACAATGTCAAGTTAGCACTACCTACCATGATTTTTTTTTTTAAATTTTGCCAAAAAAATTTTTTAAATTTTTTTCTCTCCACAACTAATTTACAACAAAAAAGTTAAAAATAATTGCTTACTTAGTTTTTTGAATATTCCTTTTTAATGCCTGAACTCACAATGTCAAGTTAGCACTACCTACCATGAATTTTTTTTTTTAATTTTGCCAACAAAATTTTTAGAATTTTTTTCTCCACAACTAATTTACAACAAAAAAGTTAAAAATAATTGCGTACTTAGTTTTTTGAATATCCCTTTTTAATGCCTGAACTCACAATGTCAAGTTAGCACTACATACTCAGTGTTTGTTTAAAAACTTTCACAAAAAAAATTTTAGAATTTTTTTCTCTCCACAACTAATTTACAACAAAAAAGTTACAATTAATTGCTTACTTGGTTTTTTTAATTTCCAAAAGTGTAATGCTAACTTGATATCAAGTTAGCGCTACATACCTTTTTTTTTTAATTAGAAAAAAAACAATGGAATTTTTTTGTTTCATATTTTTTCTTTACGCAACTAATTTACTACAAAAAAGCTTCAATTAATAGCGTACTTAGTTTTTTTAATTTTCAAAAGTGTAATGCTATCTTGATATCAAGTTAGCACTACATACCATTTTTGTTAAAAATAGTAGAGCTACAAATTTTTTCTTTTCACAACTAATTTACAACAAAAAAGCTACAATTAATTGTGTACTTAGTTTTTTAAATTTCAAAAAGTGTAGTGCTAACTTGACATAGGTTTTATCTTGCGCCTTAAGGATTTACTAAGAAGGAAGCCTATTGAGAGAGAACCCTTTGTAACACCTTCAGAGTCTTTTCGTGCTCAGGACTGGCTATTTAGAAAAATTCAACAAGAAGCATTCCCGGATGAGGTTACCCGTCTGAGACAGAAGCAAAGTCTAGAGCCTACGAGTTGTTTTGCGAACTTATCACCTTTTATAGACGACGAAGGTACAATGCGATTAAGCTCAAGAGCTCAAAATGCAAAACTTTCATATGCTGCACGTAACCCAGCAATCCTGCCGAAAACCCATCCACTGGTTGACATTTTAATTACGCATCACCATGAAGCGAATTTCCACATAGGAACGGAGACAACTATAATTGATATAAGAGAACGGGCTTGGATTATGTGCATCCGTGTTGCAGTAGCTCGTGTCCAATCGAGATGGTATATGTGCCGGCGAATAAAGGCAAGAGCAGCCATGCCATTGATGGGACAACTCCCGGAAAGTCGACTAGCCTTCGACTTAGGACCGTTTACTCACGTAGGAGTTGACTGCTTTGGTCCGTTGTATGTGAAGTATGGAAGGGGCACTGTCAAGCGATACGGTATGATATTTACCTGTTTGAGTTTTAGAGCCGTTCATATCGAGGTTCTGAACAATTTAAGTATGGATCAGCGCATCATGGGCCTCCGTCGCTTTCTCATCAACCGTGTAGTTACGAAGTTCATTTATAGCGATAATGGACTAAACTTCGTTGGAACAAGAAACTGCCTAGAAAAAGATTACAAGGAGATGGAGAAAGGACTCAGCGAAGAAGTGATTCAACCAGATGATATTCGATCTGCCTGGAGAATGGGCAGGGTTACTAATGTTTACCCTGGAAAAGATGGTATTGTCCGTATAGCCGATGTTCGTCTAGCCAATGGAGTAATTTTAGGAAAGAGGTCAGTCGGAAGGCTCGCTGTACTGGATCTTGAGTCTTCGCATACAGCTTCAGACGGGCCCCGGGATGTCATCGAGCCATAAACATTCGAGTCTAATTTCCTTTTTTATAAAAATATATAGTAAAGTAATTCAAGCTGGCAACGTGGTGGGATATTTTTGATGTCTTCTATCAAAAGTTTCGATAAAATTCTATGACACACAAAAAGCGCATTTTTGACTGGCATTTTTTGGCGCAAATTGATAATTGCTAATTTTAATTTTTTAATTGGAAAGGAGGAAATCAGAAGTATCCACCACGTTGCCTAGCCTTTGTTTTGTAAAATAAAACCCATGTAAGTAAAACACATTACATAGATCATTTGAAATTGAATTCCTAAACTGAAATTGTATTTTTTCTAGAAAATAAAATCATTTCAAGCATTTCATAGAATTTGCAGATTTTATATGTGTTTTTTGTTTCCTATTTTGGAATTGGCGAAGCAACACGGATTGTAGATTAAAACGATCCGAATTAAATCGAAATAACTCAAACCCATTTAGGGATAACTCCCAGAATACAAATAATAACAACCAAAATCCTACCAACGTCAGACAATAATAATACTAGACCAGGATATAGGAATTGGAGTTCTGGTGAAGATTTTTATCCCAACAATTCGGGAAACGACTATGCTCGGGAGGAAGAGATGGGTCATCCATCCCGACTAGATTCGAATGTCGACCCGCAACAATAGACACAAAAAGCCTAACTGTTTCGCTTTGCCCAGAGTTTCATGAGCTGGTAATACGAATTCAATTCAAGCCATCAAACAAAACCTACTCCACTTTCCTAATAGACACTGGAGCGGAAATAAGTTTGTATAAAAACAAACTTGGGGCAAATGCGAACCCAGAAAAAAAATGTGCTATATCCCCAATTTCTGGTGATTCAGTTTTCACACTGGGAGAAATAGTAGGCTCCTTTATAATTGATCAAGAACATAATCTTTCATTAAAACACCCTTTTCAGTTCCTTACCACACGTATAAATTTAACGTATGATGGTATTCTAGGGAACGATTTCCTTAGTAAATACAAATATAAAGTAAACTACAAAAAACAAGTTTTAGAAATAAATGAAATTAATTTTAATAAGAATGTTGGTGACTCTGTTATCAAAGAAAATACTCAAAAAGCTATCCCTCACGAGGTGATGCCTACGGGCTATGACTTTGACATTGAAGGTAGTGGCATTGAAACCACAAGTGATACTTCCAATTCAAATAAGCTTAAAAAGGATACTGACTCTGATAACAAAGAATCACCTTCATCTTCAAACGAACAAACGGTAAAAATAAATGCCGATGCATTAAATAAGACTACATCAGAAAATGGCGTAGCAGGTAAGACTTTAGAAAACAACAGCCAAAAGAGCAAGGAAACTAAAGCAGTTATAAATATGGGTAAGACTTTAGAAAACGACAGCCAAAAGAGCAAGGAAACTAAAACAGTAATCGATAAGAATGCGGAAATTCGCATGACTGCATCAAACAAAAATTCTAGTGATAACAATTTTAATCTTATTCTTCCACCTCGAAGTCAGCAAATGATCGAAATTCCATTTGAAATAGGTAACAAAAAACTTGAGGACATTGTGATTGAAAAGAAACAAATAACAAAATCAAAATTAAATGAATACACTTGAAACAGCGAAAATAATTAACATTAATAATTTAAATTTAAATTTTGATAGCTTAGACCAATACAATGAGTCGGATATGAAAGGTTTTAACAACAAAATTGAAAAACGCCTGGAAAAATTAGAATCCATGTTGGTATTAGACCATTGCAACACAGAATAAAAAGAATCTATACTCAAGATCTGTAGGGAATATAATGATTTGTTTTATCTTAAGGGAGATCATCTCACTAATACCGATTCAATGACACACAAAGTTGTTACTGATGAGAACAAACCTCCTCTCTTAATTAAACCCTATCGACTTCCAGAAAGCCAAAAAGAAGAAATCCATAAACAGGTACAGGAAATGTTAGACGATGATATTGTACGACCAAGCTCGAGTCCCTGGAACTCACCCTTGCTACTTGTTCCCAAAAAGCCGGGTAACGATGGAAGCAAACGTTGGAGGGTAGTCGTCGATTTTAGGAAACTAAATGACCTAACTATCGGGAATGCTTACCCACTACCAAATATCAGCGATATATTTGATCAGTTGGGTAGAGCAAAATACTTTAGCACACTTGACCTGGCTAAAGGATTTCATCAAATCTTGATGGATACAGAGGATCGTTGCAAGACCGCATTTAGCAGTCCATTCGGGCATTACGAATATAATCGTATGCCATTCGGTTTAAAAAATGCTCCTGCAACCTTCCAGCGTTTAATGAATACCGTTCTTACTGGTTTGTAAGGATTCGACTGTTTCGTCTACATGGATGACATAGTTCTTCATGGATACGATCTGAACGATCATAATTCCAGACTTAGAAAAATACTCGATCAACTGA
Organism: Epistrophe grossulariae; assembly: GCA_929447395.1. Lineage (NCBI taxonomy): Eukaryota > Metazoa > Arthropoda > Insecta > Diptera > Syrphidae > Epistrophe > Epistrophe grossulariae. Next base: position 23,824,673 of record OV839567.1, read on the forward strand.
GTATTCATAAACTAAAACTTCAACCAGAAAAATGTAATTTCCTTAGACATGAGCTAATGTACTTGGGACATCTTATCTCAGAAGATGGACTAAGAGTAGACCCTGAAAAAATCAAAGCCGTCAGGACTTATCAAAAAATACAAAAGGTATAAAATCTTTTCTTGGTTTTGTTGGCTATTACAGGAAGTTCATAGAGAATTTCTCTACAATAGCAAAACCCCTTACGAAACTTCTAAAAGGAAATTGTGTTTTCGCCTTCTGCGACGAAGCATTTAGAGAACTAAAAAATAAAATGATAAATCCCCCAGTACTAGCTTACCCCGACTTTAAGGAAAAATTCATTGTGACTACAGATGCTAGTGATGTTGGAATTGGAGCTATTCTGTCCCAAGGTCCCATTGGACAGGACAAACCAATATCATTTGCAAGTAGAACCTTAAATGATACTGAAGTTAAGTATAACACAACCGAAAAAGAGTTACTTGCAATTGTTTATGCTATTCAACAATTTCGTCCTTATGTTTACGGAAGACATTTCACTATTTGTACCGACCACAAACCTTTACAGTGGCTATTTTCTCGAACTGACCCTATGTCCAGATTAGCAAGATGGAAAATTCTTTTATCTGAATACGATTATTCAATAAAACACAAACCAGGAAAAATAAATTTAAATGTTGACGCTTTAAGCAGAAATATAAGTACAGAAGAAAATCAAATCAAAGTCCTGGTGACAACTCGAAGCCAAACCAAAAATAAACCTAATCAGGACAGTTTGGAAATTTCTGAACAAGATAAATAGAGGTTCTGTCACGTTTTTCGCTCCAAGAAGAAAAGGGATCGATTTTTTAAAACACAAAAATCAAAATTAAAGTGTTCGTATTACCAATAATCGATTCAACCGAAGAAGAATTTTTGCGAAATAAATTCCCAAACTTTATAAAACCTGACATAGGAAAAGTTTCCACATTTCTTCACAACAACGAGAAAAATTTTATAACTACTTTACCTTTACCTATTAGAACGCCTAAAGACACAGAAATTATTAATACATGTTTTACTTCTGTTAACGACCAAAGTCATAACGAACCAGCAATAGGATTCGCGTTACCCTGTATAGATAGCGAATCCAAAACAAAATTAAAAATCATCATTACGAACATATTTCAGAATCAAAGCAAAGACATTTACATCTTTATAGATGAAAGAATATTTCTAGACAATTTAGAATCCATAAAAACTGTGCTATATGACTTTCATGACTCCCCTCTAGGAGGCCACCAGGGTATAACAAGGACAATAAAGAAAATTAAAGAAAAATATTTCTGGCCAACTATGAACACAGATATAAAAAATCATATTCTTCAATGTAAATCTTGTCAAACAAATAAATTAATACAGAATCCCAAAATACCCATGAAAATCACCACAACCAGTTCAGCACCATTTGAGAGAATAGCATTGGATATTGTTGAACCAATACCTGTCAGCTATGAAAATCATAAGCATCTCCTTACGTTTCAGGATGACCTGACAAAGTTTACTGAGGCTATACCCTTAGAAAACGCAGAGGCATCTACAGTAGCTAAAGCGTTGGTGGAAAAAATCTTGTGTCGCTTCGGATTTCCTGAAGCTCTTCTTACAGACCAAGGCACAAATTTCTTGAGTCAACTATTTAAAGAAGTATGCAAGCTCCTAAAAATAAAAAAGATTCAAACAACACCATACCATCCTCAGACAAATGGAGCGCTCGAACGCAGTCACCACACATTGGCGGAGTATCTGAGACACTATGTAAATCGAGACCCCCTTTCATGGAATACATGGATCCCATATGCTATCTTTGTTTTTAATACAACCACACATAGTAGTACTGGTTACACGCCTCATGAATTATTGTACGGATATCCCGCCAGGATTCCTACAAACCTTACGAGAAATCCTTAGGTATCCTACAATTATGACAATTACGCGAACGAACTGAAATCCCGGTTACAACATGGATACCAAATTGCTAAAGAAAAATTACTTCACAAAAAAGAAAACAGTAAGAAATACTACGACAAAAGTACTAAAACAAAGTCATTTAACGTAGGAGATATGGTTCTAGTAAAGAACCATACAAGAAAGAACAAATTCTCTTCACTTTGGGAAGTTCCTTTCGAGGTATGTAGAATAACTTCCGACGAAACAACAGAAATAAGAATTCGGAATCGGACAAAAGTTGTTCATAACAATAATCTCAAAATTTTTACGGACTAACTTCCTCAAAATTTAGAAAAAAAACTACTTCAATTTCAAACTACATCACATAACACCACACTTCAATAATTATTTATAACAACGTCAATATTGAAGTTTCCAATTTTTCCGTTTTTTCAAGATGGAATCCATCAACTACGAACCAGATTCCTACTGGACAACAGAAATCGGCAGCAACAATTCCAATAAGCTACGTATACCAACCGAACTTGTATCAAACATCCACGCGATGATTGAAGTAAGCCCCGATGTTACGAGGATAATAATTACCGATTTGAAAGATTCGAAGGGTACATACATTAACGGGAATAAAATAACCGATCAGTTTGCCTTGGATATCAAGTTCGGGGATACTATTTGCTTCGGGGTTGAGAAAGAAAATTTCGACCTAACAGTGTGCCCGACTTACGTCGCGAGACGTAGGAGAAGGTACTCGCATATTCCAAACCCTTGGGTAAGAAAACCCCCACCTTATTCAAGAATTGTGTTGCCAAATGAAAAAAAAAAGGAAATAAAGTATATACATAATTAATAAAAATATAGGTTTTAATTCAAAAACATAAAACTGCACAATCATACAATTACACACGAACACACATCCATACACACAAGGAAAACATATACGTAAATAAACGTTACTATAGAAAACCATCCATTTTCTTTGGTATTATAGATCATGGGTCTCCTAATATTCATTCTACTGCCAGTATTGACCAGCGCCACTCTCAAGATAAGCCCAATTGGACAAAATCCGGGCATCTACTTTGAAGAGATAGGCAAAGTCGAAATTTATACGACCGAATGGAAACTTATAGCATACTACGACCTTACACTATTCAATGGATCTCTCACACAGGCAAAATACTTTGTAAACGAAATTACCAAACTGTGTAAGCAATTAGCAGGTATGTCGAATTTTGACCTTCTTTGTAAGAGTGCAGTAGCCGAAGTATCTCATTTAATGCATGACATAAAACTGAAGTTTAGCTTATTACAACCCAACTACAAGCCAAGAACTAAAAGGGCATTAGTAAACGTTATAGGTACAATTAGCAAATCTTTGTTCGGAACATTGGACGAAGACGATGCTAAATACTACGATAAACAAATTGAGAAACTTAAATACAACGAAAACTACCTTTTAGATCTAGTGAAAAACCAAACCTTCATTATAGAAACGACAAGTAATATGTTCAACAACTTATCAACCAAACCTCAGATCAATCCACTATCTTGAAAATAGAATCTCTTACTTCACTCCTAACACGACTCATTATAGAAACGACAAGTAATATGTTCAACAACTTATCAACCAAACCTCAGATCAATCCACTATCCTGAAAATAGAATCTCTTACTTCACTCCTAACACGACTCATTATAAGGTACCAAAATACAATTTCTGATCTATTAGACATCGTCATAAACGCGAAAAATGGTGCACCTCATCCGACTATAATTACACCGGAACAACTGAGAAGCGTCCTACAAAAAATCAAACAGGAACTTCCTGTTGATTTTCAGTTACCATCGATAGTAAATGAAAACAATATTTTACCACTTTATGAAATAAGTACTATGAGTGCAGTGATAAGAAAAGAAAAAGTAATATACGAGTTAAAAATACCTCTTCCTTTTAGGGAAAATTTCCATTTATTTAAAATCTTACCCCTTCCAACACGTTTTCACAACAATCTTATATTTATTCAACCTACTTCTAAATACCTCCTTATAGATTATAAGAAAGAATATTATTATAACTTATAATCCGAAGATCTAAGTCACTGCAAAACCATCGATAACAATTTCTTATGTGAAATGACACATCCTATTTTTAAAATAATACAAACAACCCCCAATGTGAAATCCAACTTCTACAAAGAGTACAATCATTTCCAACCTCCTGTGAAATCAAAGAATCAAATTTTTCCACAATTTGGATACAAACTTCCAAACCAGATACATGGTTATTCTCCTCTGTAAATAAATATATAGTTGACGAAATATGTCGAGATTCTGTAATTACACACACACTGGAAGGAACAGCTTCTCTTGAACTAACAGGGAATTGCTTGCTTAAATCCAAAGATCTCACGATATGGGCTAAAAACGAAAAAGCTACTTTTATTTATAACTCCTTTACTCCAGCTTTAAATATTTCCGATGTAGAAGACAATTTTCCGAAAAATATAATTAAACCCGAAAACAAAATAACATTCGTTAAGTACTCTAGCCGAGACGAACTGAAAAAAATTAATTTCCAAAAACTTAAAGAACAATCACCATTTCTATCAATTGATAAACACGACCTACACCATTATACGTTAATATACTTCATCTTTATAATTCTTATAATCTCCATTTGTTACAAAAGATACCAAACTTATATAGTAAAACACGAGTACGAGAAAGAGTTAAAGAGGAAGAAAATTGTACAGGTAACCCAAGATAGCAATGAAAAACCAATTTTTGTATTAAGTAATTAACAATTGGACTCAATGAAAATTAAGTAAATTCAAAAAAAAAAATAATAAAAAAAAAAAATATAAATAATAATAAATTTAAGTGACCTATAAAAAAAAGAAAAGGCATTAAATAACAATGTAAGTAAAAAAAAAAAAAAGAATAAATACTAATAAGTGTACACATGTATGTACAAATTCGATGACAAATGAAAAATGAAAAATCCTCCAACCAAGCCAAATCCCAAGGAAGGCGATTCCGTTAGGAAAATTGCACAAAAATTGAAGGTAAGCAAGAGCTCTGTGCAGAGAATAAGAGAAAAGTTTGAAGGTGAGCTGAAAAAGAATGTTGGAGGAAGACCTAGGATACTGAGCTCTGCAGATAGTCGACGAGTTATCAGACATCTTGCTACAGGAGAAACAACTTCGGCTTCAAATGCATCAGCACTACTTCGCAGAGATACTGGCAAAACAGAAAGCAAGTGGACAGTTCAACGAGCCCTACACTCGGCTGGCTTAAGAGCCTTGGAGAAAAAAAAGAAACCTTTGCTTTCGAAGAAAAATATTAAAGCTCGACTTGAGTTTGTTAAGTATGAGTCGTGGACAGATGATGATTGGAGTCGTGTCATATGGTCAAATGAAACAAAAATTAACAGATATTGTACAGATGGAAGGCAATAGAATTGGAAAAGAGAAGGAGAGAAAAAGAATGTAAAAGATTTCATTCAAACTGTAAAGCATGGAGGGGGAAATGTCAAAGTTTGGGACTGTATGACTGTTTATGGAACAGGTTCTTTTCGGAAAATTGATGGCATCATGAAGAAAGAAATGTATCTTGATATTTTACAAAATAATTTAACAGAAACTATTGAAAATATGTCGGTGCCTGAAAATGAATTAGTATTCCAACACGACAACGACCCCAAACATACTGCAAAAATGGTTAAGGAATGGTTAGAAAATCAATATTTTCAAGTACTACAGTGGCCTGCACAGAGCCCAGACCTTAATCCCATCGAAAATTTATGGTCATACCTAAAAAAGGCTTTGTTGAACAATTACGAATCACCACCATCGTCAGTCAAAGTCCTGTGGGAACGGGTTAAAGAACAGTGGGATGAAATTTCTCCAGAATATTGCGAAAAACTCGTCAAAAGTATGCCGAGACGATTGGCAGCCGTTAAAAAAGCTAAAGGATTCTGGACAAAATATTAAAGACTTGGAAGTTCATTTTTCCTAAAGCGGTGCAAAAGTGGTCCAATATAATTTTATGTTTAAAAAAAACAACAGAGGTGTTTCTGATTTTGTTTTCCTTATTTAAGTTTGTTTAATGGTCAATATATAAAAAATAAAATTTTGGATAAAAATGGTTATTTCGGTTTTTTTTTTTTTTATAGGAACTATGAATTCCTCATACTTTTGGGACAGTTTTGCACCTAAGTGTAAATATTATGAAATTATGATCATGGTGTGTGGCCTGGCTCTGGTAAGCAAAACGCATTGTTAAGTGACATAGTTCTTACTTTCAAATAACATATGGATTTTAGGGCATAGTACCTACTTAATTTGGATAGATAAAATAGTATAAAAGAAGAACCAAATGTAAGGAAGGTCGGAGTTGAGAGTAGAATACTAAACAGCTAAGTTCGCAGCCAAGCATAGAGACAGCGGGCCTTTTCTGAAAAGATATTAAATAAAAACAAGTAAATAAAAATCCTAAAATCTTTTATTTTCAACTCTCCGTCATCTGCTCTTCCCTTATCACAAGGAAGCACGGGAGACACGCAACAGGCGGTACCAGCCATAGTACTCCTTTGCTTCCTAATCCGACCAAAACCAACCCAATACCTTCGTGTAGCAATGCCAGTCATAGCAGCGCTGCACGAGGAAAGAATAAAATATCGGCTAGCGCCTCTATCAAGGTACAATTCAGGAAAGCGTCCTTCATTCTCGACAAGATTACCAAGAATGAGGAAGCTGGAAAGGTCCATGAGATGGACGCCGCCGATAAATTAAAGTACCAGAGAATTGTTGAGGAATACAACAATCTTCTGGCTCCAGAAGAAAAAGCCGTTAAGCGAAATAGGTTTCGAGACGAAACCAACCAACCTCTCAAGAAGAGCAAGCTTGACGGTCTGCGGAAGAACGAAAAAATAATACCACCTCCCAGAGCAGCGCAGCCGCGTACCCTTTGCGAGGTTGTCAGAGACGACCTCCAGGTAGCGGTTGTAGATGAACTCTCCACAGACAATAGAGGTCTGTTAGCTGTGTGGAGTGCCATCGAGGCCAAGCTGTCGGAGATGGTGTTTTTATATACACTTTCGGCTAACGAGGGTCCCTACCCCATGTTCGACTCTGGGGAGATGCTCAGTGGATATAGGGTAATCAAATGCGAGGACGGATTTTCTAAGGATTGCTCCTCTATTGCTAAGATTAGCAATGACTGGGAGGGCTTGAGGCTCAAGCTTATCCCAGCTAAGGACATCAATAGACAGCCGAAAGCCCGTATTGGGTTGCCCCTTATGGGCGTCAAATCAAGCGGACCGGAAATGATTCGTGGTCTTCGGAGGCTAAATCCACTAGTTCCCATGCATGACTGGGCTGTCATTAAGGTCGAGAAACCTCAACGGAACAGCGGATCTTATCTTCTGAAGATCAGCGAAGAAAGCTGGGGGGCCCTTGAGAAGGCCGAATTTAAGCTGAGATTCGGCATAAGGTTCGTCAAAATTAAGATTCTGCAAAGTCAGAGAGCAGACCCTGAAAATGCTGACGATAAAGTCGAGATTGACGATGTCGCTAGCGAAGTCGAGGTCCCTAGCGAGACGCCGGGCCCTGATTGCGCAGGATCTATTTGTAATTAAAAACACGCTGAGGGTCATACAGATTAATCTAAAGCACTCTAAATGTGCTTCAGATAATCTGAGGGTTTTCCTGAGGGAGGAAGACATTGACATCGGCATCATACAAGAACCGTGGGTAAATGGCCTCAGAGTGAGGGGCCTCCAAGACAGCCAGTATGACCTTTTCTATAAAGCCGCAAACCAAGACCAAGGTAAACCAAGAACTTGTATTTTAGCTAAAAAAAAACCCTTAAAAGCAGTCGTCAGACTGGAAGAGAAAAATGCAGGCAGCTTGCTGGTAGCATCTGCGTACTCGGCTCATGAGCAGGCGTCACCGCCAGAAGAACTACGCAACCTTACGACCGAGACAAAGAAGACAAACCTGCTGATTGGATGCGATGCGAACGCACGGCATACTCTCTGGGGTAGTTCGGAGATCAACGTACGAGGGAGTCTTTCTTTGATTTTATTACTGAAAACAACTTAACCATCTGTAGCAGAGGTAATACTCCGACTTTCGTTTTTCCGAGTTCGGATGGTTATGAAAGGTGGGAGAATGTGCTAGATGTTAGTGTCGTTAGCAAAAATTTTAATTTTATGGTAAAGAATTGGAGGGTATCGCTATCGAATTCCTTTTCGGATCACAGGTGGATCCTCTTTAGCATTAATTTCGAGATCGAATCCATTCCTCCCTACAGAAACCCGAAAAAAACTGACTGGAAGAAGTTCAATCAAATTGTTAAGTCCAAACTGCGTAATGTACCGAATCTGAGCCCAGATTCGGTAGAAGATCTAGGTTAAAGGTTAAAGTTTTGGAAGCATCCATGACTACTGCTTTTAAGATCTCTTGCCCAGTTAAATACAGCCGTAAAATCTTACCCCCCCCCCCCCCTGGTGGAATGAAGACTTGTCCAACCTCAGAAAAATGTTAAGGTCAATCTTCAATATCTGCCACAAACATAAGTTCTACCAGCCCTATAAAGACTGTCTTAGAGCATACAAGCGAGCAATCGCATGAGCCAAGCAAGAAGGTTGGAGGGAATACTGTCACTCTATCGAAAATATAAAAGATTCGGCAAGGCTGAGCAAAGTCCTGAGCATTGCAGAAAAAGCCTGACGGATCGTGGACAGTCTCTCCAACAGAGACCTTGGAATACCTGATGGCGACACATTTTCCGGGTTGCGGTTGTAGTAACACCGAACCGCTTTGTACTCGTTACACCCCGTCCCGTCAGCTCATGTAGAGCTTATCAATTCCATTATAACAAGAGATAAAATTACCTGGGCAATTAATACTTTCTCACCATTTAAGTCTCCTGGCCTGGAAGGCATTCTGCCAATCATGCTACAAAAATTAGAAGAGGTAGCGGTTCCTTGGCTGGAGATGATTTTTAAAGGATGCCTCCACCTCAACCATGTACCCGAGTCATGGAGACAGGTACGTGTAGTTTTTATTCCGAAAGCTGGTAAGCGAGGCCATGAGTCCGCGAAGGATTTCCGACCAATCAGTCTTACCTCTTTCGTACTCAAAACACGGAAGCGCGTTCTTGACATCCATATTAGAGACATTCTAGAAGAATGTCCTCTTGAGAATTCTCAACACGCTTATCTAAAGGGTAAGTCCACTGAGACTGCTCTTAATGATGAAGCGCGAACAATTGCGAAAACAATCCACTTTAAAGAATACACTCTCGCACCTTCTTAGATTTAGAAGGGGCTTTTTACAACGTACTTACCGAATCTATTCTAGAAGCACTCGTTGATTCCGGTGTTGAGGACAACATCAGGTCGTGGATTATATCCATGCTCAGCGTAAGAAGGATTCAAGCTACGTTAGGGAATACAACTTCGACTAAACATGTCAGTAGAGGAACACCCCAGGGAGGTGTTCTATCTCCTCTATAATGGCTCTTAGTCATGAATAAAATCCTTGTTGAGTTGGAGAAATGTGGCATGAAGGCGGTTGCGTATGCGGATGATTTGGTTTTACTGGTGTCAGGAAAGTTTCTATCTGTGATCAGCGAAATTACAGAGAGGGCTTTGAAGAAAGTTAGTAACTGGGGCACGAGTTGTGGACTAGGAGTTAACCAAAGCAAAACGGAACTGATGCTTTTTATTACCAAAACTAAAATACCCCCTTTCACGCTACCCCGACTCAACGGCCAAACTTTTTCTCTGTCCTCCAGTACGAAATATTTGGGAGTAGTTCTAGACCCTAAATTAAACTGGAAATCGAAATCGAATATCGAAGAACGTGTGAGGAAGGCCTGCATAGCCTTCTATGCCTGTAGTAAAACCTTTGGCAAAAAGTGGGGTCTCCAATCGAAGATTATACTGTGGACGTACACAGCGGTGGTACGACCGATCTTCACGTATGGCTCGATTGTCTGCTAGCTAGCATTGGCACTACAGGGGTACTTCGATCCTGCCCAACGGATGCCTTAAGCGTTTTCCTCAACTTCTACCTCTTAGCCTGCATATTAAATACCTAGTTTGTTGCAGCGCGTTAAGACTAAAGGAATCCAATCTTTGGTTTGCCAAGCCATATGGTCACGGTAACATTACTAATCTTATTCCCACAGATATTCTGTCAACAACTACTGATTACTGCGCTCCTACTCTGTGCCTCAGTAAGGATTTTAAAGTTATTTTCCCATCCAGACAGGAGTGGCAAAACGACGTTTTGACAAAAGACTTCGACACAACTATTTTTACTGATGGTTCAAAGATGGAGTGTGGAGTTGGTTCAGGAATATTTTCCGAATCTCTAAATATCTCTAGATCTTTTCGGCTACCCAATTTTTCTAGTGTTTTTCAAGCTGAATTACTGACAATTAGGGAAGCATGCAGGATACTTAAACAAGACTCCAACCAATACCGAAATACCGCTATCCTCACAGACAGTCAGGCAGCTGTTAAAGCCATTAGCTCAGCTGCATGGTCTTCCAAATTGGTGCAGCAATGCCGTGATGAGCTCGCCAGCCTAAACGTTAATCTGACACTTATCTGGGTTTCAGCTCACTGTGGCATTGAGGGAAACGAGCGGGCTTACGAACTGGCCAGGCAAGGTTCAGCCCTTCATGTCTCACTTGCGGAAAGAGTCGACATTCCACTTGGAGTCATGAAGGGCAATATATTCTCTATTTTTCTTACCGAATTTAATCGCAGGTGGGGCAATTTGTCAAATTGCATCATTTCTAGGAAGATTTGGCCCACCTATAGTAAATCCCGATCAAACGACATAGACATGGTTGTTGCAACATGTACAGGACACTGGCCAATAGGAGAGCATGCATTGAAGCTAGGTATTCCCCACAATAATCATTGCCGTAGTTGCGGGGACCAGCAGGAAAAGGAAAGAGTCATTAATTTCCTCTGTAAATGCCCCGCTTTGGCCAGAATAAGAGCTCAATCACTTGGTAGAGCTTTTTTCAATGACCTTAACGAACTTTCTGAGATGAAGATCAAAGATTTAATCTCTTTCCTTAACGAAACGCACTGGCTCTAGGATTTAGCTCAGTAGCTACTGTACAGCTTTCCTAGTTAATCATGCTAAGGGGTCAAACCTCTTACGTCTTTGAGCCATTCTAAGACATTCCAAACCATTTACATCCACAGGTCCAACGAGTTATGGTAACAAAACGGCGCACTCTAGCGCTAATTGGGTCAACGAGCTAGGTTGTTCGTGACCGCCATTTCTACCTACCTACCTACCTAGGTACCTATGTATGTATCGCAAGTAAAAAATTAAAGAATTTAATTTTAAATTGTTACCTATTAAAAATAAATATTTTTGATTTTTTATAATATTTTTGCTCAAAAGTCGCATAAAATGTGACTTTTTTTTGAAAAACTAAATTATTCAAGTAGTATATCTTATACCTATTTTTAATATTAGAATGACATTCTTTTATAATTTTTTAAGCCTAAAGAAAATCATCAACACAAAATTTAAATATCGCAACCTTGCGATTCCCATACGTCATATAGACTATCGATAGTGAAAAAAGGCAACAACGAAAAAAGAACAAAAATTAATAATATACCCACCAACCAAAACAAATCCGAATACCTACCCATGTAAAATCGTCATATAGCTATAGCTACCGTTTTCACAGCATAGACATGAGTTTATTTTTCTCCTTATTCTGGTCGTTGTCATGACGATAACTTGTGATTTAGTTATCTTGCTTATTCCCCCTATTATTGTCAGAATCAAAATAATACAACCCTATCCTTCTATTTTTTGCTTCTGCTTTTAGTTTTTCCTTCCACTTTAACTCTCAAAGTATTGCTATTCTAGCGCCACGTAACGAGCACACATAAAAATAAAATTTTCGGCCTAATGATAGTACTATAGGTTTTATAATATACAAAAGTTAAATTACATTCAAAACAAAATTATTTTATTAAAATTGGAAATAAAATAATTAAAGTTCATTCAAATAGGTTAAAACCTTTTTCAGATCCATCATAAATTTGTCTATTACACTCACCGTCATCATCTACCTTTCAGTACTGGAATGTACAAAAGCCGGAAGTTACGAAATAACAAAAATAAATATAAGTAGCGGTATATTCTATGAAAAAATTGGAACAGTCCAATTTTATTATTCGAAACAATTATTGTATATTTAGATGTACCTTATTATCAGGAACATTATTAAAAAACGACAAACTCATGTAATAACGTACATGGAACCTATTGTAAAATAGAATATGTACTTCATTCATTTATGAATCACAATTTGTATGAATCTACATTTATAAATAATTGGAATCAATCCCTTAATTTTCTTTCTCTACACATCAGTAACCTTATTCACAAAGGAGAAACTGTCACTCAATTATTAAAAAAGAAAAGATCCAAAAGAGGAGTATTTAATGGAGGAGGTTACGCCCTCAATTGGTTATTCGGAACACATATTAATGCAATAAACAACCTGGAAAATGACGAATGAAACACATCCTTAACAATCAGATACATATTATTAAAACTACAATCGCTAATTTTAATGATACTATCACCACGTTAGAGGCATCGGAAAAAATGCTCAACGATAACATACTAAAATTTAATGAATTCATTAATAATACGTTCGAATTCGAAAACTCAATAGAAATCTTAGTGATTTTAAATTCTCATTTGGCATTTCTAACATATCTTATGAGCGAATGCAATGAACAGTATGATTAAATCATTTCTGCAATATTATTTTCCAAAGTAAATATTTTGCACGTAAGTATTATCACACATAAAAGGTTTATTGATGAATTACTTAATAATACTCATCGTTTAAATAATGGGAAAACATTTCCATAACGTCTAGAATACGAAATTTTTTTTATATTAATCGAAATATCTCAATTAAAAGCATTTTATGAAGAAGACAAATTAGTTTTTGTCATACAGCCTCCTCTAGTTACACATACAGAATACAACCTATAAAAAATAAAAAATACATCCACTTCCAGTTCCTTTAAAAAATAACGGGTGATTTTTTAAGAGGTTTAGAACTTTTTTTTAAAAAAAAACACAAAAAATTCGAAAAAATGAATGAAATATTTATTTGAATCGATAGTTTGAACCTTGCAATTTAATGTTTAAAGATAATTTCATGCAAATGTTGACCGCGGCTGCGTCTCAGGTAGCCCATCCGCTGAGTCCAATTTTGGCATACTCTTTCACATATATCGGCCGGTATCTCACGAATGAATGCATGGATGTTGGCTTCCAGTGCGTCAATCGAAGCGGGCTTGTCCCTATAGACATTAGCCTTGACATACCCCCACAAAAAATAGTCTAATGGTGTCAAATCGCACGATCTAGGCGGCCAATTGACCGGCCCGAAACGTGAAATTAACTGTTCACCAAACTCGCCTCGCAATTGCGCCATTGTTTCGCGTGCTGTGTGGCATGTGGTTAGTTCCTTTATTTTTATTAATCCTTCAGCCAATTATTTAGTAATTTCTGTAAATAAGCTATCATATACCACAATAGAAAATAATGAAGCAAATTGTAAAAATATTTATTATGATACTTTTATTTGTGAAAACAATATCTTAAAATCAACAACAATCTCACCAATCTGTGAGACAAAATTACTAACGGCAGTACAAAAAATGTATACCAGAAGAGTGCAACACGAGATTTTTAAATGGATTTATATCGATTTGACATCCTTTCAAAAACAATGATTGGATATTCGTAGTCTCCAGGAAGAGTTGATTACCATAAGCTGCGAAGATGAAGAGATCAAAGATGACATCATAAAATGAATAGGTTTATTCAAATTGCAACCCGGTTGCCGAGCTTACTCTGCATCTCAGCAAATCATAGCAACAACAAAAATATCAACCGAATACCACCACATATTTCCAAACGTACCAATATTCCAAGATGACTATAGCAACAATACAAAACGCAGTAATATGACAAAACTAATTCTATCGCCAGTGAATCTTTTAAATATTCGCCTTGACGAATTAAATATAGTATCCAGTCAATTAAATAAAACGAAAGAAAATATGGACCAAGTTTTTGAAGATCACATACAAAAAATTAACAATGGATGGTTCAAAACGATATCACTTTTCTTAGTAAGTGTAATTGCAATCATTATTATACTATACTGCTTATCCTGCTGCGGATGTTTCAATTACTAATCCAGCTTATATGTTGTCGACAAAATACCGATGAAGCATGTTTGGTAAAAATCTACAATAGAGATAGATAGATCGATAGATAATAATTTTATTTTCCAAAATAATTTTACAATATGGTGTTTAAATTAATATGACAATACCTTGTTTAAGTTGCATGTCAGGTTAGAAAAGAAACTAAGTAAAGACATAGTGAGTTTACGATTTATAAAAATTCATTTAATATTTGAAAGCTATATTTAAGTGCAGATTTTAAAAACTGATATAGATTAAAATAGCATTGACCATTTAATACATCTAGGAGCTTAGACCTGGTTAACTGAAAGTTTCCAAGAAATTTCTTCCTATATCCCCTGAATATGGGAAATACTCCAATGAATTGGTATGTGTTCTCTACTGCATCAAGGTTACAAATCGTGCACAAGTCATTAGTGTGATTTTGATATCACAGTATGATATATTGCTGTAATCATCGTGGAACTGTGACTACTGTGCGCTGTTGTTATAAGTACTCCAGTGCTTTTCCTTGAGAAGAGAAAACACCTTTTCAGGAAAAAACGTTGTAGACTTTCTACCTGGACATGCTCCTTGTATCCCCAGACTTGGGCGCAGTACATCATTATGGTTCTAGAGGCGGCATCGTCATATTTAGCCGTGTGACTAACCGATTTGTTTCTTATAAACTTTGACCATGTGGAATTAATAGTATTTTTCGAAATTGTAAGTTTAAGTGTTCCGTCCAAGACATGTTATAATTGAAAATAACCCCGAGATATTTGTATTGGTTTGTAACGGCTATCTCAACACCATCGAAAAACCATTCTTCTTGAGCAGCTCTTTCACCGTTGCGAAAGATAACTATTTCTGATTTGTTGAGATTAACTGCTAAATTCCATTTCAGACAGTATGCACTAAAACTTTCTATGAGAGTTTGTAATTTAGTAGCAGTATAAGAGAGGATAACCTTATCATCTGCATATAAGAGAACGTTGATTTTAAGGCCTTCCAGAAGAATCCCAGTTGGTAGCTCAGTGTGTATGTCGTTTAGGAACAGAATAAAAAGTAGTGCGCTCAGAACGCATCCTTGCTTAACACCTTTATTCGTAGGGAAGAAATCAGTTCTACTACAGCAGCTGTTGTATTTTGATAGATCGTTCTCAGCATTATTAACATTTTTGTCGAGATACCAAGTGCGGCCAGTTTATAAAAGAGAGCATATCTATTGACGTTGTCAAAAGCTGCTTTCAGATCCACAAAAAAAGCATACAATTTTTTCTTTTGACTTAACTGCAGCTGTATAATACACGTTAAGTTGTAGATCTGGTCCACAGTGGAGTAGTTACTGCGATAAGCGGCTTGAAATTCATTGAGAATGTTATTTTCTTCGACCCAAACTGTAAGCCTTTTAAGGAGAACAAACGTAAACATTTTATAAAGTGTGTCTAGAGAAGACAATCCTTGATAGTTTGTTACCACATTACCATCGCCCTTTTTAAATAAAGGGTATATAATTGATTTTTTAAATGAATCAGGAATTGTTGCCGTTTCAAAAATGTCACTGAATAGGTTATGAACTTCATTGATAATGCCGGAGCTGGCATTTTTATAAAACTCATATGGTATCCCATCCATGCCAGGAGTTTTATTGTTTTTTGAAGTAGCAATTGCTAAAAGTATTTCATCCAACTCTATGTGACGATCCAGGTGCGACACGTTAATAACAGGTATTTCAGGATACAGTAATAAAGATGACGCTGATGTTTCTGATAGCAAACTTTGAAAATGGGTTTTAAAGATTTCAGCAGTTAAAAGATTTGATGCATTGGGTATGTCTCCACGAATCTCCTTTTCCAGTTTCCACCATTCTTTTGTCGTGCTCACCATATAAAGTTTTCTTATAATATTCGCGTTTCTTCAATTTACAAAGATTTCTATAATGTTTCTTGGCCGAAGAGTATTTGATCCGAAAAACATCAAGGTTAAATTTCCTGATGGTCTTCAGACATTTAAATGTAGTTTTTCGGGCTAAATGGCAAGCCAGGTCAAACCAAGGCTTTTTAGGTTCAAACCTTATATGTTGATAGCGAATACCTCCGTTGGCTTCGTAAATGCAGTCTTTAATTCTGTTGCAGCGATTTTCGAACGATGTAAACGTAGACATTCTGTTTTCTATGGCTAACTCAAGACTTTGAACATAGGTACGACGTCTGTTCTCTGTCCATTTGAGGCGGGGAAGATTTTTGTTGATTTGAATGGCAGGCGTGTTTAAGTTTTTTAAAGCAAAGGTGATGGTCATGTGATCAGAAAAATTTGAGCTACGATTTTTGTAACCAAAAAAATCAATTTGCCCCACTGTGCAAATAATAATAAATAAATAAATTAAAATAATTATATATTTCATCACTCACAGTGTGTTTTTATTGAGAAGAATATATGGGTGATTCTCTGCCAACTGTGATGTTTTAAAGCAAAATTTTGCTAAAACATTGAAAATTAGTTTTTTTATTTTGTTTGTCTTAAATACACATAGTATTAAATTTCTTAGAGCATTTACTACAACTTTTGAGGTAAAAAAAATAATGAAAAGCACTAAATGATGCTGACACTGGTACTGTTCTTATTGTTGAAATTTAAGATTTTGTACTTTGTATAGTTATGTATATACTTTATGTTTATGTTTATATCAAGTTGTAATTTTATAAAACGTTTTTATTTGTATTGAAAATAAAATCACTTCATTTCAAACTCTTATAATATCAGGTTATGGGCCTTATCACGCAAAAATAATTAGGAAAATTTATATTATTATTATTATGTCTGAAATGAAGCAGAATATTGAAAAGCTCAGAGGAAGCGAAAATTTCGAAGACTGGAAATTTTCAATTGAAGCATATCTCCAAATGAAAGGACTTTGGAAGGCTGTTTCTGATGTTGTAACTGATGCAACGAAGCTTCTAAATGCGAAATCTGAGCTAATATTGCTTGTAGAGCGATCTATCTACCCCCATATAAGACAATGTAATAGCGCGATGGAAATTTGGGATTCTCTTCAAGAAAAAAGCTCAGGTCTGTAGGTCTGAATGTATATGAAGAATGGACTGGTTCAATGCTTCTAGCTGGACTCCCCGACAACTACAAGCCAATGATAATGGGTATCCAAAGTTCTGGCATTCGAATCACTGGAGATTCAATTAAAAAGAAGTTGCTGCAAGAACTCAAAACAGATAGTACTATTGACACCGCATGACGAATTCGGTCATATCGCAGCAAAATGTCCGAATAAAACTAAAAGCTACTAAGAAAAGAAAAAGAGTGCTCTTTCCAGTCAAGACCCTTGGAAAAGATGAATGGTACTTCGATTCTGGAGCATCAGCTCATATGTGCTCAAACAGCGCATATCTCTCAAGCCCGATAAAACCTCTAGAATCTGAGGTAATTGTCGCCAATAATTCCAAAATGAATGTTAAAGGTATTGGAAAAGTCGACATGAAGGTTTCTATAGGTAAAACAAGAGAAAATGAGGTAGAATTTCTCGACGTTCTCCATGTACCAGATTTATGTATAAACCTCCTGTCTGTGTCGAAAATTGTACAAAGAGGTTGCACAATGTTTTTTAACAAGAAAGGATGTCTGGTGAAAGACAAGAAAGGTGATGTTATTGCGACTGCAGACTTGGTCAATGATATGTTCCGCCTCAACAGAGCGCCGCTTCAATGTGCATACACTACAAAAAATGAAGAAACAAATCTTAAACTCTGGCACAAGCGAGTGGGACATCCAAGTAGTGAGATAACAAAACTAATGATCTCTGAAACTGTTACACCTGATTCTAGTATTGCTAGTCTCAAATCTATTACATGTCTCAAAGGAAAAATGGCACGCCGGCCATTTAAAGTAACCGGTAACAGAGCTGATTCTGTCTTAGAAGTCATCCATACAGATCTTTGTGGTCCAATGAACCATAGATCAATCGGAGGTTCACTGTACATGCTTCTCTTTATCGACGATTTCTCGAGAAAGGTCTTTGCGTATTTCATACAAAGCAAAACAGAAGTTTCGGAAAAGTTTCTTGAGTTTAAGAATTTCGTCGAAAATCAAACTGGCAAACATATAAAAGCATTAAGAAGCGACAATGGAAAAGAATACTGCAATTCTAAGATGAAGAAAATTCTATTGACCGCAGGCATCCAACATCAGACGACTGTTCCATATTCACCACAGCAAAATGGTTTGGCAGAACGAATGAATAGGACTGTAATCGAAAAGGCACGTTATCTTCTCATTGGTGCTGGACTGGAAAAAAGATTTTGGGCTGAAGCTGCGAATACGGCAGTTTATTTAATAAATCGTACACCATGCAAAGGTTTGCAAAACCAATCGCCAGAAGAAGCTTGGTCTGGAAAAAAGACGAACCTAGGACACCTAAGAATCTTTGGATGTCAAGCTGTCATTCACATTCCAAAAGAAAAACGAAATAAACTGGATGCTAAGGGAAAAGAAGTCGTCTTCTTTGGATACTGCACCCACTCCAAATCGTATGGTTTCTTCGATATGAAAAGGAAGAAAGTAGTTATAAGTCGTGATGCAGTCTTCTTCGAGGACAGTTTTCCAAAAGATACCAAGGTAAATGAAATTTCGTACTATGAAATCTTTCCAGGATGTGATTCAGTGGGGGAAGAACAAGAAGATTCAACACGTCCGTTAGAGGATGAACAAATACCGACGGCAGTAAATGACGAACCCGATGCAGAAAATTACTCAGATGCTCAGGATAATTTCGCTATTGATGAATCTTTTGAAGGAACCACATCTCCACAAGAGCTAAGACGTTCAACCAGAATAAGGAATCCACCTGTAAGAGACGGTTATATTACCTATATTGCTACCAACATAGATGAAGATCCGAAAACTGTAGCCGACGCACTGAAGAGTACGAATTATTCTCGTTGGAAAGAAGCAATGAATGAAGATCAAAAACGATACTTGGGAGTTAGTACCATTACCAAAAGGAAAGAAACCCATTATATGCAAGTGTACATTCAAGACAAAAAGAGATATAGATGGAAGGCAAGGCTAGTGATAAAAGGTTATTCGCAACGTCAAGGGATCGATTACCAAGAAACATTCTCTCCAGTCGTAAGGTACACATCGATAAGGTTACTGTTAAGTTTAGCAGTACGTTATAACTTGGACATTGATCAAATGGACGTTGTGACTGCGTTCTTGCAAAGTGAGCTTGAAGAAGAGATCTACATGAAACCACCTGAAGGATATGATGATGTAGAAGGAAAGCTATGTAAACTTAAGAAATCATTGTACGGTCTCAAACAAGCTAGCAGAGTTTGGAATAAGAAACTAGATTCAACTCTAAAACAAATTGGACTTTCACAATCAAAAACGGACCCATGCATTTACTACAAGACAAATAGCGAAGACAAAACTTTTGTGGCTATTTACGTAGATGATATACTGATCTTCACCAGCAATAAGGAAAAGAAAAAACGCATCAAGAAAAACCTGGCTAAATCATTCGAGATGAAAGATTTTGGAGAAGCTAAGTTTGTACTTGGAATGCAAATAACCCGCGACCGAGAAAAGGGAAAGTTATGGATAGATCAAGAACCATACATGAAGACTATGCTTAAACGTTTCAATATGGAGGATTGCAACTCAGTATCTACACCCTTTGGATATCAACCAAAAGCTATTAAAAGAAATGAGCCCAAAAACCAAAGATGAGATTGAGTACATGACAGATGTTCCGTATCAGGAAGCAATTGGGAGCATATTATACGCTGCACAAGTAAGTCGCCCTGATCTATCTTTTGCAGCGGGAGCATTATCAAGATTCAATAACAACCCTTCGAAGTCTCATTGGGTAGCAGTTAAACGAATTTTCCGTTATATAAAAGGAACAATAAGCTATAAATTAGAATTCACTCGTGACGATAAAGGAAATCTAGAAGGATTTTCAGATGCAGACTGGGCCAGCGATGCAGATGATAGAAAATCTACAACTGGTTACATCTTTAAATACCAAGGAGGACCTATATCGTGGAATGCAAAGAAGCAACCGACAGTAGCTCTTTCTACTACAGAAGCGGAGTATATGGCCCTGGCTTCAACATCTCAAGAAGCACTATGGCTTCAATCTCTACTTAAAGAAGTAACTAACTGGAACAAGGAATTAACATTGCGATGTGATAACAAGAGCGCCATAAACCTTTCACAAAACAATATGTACCATGCCCGCTCCAAGCATATCGACATCCGACATCATTTTATACGAAATCTTATAGTTGAAAATAAGTTGAAAATCGAATATTTGAAAACGGAAGACATGCTTGCAGACGTTATGACTAGAGGACTTCCAACATCAAAACATAATCACTGCTGCAATCTTATTGGTATAAAAGTAGCAAAATATAGTGGGGGTGTTGAACTTTTAGATTTTGTACTTTGTATAGTTATATACTTTATGTTTATGTTTTATATCAAGTTGTAATTTTATAAAACGTTTTTATTTGTATTGAAAATAAAATCACTTCATTTCAAACTCTTATAATATCACTTATGAATGATAAAAATGTTAAATACAAAAAATATGCTGATTAATGAATTGAATACTGGAAAATAAAATACAAACAATGCAATAATATAATGTATAATATTTCTTATGGAAAGTTATTCTTGCCAATGGTTGGTGTTAGGTGCGGTACGTAACTCGCGCGAAAATAGGTGTATTAGTTTTAAGCTTTCATAATTGTTTGTGGCTTTATAATCTTTTAAATATGTATTTAAAGAATAAGTGAATATCAATCAGTTATTCTTTTCTCTTTATTCAATTATTTAGTCAATAAAGAGTTTGGATACCCTCTCCAAGAGTATTTTTTTTCAGGATTAGGTACTTCTCATCTACGCCACTGTTCGGATTCGACAGGCATTCCTGTAGACACGCACAGAATATTGTTTGAGAGTTAGTCACTATAGGCCCCGATACTCCACGAACTGTCGCACCACCAAATTTATTTATCGAAAGGTTTCCAATAATTTAAGTAATTTTCTTTTTCTAGTTCCCCCCGTGCGTTTGGAAATTCTGCCCCCCTCCCCTACCCGCAAGAATGTGCCCTGTTTTATCACCAGCATTTCAAAATCTTCACCTTAAAGATTAATTCAGTGGAACTCAAATTATTTACGCAATCTAGCTTTCGTTTTATGAACATCAATAATAAAGATACATATGCATAGGTATACATATATATATCCCTTGTTATGATTTTAATAAAGAATTAGAAATGTAACAAAATTATTTTTAATTTCAAAAAAAAAACATAACTACATGTGTACATTCGTTTCCACACATAAACATTGAATATTATAAAAGCAGAAACAAAATATTCGTTTCCATAGTAACTGAAATATACAAAAACAACAAACCTGCAAAATATTAAAGAACTCCCATTCGAATACAGGTGTTGAGTAAGACACACGGGTGTAAATCCAAGTGAATACTAATTTTATTCAACAACATGACTTCCTTAAATACTATTTCTTATCTCTATATTCTTACTTACCTATGTTTTATTGAATGGTTAAGATATAACTTTATGACGGTAGGAATATATATATTTTAAGATCAAAGTGGATGGCGACGCTGTGTCACGTTGAACCCTTAGACAATATAGTACAGCAAAAAATTACTTTACTTTTTTTCGCCAGCCTACATTAACATTTTTTTGTAACCTTTTTAAATATGTCGTGTGCCAAAGATATTTGTGTCAACGTTGATGTTAACGCGGATCTTTTAAAATGTAGTGGCCTTTGTGGTAAATCTCTCCGCCCACCCTTCATGCGTCGGCCTCAGTAAACGTGCATTTATTTACTTAAATGACTATAAAAATAATTTCGTATTTTATTGCGAGGAATGTAGAATTATTCCAATTTCTGATATAATGCTCGCAATAAAATGCCTTAGTGAAACTCTTTTAAACGACAACGCTATGAATCTAAAAGAAATCCAATCCGTGTCAAAAAAATTCAATCTCCTATTTAAAAGTGTTGAAGAATCTAATTCTCAATCTCAACATTCAGCTACACAAAGTTTGTCCAAATTGTGTTTGATCGAAAAACAACTCAGTACGATCAAATCCCATATCCCTCTTCGCGACAACCCGACCGTATCCTCTAATGACTTTAACCTGCTTCGTTCGGATATAGTCTGTATGCTTAATTCTTTAAGCAGTTCCGCGAAAGAAATAAACAAAAACTTAGTATCCAATCTAAACCAAATCCGTTCCGATATTGATCTTCACATACAAAGCCTCTCGTCTTGCTTATCCCCTTCCTCCCCTGAAATTCTAAATGAAAAAAAAAAAATATGAACGACATGCTTTCGCGAGTTTATTCCGCACTTATAACTATAGCTTACGAAGTAAGAGACCAAGAACAAAAGTCTTCGTGTTTGAAAGTGATATCCAATCATTAAATGAACACTCGCGAAAAATAGAATCTCTTCTTAGTGAAGTGATTGATATATCGAACGTATCTTCTTCAAACAAAAACAATTATCAATTTTTGTATGAAATTCTGTCTGCCGATGCGACTCCTCCCGCTGAACCCAACCCCTGCTATGTTTGATAACGCTATTGACTCCGCCGTCTTGAACCCTACCTCTGCTATACCTTCAAATGAACCATCGCCTAGCACCACCCCTTCCGAAACACGCTTTACAAAATTTGATACCTCGTGGTCTACGAAAGAATGGAACCAAAGACTTGATAAACTAAAAAATCCAATAAATCGTCATTCTTCCTAACCAACACCCCTAGAAATGCCAGTTCCGCATGGGTGCAATCGTTCTTTATGAAGAATTATTCCATACCGGATGTGGAATGTCATCGACTTCTCCCCAAAAAATTCAAGATATTAATACCAATTAACTATGATTGGCTTTTCCACCGGCCTGGAAAAAAGCTTATCATACAAAATATGAAGACATCAAAATGGGTAGAAAACCCATCCCACGATACACCTCGCTCCACTCAGAAGACTAAAACGCCCAGAAGACCTGCAACAATAAGCGCCACAACAAGTTACACACCAAAACCTAACCGCAACTGGACATTCAAAATGGGTGTATTTCCCAATTTCTCTAATAATATTTTTAAAAATCTTAATGTAAATGTCCCCGAATTTAAACCTCCCGCAAACTCCCCAAGTGTTTCTTTAACCTCTCATAGTGCTTCCGGCCCATCTAAAGAAACAAAAAGAGTATCTTTTAAACTCACCCCAACCCCATCACCACCTCCGTCTCGACCTCCCTCTCCGATTCTCCCCAATTTCGACTTAAGAACAGGGGCTAAATATCCTAATTTCATAAATTTCAACAAAATTCAGACAACTCTTTTGATCCTCTTTTACCACCAGTAGTCAAACTTACCCAGCAATATGCAGATTCCACTGAATGTCGCTATGCTCTCTCTAGGCTTAGAGACAAGAAGATTTATGAAAATGTCCGTATTTTCCTAGCATTTCTGCACGACAAGTCAGATTCTGTTTGCTAAGAAGGGAAAACCAGAACTAGCGTTTTGGTTTCCATCCAGCAGGAAGGTCTGCCATCCGAATTTTCTAAGCTCATGAAAATTTTTATTAAATATCATGACAGATTTAACTTACCACCACAAAAAGTAAAGGATGATCTGGATACTTTCCGTCAATACTTACAGTCTAAACGAATATCCCACCTGCAACGCAACAGATATGATCACAACCGTTTTTTTCGTTCCTAATCCAAACTCCGCTCAAACACGTGAACACCTCCCTCTAACTATCTATTATCAAAATGTAAGAGGTCTTCGATATAAAACCAACTCAGTCTTAAGACAATCACACTCCCTCCCTTTTGATGTCTAAGCTTTGACTGAAACTAGCCTGACCCCCAGTATCAATAACCAAGAGTTGTTTCCCTCTTCTTTTAATGTCTATCGAGATGATGATCGGCCCACCGTTGGCTCTCCTAGCAGAGGAGTCAAAAATACATTCGACTCATCCCTTTTTTCAATCTCAAGCACGTCTGAAGTTGATTTTGTTTCAGTTAAAATAAAACTTCTTAAAACGTCTGTTTATCTTATGTGTTTGTACATACTGCCCTCCCAACCTCTACAAACATATGAAATTGCTGTTCGCGCGATCGATCATTTAATAAAACGATGAAATTGTAATTTGTGGGGATTTCAACCTTCCACACCTTAAATGGACTGTGTCGGATCAAACTACATTTGTAATCCCTCTTCGGCAAAAGAATGTCTTTTTGTCGATCAATTAACTGATTCAAGCCTCAGTCAAGTGAGTGGCGTTCTAAATAATATGAGCCGACAACTTGACCTTATTTTCTCAACCGACCCAGATAACTCATCAGTCACTCTCTGCCCCCAAATTCTTACAGCTATTGATAATTATTACCCTCCTTTGTTACTAACGCTCTACCTCAACTCGTACCTAGAAGCATAGACTAAATAATAATAAAGACAGGACACTTCATATAAAGAAAAAGGCACCAATTTCAGATTGCCTCCACCATCATACTGTAAGTTTGAAGTATTTTCTGCTTCACAAAATTTAGTTCAAAGAATACAAATGAACTTAATTGTTGCATGTGGCAACGAACAGCACAGGCCAAAGGAAAAGAATACAAAAACAAGGAAAACGAAACGCATATATACATATACAGAAACAACGTAGCGTCACAGGTCACAGCACAGAGACAAAGTGATGTATGATGGTAGGCATTTGTATTTCTCTTCATTATTTTATATTTTAAATTCGATTGCCGAAGGGGTTGGTTGATGTATGAATTTATGCGAGACTTTTTTTTCGCTAGGAGTTGATTTGGTTTCTTAAAATTACTTATTTTTGGTATTAAAATGTCAGCTCCGGGATCTTAGCACCTCATATATGGGATATTCGCAAAAAATATGCCATCTAGAAGGTCACTAATTGGTCATAAAAGGTCAGCTTTTTTCAGAAACTTTTAATCCAAGCTTGACTTTTTTCAAGGTCATTAGCGATTCCTAGCACCTCATTTATGGGGTATTCTCATTTAAATTATATCATTTGAAAGGGCATCGGATCGTGATATAAGGTCAACTAGTTTCAGTAATTGGTCAGGCATAGGTTTTCTTATGAAATTAAAACAAAATTTTAAGGTCACAGTATAAGACTTTTAGCACCTCATTTGTGAAATTTATAAAAAACAAGTATGTAATTTAAAAGGTCAGGTACTTTCAGTAATTGGTCAGGCATACATTTTTTTAATAATTTTTTCAAATTTTTTCAAGGTCATTGCGATTTTTAGCACCTCATTTGTGGGATATTCGAAAAAAGTATATGGGTGATTCTCTGCCAACTGTGATTTTTTAAATTAAAATTTTGCTAAAATTAAAAGTCATTGAAAATTAATTTTTTTTATTTTATTTGTCTTTAAATAGACATGGTATTAAATCTGTAAGAGCATTTTACTACAACTTTTAAGTAACAAAAAATATCGTAAAAAGTACTAAATCTCGAAGACATGATGCTGACACTGATTTTTTTATTTTTGAATTTTTAAACGTTTTTATTCATTTTGACAATATTTTTGGTGAGTTTCTTAATTCCCTCTTACGTTTTGATGTTTTAAACTTTGAAAGGCCATGTTTTATTCAAAATTGTATGTTTTTTAGTTTTTTAAATTTGTTTTTTGAGGTTGGAGTCTTAATTGTTATGCTAGGTTATAACTCAACATTTATTGCACGGATTTGTTTTTATATGTTTTGTCCGAAGTATTGGTACCATTCTTAGTAAAAAAAATAACAAGATTTTTATCAAAATTGCCTGAAATCATTTAATTTACGTTCATTATAAATAAATATACCACGGTACTGACACCCACGGTACTGACACCCACGGTACTGACGTTTAGGCTTTAATATAACCTCATATCACAAAGCTTCTGAGAAAAATAAAATCCGTTATAATTTTAATTTATATGACTGCAAAAGAAATACAATATTCTAAAAATCACCCCAAAAAATTTCATAACACGCTTGGATAACACTACCACGGTACTGGCAGGTAATTTTGTGACACACGATTTTAGAATAAAAACACTTCACTCTTACAGCAAAATTACGTTAGTAAAATAAATTGACTTTTGTAAACAATAAATAAATAGTGCCTCTTTCAAACGGTACCACACAAATGCCATCAAACTAAAAACAAAGTGGCGGTTCAGCTGAAAATCTTTCGAATTCAAAAATAAAATGAAATCCAGGGACACAATTCCATTAACATTATTTGATTCGAGAGCAAATATTTTGACTTGATATTGTCAAAATTTAATCAAGCAACTAACTATTGTACTCAAACTTCTCTGAGGACAACATTTTTATTCAATGATATATTTTAATAGAAAATAGTAGATTTAATTGGAAAAACAAGGATGAGACAAGCCACGGTACTTACATTTTGCGTATACTTTTACATGCCAAGGGGAAAGGGTAACAAATTTTTAAACAATATGTAATGTAAATTGTAGTGCAAACTTATTTCCACAATTCAAACTTTAACTTTATATTAAGTTACAAATAAAGCCCTGTGGACACAAAGAATCACAGTTGGCAGAGAATCACCCATTTACCATCTGAAAGGTTACTTAATCCTTATAAAAGGTCAGGCAGTTTCATAAATTGGTCAGCTACAGATTTTTGTTTATAAGCTTTTTAATTTTTTAAGGTCATACAAGGTCACGTGTACCTTTAGCACCTCATTTATGGGATATTCGAACAAAAAATATACCATCTGAAAGGTAACTCAATCCTCTAAAAGGTCATCTAGTTTCGGAAATTGGTGAGCTATAGATTTTTTTATGAATTTAAAAAAAAAACAAGATCACTTTTAGCCCTTCATTTGTGGAATTTCGCAAAAAAAAAAATGCATACCATCTGAAAAGTTATTTTATACTTACAATAGGTCAGATATGTTCGGAAATTGGTCAGGCATAGATTTTTTTATGATTTTTTGCATTTTTTTGCGAAATTCCACAAATGAGGTGCTAAAAGTCTTATACTAGTGACATTGAAATTTTTTTTAAATTCATAAAAAAAAACTATGCCTGACCAATTACTGAAACTAGCTGACCTTTTATCACGATCCGGTGGCCTTTCAAATGGTATACTTTTTTTTGCGAATATCACATAAATGATGTGCCAAAAATCGCTAATGACCTTGAAAAAGTTCAAGCTTGGATTACAAGTTTTCTAAGCCTGACCAATTTCTAAAAGTAGCTGACCTTTTATGACCAATTAGTGACCTTTTAGATGGCTTACTTTTTTCCGAATATCCCATATATGAGGTGCTAAGATCCCGGAGCCTAAAATGTCTCTACGAAAAAAAACTTGGGGTGTGTGATTCTTTGTTGTTTCATGTAAAAAATCAAAGCGTGACCATCCGCATTTAATTTTTTTTAGATTTCCAAATGGGGATACTGATATTTATGAAAATTGGATGAATGCCTGCTTTTTAGAAAACGGTCCAAGAATAAAAAATGCATATGTCTGTTCTAACCATTTTTTAGAAAATGATATTGGCAAAAAAAAACTTAAAAAAAGGGAGTTCCTTCAATTTTTTGTGCAAATAAAGAATCACCAGCAACTGACGGTTTCATTCATATACCTGTTCAATTTGAAGGGGTATGTTATGAAAGAAAAAGGGAAGTTCCAAACGAGCTTTTGCTGGAAGAGCTTCAAGATTTGGAACCCAGTTCGTCTTTAATAAATCATTCAGTAGCAGAAGTAGAAGACGCAAAATGCAAAAACTGTGTAAAAGCAGAAAAAAAAACTTTTTTTTACCAAAAAAAAATATACAGAAATATTGAAAAAAACATAATAACTTGAAGAAAAAAACAAAATCTTTTTCTACTCAAACTAAAAAAATTTAAATTGCAAAATGTAAAAACAAAGGTTTAAAAAAGAAAATAAGCGTTCTATTGACTTCTTTAATAGAATCTTTGATTTTGTTTATTTTTTTTTCAGGAGAGACTTTTAAAGTTTGTTTGGGATAATTGTAGAAATAAAGCATTATACTGAGCCCTATTTGATCTCTGTTTTCAAGGCATTCTTGTTAGATTCGCAAGAAAAAAATATACCCAAGCTGAGATTTTACAAGTTTTAGCTTGGTCCATTCACATGAAAGCGATCAACGACCGACGAATAAAGAAGAAATGGGATTTTAAACATTTAACAAGCCTAAATTCTTCACAAGAACCAGACAAAATGGTAGAAAACTTATTTAAATTAATGTTTAGACACTAAAATTTGCGTTTTAATTTCTAAAATAAGAGAAAATTAAATTGGTCGTCGCGTTTCGCGAATTGCAATCTGTTCGTGACGACCATTTTATTTTCTCAAATTTCTCTTGTTTTAGAAATTAAAACGCAAATTTTAGTATCTTCACATTAATTTAAATAAGCTTTCTACCATTTTGTCTGGTTTTTGTAAAGAATTTAGACTTATTAGATGTTTAAAATCCCATTTCTTCTTTATTCGTCGGTCGTTGGTCGCTTTCATGTGAATGGGCCTTAATGGTCCAAGCTAAAACTTGTGAAATCTCAGCTTGGGTAACTTGTTCATCCAAAATCTTACCGGTATTCAATTTGCACCATTACTTTTTCTTTTTTCATTTAACAATTAGTTAAAAAATGAAAATATATATCAATGACGATGAATAATCAGGATTCAAAGTCTTCAAAGCTTACACGGCATACAAACATACATCACTCTGGCTGTGTGTTGTCGCTGTGTATTTCTGTATATGTATATGCGTTTCGTTTTCCTTGTTTTTGTATTCTTTTCCTTTGGCCTGTGCTGTTCGTTGCAACATGCAACAATTAAGTTCATTTGTATTCTTTGAACTAAAATGTGTGAAGCAGAAAATACTTCAAACTTACAGCACAAATAATTATATACAGATGTCTCACCTCCATACAAAATTATGTCTTCAAAAAATTTTTATGAATTTATGAATTTAAAAAAAATCAAGATCACTAGTATAAGACTTTTAGCCCTTCATTTGTGGAATTTCGCAAAAAAAAATGCATACCATCTGAAAGGTTATTTTATACTTACAATAGGTCAGATATGTTCGGAAATTGGTCAGGCATAGATTTTTTTATGATTTTTTGCATTTTTTTGCGAAATTCCACAAATGAGGTGCTAAAAGTCTTATACTAGTGACATTGAAATTTTTTTTAAATTCATAAAAAAAAACTATGCCTGACCAATTACTGAAACTAGCTGACCTTTTATCACGATCCGGTGGCCTTTCAAATGGTATACTTTTTTTTGCGAATATCACATAAATGATGTGCCAAAAATCGCTAATGACCTTGAAAAAGTTCAAGCTTGGATTACAAGTTTTCTAAGCCTGACCAATGTCTAAAAGTAACTGACCTTTTATGACCAATTAGTGACCTTTTAGATGGCTTACTTTTTTTCCGAATATCCCATATATGAGGTGCTAAGATCCCGGAGCCTAAAATGTCTCTACGAAAAAAAAACTTGGGGTGTGTGATTCTTTGTTGTTTCATGTAAAAAATCAAAGCGTGACCATCCGCATTTAATTTTTTTTAGATTTCCAAATGGGGATACTGATATTTATGAAAATTGGATGAATGCCTGCTTTTTAGAAAACGGTCCAAGAATAAAAAATGCATATGTCTGTTCTAACCATTTTTTAGAAAATGATATTGGCAAAAAAAAACTTAAAAAAAGGGAGTTCCTTCAATTTTTTGTGCAAATAAAGAATCACCAGCAACTGACGGTTTCATTCATATACCTGTTCAATTTGAAGGGGTATGTTATGAAAGAAAAAGGGAAGTTCCAAACGAGCTTTTGCTGGAAGAGCTTCAAGATTTGGAACCCAGTTCGTCTTTAATAAATCATTCAGTAGCAGAAGTAGAAGACGCAAAATGCAAAAACTGTGTAAAAGCAGAAAAAAAAACTTTTTTTTACCAAAAAAAAATATACAGAAATATTGAAAAAACATAATAACTTGAAGAAAAAAACAAAATCTTTTTCTACTCAAACTAAAAAAATTTCCAAAAAAATTTAAATTGCAAAATGTAGAAACAAAGGTTTAAAAAAGAAAATAAGCGTTCCATTGACTTCTTTAATAGAATCTTTGATTTTGTGGAAAAAATAAAAGTTTTCACATTGGGGAGAGTGCAAAACTTGCAACTACTGAAAAGGCTGAAAAGCAACACAGAAAACTTAAAATTATAGAAGAATAAGTTTTCTTCAATTTTTTTAAGTTGTTCAGATAAAAACAAACACATGACGAAAAAAATACAATACGAGTAAATTAATTTAAAAAACTGAAACAAATTAAAAAAAAGTAGTTTACTTTTTGTTTATATGTTTATTAATTATAATTAAGATATGCGTAACTATACTACAAATCGATGGCCCCGTGCAAAACAATACTAAGTGCATTTATTTATTTTTCAGGAGAGACTTTTAAAGTTTGATTTTGTTTGGGATAATTGTAGAAATAAAGCATTATACTGAGCCCTATTTGATCTCTGTTTTCAAGGCATTCTTGTTAGATTCGCAAGAAAAAAATATACCCAAGCTGAGATATCACAAGTTTTAGCTTGGACCATTAAGGTCCATTCACATGAAAGCGATCAACGACCGACGAATAAAGAAGAAATGGGATTTTAAACATTTAACAAGCCTAAATTCTTCACAAGAACCAGACAAAATGGTAGAAAACTTATTTAAATTAATGTTTAGACACTAAAATTTGCGTTTTAATTTCTAAAATAAGAGAAAATTAAAATGGTCGTCGCGTTTCGCGAATTGCAATCTGTTCGTGACGACCATTTTATTTTCTCAAATTTCTCTTGTTTTAGAAATTAAAACGCAAATTTTAGTATCTTCACATTAATTTAAATAAGTTTTCTACCATTTTGTCTGGTTTTTGTAAAGAATTTAGACTTATTAGATGTTTAAAATCCCATTTCTTCTTTATTCGTCGGTCGTTGGTCGCTTTCATGTGAATGGGCCTTAATGGTCCAAGCTAAAACTTGTGAAATCTCAGCTTG
Source organism: Epistrophe grossulariae (assembly GCA_929447395.1). Taxonomy (NCBI): domain Eukaryota; kingdom Metazoa; phylum Arthropoda; class Insecta; order Diptera; family Syrphidae; genus Epistrophe; species Epistrophe grossulariae. The sequence continues at coordinate 23,856,039 of OV839567.1, forward strand.
GGTAACTTGTTCATCCAAAATCTTACTGGTATTCAATTTGCACCATTACTTTTTCTTTTTTCATTTAACAATTAGTTAAAAAATGAAAATATATATCAATGACGATGAATAATCAGGATTCAAAGTCTTCAAAGCCTACACGGCATACAAACATACATCACTCTGGCTGTGTGTTGTCGCTGTGTATTTCTGTATATGTATATGCGTTTCGTTTTCCTTGTTTTTGTATTCTTTTCCTTTGGCCTGTGCTGTTCGTTGCAACATGCAACAATTAAGTTCATTTGTATTCTTTGAACTAAAATGTGTGAAGCAGAAAATACTTCAAACTTACAGCACAAATAATTATATACAGATGTCTCACCTCCATACAAAATTATGTCTTCAAAAATTTTTTAAAAGTAGATTTCATAAGAAGAAGAGATTTTTTCAGCCGACCGAATGCTTTTTAAGGTGTTCGATAATCATGTCGATTATGGAATCCGCATTACTCGATCCGCAGTGATTCTTAGTACATTGTTCTCTTTTCTTTTTACGACAAATAGGTAAGGAGAAAAGAGAGTACATCACTGTGAATCATTGCTGATCGAGTATTGAGGATTCCATAATCGACATGAATATTTACAGAGAAACGGCTCTCTCATTCTCATTAAAATTGTCGCTTACAAAAAAAAAAACACTTCACACATCCTTATATTGTTATTTTTATTTTTTGCGTTTCGTGGCCTTCGTTTATTCTATTGATGTTGTTGTATTATTGTGTACGCTGACGTTCGGCTTGGCTTCTTTGTGCGGTTGGTTTTTTTTATGTTGTTTTTTTTTATTGTGGGTAGGTACAGGTAGTAGTTCGTGGATTTGGAAAAATCTTTTTGTTTTGAAGTTAAATTTTCTTACATTCCGCTCGGTAAAGTAAATAAGTAAATTGAACTCAAATTCATTTTAATGTAAGCATTGCTTATAATTTGGATAAATGATTGGATCCTCTATGTTGAGTATTTAAAAACGAAGAAAATAACTGGCAACATTTTAGAGGATTTTTAAGGTTTTTTAACAATATAAAGTTGTATAGGGATTGATAAAATCGATTTTTTGACATTCTAAATCTAAAAAAGGATTAAAAATTTCAGAAATTTGGATAACAACTAAAAAGTTTTTATCACAATCCCCTTGTTAAAAAACATCAGTAGAAAATATCGTCAAATGGAATAGTTCAGGTGCTAAAAGCCGCTTTTACTATACAGGGTGATTCGCATAAGGTGTGAAAAAATGCCATGGTATACCTTTTTGGAAAGCCAGAAATAGAAATCTCTTCTTTAATCTTTATTTTATATTAAGTTGTGTTAGTGAATAGTTTTTGAAAAAATAATTTTTTTTAATTTCAAACAATATTTTTTTCAAAATTTTATGTAATTAAATATAATTTTTGTTTTCAAAATTCAATGCTCTTATTAATTTTCAATAAAAAACAGAAAACCGAATGCTAAAATGTATCTTAGTTGTTGAGAAAAAAAGAATAAAAGTAGGGATGCTAAAATGTATCTTAGTTGTAAAGAAAATAAAAAAATGAAAAGTATACTTTTTTCCAAAAAATTAAAAACACTTTTTTTTTGCTTTTCCTTAAGTTTTATCTTATATTATAAGTGGATTATCCCTTTTTTATTTTTTTATTTCATACCATACGGTTTTTAGCAAATATTAAAAAAAATTAATTAAAATTAGCTGTATTTCTCAAGATATTTTGAAAAGGGGTTCTTTCCCCTTTTTCAATATGGCGGCCAAATGGGAGGGGGCTACAGCCCCGAAAATCACTTCGTATACTCACATTGATGCACCCTACACATAAAAAAAAAAAATTGTCCTATACTAAATGCGAGGCCAATGTAACATTTCAATGGACTAATATGAAAATAACCCAAAAATTTGGTATAGCTACCTATAGTTTTTATTTTCTTCAAAAAGCGTGCAAAATTCTTGTCCACCACTGGACGGTCTTACCACGATATCTAGAAAGCAATAATCTATAGATTCTAGAAAGCAAAAATCTCGAAAGTAAAATTCTCGATAGCAAAAATCTAGAATTGAAAAAATCTAAAAAAAGATCTAGAATTTATTTCTAAAAAAAAAACTCAAATGCAAAAATCTAGATATACCTAGGTATATATTCATTTTTGAAACTATTGTTCGCGTTTGTAACCAATGTCTCAAAAATAAATACATACCTAGATTACTTACTTTTTTTGTTTTGTAAAACGCACAGAATTTCAATTAAGATTTATTTTCGTAAATTTTTAACTTTTAAGTCAAAAATTCGATTTCACAAAATTTATAATTTTAAAAATGAAAATCTTGAAAAGTCGGATTATAGGTACATTGTGTAATATTCACAGACCTCGAAGTGCGACAACTAATTTACAAGTGACGCCGCCGATAGTGAGCCCAGAAAAATAAATTGCATAATAAACTGAATATATCTAAGTATCTACTACCTACCTTAAATGAGTTTTATTTGAACTTAAACTCCTTAAGTAAAAAAAAAATCTCGAATAATATTTTTTTTGTTATTTTTTTCTAGATATACCTACATATGTAGGTACCTTAGCTACCTAGTCTTTCGAGATTTCTTCATTCTGGACTAAAAAATATTTTTTTTTCGAGATTATATCATGAACCTTATGTAGGTATAGGTACGTAGGTATTAAAACACTTTAAATCCCAGCACGGAAATTTGTATATTATCCAAGAATTGCAGTAAAATTATCAACAAACCTGTACCTGTGTACACACCAGACACCCACGATATACCTAATCATTAATCAAAAAGAATAAAATTGTAAAAGGTTTGCATTTATTTGACCACTTTATTTTAAATAAATCATCTACGGAATTTAATAAGTTTCCTCATATCCTATAAGAGGCATTTAATAAATAAAAATCTCAAGCGCACTTATGAATAACAAAAGTAGACACCTGTAACAGTCACAAAAATCTTAAAATTAAAAACTCATCATAACCACTGATTTCTTTATTTCTTGACTTCATGCAACGCGACGCGCCGTCAAGAAAATCTTCATGGGACACAGTTGCAAAAATATTCCTTCATGGATACACAAAAAAAAAATACCAATCCATACAATCAGAATTCACAACACATGACTTTTTTTCTTGCCCATTATAAGAAATCTATCTCCATTCTCCATAACAAATTTACTTTAAAATTGTGTCGGGACGTTGAATTGAAATAAAGTGTACCAAACAAAAAACAGACAGAATAATGAGAACAAGAAAAAAAATGTTTTTTGGTTGAGTTGAGAGAACACAAATATTGAAGAGAAAAAGCACTGCACTGTATGTATGTATAAAATAATTCCTTGAAAAGAGCTTTGCTAAAAGCTTCTTGAAATGTGGACTTTCAGTTTCAAATGACACTTTTTTCTATGGGCGTGAGACATCTGTAAATAATTATTTGTGCTTACAGTATGATGGTGGAGGCAATCTGAAATTGGTGCCTTTTTCTTTATATGAAGTGTCCTGTCTTTATTATTATTTAGAAGTCACACCCACTTCACATCCTATTTTGTATGACTTTCATAAAGCCCAATTCTCCCAAATTAACGATTATACAAAGTGTCCCGTAACTCAAGGTCAAGCGGGTAACGGGTGATAGGGTAGGTACCATATTATCTAATGTAGATCTGTCTCACTTTTATTGACGGCAAACAGTGTCTGATTCTAGTTCCTCTGTTTATGTCACGTACACCTTGCTTAAATGGATTTTTGAGTACAAAAAAGCATTATTCTGGTAAAAGTGATTGAAGTAAACTGAGGTGTTTTTTGCAAATAAAAAACATTTTTTACGAATGAATAAGTAGCAAGTGTTGTAACATTTTGAAATCTTGATAAAACGCGCCAATTTTTTAAAAAACTTTCCAAGGTATTGTAGTACATTTTTTTTTAAATATGAGTGTCAAAGTTCGCTTAAAAATTTTGTTTTGAAACATGACTCAGTCAAACTTTATTTTACTTACGAAACTTACAATATTTATTTTTAAATTTGTGATTGAAATCAATAGCATGGTTATTTAGGATTACGGGAAAAAATAAACACGTCAAAATTCGGAAATTTGTGACCACAGTACCTAAAAATGTGGTCTAGGGTATCGATTTTCACTATTTTTCTAAATATTGCTATTATTACTTAACCAAGCGAGATGGATTTTTGTTCTTATTTTTTTCCAGAACAGGTACAACCTACTCTATCACCCGTTACCCGCTTGACTTTGACTTACGGGACACCCTGTATCAACCGAGTTCCATTTGGTTTTGTAAATATGTCTTTTGAAGAAGCCACTAACCTTTTTTACAACGAACTAAAATACTCAATTTCGTTGTATGTCCCTTCCTACCGACGCACGTAGAGTTTCTCCTTCATCCCCGCCTTGGTATAATCGTAGACTTCGATCGCTGCGTAACCAAAGGAACAAACTATGGAACATTTTCCTACGCTCTCAATGCCCAACTGACTACTCTAAGTACCTTGGTGCTTATCTTCATTTCAACGAACTGTACATTTTCTCTACCATGAATATTTACATAAAACTCAATCTAACCTTATTAACGATCCCAAATCCTTCTTTCAGTTCGTTAATCAGAAAAGAAAGTCAGATGGGTATCCATCCTCTTTGTCCTTCAATAATGAAACTTCCAATGATAATCTAACTATAGCTAATTACTTTGCATCATATTTTTAAGATTCATTCTCCAAGGATTCTTTTAAACCAGATTGGACCTATTTTGAGTATTTACCGAATTTTTCGCTGGGTCCATTCTTACCCGATTGAATTGCTCCATCGGCTATTGAAAAAAAATTTCTTAACTAAATGATGAGTTCACTCCTGGCCCTGATGATCTTCCTTCCATTTTCCTAAAAAAATGTTCTTCTTCTCTTTCAACTCCTCTATCAAAAATTTTTCATTTATCCTTATCTCAAGGAACATTTCCTAAGATATGGAAAACATCTTTCATAACACCAATTCACAAGAATGGACCGAAAGGTGAGGTGAAAAACTATTGACCAATTGCTAAACTTTCTCATATTCGAAACATTTTTGAAAGCATTTTATATGAACTCCTCAGTTTCCGTTGCAGGTCCCTAATTACCCCAGCACAGCACGGTTTCTTAAAAAAACAGATCCACCACCACAAACCTTGTAGAATTCGTTTCATTCACTCTAAGAGCCTTAGAAAACGGGAATGAAGTTGATATGGTCTCCACTGACTTCAGCAAAGCGTTTGACAAAATTTCTCATAATCTTATAGCCTTTAAACTCTCCTCTTTATGTTTTGAACCCCTTTTGCTGAAATGGATTACTTCCTACCTCGAGAATTGTGAATATTATGTCCGGTTTAGATCCGCATGTTCTAATCCTATTTTAGCCTGTTCTGGTGTCCCCCAAGGTAGCCATTTAGGCCCTCCCCTCTTTATCCTTACAATTAACGACATCGACATGATCATTAAACACTGTCAAATATCCCTTTATGCTGACGATACGAAATTTTTCAAAATCATTGCAGCACATGAAGACATATCTCTCCTCCAAACAGATCTTGACAATTTTGCAACCTGGTGTACCAAAAATTGATTAGAGCTCAACATTAGCAAATGCCAGACACTGACCTTTTCACGTAAACACATTAAAACAACTCCCCGACTTTACTATCTTCATAATCACCCCATACAGATTGTAGAAAACATAAGGGATCTTGGCCGTTTATGTGACCGTGAACTTAAATTTCTACTTCATATTGATGAAATAATTCATAAGGCCAGCTCAGCATTGGGTTTTGTTAAAAGATAATCTAAAGAATTTTCTTACCCTTACGTGACCCGTTCGCTTTACATGACGTTTGTCCGACCTCTACTTGAATATGCGTGTCAGGTTTGGTCTCCATATCAAGATATACATATATCAAGAATAGAAAGCATCCAACGAAGATTCCTTCGGTTTGCTCTTCAATACCTTTCCTGGGAAAATCCTTTGATCTTACCCCCTTATCGTGACCGCCTCCAACTGCTAAACCTCAATTCATTACAGGAACGTAGAGAAATTGCTGACATATTTTTCATACATCGGCTTCTCTCTGGTTCAGTTGACTCCTCCTCTCTCTATAACTCGATTTCTTTCAACACTAACACCCGTAACCTGAAAAACCCTCGCCTTTTCTATTTACCAACACACCACACCTCCTATGGCCTTAATGAACCTCTGATCCGTATGCTTCGGTTGGTCATTTTGAATCCAAATTCGTTTGATTTCAACATCAGCACCTACAACCTCAAACTCCTTTTGACCCATCCCCACTCATAGTTATAAGTTGAGATTTAAGTTAGTTTCTAACTTATACTTGCTATAGCTTGAATTAAGCGGAATAAATGGGGATTATGCCCCCACTAAAATTAAATTCAAGGACTGCTCTTCCATCATGGCTGCAGAATCTCAACATTTTTGAAATAATTTAATGCTTTTTTCAAGGGTATCACACAATAAGTAGGCCGACTGACAGAATGACTTATTTCTCATTTCCCAAACATGGCGGCCTCCTAAGGTTGAATTGAACCCCGTCATATAATAGTATATGATCTCGCAGATTGTGTTTTATTACTCACGTGGTTCAGTTTTGTGGACAAATTAAGTCTCTTATTCTCGAATCTTCTGGTGACAGTCTTCCATGCTTCCTTATAGTTTGCTGAAAGTCCTTGTATGAGGCTCACAAGTGATTTATTTTCACTGAATCTGGCAGATCATTATTATTGTGCACCACATCTATGAATAGGTCGGGGAACATTTTCCAGACTTCAATTTTTTCATCGAATTTCGGCAGTTCAATTTTAGGACTTCTTGTTGAAGTACATGTATCAGATTCTGTGGTCTTAGTTTTTCCTTCCAGTTTGTCCAAAGCAATTCCACATCATCTTCCAACTCGATTATGTAGTTGTCTTCTCTAAATTTTTCTTCTTCGATTGGATTCATTTTAGACAGCTGTATTTGTAACCGTTCATTCACTTTGCTTAACTTTTAATTATCGATATAGTTTTGTTATGAGGACTCCAATTTTGCATCTTCTTTTATTTTTTTCAGATTGTCCATTATCGTATGTATTTTTGATACGTCTAGGACATTGGCTCCCCTTCCTGTAATCTGGGCAGCAGTCTGAATTTTTTGTCTTCATCATCATTTTGTTCATTTGATGTTGATTTATTTGATATTTGTTCAGTGCAACTATTATCTGTATCTTTATTCCTTCAAGAGCTAGGATTTTTGTAACCAAAAAACTCAATTTGCCCTACTGTGCAAATAATAATAAATAAATAAATTAAAATAATTATATATTTCATCACTCACAGTGTGTTTTATTGAGAAGAATATATGGGTGATTCTCTGCCAACTGTGATGTTTTAACCCAAAATTTTGCTAAAATTAAAAGTCATTGAAAATTAATTTTTTATTTTGTTTGTCTTCAAATAGACATGGTATTAAATTTGTTAGAGCATTTACTACAACTTTTGAGGAAAAAAAAATAATAAAAAGTACTAAATCTCTAAGGCATGGTGCTGACACTGGTTTTTTGATTTTGAATTTTAATACGTTCTAACTCTTTTTGACAATATTTACTATTGTAAATAGGTACTTACAACTACAGTACTAACATTTTGGCCCTAATATTTATAACCTCATATCTCAAAGCTTCTGAGAAAAATAAAAGCCGTGATAAATTTAACTTATATGACTTTAAAAGAAATGCAATGCAGTAGTCCCTCGATAATGTGAACTAATTAAAACAAGGCCTTTTCGGATTTTAGAGGGATACACATTACTGGAACTTTTTTTTCATTCTCATTAAACTGATAAAAATAATATTTATATGCATTGACTACAACACAAAATATTTTTTTGAAACACGGTTTCAACATTTATTGAATCACAAAAAAAAAAAAAAAATACGAGTAATTGCGAGTAGGTATGGGTTAAATTCGGGCTTTTTGTTTAGGTGCCAATGCCAAATGGACTTCTAATTTTACTGTACAAATGGACCCAGAGCAAAAAAAACAACACACATAGACCAAGTAAAACACAACTCAACGAAAAATTATAACCCGGAACTGATCAATAAAAAGCACAATAATGTAAAATATTACCACATAACTCTTCAGCCTGCAGTTGCATTCAACATTTCTTAAGATATGTCTTGACAAATAACAGTTAGCCGGTACATACCTATAAATTGTTTGCACGAATAAGAAAAAGATAAAAACTTTATCACATCATAGAGTCTGTGAAAATTCGAAGTTCAAATTATAGAGATGACAATGTAAATTTTTGTCGATTCACATTTTAGAGAAATTCGCATTATCGGTAATTCGCATTATCAAGGGACTACTGTATTAAAAAAATTACCCCAACCAATTTCATAATACGCTTGAATAACACTACCACGATACTAGCAGGTAATTTTGTGACATACGTTTTTAGAATAAAAACACTTCACTCCTACAACACAGTTACGTTACTAAAATAAGTTGACTTTTGTTAACAATAAATAAATAGTGTTTTTTTTTTAAACGGCACCTATACAATCGCCATCAAACTAAAAACATCAAAAATCAAGCAACTATTGTACTCAAACTTCTCTGAGAACAAAATTTTTCTTCAATGATATATTTTAATAAAAAATAGTAGATTTAATCGGAAAAACATGGGTGGGACTTGCCCGGTACTGACATTTTGAGTATACAATCTGTATTGTAAATTGTAGTGCAAACTTATTTCCACAATTCAAACCAGAAATTAATGAGAAAATTTTATATTAAGTTACAAATAAAGCCCCGGACACAAAGAATCACAGTTGGCAGAGACAAATGGGGAGGGGGGTTACAGCCCCGAAAATCATTTCGTATACTCACACTGATGCACCCTACACAGTAAAAAAAACCTTGTCCTATACTAAATGCGAGATTCGGGATTGTGTAACATTTCTAGAAGGATCAAAAGATATTGTTGTTGACATTTATTTTAGTGTTATGGGATAGGGGCAATACGTGTCTTTGACGGTGTCTTGGGTCAACGCGTCTATGTGGATATTTAAGATATTTAAGACTATGCTACCTAACGCTGAGTATCAAACGGCTTTAAAATGGGTCGGGACAATGACCCAATAAATACGAGTCGGGTGTCTAAAGAATGGTTTCGGGTCAATGGTATTGGTGTTATGGCTTGATTCACAGAATCACCCGACCTTAAACCGATAGAAAATCTGTGGGGTGATCGATTAACCACGATCATTGTAAGGTGGTAAAGGATATCTGGGCAAACATACGAAGTGGGCGTTGCCACTGTTAGATTCTATGCAATGTCAGTGTAAGACTGTTATTGATAATAAATGTATTGCAATTTTTTAAAATTTTGTTTGATTTTTCTATCATTTTTGTAACAGGATATTTCATGTATTAATTTAGTTTTAAGCATGTTTTATTTTTTCTTTGAAATATAACCAAATATGAATTCTTCTAAAATATGAAAAGATGTATGCGTTTTGTATTAAACTAAAGTTTATCCAAAGTTAGCTTAACATAGCACGTTAAAAAACTCTTTTTTCATTCAATCAAACCCATTTTGGACACAGCTGTATGTATATATATACATGTTATTAGGTTGGTTCTAATGTTCGCATTTTCTGAAATTACGCTACGTCCTCCCTTGAAAGTGATCAAAAATCTCAAAATTTGACACACATCTTAAGTACTATTAAGAACCAGTTAGTTAGTTAGTTTTTTCTCTACAGGTGGAAATCTTCAGAAGACACTTGGTAATATTCGGTACCAAGTAGTATGGGACTTGTACCGCACTAAAACCACCGGGATATCAGGACCAATCTATGGAAGATCGACAAAAGATTTTTATTTCTTAAATACAAAATCGCATTGGGGGAAGTTTAAAGTTTTTGCCATCGCATTTAGACCATCAGCTCATGAGGCTTGGTTCTTCTTAGTCTTCGAACATTGTCACGTACATTTAATACAGTCTCCATCTCGGAGTTAGAATGACTATGCTGTCGATGATTATGTGATACAGCGTGTTTTCTAACCACTTCTGTAACCATTTCTATTTGTAGATCACGATGCAAGTCGCAATTTCTTATATATTCCACGGAGGACTTTGTTTTGTAATTTTTGGATGGTTTCAGAATTTGTTTTCTTTGTACAACCCCACAGTTGGATGCTATAAGTCCAAACGGGTTTTAGTACTTGGTTGTAAAGCATTATTTTGCTCTGGACACATGTTCTGTAACTCGGCGATAACTTTTCGAGGCGATAAACGGCGAAAAGTGGAACAAAACCCATAGGATTCCTATGAGTTTTGTTCCATTTTTGTTCCATTTTTCGCCGTTTCTCGCCACGAAAAGTTATCGCCGAGTTACAGAACATGGGTCCTGGATAGATAAGTAAGAATTCTTACCCAGTAACCAATACATTTTTCTACCTATATATTTTAGGTTAAGTTCCTCTCTTTTCTTTTTGATGTGTTCTTTCCACTTTAGCTTGGCATCCAAAGTCATTCCAAGGTATTTGGCAGTATTAGCGTAAGGTACAGCTTTACTGTTAATAATAATTGGAACATTAATAATCTTTTTATTGGTAAAGTTTATATGAGTTGATTTTGTTTCATTTAGTTTCATACGCCATTGTTGCGTCCAATCTCTTACTTTGTCGGTGGCATTTTGCAACACATTTATCAGGCATTGAAATGGCATCATCATCATCATCATCTGCAAATGTGGCCATGATAGCATTATTGTCCACTGGAATATCCCTAGTATATAACAAATACAGTGTTGGTCCTAGGACACTCCCTTGTGGTACACCGGCTTTAATTTTATTAAGTTCCGAATACTCTTGCTCGTACCATACTCTAAAGAGTCGTTCGGTAACATAGGATTTCAGTATTTCGTAGAACTGCCTTGGGAGATCTCTATGCAGTTTGTACTCAAGTCCCAAATGCCAAACCTTGTTAAAGGCTTGAGCAACATCAAGTAATTCCGTAATTCGATGCACTTGGTCTATCGTCGAATGTTTGTTTCTGAATCCAAACTGATGGTTTGGGATTAGTTTTCTTTCTTCTATTACTTTGCTAAGCCTTTTCAGGAGCAGTTTTTCAAAAACTTTTGCCATTATTGGTATAAGAGATATTGGCCTGTAGGAAGTTACTTCTGTTGGTGGCTTACCTTGCTTTGGAATAACAATGACTTCTGCAATTTTCCAATGATGTTGTACATATCGGAGCTTAAGGCATGCATTTATTATATATTGGAGTTTTTTGAAGGCATTTCTTTCAAAACCTGAGCAGTAATTAGATCATTCCCGGGTGCTTTTTTATTTGACAACTTGTGTTGACACATGCTTCTTACTTCTTTGAGCGAGACGAAGGGAATTTCCAATTCGTCGTTTCTATCAACAAAATTTAAGTTATTTGTAACTGCACTTTCTTGAAAGGGCTTAAAAACATTTGAGAGATGTTCCGCGAACAGTTCAGCCTTCAGTTTTGGGTTTGCAATCCATTTTCCGTCTTGTGCTTTAATAGGCGGATTTTGAATTTGAGGTCTTTTAAGGCGTTTAGCTGCTTTCCATAAGGAGTATTCGGTAGAAGCATCCGTTGTCAAGCTTTTCAGAAATCTACTAAGTGATTCGTTTTTGAATTCACCGATTCTTTTTTTGATTTCATTGCTCAGACGGTTAAATACAGCCTTATCGTCAGGGAATCTTGTACTTTGCCATTTTCTTCGAGCCTTTCTTTTTTTCAATACCAGCTCCCTTATTTCTGCAAGGTATTTTATTTCTGTTTCTCTCCTGTTCGAAATAGTTGGTGTACTTTCTTCTGCAGCCTGTTGCACATCAGCAATAAATTGCTCTACTTCATGATCAATTTGTTCATTTGTTTCCATAGGGGATCCTAGGTTTACATAACTTTCTAGTTTCTTTCTGAAGTCATCCCAGTTTGTTCTTTTATTCACGAGTTTAGGATTACTTTTTTCTCTTAATTCTACTTCACTCAGTGATAAGATAACTGGAGACTGATCTGATGATAAATCGTAATTACCTCCGCCACTTGTATGATTTCGTTTAATACCTTTAGCTACGAAAAAATCAACAAGGTTTGGTATTTTATTTGGATCAGATGGCCAGTAAAAGTGTGAGCCAGAGGAATAAAATTCGCATTTGTGCTTCCGGCCCGCTTGGTAAAGTCGTTTACCTTTTGTTGTTATGAGCCTAGATCCCCAGTGGGTGTGTTTTGCATTGAAGTCACCATCAACAGTAAAGTTATGTCCTAGTAGATTGTTTAATCTCTGCATAGTCTGCTTCAGTTGGAGAGCACCTGGGTGGGCAGTGAATTGCTGCTGTTTTAAATTCTTTATTTTTAATACCAATACTAATTATTGTCACTTGCATGTTTTCATTAGAGAACTTGGCTTCTTCATAGTGTTGTTAACACTTTTTATAAGTATTGCCGATCCTCCTCTGGCTTTGTCAGCTGGGTGCGGAGCGTGATAACACGTATAGTTTGGTATTTTATTTTCAAGACTGTCTGCGAAATGTGTTTCGGAAACAAGGCATATATCTACATGCTCTATGTCTAAAAAGATGTTTAATTCGGATAAATGTTGTAAAAGACCGTTTGCATTCCATGTTGCTATTTTAAGTGTTCTGTCCATCATTGTTTTTTTATTAAGAGCGACTTCTTCGCTTAGCTGATTGATGTTCAAATCTTGTTTGTCAATCCTTTTAAGAATAAGTTCCAACATTCTTTAATTGAAGTTTCCTCACTTTTCCGTACATTTTTAACAATCTAGGAATAGGATTTACTTTCATCATTTTTGCCTTGATCAACTAGTTTAGTCGGTTGGTGCTTCGGTTTATTTTCAGCCGTCGCTTTTTTGCTTTGTACTACTGCTTTTGAGATTATTTTGTTTTTAAGCTTCTTCGAGGTTTTGTTTTTGCTTTTTTTGTCTTGGAATTGTTTAGCAACTGGTCATTAAATTGAAAAAAAAAAATAATGTCAAAGTGTCAACCAGTCATTATTTAAGTTTCATGTAAACGCATGTTATTAATGAAATAATGGGCTGTTTGGTAACGTGAAATTTATTGCGAATTTGCACAAATTTTCACAATTTGCTGTCAAAACCCATAGAAAAAAAACTCAGTTTTTGGAAAATTTGTTGAAAAAAAAGTTACCAAACAGTCATAATGTGTGCAGTATTTTGTCAGTAAAATTACAAAAATACTGACAATTTGTCATTCGTGAAGATCCAGCATTACTAATTCATTAGGTGTGTTCCTTTGGGCCTTCCAAAGTACTTTTTAGTACTTCCCAGTAGATGGTGGATTTACATTCATCTTCATGCGGAGTTCCGCAAAAAAAAGCGATTTACATTTTTTGAATAGAGACCAAAATGCAGAGATCTTCATGAATGCAGATTATAAGAAGATGTTATAGTGCAGATATAAAGATGAACATGTTCATCTTCATATGGGTACCCTTTCACACATTCGTGTTTTTGACATAAGTCTGTCGCGCTCTAGTTTTCTTGATATTTGCAGGTGAAGGTGAATTTAAATCGTTTTGCCAAACAAAAAATCTAACCTCAATGTAGATTTAATTTTTGTTGTTTGTATATCTGTATTATATTTTAGTAGAGAAACATCAACATCATTAATTTACTATGCAATTTCTTTTTACTGATGGTGTCACTTTCTTGTGTGTATTCATTTCGATACTACATTATTGAAGTGCTTTGAACTACTTTAACTACAGAGTAGAAGTAGTTTACTGCAGCCAGAAGTACTTGGCCTAAAGGAACACGCCTATTGTCAGATGGTTAGCTGACAATTCTCTCAGAAAATTGTCAGATCACACGGTTCGCAGATATTTATTTATGAAAAATTGGTCGATCCGTTGGCAGACATTGTCAGACAAATTAATAGTTTTGTTCGTAGTGGTCAATGCAGACATTTTTTTTAATAAAAATGAAAAATATTGCAATTGAAAATATTTTAACGGCCAATGTTTTGAAAAACAGCGAGGAAGCAAAATGGCCACAAAAAGACGAAGTATTTGGCCGAAGGATTTTTTAGATAATTCTGTTTCCATTATCGTAATTCGGTAGGTATAACAAACACGAATAATTTACAAAAACTTAAAACAACTTCAATTTTGTGTCCGCGCAGATAGATTTATTATGTGACAACTAAGCAATTGCCAGCAATTCTCAAATGTCTTAAACAACGACATGTAACAATTTCAAACGAGTCTGACAATGTCCTAATTATCTGACCATAATAAAAATTGTGTTTTTAGACTCTTGTCAGATCGTCGTCTGTCAATATCATTGTCAGATCGTCGTCTGACAATGGCTGACAATGACGTAAAAAAAAGTAAAAATTAAATTCCTCGCAAGAAAAAATTGTGAATGCCGGGACTCACTGTTAAGATTACGTGTAACCATCAATCAGAGATTATGAATTATAAAGTCTGTCAAACAGCTGTCAGTCTGGTTTGCCTACAAGCTAAACAAAATGGCGGATGATGGTGAATTCATATTTTTGCACTAGTGTCCATGTTTTTACGTACACTAGTTCAAAAATATGAATTCACCACTGCATAAATTATTGTAACAATTTAAAATAAATTGTGATCGATTAACCGCAATCAAAATTGTCTGACATCTGGCATCACTGCACATGGCAGTTATCTATTATTCATTTTGTCTTATATTCTTTCATCATTCATTTGTCCTTCTTCTTTTTCTTATGCCAATGGATAACGGACCGTTTTGAAGAGCTAGTTTTTGTGTGCTGATAAAAATATTATTATTACTTTAAAATTGAGTTTTATTGAAGAATATAAAATATAATATTAACCCTAAAAGGTTTATGGGCCCAGTGCCAAAAACTAAAAATGGATTCGTCAACTGCAGTAAGTAAATTAAATAAAACAAATTGGAATATTTGGAGATTCCAAATGAAGGTGGTGTTGCAGGCGAAGGGGTTGTTCGATGTTGTTTCTGGAGAAGAGTTGATGCCAGATAATAATATGCTGATGCACAATGTAAATGGAAGTTGAAGGATGCAAGGGCACAGGAAGCTTTGGTAGTACAGATCGAGGAGGAACCATTATCACACGTTATGCAGTGCACAAATTCGAAGGAAATGTGGTCGAAGCTGGAAGAAATATATGAACGCAAATCAGAAATCAGCACGCATCTTCTTAATGAACAATTTTACAATTCGAAAATGGAGAATGAGAGCGTAAATGGCTTTATAACAAAAATAAATAACTTAAGAGCTAAAATGAAACAGCAAGGTGAAGAAGTACCAGAGAAAATGGTCATAACAAAAATACTCATGTCCCTACCTGACAAATACAAACATTTTCGAAAAGCTTGGGAAAGCGTCAGTGCTGAAAATCAAGATCTTAACAATTTGACTGCCAGACTTCTGATAGAGGAAGAAAGAGTGGTAAAAGAAAAAGACGAAACAAGTGTTGCCTTGCTTGCCGTCCAAAAAAATGCTTTAGCTGTGGAAAACCAGGCCACTTCAAAAATCAATGCCGGTCACTTGTATGTAATTATTGTAAGAAACCAGGCCACCTCTGAAAGACTGCTATAGCAGAAAAAGAAAAAATCCTACATTCAGAGGAAGTGCTGGGACAGAGAAGTTTAACGATCGAGATAGGGACTATGCTTTGATTGCCATATCAAATGATATTCAATCTCAAGTAAACACCAGTTGGTATTTTGACAGTGGCGCCTCGCAGTATATGTGCAAGGAAAAGCCGCTTTTCACTAATTACGAACACCTTACAATTCCAAAACTCATAAAAATCGGAGATGGGTCAACCATAGAAGCTCATGGCAAAGGATGTGTTTACGTCTCAGATTACAATGGTACAACCTTTCATGAAGTAAATCTACAAGAAGTCCTTTATGTTCCAGATCTGAAAGAAAATTTATTCTCGCAAGGCAAAGCATTAGACAAGGGACTTTCACTAATCTCCAACTCAAAGTGTGCAAAGTTTGTGAACGGGGCGAATAAAGTGGTTGCAGTTGCTTTGCGCTTTGACAAATTATTTAAAATGATTTTTAAATCAAAACCAATAAATAGCCTTGAACGCGATCACTACCAACAATGTTTACTTGCAAAAAGTGATGCTGATTTAATGTGGTGGCACCAAACGTTGGCACATCAAAACTTTCGCCATGTAAAAGATATTCTTCAACGAAATAACATCATGATTAAAGAATGCGAGAAATTCTGTTCATCTTGTGTGCAGGGAAAACACCTCCGAGATCCCTTTCCATCAAGCAATTCACGAGCAGATAAAGTTGGCGCACTAATACATATGGATTTGTGCGGCCAAATGGAGGAACCATCCCTTAACAACTCAAGATACATTTTTCTTTTAAAAGATGACAGCAGCTCATTTAAAACTGTATTCTTCTTGAAAAACAAATCCGAGGTATATTAGAGGCTAAAGGAATTTATACATTTAGTAAAAAATCAAAATGAAATGTCGATAAAAACTATCAGGAGCGACAACGGAGGAGAGTTCATCAATCAACAAGTTGACAATCTACTTAAAGAACACGGTATAACACATCAAACAACAGTGCCATATACAGCAAAATGGGCGGGCTGAAAGAGAGTTCCGAACGATCATTGAAACTGTGCGGTCGATGTTAGCAGAGAAAAATTTACCAAAAAAACTTTGGGCTGAGGCAGCAAACACAGCTGTGTATATTTTCAACCGAACAGGAGTCAGTCCAGTTGCAAACAAGACGCCGTTCGAAGTATGGAACAAGAAGAATTTTGACATCAAATCCCTGACAGGTGCATTTGGGGCTGAGGTGTGGGCATATGTTCACAAGGAAAAGAGGCTGAAACTGGACATGAAAAGCAAACAGGGATTATTTGTTGGTTACTGCGATAATGTGAAAGGCTACAAAGTGTACTATCCAGAAGAAAACAAAGTTTGCATCGAAAGGGAAATTATATTTTCCCCCAAGAAATCTCATATCAATGAGGAGGTTTTGTCGGAGAAATTTATAAGCTTATACTTGGAGGACATGGAAGATGATGAAGAAAACGAAGTAGAGTTACAGCAAGAGATCAATAAAGATTCACCATCAGATTCACCACTACAAACTCAAAACATCTGTGAATCAGAACAGGCAGCAGACAATCACAATCAGACTATTTGCGAAGATGCACCAAACAATCAACGGAGTTCTCGATTGCGACCTTCTAATTCACTGAGACAACCAAAACAATTTGATGATTATGACTTGAGTTACTTTAGTATTGATGCAGACGAGCCAACGACGTATGATGATCTACTTAAAGGGCAGGAATGCGGGTAACTGGCGGCAGGCTGTGGACGAGGAGATGAAAGCATTAATAGAAAACGATACATGGCAATTGGTAGAAAAACCAGGTAAATTTGAGACAGTAGATAGTAAATGGATTTTTAAAATAAAAAGAGACCAAGATGGCAAGGTTAGTAGATTTAAATGTAGGTTAGTAGCCAGAGGGTACCAACAAAGTGTGATGGATGAAGTTTATGCTCCCGTAGTTAAAATAGGCACAATAAAAACTTTATTAGGTGTATGTGCAAACAAAAATTGGCCAGTATATCAGATGGACGTATGCAATGCTTTCCTTCATGGGGAAATTGATGAGAAATTATATATGTTCTTGCCGAAAAGTCACCAGCCACAGGGTGGGTTAGTGTGTAAATTAAAGAAGGCAATTTATGGGCTTAATAAGGCACCTTTGTATTGGTGTAAGAAGTTTGATAGTTTCATGTTCGCTGAAGGATATGTAAAAAGTAAATGCGATAATTGTTTATATTACAGAATAGTAGATAATATTTGTGTTTATATTATTATTTTCGTTGATGACATACTTTTGTGCGGTTCATGTAGTGTTGAAATTAAAAAGATGAAAAATAGTTTGGAGAGGGCATTTAAAATGAAAGATTTAGACCTACTTACTCTTTATTTAGGTATCCATGTGCAACAGGAGATAGGCAGTAGAAATATAACTTTAAGTCAAAGAAATTATTTGGAAAATGTTTTGCGAAAATTTAACATGTATGACTGTAAGCCAGTAGCCACTCCAATGGACAATGTTTTTGACTAAAATCTTTTGAAAAGAGAAAAATCTGAAAGCAACGAAATTGAAACCAAATGCAGGCAGATAATAGGTTCTATAATGTATGCTATGATAGGAACCAGACCAGATTTATGCGCAAGCATTAGTTTACTATCTAGGTTTCAAAATTGTGCTAGTGAGGAGTTGTTTATATCTTTAAAAAGGGTACTTCGCTATATCAAAGGGACTATTAACTTAAAACTAGTATTCTAACACCAATCCGATTATAGGTTTCGCTGATGCTGATTGGGGGGGTGATACAATTGACCGTAGGTCAACAAGTGGTTATTGCTTTTGGATATTTGGATGCATGGTTTCATGGGCTTCCAAGAAACAAAGCACTGTCGCCCTCTCAACAACAGAAGCGGAATACATAGCCTTATGTTTAAGTGTTAGTGAAGCATGCTGGTCTAGGAATTTATTACTTGAATTGAATCTCATAAATGAAAATTGTAAAGTTATAATACATGAAGACAACCAATCCACTATTCGTTCATGCAATTCTCACGAGCAACTTAAAAGAATGAAACATTTAGATATTAAGTATCATTTTGTAAAAGAAAGAATAAGAGATGGAATTATTGAGTTAAAATATGTTTCAACAAGTGACTAATTGGCCGATATTTTTACAAAGCCTCTCAACAAAAATTGTTTTCAAAAATTAAGAGATGTAATGCTAATTTCTTAAATTTTTAAGTTAAAAATAAAAGAAAAATAAGTTATTTGTTCAATGAATTAAAACTAAATGTAAAGATATTTTTTCGGTTAGTTAAATATTGTTTAATTGATTTGAATTAAGTACATATACATGATAACTAAGAATATATGTATATATATAAAAATAAGACACGATGTTAACAGAAAGTTTATAAAAATGTAAAATATTAATATATATGTAAGAAAATTTTGATTGAGGGTGGGTAAAATAAATTGTGATCGATTGACCGCAATCAAAATTGTCTGACATCTGGCATCACTGCACAATGGCAGTCATCTATTATTCATTTTGCCTTATATTCTTTCATCATTCATTTGTCCTTCTTCTTTTTCTTATGCCAATGGATAACGGACCGTTTTGAAGAGCTAGTTTTTGTGTGCTAATAAAAATCTTATTATTACTTTAAAATTGAGTTTTATTGAAGAATATAAAATTTAATATTAACCCTAAAACAATTCACTTCTATTCATCGACACGAGATGAAATTACAAAAACAACAATGTAAACAAATGGGTTTTGGGGGATGGAACGTACAAAAGATTCCAATCTCTGCCATCAATTAATGTTCGTCAAAGTGCTGTAGTTTTATTATTTGACGTACCTACCCAATCGCAACGTAATATTTAACACGTAATGTGTGATACCTCACGTAATACTTACGTTTTTAATTTACCCTACCGCCGGCATAGATATTTACACCTACAAAACACTTCTATTTTTACTTTTATGGTGCAGAGGCTTGGATTCGATCCCTATAAAGCAAGGCGGGCACATGCAACTTTTAATTTCGAAACAGTTTGTTTGGTTTCTAAAGTGAATAGAAACCAGACTATTTCGAAACTAGAAGTTGCCTGTGCGCGCCTAGTCTAATAGAACTTCGTCGTGACTACGTTAGTAGGAATCATTAGCAATTTGTTTAATGAGAAACTGAGCAAAAAATATTTTGTTTTTGTATTATTAAAAATTCATATTTCTAACCATGTTTAATTTTATTTTTCAGCAGAATCGGCAAAATATCGAAACTTATGTGATGCTATTAATTCTCCAGCAAAAATCTACGACGAAATGCAATTTCCACCGGTAACACCAGTGCTGAATTGACAAGGAAATTTTAAATAAATGCTTCAACCTTATTCTGAGTTTCAAAAGAAATTATTTCATCTTAAATTTACCTTCGCTAAAGCCGAGTATACAGTTCTTTTGAACAAAAAAAAACATAAGTGGTAAGAATTTTTTTTTTTCGGAAGAAAAAAAATCTGAGTTGAAATAAAAAAATTGTATTCGTTGTCCTCTTTTTTCCACAAAACTATGTCACCAACATTGTTTTGCGCGAAAAATTTCCGTGGTGAATATAATTTTTTTCGACAGGTTTGGTTCACAGTTCGATAATAAAATTTTAAACGTCAAAAAATTTTTTTTGCGATAAAATCACTCCCATAAGAAGTACATGTATTTTTTTTTCGAGGAGGAACTGTATACTAGGCTTAAAGGTTCGAGAACTATTGGAATCTTTGCCCTAATAAATAATATTTTAGCTTGAGTAATGAGTATGTACTTACTTTTTTTTAAAAAAGGTAATTTAAAATTCCGCATGAATCTTCAGTTCTTGTCAGAACTCCGTGGAGGTAAGACCTCTTCGTTAAGGAGATATTTAGTTCTAAAGGTTTTGGGTCAAACGCTTAAAACGTCATTTAAGCGTTGAAAAAAAATGTCCTAAAACTTAAAAAAAAATTTTGTTTACGCTTAAAATGGAGGGGTTTTTTTTATTTCATTTGCTTACAATGCAATTTTAAACCCAAAAATTGTTAAAACGCTTAAAACGCTTTTTAAAAAAAGATTATTAGGAAAAATTCCTAATAAGCTTAAAACCATATCTCTTCAGCGATTTGCTGGAGGAGGGCTTACCTCCATGGAGTTCTAATAAGAATTGATTTTATTGAACAATTATTATTTACTATTTGTCTAACGCTAGTTATCTTAAAGTATACATTGATTATTAAAATTATGTTGGCACAATAGGGGCCTGACATTTAGCATTGATCGTTTTTGCTTAATTTATATTTAATTGTCATTCTATCTATTTTTAAACTTAATCTAATGTCAGCTTCACGTCTCGGATTGTTCAGTTCCGGTTATCGTTCTGGTGGTTAGGTGATGGGTAGGTAAGGCATGGTGTCCGCTAACGGGAAATTCAGGAAACACAATTTTGGCCAGGGAAAGTCAGGCAATTTGAAAAGCGGTCAGGGAATTTTTTTTTGTATCATTTTTTTAAAAATTTGCTGAACTCTTTTCATTTTTTAACATAAGAAACTTTTTCCTGACCGAACATTTCGTTAAGATGACATCTCTGTTCAAAATTATTTATTTCATATCTTTTGCCATACCTGCAGCCTGTTGAAAACCTCAAAAGAAATTTTAAAGACATCGGAATTTGAACCTTTTTTAACAAAATATCAAGGCGAAAAACCTTTAGTATTTTGCTTATATGAAGATTTACTTATATTGATAGAAAACTTACTATCACGCATAGTAATAAAATCATTAACGATTGCACGAAAGCGATCTCAACTATTGGCAATTGATCTGTCTCTTGATTCCAATTTATTGGAAGTACAAAACGTTGAGATTGGTTTTAAGACCAATAAGTTGATTATAAAAAAAAAATAAAAGGTAGGTATTACAGGAGAAAAGGAAATTTTAATTTTAAACTGGAATGCCGCAAATAAATTATTACTATAGTCTCCAAAAAAAAAGAAAGAAGTCCGTTGAGGTATGATCTCGTAGCGAACTTATCGAGTTTAAACCCCAGAAATATTTTAAAAAGCAATAATATTTATACAAAGAGACTTCAAAACCTGCTTCATAATCTCTATGATTCTAATCGTATAGACTATGAATGCGTGGAGAGGGCAAAGAAACAGTACGTAAATGCGTGTACAGATGCAACAACGATTTTTAATAATAAATACAAAGACTGTTTGAATGAAACAACCCAAAGAGTTGATCATTTTTATTTCAATAATTTGAGCAAGAACCAAAATTGTAAGGATTTATGGAAAATAACAAAAATGGTTTTAATATCATCGCATGGTAATGCATCCGTTGAGAGTGGTTTTTCTATTAACACTGGAGTACACGCATGGCCTACTATAGTAGACCACAGTAACTGTTTTGTTCATAACTTAACGGTTTTTATGTAAGAGCGGTGTCATTTTAAATAAGCCCTCTCAACTAAATTTGTCAACAGTTTAATAGTTAAGTGCCAAAGTCAGCTCTCTACCATAGTAGTCCTCGCGAGTGTTTGTGTACCAAATTAACGTTATCTATTTGTACTCTTTTTCAAATTTACAAGGCTAATTTGTTGAGTTTTTTTTTAAGATAAAAACTTTTTTATAATTAGTAATTCAGGCCTGGGATGCTTTCAGGTACATCTGAATAGACACACCACGATCTGACACCAAAGATGGAACGATTTGGAAGATGCGCTTATTGTACCAGGGCCCGAAACAGATCAACAAAAAAATGGTGCAAGATTTGCAACAGGTGGATTTATCACGATCACCAGGCTGTAGTGTGTTTTCAATGATATGAAATTTGATTTTTTTTTAATTGTTATAAGTTAACAAAAAAAATATGAAACATTGTTCTCTAATAAGCCATTTTGGTTATTTTTTTTATTAAAAAGTATTTTTTACTAAATGAAGTTGCTAATATTTTTGAATGAAAGTTATTAAATGTTTAAGACATAAACAGCCAAATTTATAAACGCATTATAGCGAGTGCATAAAGTTATACACTTCTTATAATGCCTCTAAACGCGAAAAACGTATTTGAAGCGTTTGGAAGATGAAGGTTCTAAGTGACATTATTGGAAATTTTCATTTTTTCTTGCCGATGGAGATCTTATTCGAAAACTGAAATTTCTGTATCATCTGCTCGTCTGTATCGGATCTAGATTCCTATTTACCAAAGAGATGAAGGTGCTATAAGCAAGTGTCTTTTAAAAAAACTTTGTTGAAGATGGTGTTAAACGCACTTAAGCCCTTCATTATATGAAAAACGAATTATATTTGAACGTTTCATTTCTAACATGAAGGTGCTATGTATGCAATTATTACTTTCATTCTTTCATACAAAATTTATTTTCATTTATTTGAGATTAAAGTATTGTTTCCAATAGGAAACAACATCGTATCCAATACTTTACACCGTGCAGGCACAACGCACGAGCGACACAGGTGTCGTAGTAAGAGTTCTAGGCAGGCAGGTTTGGCAATTTATCTTAAAACGAGAGATATTATTTAAAGTTTTGCGGTGAACCTAATATTTATTTTTCGGTTTTCTTATACACTTGGCCAGTTTCACAAAGTGTTTCCCCTATCGACTTTTTCGGATAGTTAATATTGGTTTTGCCCTTTTCAATTTCGCAAAAATTTTATAATAATCTGGTATGGCCTGGTTCACACGGCAATGCACCGCACGTGCACAGCTACAGTTGTTATCAACATGCAAAATCATTTTCGAACCTTGAATGAACTTCAGAAAAAACTAAACGGGAAAAATTCATCAAAAAACGTATAAAATGAAAAAGTTCAATTCAGGGATTCTATAAAGTGGATTCGAGTGGAAGAGTATGGTTCCTTTCTTTACAAAGAATGCTACGAGGAGTCTACACCTACACCGAGGAGTCTACACCTACACCGAGGAGTCTACACCTTTTAGTAAAGTTATAATAGCAAAAACCAATAACCGCCCCAACGAAAATCAAGATTTTATGCCAAGGGAGAATAAAATCAAACAGCTTTCTGCGGAAAAATTAAAAATCTAAAAGATCAGATCAGAATTCATCCCAGTAGAACATCAATGGTTCCATTCAAATGCATTTTCAGCAGGTCCTAAGGGAAAAAAAGAAAAAAAAAAAACTGTCAAAAAACAAATAATTATAGGAGTCAAATTTGTCACTTAAGACCTTTATGCAAAAACTAATTAAGTTTGTGGATAAAAATTTTAAGTACACAAAACTGTAAATATCTCCAAAGTTCTTTGTTTTCAATAAATAGGATTATTAAATTTAAAAGCAATTGAGTTGTATTAACTTAAAATTGGCCTTATGAAATGTTTATTATTTTTATGAAAAAAGTTACAGGTAAAAAACTTTAAATGCTGATTACTCAGAACTTTGAAAATGTCGCTTAGCACCTTCATCTTCCAAACGCTTCATTTATAAAACTGCATGCAACGTTGAATAGAGCCATTATAAGCTAAACGCGTTTGAGGGTTGAATAGTCCTTGTATTATTAGGATATTTTAGTACCGAAATGTCACTTTGACTCAGACACAACAAAATAATACACATGTAGATATTAGGGTAGCGCTTATTTTGGCAATGTTTAGATTACTTTTTTGTCCCCCCCTAAAAATTATTATTATGTACCTGTGCAATGTACACACAAACACGTTGTACACTTTTTTAAAGCGACTACCGTAGTAACGCCAAAGGTTTAATTAAAGGGATTGAATCCCAGCCTCTTTGCACCTTAAGCCTAGTACATACTTGTGAATCATGTCGTGAATCCATACAAATTTGCATTTTTGTTCACCCGTGAGCGTGCTCGTGAAGCCATGACAAAAAGTGGAGAGTTTGCGTTCACGAGCGGTGAACCATATTCACGCGCAAAATGTACGGGAACTCTTTGATTTTTGATGTAGCTTTGACAATTTGACCCTAAAAGCTGCAAAAGCCAAGCAAATTGTGTCAAAAATTCACTTTCTCCACTGATGGTTGTTCACTTCACGAGAAAGTATGTACTAGGCTTTAATAGAACTTCAAATGAGTTCCAAATTTAGAGATTTTTGATCACTTTCAGGAGAGGACTAAGAATAATTTTAGACATTGCGAACAAAAGAGCCACCCTAATAGATATATTTTCTTTTCAATACAAACACCACCGTGTAGAGTGGATGAAATACACAATTCTTTTAATTAGGCCTATTCGGCGAGATCTTTTATTCTGCTATTCTGCTATGATTTTCCATACAAAAGTGTGAGCTGTCAAAAAATATTTTATAAATTATAATTTTGGTATTCGGCATGCCAAATCTGTTATGAAATCTGCTATCCAGGATCTGTTATGAACTATCAAAAATTCGAACATGTCAAAAAATATTTTACAAACCGCAATTTTCGTATTCAGCATGTCAAAATCTTTTATAAAATCTTTTACAAATCATAAAAGAATAAAAGATACATTTGGGTGACTTTTATCATAAAAGAACAACTGAAAATGGATACTTATAACATAAAAGACACATTTTTGTGACTTTTATCATAAAAGATTTTAATTTATTTAATAAAACAAAACATCTCATTAATTCGGGGCGACACCTGACCACCACCAAAGTTATTCAACCATCTCCAGCTCTTATCCTCCCGCTAAACAGAATACCGAAATACCAACAAATATTCGTGCAAATCGTCAGGCATGAATCGAAAACACCGATACAATTGAAGCGAAGAAACTCGGTCTGATTGAATTACATCCCGACGTGTTTGCCACGAGTTGATGTTATCCAAGTTGAGTTGATGTTATCCAAGAGAACATGGAATGACAACGAAAGTATCGTTACGTAAGTTTTGCTCATACGAATCGCGTTCGGAGGTGCGTGGTGGTAGCCGTAAGCCATGGCCACAAAAGGGTGGTGGACGTGTCCGACATTCATCCATTCGTGCACCGCCCATGAACCACAATCCCCAATAACTGACTTTTATATGTTGCCATTCTATAAGCGAGTAATGGGCTTGACTTCGACTTTGTCAGTGAAACTGGCTCAAGACGACTTGCATGTTGTCCAGGATCTGGAAATCCCCAGCCGTGATCCTGAGTTCATTAAGGGCTTGATCAAAGAACGCAATTGGGGTCCATCTGTCTTGGTTGTTGACAAGTAAGTATCAATTTTGAGTCAAAAATAGTTTCCAAAATTGAAATTCTTTTTTTCCAGTAACGATATCTTCTCCGAAAACTTCTGCTATGCCACCATATGACATTGGCTACGTCAACCTTATACTAGTGTACGGTTTAAATACTTAATCCATGCTCAAGCACGACACTTTGGTCCTCACTGTTGGAGTTGTCAAACAAATTGTCGATCGCATCCTCTAGCAACTCACTCGAAGATGAGATAAAAACAATTATTTCTAAGATTAGATAATATAAGATCTCTTTCCTACTTGGGGAAGTGTACACTCCATTCACCGGCATCAGAGAACCATTCAAATATCTCGAAAGCCTCCGCCCGGGATCTGTAACACTGGGGCGAGATCAAATGAATGACAGCCCAGGTTATCTACTTACTTTTGGCGGCTTGTCTTTATACACGAAGAAATACTTGTTCATGATGTCACTCTTCTTCTTTCCATCGTTATCGAAGAAAGATTTTTCTGGGTAAAAATCTACCATTTCGCCAGGATCTTGTTCTTTGGGATTATCCAATATGAAGCCAGAATCGAAATGTTTGTGCTCGAATCGATTACTTTTGCTCGTATAAGTTGTTGTTGATGTTGATATCTGTCCAATTGCACTGGATCTAAGGTTTCTCCAATATAAACAAACTATATTTACAAATACAAATTCAAAAAATTAATTTCAATTCGCGAACAACCACTTCTATTTATGTGTCAGCAATGAATTTTTTTTAGAACAGCTGATTGACAACAGATTTTAGTTCTATAAGAAGTTTTTTTTAATAATACAAATTCTATATACTTTACTACTGAAATACATCAGCCAAGTAGAAGACTTAGTACTATTTTAATGGACTTTGTTGAATTATTGATTCAAAATAGCTTTTAACGGCCTTTAAGTCCTACAAAAATTGGCGTTTCGTCCCGGCGATCTCACTTGGACTCATCAGTTGACTATAGTGAGGGCCTTTGTCAATACTCAATTTTTGCTAAGTTCAGTTCATCTTACATAGATTTCTTGACGAATACCTAGTGTAAACTATATCCAACAAGACTAGAATTCCTAATCATTAAATTGGAAGTTTTTGTTTTTAGCCCAGGGCCTGGCTAGTTATATAAGAAGGTTTTTTTAATAATACAAATTCTATATACTTTACTACTGAAATACATCAGCCAAGTAGAAGACTTAGCACTATTTTAATGGACTTTGTTGAATTATTGATTCAAAATAGCTTTTAACGGCCTTTAAGTCCTACAAAAATTGGCGTTTCGTCCCGGCGATCTCACTTGGACTCATCAGTTGACTATAGTGAGGGCCTTTGTCAATACGCAGTTTTTGCTAAGTTCAGTTCATCTTACATAGATTTCTTGACGAATACCTAGTGTGAACTATATCCAACAAGACTAGAATTCCTAATCATTAAATTGGAAGATTTTAGTTCTGTTTGCTTGCATATTTCGTTTTCGAAGTATCTTAACAGAATCGAACTTCTGAATACCAACTATAAAAAATTTTCTATGGTGAAAATCTTTTATGATTCATAGCAAAAAAATCATAGCAGAATAACAGATGTGGAAGAATAGGCCTAAATGAATCAATAAACATGAATTTTTTGTTCCAAAATATTTTACTTTATTAACAAACAACACAAAAGCCACACAAATAACAATAATCTGAATAATATTAGGGGAAAATAAAAAGAATCCAATCGGCCGCGCAAGAGAATTGTTTTGTTTTTTTATGAACAAGACTGATTTGTCAGTTTTGGGAGTAAAACGTAATAGATTTCCTCTGTTTGGTAATTTATTTGACACAAGTAGGGTTACCAGCTCTAAAATCAGCAAAGCGTGACACTAAAGAAAGAAAAGCCTGATTTTTGAGAAAAACGCCTGACAAATAAAAAACTTTTTTTTTTCCTTTTTGAAACTTCTTTTGTTTATAAATAAAATGAAAGCGTTTAAGAAAAAAACCGCAAGGGATCTGGGACTTGATGTTGACTTAAAATTAGTTAAACCGAAAATGTATTTCAATGACCAAGAGTCGACCATTTAATTAAATAAATCAATAAAGAAAGTTCAAAATAAGCAAAGTATTTCCTTCTATTTTAAAAACTACGATTTAAGGACCCCCAACACCAACGCGAATTTTTTGCCACGTAAGTTTTGCAATGGTGTGGGGGAACTTTTATCTGAATTTGTTTAAGAATCATTTTTGATTGAATTCAAATGTTCATAACTTTTGATCTGAGGTGAGTTGTCCTTTTAAGAAATTGCAAAACTAGGACAACATTTCAAATGTAAAAAATGTTATTTAGTAGTAGGATATTTACATAAAAATACGAACAATCCCTGAAAAGTTCATGCTTTTAGCACCAAAATTCAAAGTTATACAGCTTTTAACATTTGATACAAATTACGATTTTCAAAGACTTTCAAGCTAAATTATTGAAAAAGCGCTGGTAGCGAGATCTAAATGCTGTTAGATTTTGAATTATTTTTTCTAATTTTTTTGGTTTCAATCTAAGCTTCATAATTTCGTCCGGTCCCGGTTGAATTTCGAGAAAGGTATTTTTCTCAATCACCCTATTTCACAACTTCTTGTCTATTTCTAAAAAGTGACATCAAAAATAAATATATTCACTGCGTTTTACAAGCATTTCGATTTGAAAGCATTCAGTAAACGTTTTTCTTCTAACGATTATATTTTGTGCGATAATTGTAAAAAAGCCTGACAAAAGACGAAACCTGGCCAAAGCCTGATTGGACATTAAAAGCCGGACGAAATCCTGACGGATGGTAAGCCTTGACACAAGCCCTATATAACTATACACTGCAGGGAAATGTTTTATAAATGGGAATTTTTGCAACGTTACATAGTGGCTACATAAATCCTTATGCAGTGAATAATTATTCATTTGTTTAGCGAAATCTAATAAATGAGACTGTAAATGAATATAATATTTAAATATTTGTTTCATTTAAATCTTTATAAACTTAAAAATTAATGGCATTTTTAAATGGTCTACCATAGTAGACCACGCGTGCATCGGTGTAAAAAATAGGGCGCATGTACTCCAGTGTTAACAAGACTCTTTTAGTGGAAAACCTCCTTGAAGTCTGTTGTTGCTCAACGGCGAGTTTTAGATCGAGTTTTAGATCGAAATGTTTGTGCTCGAATCGATTACTTTTGCTCGTATAAGTTGTTGTTGATGTTGATATCTGTCCAATTGCACTGGATCTAAGGTTTCTCCAATATAAACAAACTATATTTACAAATACAAATTCAAAAAATTAATTTCAATTCGCGAACAACCACTTCTATTTATGTGTCAGCAATGAATTTTTTTTAGAACAGCTGATTGACAACAGATTTTAGTTCTATAAGAAGTTTTTTTTAATAATACAAATTCTATATACTTTACTACTGAAATACATCAGCCAAGTAGAAGACTTAGTACTATTTTAATGGACTTTGTTGAATTATTGATTCAAAATAGCTTTTAACGGCCTTTAAGTCCTACAAAAATTGGCGTTTCGTCCCGGCGATCTCACTTGGACTCATCAGTTGACTATAGTGAGGGCCTTTGTCAATACGCAATTTTTGCTAAGTTCAGTTCATCTTACATAGATTTCTTGACGAATACCTAGTGTAAACTATATCCAACAAGACTAGAATTCCTAATCATTAAATTGGAAGTTTTTGTTTTTAGCCCAGGGCCTGGCTAGTTATATAAGAAGGTTTTTTTAATAATACAAATTCTATATACTTTACTACTGAAATACATCAGCCAAGTAGAAGACTTAGCACTATTTTAATGGACTTTGTTGAATTATTGATTCAAAATAGCTTTTAACGGCCTTTAAGTCCTACAAAAATTGGCGTTTCGTCCCGGCGATCTCACTTGGACTCATCAGTTGACTATAGTGAGGGCCTTTGTCAATACGCAATTTTTGCTAAGTTCAGTTCATCTTACATAGATTTCTTGACGAATACCTAGTGTGAACTATATCCAACAAGACTAGAATTCCTAATCATTAAATTGGAAGATTTTAGTTCTGTTCGCTTGCATATTTCGTTTTCGAAGTATCTTAACAGAATCGAACTTCTGAATACCAACTATAAAAAATTTTCTATGGTGAAAATCTTTTATGATTCATAGCAAAAAAATCATAGCAGAATAACAGATGTGGAAGAATAGGCCTAAATGAATCAATAAACATGAATTTTTTGTTCCAAAATATTTTACTTTATTAACAAACAACACAAAAGCCACACAAATAACAATAATCTGAATAATATTAGGGGAAAATAAAAAGAATCCAATCGGCCGCGCAAGAGAATTGTTTTGTTTTTTTATGAACAAGACTGATTTGTCAGTTTTGGGAGTAAAACGTAATAGATTTCCTCTGTTTGGTAATTTATTTGACACAAGTAGGGTTACCAGCTCTAAAATCAGCAAAGCGTGACACTAAAGAAAGAAAAGCCTGATTTTTGAGAAAAACGCCTGACAAATAAAAAACTTTTTTTTTTCCTTTTTGAAACTTCTTTTGTTTATAAATAAAATGAAAGCGTTTAAGAAAAAAACCGCAAGGGATCTGGGACTTGATGTTGACTTAAAATTAGTTAAACCGAAAATGTATTTCAATGACCAAGAGTCGACCATTTAATTAAATAAATCAATAAAGAAAGTTCAAAATAAGCAAAGTATTTCCTTCTATTTTAAAAACTACGATTTAAGGACCCCCAACACCAACGCGAATTTTTTGCCACGTAAGTTTTGCAATGGTGTGGGGGAACTTTTATCTGAATTTGTTTAAGAATCATTTTTGATTGAATTCAAATGTTCATAACTTTTGATCTGAGGTGAGTTGTCCTTTTAAGAAATTGCAAAACTAGGACAACATTTCAAATGTAAAAAATGTTATTTAGTAGTAGGATATTTACATAAAAATACGAACAATCCCTGAAAAGTTCATGCTTTTAGCACCAAAATTCAAAGTTATACAGCTTTTAACATTTGATACAAATTACGATTTTCAAAGACTTTCAAGCTAAATTATTGAAAAAGCGCTGGTAGCGAGATCTAAATGCTGTTAGATTTTGAATTATTTTTTCTAATTTTTTTGGTTTCAATCTAAGCTTCATAATTTCGTCCGGTCCCGGTTGAATTTCGAGAAAGGTATTTTTCTCAATCACCCTATTTCACAACTTCTTGTCTATTTCTAAAAAGTGACATCAAAAATAAATATATTCACTGCGTTTTACAAGCATTTCGATTTGAAAGCATTCAGTAAACGTTTTTCTTCTAACGATTATATTTTGTGCGATAATTGTAAAAAAGCCTGACAAAAGACGAAACCTGGCCAAAGCCTGATTGGACATTAAAAGCCGGACGAAATCCTGACGGATGGTAAGCCTTGACACAAGCCCTATATAACTATACACTGCAGGGAAATGTTTTATAAATGGGAATTTTTGCAACGTTACATAGTGGCTACATAAATCCTTATGCAGTGAATAATTATTCATTTGTTTAGCGAAATCTAATAAATGAGACTGTAAATGAATATAATATTTAAATATTTGTTTCATTTAAATCTTTATAAACTTAAAAATTAATGGCATTTTTAAATGGTCTACCATAGTAGACCACGCGTGCATCGGTGTAAAAAATAGGGCGCATGTACTCCAGTGTTAACAAGACTCTTTTAGTGGAAAACCTCCTTGAAGTCTGTTGTTGCTCAACGGCGAGTTTTAGATCGAGTTTTAGATCGAAATGTTTGTGCTCGAATCGATTACTTTTGCTCGTATAAGTTGTTGTTGATGTTGATATCTGTCCAATTGCACTGGATCTAAGGTTTCTCCAATATAAACAAACTATATTTACAAATACAAATTCAAAAAATTAATTTCAATTCGCGAACAACCACTTCTATTTATGTGTCAGCAATGAATTTTTTTTAGAACAGCTGATTGACAACAGATTTTAGTTCTATAAGAAGTTTTTTTTAATAATACAAATTCTATATACTTTACTACTGAAATACATCAGCCAAGTAGAAGACTTAGTACTATTTTAATGGACTTTGTTGAATTATTGATTCAAAATAGCTTTTAACGGCCTTTAAGTCCTACAAAAATTGGCGTTTCGTCCCGGCGATCTCACTTGGACTCATCAGTTGACTATAGTGAGGGCCTTTGTCAATACGCAATTTTTGCTAAGTTCAGTTCATCTTACATAGATTTCTTGACGAATACCTAGTGTAAACTATATCCAACAAGACTAGAATTCCTAATCATTAAATTGGAAGTTTTTGTTTTTAGCCCAGGGCCTGGCTAGTTATATAAGAAGGTTTTTTTAATAATACAAATTCTATATACTTTACTACTGAAATACATCAGCCAAGTAGAAGACTTAGCACTATTTTAATGGACTTTGTTGAATTATTGATTCAAAATAGCTTTTAACGGCCTTTAAGTCCTACAAAAATTGGCGTTTCGTCCCGGCGATCTCACTTGGACTCATCAGTTGACTATAGTGAGGGCCTTTGTCAATACGCAATTTTTGCTAAGTTCAGTTCATCTTACATAGATTTCTTGACGAATACCTAGTGTGAACTATATCCAACAAGACTAGAATTCCTAATCATTAAATTGGAAGATTTTAGTTCTGTTTGCTTGCATATTTCGTTTTCGAAGTATCTTAACAGAATCGAACTTCTGAATACCAACTATAAAAAATTTTCTATGGTGAAAATCTTTTATGATTCATAGCAAAAAAATCATAGCAGAATAACAGATGTGGAAGAATAGGCCTAAATGAATCAATCAACATGAATTTTTTGTTCCAAAATATTTTACTTTATTAACAAACAACACAAAAGCCACACAAATAACAATAATCTGAATAATATTAGGGGAAAATAAAAAGAATCCAATCGGCCGCGCAAGAGAATTGTTTTGTTTTTTTATGAACAAGACTGATTTGTCAGTTTTGGGAGTAAAACGTAATAGATTTCCTCTGTTTGGTACTTTATTTGACACAAGTAGGGTTACCAGCTCTAAAATCAGCAAAGCGTGACACTAAAGAAAGAAAAGCCTGATTTTTGAGAAAAACGCCTGACAAATAAAAAACTTTTTTTTTTCCTTTTTGAAACTTCTTTTGTTTATAAATAAAATGAAAGCGTTTAAGAAAAAAACCGCAAGGGATCTGGGACTTGATGTTGACTTAAAATTAGTTAAACCGAAAATGTATTTCAATGACCAAGAGTCGACCATTTAATTAAATAAATCAATAAAGAAAGTTCAAAATAAGCAAAGTATTTCCTTCTATTTTAAAAACTACGATTTAAGGACCCCCAACACCAACGCGAATTTTTTGCCACGTAAGTTTTGCAATGGTGTGGGGGAACTTTTATCTGAATTTGTTTAAGAATCATTTTTGATTGAATTCAAATGTTCATAACTTTTGATCTGAGGTGAGTTGTCCTTTTAAGAAATTGCAAAACTAGGACAACATTTCAAATGTAAAAAATGTTATTTAGTAGTAGGATATTTACATAAAAATACGAACAATCCCTGAAAAGTTCATGCTTTTAGCACCAAAATTCAAAGTTATACAGCTTTTAACATTTGATACAAATTACGATTTTCAAAGACTTTCAAGCTAAATTATTGAAAAAGCGCTGGTAGCGAGATCTAAATGCTGTTACATTTTGAATTATTTTTTCTAATTTTTTTGGTTTCAATCTAAGCTTCATAATTTCGTCCGGTCCCGGTTGAATTTCGAGAAAGGTATTTTTCTCAATCACCCTATTTCACAACTTCTTGTCTATTTCTAAAAAGTGACATCAAAAATAAATATATTCACTGCGTTTTACAAGCATTTCGATTTGAAAGCATTCAGTAAACGTTTTTCTTCTAACGATTATATTTTGTGCGATAATTGTAAAAAAGCCTGACAAAAGACGAAACCTGGCCAAAGCCTGATTGGACATTAAAAGCCGGACGAAATCCTGACGGATGGTAAGCCTTGACACAAGCCCTATATAACTATACACTGCAGGGAAATGTTTTATAAATGGGAATTTTTGCAACGTTACATAGTGGCTACATAAATCCTTATGCAGTGAATAATTATTCATTTGTTTAGCGAAATCTAATAAATGAGACTGTAAATGAATATAATATTTAAATATTTGTTTCATTTAAATCTTTATAAACTTAAAAATTAATGGCATTTTTAAATGGTCTACCATAGTAGACCACGCGTGCATCGGTGTAAAAAATAGGGCGCATGTACTCCAGTGTTAACAAGACTCTTTTAGTGGAAAACCTCCTTGAAGTCTGTTGTTGCTCAACGGCGAGTTTTAGATCGAGTTTTAGATCGAAATGTTTGTGCTCGAATCGATTACTTTTGCTCGTATAAGTTGTTGTTGATGTTGATATCTGTCCAATTGCACTGGATCTAAGGTTTCTCCAATATAAACAAACTATATTTACAAATACAAATTCAAAAAATTAATTTCAATTCGCGAACAACCACTTCTATTTATGTGTCAGCAATGAATTTTTTTTAGAACAGCTGATTGACAACAGATTTTAGTTCTATAAGAAGTTTTTTTTAATAATACAAATTCTATATACTTTACTACTGAAATACATCAGCCAAGTAGAAGACTTAGTACTATTTTAATGGACTTTGTTGAATTATTGATTCAAAATAGCTTTTAACGGCCTTTAAGTCCTACAAAAATTGGCGTTTCGTCCCGGCGATCTCACTTGGACTCATCAGTTGACTATAGTGAGGGCCTTTGTCAATACGCAATTTTTGCTAAGTTCAGTTCATCTTACATAGATTTCTTGACGAATACCTAGTGTAAACTATATCCAACAAGACTAGAATTCCTAATCATTAAATTGGAAGTTTTTGTTTTTAGCCCAGGGCCTGGCTAGTTATATAAGAAGGTTTTTTTAATAATACAAATTCTATATACTTTACTACTGAAATACATCAGCCAAGTAGAAGACTTAGCACTATTTTAATGGACTTTGTTGAATTATTGATTCAAAATAGCTTTTAACGGCCTTTAAGTCCTACAAAAATTGGCGTTTCGTCCCGGCGATCTCACTTGGACTCATCAGTTGACTATAGTGAGGGCCTTTGTCAATACGCAATTTTTGCTAAGTTCAGTTCATCTTACATAGATTTCTTGACGAATACCTAGTGTGAACTATATCCAACAAGACTAGAATTCCTAATCATTAAATTGGAAGATTTTAGTTCTGTTTGCTTGCATATTTCGTTTTCGAAGTATCTTAACAGAATCGAACTTCTGAATACCAACTATAAAAAATTTTCTATGGTGAAAATCTTTTATGATTCATAGCAAAAAAATCATAGCAGAATAACAGATGTGGAAGAATAGGCCTAAATGAATCAATCAACATGAATTTTTTGTTCCAAAATATTTTACTTTATTAACAAACAACACAAAAGCCACACAAATAACAATAATCTGAATAATATTAGGGGAAAATAAAAAGAATCCAATCGGCCGCGCAAGAGAATTGTTTTGTTTTTTTATGAACAAGACTGATTTGTCAGTTTTGGGAGTAAAACGTAATAGATTTCCTCTGTTTGGTACTTTATTTGACACAAGTAGGGTTACCAGCTCTAAAATCAGCAAAGCGTGACACTAAAGAAAGAAAAGCCTGATTTTTGAGAAAAACGCCTGACAAATAAAAAACTTTTTTTTTTTCCTTTTTGAAACTTCTTTTGTTTATAAATAAAATGAAAGCGTTTAAGAAAAAAACCGCAAGGGATCTGGGACTTGATGTTGACTTAAAATTAGTTAAACCGAAAATGTATTTCAATGACCAAGAGTCGACCATTTAATTAAATAAATCAATAAAGAAAGTTCAAAATAAGCAAAGTATTTCCTTCTATTTTAAAAACTACGATTTAAGGACCCCCAACACCAACGCGAATTTTTTGCCACGTAAGTTTTGCAATGGTGTGGGGGAACTTTTATCTGAATTTGTTTAAGAATCATTTTTGATTGAATTCAAATGTTCATAACTTTTGATCTGAGGTGAGTTGTCCTTTTAAGAAATTGCAAAACTAGGACAACATTTCAAATGTAAAAAATGTTATTTAGTAGTAGGATATTTACATAAAAATACGAACAATCCCTGAAAAGTTCATGCTTTTAGCACCAAAATTCAAAGTTATACAGCTTTTAACATTTGATACAAATTACGATTTTCAAAGACTTTCAAGCTAAATTATTGAAAAAGCGCTGGTAGCGAGATCTAAATGCTGTTACATTTTGAATTATTTTTTCTAATTTTTTTGGTTTCAATCTAAGCTTCATAATTTCGTCCGGTCCCGGTTGAATTTCGAGAAAGGTATTTTTCTCAATCACCCTATTTCACAACTTCTTGTCTATTTCTAAAAAGTGACATCAAAAATAAATATATTCACTGCGTTTTACAAGCATTTCGATTTGAAAGCATTCAGTAAACGTTTTTCTTCTAACGATTATATTTTGTGCGATAATTGTAAAAAAGCCTGACAAAAGACGAAACCTGGCCAAAGCCTGATTGGACATTAAAAGCCGGACGAAATCCTGACGGATGGTAAGCCTTGACACAAGCCCTATATAACTATACACTGCAGGGAAATGTTTTATAAATGGGAATTTTTGCAACGTTACATAGTGGCTACATAAATCCTTATGCAGTGAATAATTATTCATTTGTTTAGCGAAATCTAATAAATGAGACTGTAAATGAATATAATATTTAAATATTTGTTTCATTTAAATCTTTATAAACTTAAAAATTAATGGCATTTTTAAATGGTCTACCATAGTAGACCACGCGTGCATCGGTGTAAAAAATAGGGCGCATGTACTCCAGTGTTAACAAGACTCTTTTAGTGGAAAACCTCCTTGAAGTCTGTTGTTGCTCAACGGCGAGTTTTAGATCGAGTTTTAGATCGAAATGTTTGTGCTCGAATCGATTACTTTTGCTCGTATAAGTTGTTGTTGATGTTGATATCTGTCCAATTGCACTGGATCTAAGGTTTCTCCAATATAAACAAACTATATTTACAAATACAAATTCAAAAAATTAATTTCAATTCGCGAACAACCACTTCTATTTATGTGTCAGCAATGAATTTTTTTTAGAACAGCTGATTGACAACAGATTTTAGTTCTATAAGAAGTTTTTTTTAATAATACAAATTCTATATACTTTACTACTGAAATACATCAGCCAAGTAGAAGACTTAGTACTATTTTAATGGACTTTGTTGAATTATTGATTCAAAATAGCTTTTAACGGCCTTTAAGTCCTACAAAAATTGGCGTTTCGTCCCGGCGATCTCACTTGGACTCATCAGTTGACTATAGTGAGGGCCTTTGTCAATACGCAATTTTTGCTAAGTTCAGTTCATCTTACATAGATTTCTTGACGAATACCTAGTGTAAACTATATCCAACGAGACTAGAATTCCTAATCATTAAATTGGAAGTTTTTGTTTTTAGCCCAGGGCCTGGCTAGTTATATAAGAAGGTTTTTTTAATAATACAAATTCTATATACTTTACTACTGAAATACATCAGCCAAGTAGAAGACTTAGCACTATTTTAATGGACTTTGTTGAATTATTGATTCAAAATAGCTTTTAACGGCCTTTAAGTCCTACAAAAATTGGCGTTTCGTCCCGGCGATCTCACTTGGACTCATCAGTTGACTATAGTGAGGGCCTTTGTCAATACGCAATTTTTGCTAAGTTCAGTTCATCTTACATAGATTTCTTGACGAATACCTAGTGTGAACTATATCCAACAAGACTAGAATTCCTAATCATTAAATTGGAAGATTTTAGTTCTGTTTGCTTGCATATTTCGTTTTCGAAGTATCTTAACAGAATCGAACTTCTGAATACCAACTATAAAAAATTTTCTATGGTGAAAATCTTTTATGATTCATAGCAAAAAAATCATAGCAGAATAACAGATGTGGAAGAATAGGCCTAAATGAATCAATCAACATGAATTTTTTGTTCCAAAATATTTTACTTTATTAACAAACAACACAAAAGCCACACAAATAACAATAATCTGAATAATATTAGGGGAAAATAAAAAGAATCCAATCGGCCGCGCAAGAGAATTGTTTTGTTTTTTTATGAACAAGACTGATTTGTCAGTTTTGGGAGTAAAACGTAATAGATTTCCTCTGTTTGGTACTTTATTTGACACAAGTAGGGTTACCAGCTCTAAAATCAGCAAAGCGTGACACTAAAGAAAGAAAAGCCTGATTTTTGAGAAAAACGCCTGACAAATAAAAAACTTTTTTTTTTCCTTTTTGAAACTTCTTTTGTTTATAAATAAAATGAAAGCGTTTAAGAAAAAAACCGCAAGGGATCTGGGACTTGATGTTGACTTAAAATTAGTTAAACCGAAAATGTATTTCAATGACCAAGAGTCGACCATTTAATTAAATAAATCAATAAAGAAAGTTCAAAATAAGCAAAGTATTTCCTTCTATTTTAAAAACTACGATTTAAGGACCCTGTTGTGGACGCCTGGCCACACATTTCATAAGCTAGATTTGGAAGAAAAAATAATAAAATTATTGGATCGAATAATAAAAAAAAATGACCAAATTACTTACCAAATTGAAATCGAACCTCGCCGCCTGATGTCTCGTCCTAAAATGAATGAAAAGGAAAGTTAACTCTCCTAACCAAAGATAATCAAGATATACTTAAGAAACCCAACTGTCATTGTGGTTTGCGTATGGCTACTCAAAACAGCTGACGCACCACATTGTAGATGTATGTGTAGTAGATTCACGAGATTGTCGAAGTATGTGTGTAGTTATGATTTTACTTCTTTGTCTCACATTTTAAGTTTGTTTTCCGTTTCATGTGACTAGTTGTGGATATAAAAATGCAAGTGCATTAGTTCTTCGTTATTTGTAGAGTTTCTAAGTGTGAAAAGTTTATGGAACTCTATAAAAGGCGTGTTCCACAGAAAGTATAACGACCCTCTTCTCAAGCATTCACCATGAGTTTAGATGGCGAAACTGTCATTTATTTTTTTTATGAGAAATTGATTTTATAATTAAAAGGAAAAACCGTCCAGAAAATAGGTTTGGTTTTCTTAGTATGAAACCTTTTAAGAAAGGTCCTGATGAAACCAAGGTATTAACTTTTTTTTGTTGCTAGCGCCCTCTATTGGGCAGAATTTATGAAATTGTGAGTTGACGTTTCTGAAATGTCACAAAAAGAGGGGAAATAAAGTAGGTTCACCACTATATAGAAACCTTTAAAAACCAAAAACAAAAATATGGTAAATGACTAGCGGATGATCTGGATCGGATGATATTCAAATGATGTGGGAGGAAGAATTATGAAAAAGGTGGTATGTTCCAAACTGAAAACCACGTCATTCAGCTAGCCATATATGTAGATCATACCTATGTGGTAAAATTTCTCTACCGGTTGAACAGACAAGACGTCTTAATGAAAACCGTTCAATTTGAATTTTTATAATTGAATTTTTCAAAGTCAAAGTTTTTTTTTCTTGAACGGATAAAAGTTTGTTCCAGTTGTTAACCCATACTTACCGAGTACGTTTTTTTTGTTGTTAAACTCTTGTCTTTTGAAGATTAATCAAAATTACGTTTTTTTTTTAAGAGAAAAAAATACCTACGTTTTCTGACCGCCAAAAGGGTGTGTAGTTAAAAAAAAATAGTGCAAAAAGATTACAATTGGTGAGTTTATTTGAAATGGTTTTTTTTTTATAAAGAGAAAAAGTGCTAAAACTAATTAATTTTACATAGGTTACCAATCTACTCTACGTTTTGAATTGTGGCGGACCCAAGTTGCCAGTGAAGCACTGGGCCGCCAAACTTTTTTTATATTTTTTGGCTACAACACTACAACATTTTGTGTTATACTACGTTTTTGTATTGCAATTTTTTTTGTGTTATACAATAATTTTGCGAACATAAAAAGTTTGATTTTTGGCCTCATTGGACCAAATTTTTCTGGTGACCACTGCCGTCCTCTGGAGGTCACGTGTTGAGTGTCCGGTACAGTCCATTGGGATACCAAACTGCCACATATCCCGGGGATTCCATCCTCTTGCAACTGGAGCACCGTAGACACCTGTAAAGTTTCCCAACAAATCTATATTGATTACCAGACCAGCGACTAAATAGGATACACTTACTAAATCATCCGAGACTAGCGTCCATGAGAGTTCCACCTCAGGCGCCTTAGCCAGAGCAGTTTACAACAGAATCCAGACACAGAACAGTGAGTCCAAAACAAACCTATCCAGCCAAAGAAAAATAGAGAAGGTATTTAAATCTACTTATAAACCTATACATTACTGAAAAGAACGAACCAAAAGTGAAATTCTATGTACATAATATAGTTATATTTGATAAAACTGAGTAATTACCTTTTTTGGAATATTTAGTTGCCAATATAGCAGGAAAACCAACCTGATACATAGATTCAATTTAAGATAAATTCTATGTAAATTTTGATCCATTGTTTTTTTTGTGTTGAGTTTTGCCGTTTGATATACCAATTTTGTTGTTATTATATTTATAAGTGGCGTTGAAGTTTTTTTCATTTATTTCTTAATTTCTTTATTTATTTATTACTTTTTTTTACAATTTCTTAATGATAACTTTATTTTTGTAAGTGCTAAGTTGTGTTTCCTCCATTTTTTTGTCGCGATTGATACGTATTGTTTTCAGCTGATATACCACCTTCAAAGAGCTCATTGCAGGTAGGGAATTAGGCTTCCGAAAATCCTATTTTTTTTACCTCTTCGGAGTACCAGAAAGAGTACCATTATAATTCTTCGTTGGAAACATCACTGGGTCACATTTTATCTTGTTTTTTTTTCTTTTTTCTTGTTTAGTTTTCTTAATTGATTCAATTGTTAATACTATAAAATTCAATGTATAATATTTGCAATTTGATTCGTCATTTCGTAAAACAACTTACCTTTTATGATCCATTGTAATTACATAAATAAAACTTCGATTAACGCCTTTGGATGAAATCCTTGTGTTTCCTTGTTTCGTGTGAACGAAACATGATTTTCTAAGGACCATATTTTCAGGGGTGCCGATGGTAGCAAAATAACGACGGTGAAGATGGTATGACTGGAACGCGGTAATCGCTTTTAGGGGAAATCTGAAAACTGCCAACAGATTTCTAGGTTGGGAGGGCTGGCATCACTACACTAACACCAGTAGTGCCCTTGAAGTGGTGATAGTCCGTCCGTGGTCCTTTTCGATAGTAATTGTTTTTTTCTTTCTCTCAGGCCTGATATGTGTTTTGTTGCAGGTGAGGTTGAGTTTCGGGGGCAAGATCCCCCCCATTCCGGCGAGCTAACTGCCGAGCATCGCAAGCAGGCCGCGTCCCCCGGAACTTGACATTCCAACCCTATCTTCTGACCTCTTCCTTTCCAATTTTCCTACCTATTCCTTTTCCGGTCCTACTCCTTTACCGACACTTCATAGACCTCCTCTTGCCTCGCAACAAATGGCGCCCAACGTCTTAGCATTTTTGCCAAGATTTTTGTAGTATTCGTTTTTGTGATAGTCGAACCAAACTTACTGTGGATTTTTAGAACTCGTATGTCTTTATCAAGAAGGTCTCGGATGTACTTAGATAAACCGCGACGAGCTTCTGAAAGTTCACAGCGACTGCGGTTCATGAGTGTGTGCTTTCTGAAACCAAACTTGTTGTGGGATTTCAAGGTTCGTAAGTCTTCACCAAGAAGGTCTCAGACGCACTTAGGTGAATTGCGACGAATTCTTGAAGATCTCGCAGCAGAGGCGGATAAGAAGTATTTTCTTCCTTTTTTCTTTTGTCTTTTTTCTTTTTGACTTAACTCGTTGCAGTAATTGAATTCGTATGTCTTCACCAAGAAGGTCAGAGACGCACTTGGGTGAATTGCGACGAATTTCAGGTATTTGCAGCGAGAACAGTCACTCTTTCTATGTCTTGTTTTACCTTTATCCTCGATCCCAATTTTTACTTTTCTATCTACATTTTCAATTTCTTTCCTAGTTTGTCTTGTTAGGTTTTGATTTGGTCACAGTGGCCGTGTTTGACGAATCGTCGAACATCGATGCACTGTTCCAACCTTACTTTTTTAGTTTTTTTGTTTCCCTCACCGTTTCATGTCTTCCAGCAAAGTCCTTTGAGACTGATTGGAATCGCTGGAACGGGGAGAGGAACCATGTTTTTTTGTTCGTCTTTTCTC
The DNA here is from genome assembly GCA_929447395.1 of Epistrophe grossulariae. NCBI lineage: Eukaryota > Metazoa > Arthropoda > Insecta > Diptera > Syrphidae > Epistrophe > Epistrophe grossulariae. Next base: position 23,898,291 of record OV839567.1, read on the forward strand.
TTCTTTATGTCATTCTTTTTCTACCTCACTACTTCAAGGGATTTAATTATGTCCGTCTGAAGTCTTATTTTTCAAAGATTCCGTTAGTAAAGTCGTACCATGTCGTCAAAAATACCACCAGAGACGCTACTTGAAGCACCCCGTATGCATATAGAAAAAAAAACCAAAAACAAATCCACTTTATAAATTACAATATTTGAAAGCAAAAACTGAAATTTTTCTAAAAAGAAAAAAGTTAATATTTTTCTGAAAGAAAAGAATAAAAGTTAATTTTTTTCATATTTTTTTCATTCTTTTGTTATTTATTATTTGTTTATATTTTCCTACATTTTTTTTTACGAACTATTTACGTACTACGTAATTAAATTTACTTGTTTTCATAACGAAAAACTGTGCGTTAATTCTACCTCGAAAATAAGTAAAATTTAAGTTTATATTTTTTTTTACTTAAAAGCTTAACGTTTTTTTTAAGAAAAAGCGATTTAAGTTTGAAAAAGTATTTATTTTTTTGTTCATTTATATTTTTTTTTATTTTATTGAAATTTTCTATATTTACCTTACATATAATTTACATTCTTATACAAGTTACTTAATTCTATTAGTTTTTGATAATTTACATTATTTTCTTACTAAAGTAAATGATATTCGGTAATCATAATTTCTACGTTTTGGCATACATTTTCAATATCAAGAAAACGTATTTCATAAGAAAACTCACCCGTTCGATTATATTAAGTTACCTTTTTGTTCTGTTTAAATTATTATTTTTCGTGTAGCACTTTTTGTTACAAGTCATTTTAATTTCTAGTTAAGTGTTCATAATTCCCAAGTTAAAAATGAATACCACCGGTAAAGACGAAGACGATCGTATAAACCGATTTATTAGAGAATCCGAAATTGAAGATAATGTCAGACTGACTAGGTCAGTCAGCCAACAATTAAACGCTAGCGAGAGGCGTCACCTATTGCATTCTCCTCTCACATTTGAAAGACCATTCCGCTCTACATCCAATTTACCCGCTAGTTCAGGTATTCCTATGGATAATATTCAGTCCAATTGTTCTAGAGAATCAGTTCCTACTCCTACTTACAGTCACCTTAGTGGATTAGGAGCAGAAGCAGTACCTCCTCAACGTGGTGGGACCTTCGGCTCTTTGAATGAAACCGTAATGCCTAGAGCAGGTAGGTTATCAGCTTCTAGACCCCCTAGTATAGGTTTACTAAACAGGGGTGGTTCTAGGGACATTTTGGAAAGTTTATCTCAAAGACCACCAGCAAGTACTAGAAAAGAAAAGGACATTTTTTCCGAGGATTTGAAGGCCTATATTAATTTGGCCGTAGTAGATGCATTTTCCTCATGCAAACATTCCATTCAATCAGAAATAACCAACTCTCTGAAAGATGAAATTCAACATCAGCTGGGAGGATTCCTCAAAGAGTTAAATCTAGGAAAACCCACTCCACCAACTGATGACCAAATATATGGACCACCAATACCTTCGTATAGTTTTCCTCCACCTAACCACCCACCGGCACAACGTCCTCAGCCTGATACAAGCCGAAGTGCTTTCGCCCATACTGGACAGCAACATAACAGACCGTCAGGAGCATATAGGCGAAATCAGGATAGGATAAACCATCCAAATGATTTTTGTGATGCTCGCCAAGCTCCTACTAGAAATCCACCGAACCCTCAAGCACCATACGCTTATCCACTCCCTTTCGCACCTCATTTGTTGACTTCTGGATTTAAAGCTCCAATCAAAATCAACAAATGGGGTCTTAAATTCGAAGGCCCACCGTCAACTCTGACGGTGGAAGATTTTATTTTTAGACTGGAGACGCTACAGAGCCAATATCAGTGTCCGTGGGCAGAAATATTGCGAGATTTCCATCTCTTGCTTTCAGGTAATGCCCACGACTGGTTCTGGCAGTTTCAGCGAGATAACTACCAGCCGAACTGGTCAATGCTTAGAGACGCTCTGATGCGTCAATTCAAGAACCCTCGATCAGATTACGAAATAATTCGTGAGATAACTGATCGTAGACAGGGATTCTCAGAAAAAATCGATGACTTCTTTGTAGCCATCAACAAAATAAAATCACAGTTAAGAATACCAATTCCGGAAGTGGAATTGGTAAAGATCCTTAAAAAGAATTTGAATGAGCGATTTGTGGGATTAGTATATCCTATGCCCATCTTTTCCCTAGATCAGCTGAGGAATGCTTGTAAGGATGTGGAAACAGCATTTCCAAGAAAAGATAGAGACGTTTCTAAACCATCTGTAAGACCACAAGGCAAATTTATGGTGAATGAGTTAGAATATGAGGACCAGCATCAACCTTATGATGAACAACTGGCCGCCTACCAGTTTGGTGGGGCCCGTCCAAAAATTCCGTCTCGCAAATATGCAGATCCTCAAAATTTGAATTGTTGGAACTGCAAAGTGCAGGGACATACGTACTTTGATTGTGATTCAGAAGTCCTTAATGTATTTTGTTTTAAGTGCGGTCTAGAAGGAGTGAAGACTCCGCACTGCAAGCGCTGTAATCCGGGAAACCGATCGTTGAACGCGAAGGTTTCGGGGGATTCGCGTTCGTCCCAAACCCAGAACCCCCAGTAATTTTTGAATCTGAAGTTTTTACTCAAACAGATGTGCTTGAGAGCCCTCGTACTGTAGAGGGCAAGGAAAAAATTACAATTTTAAAAAGAGAAGCAACTAAAAAAGAGTTAAATACAGAAAAAAGTAGAGAACCTAATTTACATATCATTAAACCCCTTCATGTTAGAATCGAAGAATACTATCGTGCTAGAGATAGAATTTTCAATACTAATATTCATGCACCGTCAAAAAACGTCCTGAATGCTAGAGCCAGATACAAGATCAGAAAAGATATCAAAAACCGAATTTCTTCCACTAGAATAGATCTATCGTCAGACCCCCGTCCTTATGCAAAAATAAAAATTGAAAATAAAGAAGTCTTAGGACTATTGGATAGTGGGGCCAGTGTAAGCATTCTTGGCAAGAATTGTTTACAGCTGGTCGAATCGTTGAAACTTCCGGTAAAAACGTTTCATTCGGGAATCAAGACAGCGGACGGTAAAAGTCAGAGTATAGTGGGGAAAGTAGAAGCAAAAGTACAGTATCAGAAAAGAGAAGAGCTAATTACGTTTTTCTTGGTGCCCAACTTAGACCAGGAGATCTACCTAGGGGTAGACTTTTGGAAGACCTTCCAATTAGCTCCAAACCTAATTAGTTCTATTTCGTTAACTGATGATGCAGATCTCTCGAACGCTCATCAGTTGAACTCGGATCAGCAGGCCAGGCTGGATGCGGTCAGGCAGAAATTTCTCTGTTTCGACCGGGATGGTCTTGGAAAGACGGCGCTCATGGAGCACGTCATTGATACCGGGGATGCGATCCCTGTGAAACAGCGTCACTACCCTGTTTCTCCAGCGGTGCAAGCCATTTTGTATGAGGAGCTGGACCGGATGTTGAGCCTCGGCGTTATTGAGGAGAGTGAGAGTCCGTGGTGTTCGCCAGTGGTTCTCTTGCGAAAACCAGGCAAGAATAGACTTTGTCTGGATTCTCGCAAGGTGAACTCACTGACGAAGAAAAACGCGAATCCTCTCCCACATATCGAGGGGCTCCTCAGCCGGCTCCCAGACACCTTCTTTATTAGTAGCATAGACCTCAAAGAGGCATTCTGGCAGATACCGTTGGAGAGACAGAGTAGGGAAAAGACTGCCTTTGCGGTGCCGGGAAGACCCTTGTACCAATTCACTGTCATGCCCTTTGGGTTGTGTAATGCAGCTCAAAGGTTATGCCAGTTGATGGACAAGGTGATTCCCGCCCGACTCAGGGATCGTGTCTTCGTCTATCTTGACGATTTGCTCATCATGGCGCCGGATTTCGAGACGCATATCGCCCTGTTGAACGAGGTAGCCGACTGCTTACGCAAAGCTAATCTCACCATCAACTTGAATAAATCCAAATTTTGCTTCAAAGAGCTGAAGTACTTGGGATTCATAGTTGGTGGTGGGAAGCTTAAAACCGACCCTGCTAAGGTGGAGGCCATTGTTGACTTCCCGGTCCCCAAAACACCAAGGCAGGTTCGGCGGCTGCTTGGTTTAGCAGGGTGGTATCGGAAGTTCATCAGAGATTTTTCTAGTCTGACTGCACCCTTAACGGACCTGCTGAAGAAGAGAAATGAAAAATTCAAGATGACGGACGAGGCCCTGAGAGCGTTCGAGGAGCTGAAGAAGATGTTAACCACAGCTCCGGTTCTTTCGCATCCTGACTTTTCGAAAAAGTTTTACATCCAGTGTGATGCGTCAGATGCGGGAATCGGAGCCGTTCTGTTTCAAAAGAATGCGGAAGATGAAGAAGTTCCAATCGCGTACTTCTCCCAAAAATTTAATAAAAGCCAGAGAAACTACAGTGTGACCGAGAAGGAGTGCATGGCTGCAGTGATGGCGGTGCAAAAGTTCAGGCCGTATGTCGAAGGCATGGACTTCACTGTCATTACTGATCACTCTAGCCTCCGCTGGCTAATGAGTATGAAAGACCTCAGTGGCAAATTAGCCAGATGGAGTTTGCTGTTACAGTCGTATGCCTTCGACATACAACACAGGAAGGGCAGCCTGAATGTAGTTCCGGACACTCTTTCTCGGGTACACGTAGATTCTCTGGACATAGAAACAGTAGCACCTCTTATAAACTTGAACTCTACCGAATTTAAATCTGATGAGTACAAAAGTTTGGTTCAAACGGTTAAAGATAATAACAATGAACTCCCAGATCTTAAAGTCGAGGATGGATTTGTATACAAGCGAGCGTTTAGTAGAATAGGTGAAGAAGCAATGCTAGAGCATTCGTGGCTTCTTTGGGCTAACTGAAGAAATAATTAGCAAAACTCACAACCCTCCTCAAGTTGCCCACGGTGGTATTGCAAAAACGCTATTCCGAATTCGGCAATATTTTTATTGGCCGAATATGACGGTCCAGATCCGCGAATATGTGTCTAACTGTTCTGTTTGTAAACAGTGTAAAGCGTCAAATCAAGTTTCTCGTCCTCCTATTGTTAACTCTTATTGTTCCGACAGGCCATTCGAAAAATTGTATATTGATTTTTTGGGCCCTTATCCAAGATCAAAATCAGGTAATTCGTACGTATTTGTTGTTTTAGATCATATGTCTAAGTTTGTTTTCCTTAAAGCTTTGAAAAACGCAAACACGTTAAGTGTTATTAAGTTTTTGCACCAAGAGGTGTTTAACATGTTCGGAGTTCCTCGCATAATCCATTCAGATAATGGAAAGCAGTTCCTCGCGAAAGAATTTCAAAACTTTCTTCAAAAGTATGGAATTGACCATATGCGGACTGCAAACTATGCACCCCAATCGAATGCGTCGGAGAGAGTCAACCACACGTTGTTGGCAGCGATCCGCGCTTATCTCAAAACCGATCAACGTGATTGGGATTATCACCTGAGTGACATAGCTTGTGCCCTGAGAAGTGCAGTTCATAGCTCTACCGGTGTATCTCCATACTTTGCATTGTTCGGCACAAACATTATAATGCACGGTAGCAGTTATGAACTAGCACAAAAGTTGAACGCGGTCGACGATAGCGAGTTGATGATGCTTCCTCGACAAAATCGATTGGAGTGTATACGGAAACGAATTCGCGAAAACATTTTGAAATCCAACGAAAGATCCGCAAAAACCTACAACACACGCACAAGAAATGTTAGATTCCTGCCCGGTCAGGAAGTCTATAGAAAAAATTTTATTCTAAGTGATTCATCGAAGAACTTGTCAGCGAAATTGTGTCCCAAATATGTAAAATGTCGTATAATTAAACAAATTGGTAGACACATGTACGAACTTGAGAACCTATCTGGCAAGAAAGTTGGTATATTCCATGCCAAAGATCTTAAACAATAGTTGAAATAACGTGCCATAGGTTATCCAGAAAAAAAACTCATAAACGTATTCTTCATTAAAACACCGATTAAAATTTTGTGAAACACGGACAGAATGCTTAAGTAAAATCACAGCGAAAGAAAAAAAAAGTTTGATTTCCATCCACAAGTATATAGTCCGAAGTCCAGAAATGTAATCTTTATTTTTTTTAACACACCACACATAGTACCTGATTTATGTTAATTGTAAAAATTTTCCGTAAAAACATATTTAAATTAATGTATATCTTGTCACCCAGTACCTTTGGAATTATTAAAATTCCATATTATGTAGGTAGTTCACAAAAAAAAAAAAAAAAAAACACAGCATTTAGTATCTGAGGTAGGTATCAACAAATTTCACCTTTATAAGTTTAAATTTTAGCTCACATGTAAATACTCCATAATTCAGAAGTTCATTTCAGTTTATTTATTTTCTCGTTATTTCTTATATTTAGTATTTGCATACAATTTTACTTAACGTTAGCTTATTATCTAGTTTTTTTTAAATTATGTGATTATACTGTCAAATAACTTAAATTATTTTTTTTATTATTCAGAAAAAGTTTTAGTTAACATCATTAGTAATCTTCTATTTTATTCCAGTTAGCTTTAGTATAAAACCGTGATACCTCATCTGTGATATAGAACTATATAGTACCTGAACAAAATCTGTGATAAAATTCTACCTGCAATCTGTGATATTTTATATTTATTTGTTATTTATTTATTTATTTATTTATATGCTTTTTAGTAACTACTGTGATTAATCAGAAACTAAATTAAACGTAACATGACTTACCGATTATCCAAATCTATTCGTGTTGCAAAATGCAAAGCTGCAGGTGAAGGTCAATGACCCTTCTTTCCAATAATTTGTAGTCCCAAACAGGAAATCAGAAAAATATTCACCGAGACGCAGGTTGTAAAATCCTCGTTTATAGATGTTTGAGGATATTTCTGAGGTTATCCTAGAAAACAAAACAAAAATTACTAAAATGGATAAGGATAGGCATTCCGTGTTAGTTACCTTTCAAAGGTGACTAAAATTTTTGTCTACAACCATGTTCTAGACCTAAAAGCATCCATCCAATTATTTGCATAGTAGTCCACTTTAAATTCACTGAAAGTTTAGTCTACAATCATGTTGTAGATCTAAGTACCTACATCCTATGATTTGTATTAATAGGCAAAGGTGGACAACTGTCCACATTACATTTCATGGGTGACTAAAAGTTTTGTCTACGACCTCGTGCACCGTGGTGGACTTAAGCTGATCCATCCTATGACTTGCCTAGGACGCACATGTTGGATTAACAGCAACCGAAATATATACAATATTTAAGAAAAGTCACTGTGTAAGGATGATAATTATGACGAATGAATTTGCTTTAAAACATTTAGGTACATTTCTGAAAAGAATAAATGCATAAAATTGATTAAAAAGAAAAAAAAGGTACTGCAGGGATACTTACTTGTTAGTTATGTGATTTTCGATTAAATTTATAGGTAATGGCGTAGGTACGCGGCCAATATATAACCTAAGGTTAACGGCACTCCGGCGTAAGCATAGTGCCCGGCTCTTTATTAGCGTGGGTACTTCACCACGATGAAAATTCCCAGGCGGCCTTCTTTTTCCGTCCCTGTTGAAATATATCCTACAGGAACGGAAACTTTGTTGTGGACGCCTGGCCACACATTTCATAAGCTAGATTTGGAAGAAAAAATAATAAAATTATTGGATCGAATAATAAAAAAAAATGACCAAATTACTTACCAAATTGAAATCGAACCTCGCCGCCTGATGTCTCGTCCTAAAATGAATGAAAAGGAAAGTTAACTCTCCTAACCAAAGATAATCAAGATATACTTAAGAAACCCAACTGTCATTGTGGTTTGCGTATGGCTACTCAAAACAGCTGACGCACCACATTGTAGATGTATGTGTAGTAGATTCACGAGATTGTCGAAGTATGTGTGTAGTTATGATTTTACTTCTTTGTCTCACATTTTAAGTTTGTTTTCCGTTTCATGTGACTAGTTGTGGATATAAAAATGCAAGTGCATTAGTTCTTCGTTATTTGTAGAGTTTCTAAGTGTGAAAAGTTTATGGAACTCTATAAAAGGCGTGTTCCACAGAAAGTATAACGACCCTCTTCTCAAGCATTCACCATGAGTTTAGATGGCGAAACTGTCATTTATTTTTTTATGAGAAATTGATTTTATAATTAAAAGGAAAAACCGTCCAGAAAATAGGTTTGGTTTTCTTAGTATGAAACCTTTTAAGAAAGGTCCTGATGAAACCAAGGTATTAACTTTTTTTGTTGCTAGCGCCCTCTATTGGGCAGAATTTATGAAATTGTGAGTTGACGTTTCTGAAATGTCACAAAAAGAGGGGAAATAAAGTAGGTTCACCACTATATAGAAACCTTTAAAAACCAAAAACAAAAATATGGTAAATGACTAGCGGATGATCTGGATCGGATGATATTCAAATGATGTGGGAGGAAGAATTATGAAAAAGGTGGTATGTTCCAAACTGAAAACCAAGTCATTCAGCTAGCCATATATGTAGATCATACCTATGTGGTAAAATTTCTCTACCGGTTGAACAGACAAGACGTCTTAATGAAAACCGTTCAATTTGAATTTTTATAATTGAATTTTTCAAAGTCAAAGTTTTTTTTTCTTGAACGGATAAAAGTTTGTTCCAGTTGTTAACCCATACTTACCGAGTACGTTTTTTTTGTTGTTAAACTCTTGTCTTTTGAAGATTAATCAAAATTACGTTTTTTTTTTAAGAGAAAAAAATACCTACGTTTTCTGACCGCCAAAAGGGTGTGTAGTTAAAAAAAAATAGTGCAAAAAGATTACAATTGGTGAGTTTATTTGAAATGGTTTTTTTTTATAAAGAGAAAAAGTGCTAAAACTAAGAAATTTTACATAGGTTACCAATCTACTCTACGTTTTGAATTGTGGCGGACCCAAGTTGCCAGTGAAGCACTGGGCCGCCAAACTTTTTTTATATTTTTTGGCTACAACACTACAACATTTTGTGTTATACTACGTTTTTGTATTGCAATTTTTTTTGTGTTATACAATAATTTTGCGAACATAAAAAGTTTGATTTTTGGCCTCATTGGACCAAATTTTTCTGGTGACCACTGCCGTCCTCTGGAGGTCACGTGTTGAGTATCCGGTACAGTCCATTGGGATACCAAACTGCCACATATCCCGGGGATTCCATCCTCTTGCAACTGGAGCACCGTAGACACCTGTAAAGTTTCCCAACAAATCTATATTGATTACCAGACCAGCGACTAAATAGGATACACTTACTAAATCATCCGAGACTAGCGTCCATGAGAGTTCCACCTCAGGCGCCTTAGCCAGAGCAGTTTACAACAGAATCCAGACACAGAACAGTGAGTCCAAAACAAACCTATCCAGCCAAAGAAAAATAGAGAAGGTATTTAAATCTACTTATAAACCTATACATTACTGAAAAGAACGAACCAAAAGTGAAATTCTATGTACATAATATAGTTATATTTGATAAAACTAAGTAATTACCTTTTTTGGAATATTTAGTTGCCAATATAGCAGGAAAACCAACCTGATACATAGATTCAATTTAAGATAAATTCTATGTAAATTTTGATCCATTGTTTTTTTGTGTTGAGTTTTGCCGTTTGATATACCAATTTTGTTGTTATTATATTTATAAGTGGCGTTGAAGTTTTATTCATTTATTTCTTAATTTATTTATTTATTTATTACTTTTTTTTACAATTTCTTAATGATAACTTTATTTTTGTAAGTGCTAAGTTGTGTTTCCTCCATTTTTTTGTCGCGATTGATACGTATTGTTTTCAGCTGATATACCACCTTCAAAGAGCTCATTGCAGGTAGGGAATTAGGCTTCCGAAAATCCTATTTTTTTTACCTCTTCGGAGTACCAGAAAGAGTACCATTATAATTCTTCGTTGGAAACATCACTGGGTCACATTTTATCTTGTTTTTTTTTCTTTTTTCTTGTTTAGTTTTCTTAATTGATTCAATTGTTAATACTATAAAATTCAATGTATAATATTTGCAATTTGATTCGTCATTTCGTAAAACAACTTACCTTTTATGATCCATTGTAATTACATAAATAAAACTTCGATTAACGCCTTTGGATGAAATCCTTGTGTTTCCTTGTTTCGTGTGAACGAAACATGATTTTCTAAGGACCATATTTTCAGGGGTGCCGATGGTAGCAAAATAACGACGGTGAAGATGGTATGACTGGAACGCGGTAATCGCTTTTAGGGGAAATCTGAAAACTGCCAACAGATTTCTAGGTTGGGAGGGCTGGCATCACTACACTAACACCAGTAGTGCCCTTGAAGTGGTGATAGTCCGTCCGTGGTCCTTTTCGATAGTAATTGTTTTTTTCTTTCTCTCAGGCCTGATATGTGTTTTGTTACAGGTGAGGTTGAGTTTCGGGGGCAAGATCCCCCCCATTCCGGCGAGCTAACTGCCGAGCATCGCAAGCAGGCCGCGTCCCCCGGAACTTGACATTCCAACCCTATCTTCTGACCTCTTCCTTTCCAATTTTCCTACCTATTCCTTTTCCGGTCCTACTCCTTTACCGACACTTCCTAGACCTCCTCTTGCCTCGCAACAACCCCCAACACCAACGCGAATTTTTTGCCACGTAAGTTTTGCAATGGTGTGGGGGAACTTTTATCTGAATTTGTTTAAGAATCATTTTTGATTGAATTCAAATGTTCATAACTTTTGATCTGAGGTGAGTTGTCCTTTTAAGAAATTGCAAAACTAGGACAACATTTCAAATGTAAAAAATGTTATTTAGTAGTAGGATATTTACATAAAAATACGAACAATCCCTGAAAAGTTCATGCTTTTAGCACCAAAATTCAAAGTTATACAGCTTTTAACATTTGATACAAATTACGATTTTCAAAGACTTTCAAGCTAAATTATTGAAAAAGCGCTGGTAGCGAGATCTAAATGCTGTTAGATTTTGAATTATTTTTTCTGATTTTTTTGGTTTCAATCTAAGCTTCATAATTTCGTCCGGTCCCGGTTGAATTTCGAGAAAGGTATTTTTCTCAATCACCCTATTTCACAACTTCTTGTCTATTTCTAAAAAGTGACATCAAAAATAAATATATTCACTGCGTTTTACAAGCATTTCGATTTGAAAGCATTCAGTAAACGTTTTTCTTCTAACGATTATATTTTGTGCGATAATTGTAAAAAAGCCTGACAAAAGACGAAACCTGGCCAAAGCCTGATTGGACATTAAAAGCCGGACGAAATCCTGACGGATGGTAAGCCTTGACACAAGCCCTATATAACTATACACTGCAGGGAAATGTTTTATAAATGGGAATTTTTGCAACGTTACATAGTGGCTACATAAATCCTTATGCAGTGAATAATTATTCATTTGTTTAGCGAAATCTAATAAATGAGACTGTAAATGAATATAATATTTAAATATTTGTTTCATTTAAATCTTTATAAACTTAAAAATTAATGGCATTTTTAAATGGTCTACCATAGTAGACCACGCGTGCATCGGTGTAAAAAATAGGGCGCATGTACTCCAGTGTTAACAAGACTCTTTTAGTGGAAAACCTCCTTGAAGTCTGTTGTTGCTCAACGGCGAGTTTTAGATAGTGTAAAAGAGACTGGAAAAGTGTCAAATGTAGAAATAACACCAAGTTTAATTTCTTATATTAAAGCATCACACAGTCGATACATAAGACATTTAGAAGAAAAAAAGAAACCACAGCAAACAGAAGAGACTGCTGTTGACTTAAAAAGAAAAAGAGAACAAGATATCAAAAAACTTTAAGATCAAAAGAAAAAGTTAAAAATGGAAGCCCAAGCTGAAGAAGACAAAATAAACTACCAGCTCTACCTATTGAAAAAATAAAGTATGTTGTAATTTTTAATGTAATTATTTAATTTCTAAAATACAAAAATGTACGACGTTATTATGAAGCTTTTCTTTGTATAGAGAAGATTCAGTTATAAAAATATAAACACATTTGGAAGTAAATAAGTAAGCCCTAAAGGCTTATATTTTGTTTTCCAAATTCATCCATACTATGTCGTTTAAAGCTTGATTAAAATCTTTTTCAGGACTCAAAAACTTAATTTAAAAAATAAATACGATATTTGCAATCGGTTACAGATAAATTGATCTTTGAAAAATACAAGGTTAGTTCGTTTGGTCTGATATTTAATGAACTCCATTCAAATATGTACATTTCCTACCACTTTATGGAATTATACAAATACGTACCTACTCATGAAATGGTATTTCAAAACAATATTTTATAATTTTTTGGTCAGGAAAAATTTTGAAATTGGTCAGGGAAAGTCAGGGAAATTTATTTTGAAAAACAGTGGACACCATGTAAAGCTTTCCGCCACGGTAGTGGTCTGAGCCTGGGTCGGCGCGGCGCACAGTGGCCCGTTTAGGCAAAAGTGCCTAATGCTTGCGAAATTCGTTTTTCGGGTGGGTTTATAATGCAAAACTTAAATTATTTCATTTGTATGAATGGTTTGGCTTGTAGAGCCAGTCAAAGTTGACAAATATTTATGGTGAGAAAAAAACAATTTTTTAAATTTTTTTTTAACTTTGAGTGTAAAACTTAGGAAAAGAGTATAAGTAAAACTTATGTTAATTGTTATAATCAGAAATGAAAAAAAAAATTTATAAATTTTTTAAACTGCTAAATTTAATGTTTTTTGAAACACCACTTTTTGCATACTTTTTCAACCTCACATTGAGTAGAAAAAAAAGATTCAAAAGAAGCTAAACTGGACGGATAATAAATCCTTATATATCTCTTTACTTACAACCAAAAACTCAGCTGCATAGAGCTGAGCTAGAGAGATTTGATTTGAAGAAGTCAGTAATTTTTTCTGAGTTTCTTTTTTGACAAGTGCAAAAAAAAATCATGGAAAATATTATTTCTTTGTTTTGCAGAGTGTTACAGGTTTTAAATAAAATGGTTTTATAATTTAGAAGGAAAATATATTTTATGCTTACTACCTAAGTTTTTTTAAAAAGGTCTTATAGCTTATTTCTTGTAACTCCTAATAAAACTTTTAAGTATGAATGTTTTTGATTTCGGGTATGATTAATTATTCTCAGGTAGTTTGATGGATAAGGGGTTTTAATTGGATTAGAATATTTTTTTTATTTTAACGGTAACCAGATTACCTTATTACGATGTCGTAAAATTGAATATTTTTAGTGCAGATAACTAGTTTTATGGTATAAAAAGAAAAAACATTGGGATGAAATTATCATTGAAAATTGGAACGAGAGATCGAGCAGTTGTATAAGAAAAAATTATTTAAAATGGATATACCATACAATATTTTGTTTGAACTTATTTTAAAAGTTGATAGTACTGACGAGCTTTTTTCTGCCTTAAAAAGTGAACACCAACTATCCGATGAAAATTTACGGTAAAATAAAACAAAATTAAAAAACTTTCATTCCGCTATTAAGAAAAGATGGGTCGAAGACCTTAGATCGAGATTAAATTTCATTAACAAAAATGAAGAATGAAGATTCATCTCTCCATATCAATACCGGACAAACAGAAGTAATGTGTGTTCTCCCAACTACATCAAGGTCATCAAGAGGAAGGCCAAGGAAGTCAGTCCATGAGTGCGCAACATTAAAAAAAAAAACAAAAATTAATCAATGCAACAAAAGAGTTAAGTACTGAATATCTCTCTGATGCATTAGTGATAAGATATCATAAAGACAATGAAAAGGCGAAGAGTGATGTGATCAAGGCAATTTCTACTGCAAGTCCACTTCGAGTCAAAAGAGTCAAGGAAAGCATTCCTACGCCACAAAAGGATCCCATAAAATATACTAATGAGAATGCATTAGCTTTGTTTATAAATTTAGGTCTATCAAAAGGAAAGTATAGAATCCTGAGAACTTCGTTGAGGAAACACAATATAGATGTTCTGCCATCCTACAACACAATTACCATCTACGGAAAAAGAAGCAGTTCCAAAAACAAAAACAGCACAATACTCACCACAAATGATAAGTTTATTACGCATTACCCCGGACTTAGATGATAGTTTCCAAGAAATCTAACGTTTGTATGTAAATTTTTGTTCCTTTTATTTTTTTTTTACTTTTTGAACTGTAACCTATCAATAAAAAAATTCTTTATTAATTTACTCTTTTATACAAAAAAAAAATTAAAAATCAAATAATAAAAAAAAAAACATCGTTTTTCCCCACTGTTTCACTCAAATTGGTTTGTTTTCTTTTTTCCCCACTGTTTCACTAAAATTACACTCAAAGTACTTCATGAAATAATTTTCAATCTTTTTAGAATTAAAATGCCAATTATGTTAACCACCTTAACTAAAACTTCTTATTTCAGCAGCAAATTCTGAAACACCCTCTACATTTTTTTTTTTAAACTCACCATCAATATAAAAAAAAAATGTGGCGATATCTTTATTCGTTTAAGAGCTATGATTTTTGCAACCAAAATAGTCAATACGGGCCACTGTGCGGCGTAGAAGGGGATACTCACTTCGTCGTTTGTTGATATTAGATACTAATTTAGTGGTTATATTGCTTCAAGGTACCGCTGGTCAGGATGTCTTGGCTGGTTTACAACTCCTCCTATCAGAGGGTTCGGGTGGTTGATTATATTCTGTAGGCATCGTCGCGATCGGCTGGATTGGATGACGTACCTGTCTAGTTGTTCAATGTTGGCTTCCTCATAGAGTCTCTTGTTGCTGATGTGTTTCCTACGAGTCCTGTCGTAGTACAACCCTGTGCAGATCCGCAAGATCTTCCTCTCGAACATTGCCAGCTTGTTCATGTGGGTTTTTGCCGTCGTGAACCAGAACCAATGTGAGGGTTGAACCGGTATAGCTCATTGAAGTGTAATCCCAGGCATTTCACGTTGTTTCTGGCTAGCAGTTGGGTTCCATCGGGTAGGGTACTCTTGGTGTTCCTGCAGTTAGCGGCTGAACGTCCTCTTCCACTTCCTGAGCTTCTTGGTCGTCTGAAGCAGATCAATTCAGATTTGGCTGAGTTTATTTTGAAACCCCAGCGCTGCTGGTAGTACTTGTAGAGTCGACTGATGTGGGCTTCCACTCTTCTAGCACCAAATATTGGTGACATAGACTTGGCGTACGTGAGGGAGTCACCGGAAAACAGGAGAGTCTGGGCGTGTTCTGGCTGTGATTGGTCCGAAGTGTATATGTTGAAGAGGAATGACCCTAATTTAGATCTCTGGGCAAATCCGGCCTTGATTGTCCTTGATGTTGATTGGCAGCTTTCTATTTGAACGAAAAACGATCTGGAATGAAGAAAGTTGTAAATAATTTTAATAAGTGAATGTGGAAAGCTGAGTTGGAAAAGTCCCTGAATCCAAACACTGTCAAAAGCTTTTTCGATGTCAAGAAAACATCCGACAGTAACTTGGTGACAGTTTAAGGAGGGCGACATCGTGTTGAAATTTAAGAAGTGGAGGAAGTGTCGAGTTCTTTTCCCGGAACCCGAACTCCATACCTGAGATTGTGTGGTTGTCGCTGCAGAATGATTTCAGCCGTGCGAGTAT
The DNA here is from genome assembly GCA_929447395.1 of Epistrophe grossulariae. Lineage (NCBI taxonomy): Eukaryota > Metazoa > Arthropoda > Insecta > Diptera > Syrphidae > Epistrophe > Epistrophe grossulariae. Next base: position 23,913,900 of record OV839567.1, read on the forward strand.
TAGCTCTTCAAGTATCTTGCTCATGCTGCACAGAAGGGAGATGGGCCTGTATCTAGAGATGTCTTTGTTATTATTCTTCTTAGGTATAGCCACAATTTTTGCCTTTTTCCAAAATAGCAATTGTTAACGCAGTTGTTCATGATAATTGCTAGGAATATCATCACTGATTGGGGCATTTTCTTCAGGACGAAGTTGGAGATATTGTCTGGCCCAGTAGACTTCTTTGAATGGCTTCTTTGAACTATTTCTTGGATTTCGTCAGGAGAAGTGAAATTCTGGTGGTCGCTGGCGGTGTTATCTGTTGTTTCGACACTGTTCCAGCGCGCTCACAGAATATGTGACGAAGACCATTTGAAAACTGAGCTGAATCTGGTTGACAACGTTCTGAAGGCAAATGGCTATTCAAAAAGGCAAAGAACTTGGAAGCCAGTTGGGTCACAAGAAAGGGACGAAAGCTCTTTAAACAAAAAAGCTTTCTTACCATACGTTAAGGGTGTGACGGATAGAGTTGGGAAAGTGTTACAAAGATATGGGATAAAATCCATATTTATACCACCAAAAAAGGTGAAAAACCTAATCCAGTCACCAAAGGACAACTGTCCTCTTCAAACGCCCGGCGTATATGCAGTCCCTTGCAGCTGTGGGTCTTCTTATGTGGGACAAACACAGAGAAGCATTGCCACCTGCCTAAAAGAGCACATTAGTGCGGTTACCAAAAAACAGCGGGAAAAATCGACAATTTGCGAGCATATCCTGGACAATCCAGATGAACATCACTGGATTCATTTCGACCAAGCTAAAGTTTTAGCCCGGGAAAAATATTACATCCCAAGATTGGTCCGCGAGGCGATTGAAATCAACAGCCATCAAAATTTCAATCGGGACGATAGTTTTAAGCTTTCTAGATCATGGGATCCTCTAATTAACACCTTAGGGCCTTCCCAGATAAAACTTAAAACACCCTGCGATGCAATAAGTGTTGTTTGCTCCCAACAAAATGCACCTCAACAAAAACAACAACAACATCATGAGATAGAACCACCTACGCACCGCTACAACCTGCGTAGTCAATCTAATATGTAACATTTACAAGGCAGTTTCCCGGTGACCACGCTCAATGCAACTTGATGCGAAACGTTCGGGGTGAGTACAAAGTGCACTCTTAAAATAATTTTATTACGCGGCTAATCCGAAAATAATTACCATAATGGGTGTTATTGTCGCTGAAATCTATGGGCTCTTGGATTGTTTCAACACGTTGAACTGATGATTTGAATTCATCTAGGAACTCAGTGGATTTGGTTGTATAGCTTGAACCAAATCAGTTGGCCATTCTACTGCGCAGATCTCTTTAAATTTCTTTGCTCATCTCTTTAATTTTAAAAGATACACACAAATCACTGAAAAAAAGAAAAAAAAGATGTACATTCCAACGTTGTTGTCATAACCGCTGCTGCGATCATACTGAAGCACTAAGGAGGGTGCTGGGTGAGTTTTGTTTATAGCTTCGCTCAGAGTAAATTAGAAATGGATTTCCAGCGATGGACTTTCCTTCATTGAGAGATGATCATGGAGTAATTTTTTTTCATAGCTTGATGTCTAAAAAAGTATTTCATCTCTGGTGGGATAAAAGAAAGAGATTTTTTAGGTGTAAACTTTACTTCGAAAAGTTAAGATTAAGAATTTTTGATTTTATTATTGGGACAAATTTAAGTGCACCTATAATAAAAAATAAATCTATTGCTTACACATAAAAAACTACCTGTGACATAGGATTAATTGATAAATAGTTAAGGGATTATTGTTTGTTTCTATGTTTTATGGTTTTATGATTTGTGGCTTAGGAACAGAGGATCCGTGGGCGATGTGTTTATATTTGTTTTATGGCGTTAGTGTTTATTTGATATATTTTTTGACCTGTGGGGTTTTGGGGAATCATTAATAGATCAGCGTTTATGAGTTTGAATAATTTTTACCTACTAGTTTTTAAGAATGAAATTTTTCATCAGAGGGAATTTACGTATTTAAAAGATATTTGCTTTGGTTTGGAAATCAGTTTTTAAAAAACAACAACGAGTTAAACAACTAAATTCATTTAAAAGAAATTTTCATGGATCCATTTAGAAAAGGAAAACCTATTGGAAGCCAGGCACGTATTATAGTTGTTAGAGTATATAATGAGAAAATGGAAGAAGCCAAGAATTTGTTTTTGGAAAATTCTGTGAGTTACGCAACCACACATACTGCCGAAATTTCTGGAATTTCTGAACGATCAATCAGAAGGATTATTAAGGAATACGAAGAGACAGGAGTTGCGAAATCACCAAATAAAAAAGTACCACATACGAAGTGGAAAACTGGACTAGACGAATTTGACATCACAACTATTCGGCGTATAATGCATAACTTCCACCAGGAGGAAAAGATGATGATATCTTTGAAAATGTTAAGAGAACGAGTCCAGGAAGACTTGGAGCTTAACTTAAGTATTACGTCTCTCAACAGGATTTTAAGAAGCAACGGGTTTAGCTACAAGAAAACGCAAAACAACCGGAAACTTCTTTGTGAAAGAAATGATATTAAACTCATGCGAGTGAAGTATCTGAGAAAAATCCGGGAATACAGATCAAAAGGATATGACATCATTTATTTGGACGAAAGCTATATTCACAGCTCACATACAAGGCCAAGGGCTTGGACTGATGACAGTAGCAGTGGGTTGAAGACGCCAATTTCAAAGGGACAGAGGTTGATAATGGCGCACGCTGGTGGTGAAAAAGGTTTTGTGAAAAACGCCTTACTTTTATTCAAATCTGGAACGAAAACGGAAGACTATCACGACGACATGAACTTCGAAAATTTCTGCAAGTGGATGCAAGAACAGGTTTTGAATAACTTGGAGGAACCTTCAGTTATTGTAATGGACAACGCCTCGTATCACAATAAATTAGAAGAAAAACAAATTACTTCTGCTAGCAAGAAATCCGAGATGATACAATGGCTAACCGAAAACAATATTCCGCATACTATACAGATGTTGAAACTTGAACTGTATGAGGTAATAAAACGACACCGAGTTATACACAATCCAAAGCATAAGATTGACGATATTATTCACGATATGGGACATGAGGTTCTACGTTTACCACCCTATCATCCTGATCTCAATCCCATTGAAAATATTTGGGCAACTGTCAAGGCAAGAGTAGGCTCACGAAACACAACATTCAAAATATTAGATGTTCAAAAGTTAGCAGAAGAAGAATTTTCCAAAATAACGGCTGAGGATTGGCGAAAAGTGTGTGAAAAAGCCATATGAACTGAGGAAGAATACTTTTCTCACGACCTGATGTGGGACACAATTTCGGATTCAATTATAATTAATCCAGGTGACGACTCTTCAACCGACTATGATAGCGATATTAGTTCTTAAAAATTTGGTATATTTAAATGAATAATTATTATTTAATTTATATTATTGTTATTTATGTTATTTTATTATTTTGTTTTATATTTATTTCTGAAATACAAATGTATAATAATTATTTTAAATTAAAATAAATTAATGTTAATTATTCCTTACTTGCGGGTAAAAGTTATTAAAACCTAAGAAAATTTCATTCTTAAAAACTCGTAGGTAAAAATTATTCAAACTCGTAAACGCTGATCTATTAATGATTCCCCAAAACACCACAGGTCATAACGCCATAAAACAATTATAAACACATCGCCCACGGATCCTCTGTTCCTAAGCCACAAATCATAAAACCATAAAACATAGAAACAAACAATAATCCCTTAACTATTTATCAATTAATCCTATGTCACAGGTAGTTTTTTATGCTTAACCCAATTGCGTTTTGCAAAATATTTCTTTTTTATAAGTGCGCTGAAATTATGCAAATAAAAAAAATTAAACTCATACATTCAATCTCATTTAAGATAAAAAAAAAACAAAGTTGAGTTAGGCACTGTAGAATTCAAGGAAAAATCTGGACTCATTAAATATCTTCTCTTAAATCCTCTCTCTCTGCGCAACCGACCGTTGGCCAACTGAATTGGTTCAAGCTATAAATGTTCTTCAAAGTAATCATTAACGCCTTCGCTTTGTATTCATATTTTGTAGTAACTTCCGCAAGTGTAGTTGTGATGACTTCTGGCATTGGCGGCCTTTTGCCGATGATGCTGTTGATCTTTTTAAATGTGTCGGGTCCCGACTTGATTGTTTGGAGTTTCTTCTGAAATAGGATGTCGATGTGGTATTTCACCGAGTCTCTAAACATGATGTTTACAGAATTGAGTTCGCTTGAAACAGGCTGGTAGTTGGTTTTTGTTATGTACTTAGAGAAAAAAAAACACGTGCCACCTTTTGCTTATACAGTTAAATTCTATTCTAATTCAAGAGCTTAACACAACATACTATACGAAGGTTGGTCAGCAAGTGCCGATTAGCTGTCAAACAAAAAATACAATGGCAATCGACTAACTGCAATATACAACACTCTCTGCCACTTAATAAAATTCGACAATATGGCATAATTCAACTTAATTTAAATACAATTTGATTTGGAAATACAAAATTCTGAAAAAATTCCAGTCAAAAGATATGAGTTATGGAATGAATCTTTCAGGATGTTTAACAATACGTCTGTCTCTTCTTAATGCGAGTGGATATTCTTTTGAAACAGCCTCATGCTTATTTTCTGGAATGTTTTCACAACTTTTTGATTCCATATTTCGAGAACAAATATCAGTAATATTTAATTTTGGCTAAGTAAACTTTTTTTTCAATTGGTTTTCATGCGCACATATCTTATTTTACCATTTATTTCAATTAAATAAGTAAACTTACTAATTAATTTCTTAACAGTTACGATAATCCATTTTACAATAGTTTTTAATTCACTTCGATAAAAAGCCTCCTCACGCTCTTTAAATTTATGGCTTGATACATTTATACTATTTTCTTTTACATTATTTAACTTTTTTCAATTGAATTTACATTTTTGTTGAAATTTTTGTTATAAACTTTTGGATTTACATAATCTAATAATTTTGTAGGTTTATATACGAAAAGATTAATTCTGAAGGCGTCTTTTCGGTCATTGATGTTGATGTATTGTTATACACCATAAGCAAATCGAAAATTTTATTTTCAAAACTAAAAGCTGACTGATGCTCTAAAACCATTTTTGCAAGCTTATCTTTGATTGTTTTTACACCACGTTCTGCCAAACCATTGCTCTGGATGTGGTATGGTGGTGTTTTTAAAAAAAGATATTTTTTTTCGCAATATTTTTTAAACAGAAAAGCTGAAAAAGGCTGTCTCTCACAATTTGCTTTGGATACCAAAAATTACGAAAAACTCTTTCAATTTTTCAAGCAACGCGTTAAGTGTTGTTGAAGACATAATTTTAACCATAATATATTTGATGTATGCATCGACGATAATAAGACAAGTTTTACCTACAATATGGAAAAAATCCATGTGGATCCTATCAAAAGGCTCATTAGCTTGAGGCCAGACTGAAACACACTTTTCCTTTGGAACCGGCTGTGTTTTTCACACACAAATCTCACATTGCTTTACAAAATTTTCTATTTCTTTATCAATGGAAGGCCACCAGACGTACGATCTGGCAAGCATCTTCATGCGAACCATACCCGTATGACACTCATGAAGAAGCTTTAAAATTGCTGAACGCAAAATGATGCGAATAACAACTCGGTGCCTATAAAAAATACATCCATCGTCTATGGACAAATTATAGCGATTCGAATAAAACGGTTGCAATTTTGAAGTTATACAGCTAAGCCAATCGGTTTTCAAACTCTTAAAAACAGAAATTTGACACTTTCAAAATCAATTAAACCCTTGGAACCGAAATAATATATAGGTGTAGGTATATTCGATGTCTGATTTTTCATTCAAAGGCATTCTAGATAAAAAATCCACATGTCTTATTTTTGACCCTCTTCTATATTCCACGTTACCCTTCCCTGTGTAGCTGCGAATAGTTACGTTCGGAATCACTTAAGGCCGAACTATAATAGGCTTAAGCAAACATTAACTAATGTCAGAACCTATCGAAAAGTTTGCTTAAGTTTCAAAAAGTTGCAAGCATAGCCATAATAACTTACGCGCGCAAAAGCAGCTGTCAAAATCAAATTCACAGCTGTTTAATATTGTTGAGTGTGAACATTGAATCAACGACAACGAGATAGCAAAGATATCACACATACACTTTCATTAATTTCGAATCATTTACACAGACGATGGGTTTGATGTGTATTTTGTATGTGTTGAACCGTATCTGTCAAATTCACTTATGCGCTGAGCGAACCGGACCGCTCATGTTAATGTTTGGTTAATTGAACGAAACTTAGAAAAATTGGACGAAACTTAACTGGGCTCCATTATGGCTACTCAATAGGAATTTCATATTTTCGCTCGTTGGATTAAGCGTGCATAAGCTAGCTCATGTCTATTATAACGGGTGATTTTTTAGCTGGTTTGGTTTTGGCAACACTGGTTTTGACAGCTGACGTGTGTTTAGTACCTTGTGTCACTGTCAAACAGCTTCAGTTTGGTTTGCAATTTAACCATGGATCGTCTTACAAATGAACAACGCTTGCAAATTATTGAATTTTACTATCAAAATTCGTGCTCGGTTCGAAATGATCATCGCGCGCTGCTTCCATTTTATGGTCGGCATTCTCGACCTTCTGAGCAGTCTATTCGGAAGATTGTGACCAAATTTCGCACCAAATTTACTTTGTTGGACATTAAACCACCAACACGTTTACGTACTGTGCGTAGTGAAGAAAATATTGCGGCCGTATCAGCTAGTGTGACAGAAGACCGCGAAATGTCGATTCGGCGCCGTTCCCAGCAGTTAGGCCTTTGTTACAGCGATGATAACAAACTTTTTTTTGCCCGAAATGGAAGTTCTTGACTTGCATGATATATGGTTTCAACAAGACGGTGCCACATGCCACACAGCACGCGAAACAATGGCGCAATTGCGAGGCGAGTTTGGTGAACAGTTAATTTCACGTTTCGGGCCGGTCAATTGGCCGCCTAGATCGTGCGATTTGACACCATTAGACTATTTTTTGTGGGGGTATGTCAAGGCTAATTCGATTGACGCACTGGAAGCCAACATCCATGCATTCATTCGTGAGATACCGGCCGATATGTGTGAAAGAGTATGCCAAAATTGGACTCAGCGGATGGGCTACCTGAGACGCAGCCGCGGTCAACATTTGCATGAAATTATCTTTAAACATTAAATTGCAAGGTTCAAACTATCGATTCAAATAAATATTTCATTCATTTTTTCGAATTTTTTGTGTTTTTTTTTTTTTTAAAGTTCTAAACCTCTTAAAAAATCACCCGTTAGTTGGGCCTTTAGGGTGCACGATGCAAAAAACACTTGTTTTTCTATACCTGCGACAAGATGCGCTAAAATAGCCCCAACCCCTACTGGGCTTGCATCCGTTATGACTAAGATTTGTTTTTCCGAATCATACAGCTCCAAGAGATTGTTATTTACAAGCGAACTTTTACATTTTAACATTAGAAATGTTTAAGCGGAGGCATACCTACTAACAATGTGAAAAAATCAACAGAATTTCAAAAAAGTAACGCCGAGTAGAGAAAGAGGGCGAAACGTCAGCGTTCATGCTTTGTTCTTATGGTCTGAGGAAACAGAATACGAAGAAGATGATAAAACGGACACCAAAAAAAAGGAGTAGTGTTCGTAGGCAGGGATGGCTGCTACATTTTTTACATTTGTAGTTTATGCAGTTACACGTAGTTAAATGTAGTTAATGAAATTGTCACAAACTAAAATTCAAATATCAAATGATCTGTCAGTTGTAACTTTGAAACTTGAATTTTGAGTTAAAATGCTCAAATTTTTATTGAAATTTTATTATTTCTCTAAATATACATACATATAAATCCATATGAAAACGTAACAATTTGTAGAAAATAAGACTTGTAGTTTATTAAATTAACAACGCGTAGTTAATGATGTGGAAAATGTAGTGTAGTTAATTCGGCCAACCCTGTTCGTAGGCTTTCCAGATTTGCATGTGAAGAAGAGCAAATTTAAAAAAGAATATCGCTTGCTTTATTCAAAGTTTTAAAATACATAAATGCTTTTTTCATTTCTAATGTACCTCAACTATGCTGAAATGGCAAATCGGGTAAATTTTTCAAAAGCGGATTGACATTCCTTTGACCAGTGAAATGGGAACCCTTTCTTCTTAAGCAGTTGAGCGGATAGATATCCGTAGCCAAGTTGGGTAAAAATTGATGGTAGAAATTAAGTAACCCTAAAAACGACTCTAACTCCCGCAAATCTTGGAGCTGGGGCCTTGACAATGGCTTCTACTTTATTTTTATTTGGACTTAACCCTTTATCCGACAATGTGTGACCCAAAAAGTCGACCGATGATTGAAGAAATTTGTATTTCGAAAAATTAATTCGAACATTATGACTCGATCGACGTGATAAGACTTCAAAAAGTAGCACTCTACATTCACTTACCGTCCGCCCCCCGATTAACAAATCATCAATATAGCATCGAACGCGTTTCAAACCTAAAAGAATTCTACCATTACAGTTTGGAAGGTCCCTGGAGCACAACTTACACCCAATATCAAACGAGTATACTTGAATAAACCCTTAAAAGTATTTATCACTAAAACTTTTTGAGATTTTTCGCTGACAGCAAGTTGCAAATAAGTCCCTGTCAAATCCAAAATGCAGAAACAGTTACATTCTGACATTTCTGCGAAAATTTCCTGTGCCTTTGGTAGTGGATTAAAACGTGTCGACCCATTTATTAATGGTGACTTTGCAGTCGATGCAGATTCTAGAGTTATCTTTCTTAGGTACAATTACTATGGGACTTGCCCATTGACTAACCTCAATCGGTTCCAGAATACCTTCTGACACTAAACGTTTTAGTTCTTCTTCAACTTTTTCTTGTAATTTAAAGGGTACACTATAAGCGTGAAAGACAAGTACAGCCTCCTCTTTCATTGCAATATATGCTTCAAAACCAATAATTGGACTATTTAATTTATCCTGACAAATTTTTTTTTATTTTTGCACATTGTAGAAATGTGCCCTTTTTTCCGCAACTGAAGCACTCCCAGTCTACAGCTGGACAATTGTTATGAGCTGCTCTTCCGCAACATTTCTCTGACGATGTCGACTGATGCTGTTTTTTGACACATTTTTCTTAGATGACTTGCTGTTATGACTATTAAAAGACTGTTTGGACTTGAACTGGGGACCCCCATCTCCTTGACGACTTTGACTGTAGATGGCATGTGTGTTGTTGGGTGACTGTACAGAAACCGATGCTTTGTCGGAATCTGGATACGTTAGTTTAGACAATAATTCATACATGGTTTTGCCCATGATGCCAATAAAGAGTGGATTTTTGGCTTTATTTAAAGTGAAAAAGTTTTTAATGCGATCTTCATAGTCTTTGAAGTTATCGCCACTTTCAACAGGCTCCACACTTCCAAATAATTTATTCATAATTATATTTAAAAATCGCACTTGGGTACATACCAAGTCTATGGAGAAGAGCAAAGGTAATCTTTATTCCCAAAGCGGGAAAAAAAGATACAACTCATCCAAAGTCATTCAGGCCAATTAGCTTAACATCTTTTTTATTGAAAACTTTGGTAGTTGATAACTTCATTAGATCAGAAGTTTTAGTAAGCATGCCTCTAAATCATCGCCAGCATGCTTACAGAGCGGGAAGATCTACAGAAACCGCTCTTTATGAACAAACACTGTACAGTTAGCTTTAGATTCAAAAGAAACTGCCATATGTGCTTTCCTTGATATTGAAGGAGCCTTTGATAACACCTCTCACGAAGCTGTTGACAAATCTCTTGGAAGAAAGGGAGTACCCATCGCTATAATCAGATGGATAGGTAAAATGCTAAGTACAAGAACGGCGGAATCACACGCAGGACAAAGTGTCCAGAAAGTCATCACAACAAGAGGTTGTCCTCAGGGAGGGGTATTATCACCCTTACTGTGGAGTCTAGTAGTGGATGAATTACTAGAAAGTCTTTCTTCGCAAGGAATACGCTGCATCGGCTTTGCTGATGACATTGTTATAACAGCCTTGGGAAAGTTCGAAGAAACTCTTTGTGACATAATACAAAAAGGACTGACTATAACTAGGAAATGGTGTATTTCAGTGGGTTTAAAAATCAACCCTACGAAGACGACAATAGTACCATTTACCAAGAAAAGACTTCTACCACGCATGAAACTTATCCGGTTGGCTGGAGAAGTAATCGACATCCAAAAGGAGGTCAAATATCTAGGCATTACACTGTATAGTAAGCTCCTCTGGAATAAACATGTCGAAATAACTGTCGGGAAAGCCACAAAAGCCCTTATGATATGCAAAAGACTTGCAGGTAAATCATGGGGTTGCAAACCAAACATAATTAGATGGATGTACACCATGATGGTAAGACCCATCATTACCTATGGGGCGGTTGCGTGGCATAAAAGAACCGAATTAACAACAACTAGGAAATCACTAGAGAAAGTGCAAAGGCTTGCATGCTTATGCATAACCGGAGCAATGCGAACGTGCCCTACAGCAGCAATGGAAAATATCCTGCATCTAAGTCCACTACACGTGGTCATAGAAAGTGCTGCTAAGGGAGCCATCATGAGATTTGCAAAGGAGGGTACTGGGACAACTAAGATCATTGGGTTTAGAGAAAGGAGCACCATCATCAAGTCCACAGTAACAAACCTTCTTGACATTCCTCGAGACGGCATGATCAGAAAATATAACTTTGAAAAACACTTCCGAACGGAGTTAAGTAGCAAAAAAGACTGGATAGGTGAAACGGAGAACTACAGTCTTAAAGCAAACACCATCAAGTGGTATACAGATGGATCGAGAACTTCTGATGGGACTGGGGCAGGGGTTTTTGGGCCTAGAACCAAAATCTCTCTACCGATGGGACAGTCTACAAGCATATTCCAGGCAGAAGTAAACGCCATAGGAAAATGTGCAGAACGTAACCTCGAAAGAAACTACAAAAACCAAAACATTGCTATCATGTCAGACAGCCAAGCCGCACTAAAGGCTTTAAATTCATACGGCATTACCTCGAAACTGGTATGGGAGTGCGTGAACAGGCTAAATGAACTGGGCAAGAAAAACAACGTCACTCTCTATTGGGTACCAGGCCACGTTGGTGTCCAAGGCAATGAAGAGGCTGACACCCTAGCAAAAATAGGAGCAACGACACCCCTAACGGGGCCAGAGCCCTATTGTGGTATAGGGGAGAATATGATTAAAAACGAAATCAAATCAGAAGAGGAGGCAAATAGATCAAAAATCTGGAAAGAACTCCCCAAACTGAGGCAGGCTAAACTCTTACTCGGGAACTATAACCGAGAGCGTTTCCTATCCTGCATCAGCTTAAGTAGGAATAACCTTAGAAGAATAACGAGTCTCCTCACAGGCTACTGCAAGCTGAGAAGACACCTCAATATCCTTGGCCTAGTGAGCAGTGCGTCTTGCAGGTTCTGCAACGCTCACGAGGAGACACCGGACCACATAGTAGGTAAATGTGATGCTCTAGTGCATCAAAGACAAAGATATCTGGGCAGTCACCATATAGATGAGAGCAAAATACAATCTCTAAAAATACTCCAAATTCTCAAATTCCTCAAAGGAACGAATTTGGAGGACGAACTGTAGTATGAGTAACCTCAACCAGTTCATAATGGGGGCACAATAGATCCTAAGGTCGCAGTACAATACCCACCCCTATTCATTCATTCATTCATTTAAAAATAATTGGACACTTAAAACCTTTTTTTTTTGTAATTTAAATTTTTTGTAATCCTCGTCGCCAGAATGTTATGTACTTAGAGAAAAGAAAACACGTGCCGCCTTTTGCTTATACAGTTTAATTTTATTCTAAGTCAAGGGCTTAACACAACATACTATACGAAGGTTGGTCTGCAAGTGCCGATTAGCTGTCAAACAAAAAATACAACGGCAATCGACTAACTGCAATATACTACAGTTTTTTTTAGTATTGTGTTCTCGCTGGTGGATTCCTTAAAGTAGTTGCCTTGTTGCCGGCAAGAGGAGAAGAGTGGACAGGAGTTGGTATGAGGAAAAGATCACCAAGAATAAGTAACGGAATGGAAAAAGGATTGGCTCGGAAAAGGGACTGGAAAAAAAGATGTTGCCCAGCAACAGGAATATATCTGTAATGGCGTGGACGAATGTAACCTTGAGGCCCAAAATGTTAGGAGGTGTTTTAAACTTTCACCAGCTAGGGCTTCCAAATGCTCACCAGGCTTTTAATAAAATATTTTTAACAAAAGTTTTGTTTGTTTTTAACAAAATGATGCGGCGGCCCAGTCATATGCTGGTACCCTGGGACCGCCGAGATTTATTCTAAAAAAAACAATTTTTTTTTCTTCGGCCACTTTCATACAAAAAAACAGAAAAAGTTAACCTCACTCACCAATTTCTATTTTATATTATAGTTTTGTTTGTATCCACCAACCCACGAAATATGTTTAATCTAAATTTACAAGTAAATTAAACAATGTATTGCAACCAATAAAATTTTAATAAACGCACCCAAGAACAATCTCGAACAATTTGCACTTTTTTTTGTATGCGGTAAGTTATTTTACTTTAGTACTTTGCGCCAGCACGTCCGCACGGTGGAATTTTACTTTTGCCTTTGAATCCAGCATGCTCTCAAAATTTATCCCAAACCTCGACCAATTGTCAAAAAAACTGTCACAGTCTGTAACTCGAAGACGGGGACGAAAAGAGAAACACCAGGTAGCTGTCAAAAGCTGGATGACGAAGCAGAAAGCAAGGATTCTGATTTTGCTTGCCGTTCTGTTCAGACGCGCAGTATAGCTATCTCTATATATAAAAAAAAAAAAAAAACTTTAAATATTTCTAAAGTAAATTTTTCTTTTTTTTACAAGTTAGTCAAATTATTTGTCCGCAATCAAATTTTAAGTGAAAATGGAGGGTGTTAAACCTCCTAAAGAACCCCCTAACATTGGAGGTAACTCACTGGATGACCCGCCTGACAAAATAGTTGGCATGGATTTGCTGCTCAGCGCAGCTCAGATGCCATCAAATCTAATGGATGCTGATGAAATTCCGCAAATTTATGAAAACCTAAACTGGTGGACACATGGCGACGATAATATTTCTTCAGCCAGCGCCAGAAATCACACTTCCTCGCCTCGGTTATCGCCGACGCCCGAAAATCTGAACCAGCTAACGGGAATCCCATCGTCCCGTTGCAAGAAAGAGAGAGCTAGCTTAGCTCAAGCTAATAGCATGGTGCATCACGCCACCGCTTCCAACATAGTTGCTGTTTCTCCACCGTATAACGGAGCAACAATACAAACCGCCAACCAATAACTAAGAGCGGGAAATGTCCACATTGGACTGGTCAACAACACCACGAACAACGGAAAAACCGTCGAACTGGCTCTTGGCGAGAAACTCGGCCGAGATAATGATTCTTTCAAGGCAATTATGAACCGCCGCAAACGCCAACACAACTTCCAAATCACTTCCACTGCTTCGAAAAAAATCGCAGTAGAACTCAACAATGAAAATCGCTTCAAAGACCTCCCTGTGGATGTCACTGCAGATGTTTTCTCCCCTAAACAATCAAAACTGGTCGAGGCTAACACGAACCATCGACAAATTACTGCTCAGCAGCAGCAGCAACAGCAGCAGCAGCAGCAGAGCAGCAGCAGCTACAGCCACAGCAACAAGAAGAACAGCAACAGCATCGTCCACAGCAGCGAGATGAAGATGTCTCTGACAAACCTAACCCCTGGTGCCCCCCAATTTTTACGAAAGGAGTTTCATCAAAAACTATCCTGGATTTTGTTCGTGAGTCTAGTTTTAAGTTAAGTGATATTAAATTTTCTAGTAGAAGTTTTGGTAGATTAAAAATCTTTGTAAGAGATATTGAGTTGCATAGCTTTTTCATAAAAATTTTCAAAGAACGCGGGATTGAATCATTTTCTTTCACGCCTAAGCAAATTAGAAAATATAACATTGTTTTGAAAGGTATAACAAGTGATTTTTCCCCCGCGGAAATTCAACAAGAATTGTTGAACATTGAGCCCTCGCTGAAGCTCACAGTAAAAAACTTTCAGACCAAATGGTCAAAGGAAAACGATGTTCCTCTCGAATTATTTATATGTGTTTTGGAAGACAGAGAAAGTCTCCTCAAGATTAAACAAATTAAATTTATTTTAAATCATAAAGTCAAATGGGATACAATGAAAAATTCTGGTTTGAAGCAATGCTTCCGCTGCCAACGCCCTGGTCACATGGCCGGATACTGTACTTTTGCGCCTAGATGTGTAAAGTGCCTTGATTCTCACGAAATAGGACAATGTAAGGTGGGCCCTAAAACCCAAACTTCCTCTGCAGCTTGCGTCAACTGCAATAAAACTGATCATCCAGCCAACTTCCGTGGCTGTGAAAAATGGGTAGAATATTTGGGAAAAAAGGAATCTATGTTAGCATCGTCTAACAAAAAAAGAACGCCTTCAAGTAAAGTAAACAGTGTTGTGATTAATTCAATAAATAATAGTCAGATGATAAATCCCTACAATAATTCTATCAGTTTTGCGGACAAAGTCAGAGGATGTAACCAACCTTTAGGGACCACCCCATGCCCAAAAACACAAAACAAGGCCAGCGATCACATGTCCGCTTTCATAGATGAGTCAATAAGACTCTTCGGAGTCCCAACTCACATTCTAATAGCAAAAATCCGTGCCTTTTGGCCATCATACTTAAAACTGGACGAAAGTCATAAACCAGGTGCATACCTATCTTTTATTGCGTCATTGACCACACTCCCTACACCATGAATCTGAGTATCTTCACAGCCAACGTCAACTCCTTTTCTAAAGACAAACAAATAGAGATGGACCTTCTCCTAAAGGACACTTCCCCATCAGCAATATTATTGCAAGAAACTTGCTTGAGTTCTAACAAAACTCAATTTAAACAAAAATTTAACAGCAAATACGATCTTATAACTAACAATAACGGCAGAGGAACCGGAATCCTAATACAGAATTCCATTCGTTTTTCTCAAAAGTATTTTTCCAACAACCTTATATCAGCGACAATAGCCATAATCCCGATACATAACCAGCAAAGCAGCAAATCGCTTGCTCTTGCTTCAATATACGTGCCTTGCAACTCCGGCTTATCTCTCCCAGCTGCGATGGATGATCTTTTTTCGTTTCTCAGTCAATTTGATTACGTAAAAGTCGGTGGGGACTTCAACTCCCGACATCCCTTATGGGGGGACCCGTTCACTAACTTCAATGGAACTCATCTATCTCAGTGGTTCCTGGATAACACTTTTCTCGACTACGACATAGTAGCTGCTCCTGGCCCCACGCGCCCCAGCTCGGGATCTCACATCGATTTCTTTTTTATTTCCTCCACCACATTATGGTCGAGCACTACTTCGCTTTCCCTGAACTGCCCAGGACGTATATCAGCTTCAAAAACACCAACTGGACGAACTTTAATAGCTCTCTCAACACCAATCTTAATTTATTAAACATTCCGACGAGTAGAAATCTCTCCGACTCCGAAATTGACAGCTTTATCGGTGGCATGACTAACGTCATCTCCAACTGCATGGATGCTTTTTGCAAAAAAAAAAGTACTCTCCACCCAAACTGGCTTAGAGTCTCCGACGCCACAATCAAGCTGTTCAAGACTAGGAAAGTCTGGAAAACGAGACTTAAACGAATATTTCACCACTCTGGTGACCGCAATTGCCCACTTTATAAAGATTTATCTACTCGAATCAGATGTTTAAGTAAAATTATAAAAGACAAAGTCCGTTTAGAGCTTAACGAGCAGTTCAGAAACAAATTAATCAGTTTAAAACCATCGTCCAATGTTTTTAAAGTAATTGACCAAATTACCGACAGGAAATCAATGATATCGCCAGAGCAGCAACTATTAATCCACAATAACACAAGTGTCTCATCTCCTCAAGAAAAGATTGAAGCATTCGCCGCTTATTACACCGATCTATACGCGTTAAAAACTCCCTCTGCTAACGCAGTCACCTCACTCGAAGTTACAACCTTCAATAGTTCATTCGATGTCTGGCATCAAAATCTCACGTTAACAAATTTTTCACCCCTCAACAAATCAGATGCTGCAAGTGATGAACATTTCGCTTCCACTGACCTCATTGAATCAGTGAAATCATCGCTCAACAACAAAAAGTCGGCTGGCTACGATAACATCCCAAACCTGGTACTCCGTAAAGCGAAACAAACCATTGCAAAATTCCTTACCCCACTCATCAACAATTGTATTAACATTTGCTACTTTCCATCGTCTTGGAAATCAGCCAAATTAATCCCGATTAAGAAGAGCAACTGTCCCAACACTACAGGGAATTACCGACCTATTTCTCTCCTATCCAACCTGGGGAAAATTTTAGAAAAAGTAATCCTCTCAAAAATTGAATGCCTATTGGAAGACTCTGAACTCTCACAAACCCAACAATTCGGCTTTAAACGCGGACACTCCACCGAACACGCCTTGCTCTTTTTCCAGAACAATGTCCTAAATAATCTCAGGTCCAAACGCTGCACAGTGGCTTGCACGCTTGACCTCACAAAAGCCTTCGATTCAGTCCGGCACTGATATACAAACTCCACCAGGTCAATTTTCAACCTTCTTTTATCAAGATCATAAAAAGCTTCCTCAGCAACGGCAGTTTACGTGTCCAGTTCGAAAACGAAATTTCCGACATGGTTCCGGTGCAGTCAGGAGTCCCCCAAGGCTCGATCTTGGGCCCATTCCTTTTCAATTTATACTTGTTTGACTTCCCAGTTCACCATCAGCAATCCTCATCTGTTTTATATGCCGATGATACAATTCTCTTCAGCACACACGAAAGACCACACGAAGCCTTAAATCAGGTAAAATCGCATCTTTATGCTGCAAACCAATACTATAAAAATTGGGGTATTAGTATCAACCCCAGCAAATGCGAGTTGATCTGTTTTCGAAACGCCTCGGGTAGGGGACACCACCTAGCTGTTCGGGAAAGCCGCCAACTGCGGTTAGAAATTGAAGGGAGAACAATCCCCCTTCGAAATTCGATTAAATATCTCGGTGTGCACCTAAACGAAAGATTGAAAATGAACCCGCACGCAAGAAAGGCTATAAACAATAGTAAGGCAGCGGCGGCTAAACTGAAACTCCTCTTAAACTCCAGGTTGGTCGAAAAAAGGACCAAACTCCTGATGTACAAAACCCTAATTCGACCACTTATGGCATATGGTTTCCTTATCTGGTTTGCAATTACACCTAATGTAGCCCTCGAGCTTCACAGACTCGAACGAAAAATACTCAGAAAATGCCTATCAAAAAATAGAAGGCCATCGGGCAAATGGCATTGCAATAAAACCTTATACAATGAATCTAAAGTTGTTCCCCTATTAGATTATCTAGTATCATTAGCCATCAAAAAAAGAGTGTCCCTCCAGGACCACATGAACCCCTTAATTAGGGAATTATTCGGGGAAAACATCGTCTGGAATATAAACAACCGGTACTATATCTCTCCCATCAGTATCTTCAGCGAGGGCTCGAGTTCCTCATTTCTGGTTCAGGAACACGATAACTCCTTTACCGCTCCATTTTACAAAAGACAGCACTTTAACACTTACAGAGGCTGAGCAGCTCAAATCTCATTTCATTCAAATAAGAAAAAAAAAATAAAAACAGCCAAAACATACCATTTTTAAAAAAAAAATAATCTTATTATTCACCGACAAATTCTTTGCATATAGCTAAAAAGATCTCAAAAAAAAAAAAAAGAAAAATTTAAATACGAAATCACTTATGTTGAATCGTTTTAATTGAAGTGATATTTTCTTATCACACTTTCTTATTATATGTTCATAATCTGTTTATCCACTCGATTAACTGCTAATTAATTCAAAAGAAAAAATATTTGTAAATTTGTAAATATAAACAAAAGTATCGTACCTATTTTAAAATGTTCATAATACCTTTGAATCTAAGATATCAATGTAGTATAACTTACATATGTTCATTCGAGAACTAAAATCCATATCTGTAAAAAAAATAAATATAAAACAAAATATGTAAATTTGTAAACATAAACAAACTATTGTACCTATCTCATAATGTGTTCATAATACCTTTAAATCTTTAAGATATCAATGCAAAACTTACATATGTTCATTCGAGAACTAATACCCATATTCTGTAAAAAAAAATAAAATAAATATAAGGCATAATGACTGAGTAAATATCTAACTCACACTCCCAGTTTAAGGGAAAAAAAAAAAGACGAAAAATAACTTAATAATCCTCCTGTGGGAGAAAACAGGCAAAACATCAACTTAATGTTAAAAATAGGGTTGTTCCCATATAATTGTACACTTTTATAGTGATTTAGATAGAGACGCATTCATTTTGCCTCTATCTCATGTTATTTCTTGTTATTCATTCTTTAGGTTGTTAAGTATCTCATAGTAATGTTAACGTCGTGTTGAGTGGACGCTATTTTATATTAATTTTAGATAAAATCTCCAATTTAATGTCTTTTGTTTGTTGCAATTAACACAAATTTAAAATAATTATTTTTTAACTGAGTAGCCAGACCACTTCCAAGTCGGCAGCATTAACTTTTAATTCTTAAGAACATTTGTAAATCTAACTATAAGAAAGTGACATGTAAAAAAAAAAAAATCTCAATAAATATACATACATACAAGCAGAAAGCAAACACATACCTATGCAGCCTGTAACTGCTCTCATCAAATAACCTAAAAACATCATCCGATCGCACCCACTCTATCAACACATGGGAATATGCATGTATGTATTACAGATTCTGTATCGTACCTATATAAACCCATGGATTGGTTAAGTTCGCTTTTGGAAAATTGACTTTATTCCACTGAGCGGAATTTTCAGATTGCATTCAGAACATAGACAACTTGTCTATGGATACTCCACTTCCAGTCGATTTACACGGTGGGTAAATGTGTCAGTAAGTCGTCAAACTCGTGGAGTTTAAACACCACAGTACACACAATAAAAGTAAAATTTTCCGAGTTTCTACTATTTTTTTGTGCATGCCATGATAGTTCGGTGACCCAAAGTGTCATCAATATGATGTGGAAAATGGTGATAGCTTTATTTTTGCGTATTATTGCTGTGCTCTCTTGCACACTGCTTATGGACACCGTCATTTCTGTTTTTGTTTTCCAAATCTGACGGTCCAATTAAGGCCGCGTCCGAATTGCGTTAATATTTTCAACCACTGGTTAAATTTTGACGTTTGGTTAAAATGAGATAATTTTTTTTATTTTTGCTGTCCGAACTGGATTAAAATAGGATGGGTTAAATGGGATTTTAAGTTAAAATTTCCGAAAGATTAAAGAAATTTCCCTAACCACAAATGTGTTTTATTATTCCAGAAAATAAATATTTTATACAAAATCCAGCTTGAAATGTATCAAAATAAAAATTCGACGCGAATAAAGTAAAAATTTCTTAATTTGATTAACTTCTAAAGGTTTTGTATCGATTATATCCCGAAACGTTACGGAAAATCCTATTGTGTATTGCTTGATTATGCAGTCTGCGAATACTAGTTCACAGCTGTCAACAAACTAAAAAAAAAAAAATAAAACAAAACAACCAATTGGCATTAATTTTGCTAGATGAATAAAAATTTGAGGAAGTATTTTATATTAATACTTTTATATTTTTTTAAATTTCAGCGTATTATTACGAGAACTGATATAACACGACAACGACTACGCGAGGTATGTGTACATGCACATGAAAATTCAAAATTCATAACATTGATTATTTCCATTGTCTTTTAAAAATAATTTCAAATTCAATTTTCTCTCTTTCTTGAGAAAAGTCAAAATTTAACCACTAGTGTCAAATTTTAACCTGCTCTGGAGCTGGGTAATTTTTAACCCATTTTATTCACCCCGCTAGTGTCAATATTTAACCAAACGTCAAGTTTTAACCAACATTTTAACGCAATTCGGACACGGCCAAACCTGCGCAAGTCATCATCTCCACTAAGTGCACTGTGTTCAAACACAGGTCTAATTTTTCTCACCACCGGCTATCCTCAGTTTTAATCTTATCAAAAGAATTTTGTTTTAATGCATCCCAAAACGAGAGAACCTAAAATACTTAAACATCTGGAACGTGCAAATAAAGAAACAACAACAATTACACAAACAAACAGCATTTGGAGGCAGCATGTGCACCTGCCGTACCAATTCTGAACACAAATGTCAGATTTGAGAGCTGTCTTCAAGTTTTGTTTCTCAATGGGAAATATAACCTTCGACCTTTTCGTACTCCACCAGACCGGCGTATACTTAGCAGCGAGTTTTCACGGATTTCAAAAATTTTGATGCCAGTAATTAGGTGAACATTTGGTGAAATTTGGTGAATCAATTTTATAATTTGGTGAATCGTAGTTTAAAAGTTATTAACAATTTAAGGTTCGCGTATAGTTAGCAGCCGATGGAAACAAAAGTAGGCTTCATGGGTATCAATCGATGGGGAATGGTTTTGCAAATTTAGTGAGCCGACTCTCGAATTTAGTGAACAAGTAGTTCAATAAACAATTAACAAAATGTAAAAATAATGACAGTTCTATAAACTATTACAATAAACAAATTCCGTAACGTAACGTTTTCAAAACTGTCATACACGAACACTAAACTAACACATATAAACAAAATTCTGTCCCAAATTAACGTCAATATTTTTTTCTGTCAAATTAAATTTTAAAGTTGTTGGTTTTATTGTTTTTTTTTCTTTCTCTATTTGTTGGCTTTATTAATCAAATTAAAGAAAAGAATATACATTTTTTGTCGAATTAATTTCGTTAATTCTATAGGTATATTTTTATATATGTGATTAGGTTCGTTATTCTGTTCCTGCTGCTGATCATTGGTGTCTCGATTGCATGCTTATGTTCAAGTTTTTTTTTAGATTTTTCTTTTCAAAACAACTTAAACTAGTTTTTATTTCTACAGGATCCTTGCAAATCAGAAAAGGCTCTCTATTTAAGACCAGAACAAAAGCATCACATAAAAGATCAATTGATATTCCAAGACGTTTGTCGAGCAGCCAAATTAGTGGTTCGTAATTGAAAAAGGAAGTGGAGTTCTTTATTGAAGGTGGTCGAACGAGAACTGGAAAGCCATGTATGCTTAAAGGCGGAATTCTATCAGTTATTGTTACTGTTTTTATTTCGGACGCACTTTTAGTCCTTGTGTCAGTTACCTATTTGAACGTCTGATAGATGGAAATTTCGTACGTGAACAACTTGGCTATGGTTTGATGTGATCGATTTTAACGAACCCTTTTCTATTCGTGAACTTATCCGGAGTTATAATAAGATGGCGAAATAAGAGGGAAACAGGTAAATCTTGAACGCAAAATAAATCTATATAACAAACGTATTGCATGGTAAACAATCTTATATGTCCTTTCTAGGTGATGACGATTTCGAGCTACTAGAAAATCAAGAAAAGCCGGAACTTTTCATAAACCACAGTACGCTCCGAGAACAGAAATATATTTGCGACATCCTGGCACCGTTTGCCCACGTGTACAACGCTGTTGTACAGTCTGTGAAGATTCTCTAAAAAAGTTTGATGCTCGAAAGTGAATTTATTAAATTCGCAATCAAAGATATCACAGACAAAATCACCGATGCAAGCTGTCCCTATGATGAAATCATTTAAAACTATTCGAGAAATGGTTAGTTTAGGAGTTATTCAATCAACACGGACTACGATTGCTATCGCCAGAACTTCTATATGATTCATCATCGGCCGTTGTTCAATGTATTGTCAACAGAATAACTGTAACTGTGCCAAAAATTGAAATGTAAAAATAAAAATATTTTAGACTTTAAGTACGTACTCTAATAGTGTATAGTCTAGTATAGTATAGTACAAAAATGATACCACTTTATTAAAAACAAAATTATTTATTATGGTTTTTGTACCCTGTTTTAATTTATAGTGAGGGATATAATAGTTACAATATCAAATAAAAAATCAACCGGCTATTAAACATTTGTAAAGGAGGTACCATTATCTATGGTAATAAGAACATTTTTTTATTTATAATCTGCTGGGTGCCAAGTTAAATAAAAATGAAACGTATTATATTAAAAGATACCTACAAAAAAAAATAGTTATTCCCCCCTGTTCTGATTTCCGATTCGTTTTAAAATCCTTTCGTTTTCAAACTTAAGGTGTTCTGAAATACGTTTCGCTTTCAATACTTGCGGAATGATGTGCTTTGATTTTCGATCGGATTGAAAATAAATGACATATTTTGGAAATTCATTTCAGTTGTGTCCGAATCCAGGAGGACCATCAAGAGCTAAAAACACATTTTCAAAGAGAGCACAAAGCAGCAAGAGGTTCACTATCGAGTAAAACGAGATTTTTTAAAAAAATTCTTGAGCAAAAGAATAACCACACTGATAATAAATGTACACAGATATTAATGAAATAACATTGTTTCAATATTTGAAACTTCTCAACTAACGTTTTAGTTAAAAAGACACGTATAATATTAGACTTTTTTCTGATTTATTTAATTATTTTCAAGAAATTTGACGTTTCGAATTTTTTTTATTGATTTCGAAAGATAAAAAGGTTTAAATACTAGCTAAAGTGAAAGTGAAAATCTGAAAACTTTTTTTGAATCCGTGCGGAAATCAATTGCGTTTAAGGATTTGATTCCAAATGGAAATCAGAACAGGGGTGATTATTTATTAAAATAACTATACTTATTACTTCTACAATTAATACAATTTTGTATTAAAATAATGTAATGTATTATGTATATATGTATGTATGTACATATATTAACTTCTTGATTTAAACCCTTGATTGAAATAAAGTCCGTTAAAATATGACTCACAACTAATAAAATGTTTAAATATGAACTTCTTGTAAAATTAAAGTAATTTTCTTTTTGAGTAGAATACATTAAAGCAGTTTAACTTTTAAACTAACTTTTATTTAACAAGATACGAAAAGTGATGACCCAAGTCGTAAGGAGCAAGACATAAGTTAAGCCTTAACTACATTGGCCACGTTTTGCAAAATTACAAAAGTAAAAATATTTTTGTTGCTGTTAGCGCAGATGTTTTGTGAAAAAGAGCATACAAATTGTTTTTAAAACCAAAATTTAATCTTTCTGCATCATTTTTGTTAGTTTTCTAGTCGGAAGAACTATCACAAAATCAATTTGAAAATTTTTACTTTTGCACTTTTTTGGCTTATTTAGTTAAGACTAGGGTTTATTTTTTTTTTCAATTGTGAAAAATGACAAAAAACATGCGATTTTACATGAGCTCAAAACAAAACTGATTAAAATCCTCAAATAAAAAAAAGAAGCTCTTAATGCCCCGATGAATAAACCCGAAATAGCAACTAATATGGAAGCTACCGACAAGGATGCTCAAACTATATGGATATATAGTCCACAAGGACGCTGGAAATGTAAGTTATCACAACCAAGAAAGTGGAGATCTTAACTGTAGCAAAAATGAAAAGGAGATTAGACAACAGCGTCGCAGGTTATTGCCAAGAAGAAGCAATCAAATGGAGCAGAAAGGTATAAACCATTCTAAGGATATCAAAAACTTTGATTTGGCTTTTAGCAATAGCTAAAAACGAAAAAAACGTCACCCAATACAATAAGTATTGAAAATGGTTAGCCCTGAAAAAATCATCCTCCCGTGAAGGTATGTAATTTAACATTAATTCAAACGAGCTAACTTTTCCTAATATATTTTTTATTTAAGGAATTAAACAAGCAGAAATACCACGCTTTTGGATTGTGATAAGGATTGAAGACAGTGATGTTGCTATACGAACATGGTTCAACTGTATTTGAAAGTGCTATCGGCGATGCACCAACAAAGAACCCTGAGTTTTAATTCATCAGTTGTGAATAAACTTGGCTATGTTCCATTGAGAAAACCTTAGTCACGTCGAAGAATTGTCGAAAGCTATCCGGATAGGTTTGCGTTGCTGTCATCGCTTCTGAAAAAATAGCTGATGCACCATAACTGAATAGTTTAGGTTGATAAAATTCATCCCTTCGCAATATGATTTGACTAAATAAAATTTGTCTATGTAATTGGATCTAAAGTTTATGAGTTAATGAAAGAGCTCAAAAAGAATCTTTATTGAAAATAAATTGTGATGAGGCCAGATTTTTGAATTTTCTTTATTATCTTATATGTAAATTCACATCATGAATGAATCGAATTCGATCGCATTTTCCTTGAATATTTATTGCAAATTAAATTAATTCCTTGCAACAAAAAACTATATCAATATCAATTCTTGGTAGTGTGAGTGCAAATTTCGCTAAATATACAATATATGCTTATGTTTGAGTTTTTATTTTTTATTTTCAAAGCAAAAACTTTATCTGGTTCTTTATTTAAGATTCTTGTACATCATATAATACATATCTTATTCTTTTTTAATAAAAAAAATTCTAGATAACATGACAATGTTGTAGAAACTCCATATAACCCAATGTTGCATTGATGCTGATTTGTTGAGATTCCATGCTTGCCAAATACAAAAAGCCTTGTGAAAATATGAACTGCAAGTAAATAAAAATAAATACATTATTATTAATTTTTTGTTTACAGAAAAATGTTTAATAACTTAAATTATTTAATCTTAAATAAATATTTAAATGCATTTATAAATTATCTTCTTTTTAAATAATGGAATGCTTCTCAAAGAATTTCGTGGTTTTTTTAAACCCACAAGACGGTGGAATTTATTCTTTCTATAGGTTTTCGAATTCTATCGATTGACATCGTGACTAACAGGCAAACCGACATTCTTTGGTTGCGACAAATTTGTTGCCAGACCATTGTAAAGATCTTCTTAAGCGCGGCGGTTTGTAATTGGATGCAAAGAGAATGTCAACAACTGGTGCACCGTATTTAAAATCAATCTACTTACCACTTCCTGTTTAGCTGCAACTAGGTAGGGTTTTTTTAACACTACATTGTCGAATCATTACCTGTCATCGATTTTCCTACCAGGAACCTTTTGGTACAGGTTTTTTTTATTGTTTTGAATAAAGGTTTGACATAGTATGATTGTTTTGTCGCGTTTATTGATTTGTTTCCATTAATTGTAGGTAGGTACAACATTTTTAAACAAACTGAGGCCTGACCGAATTATCGGTTCTGATTTGTGGAAGGTGATAATAGCTGCGTTTTATTTTTCCCCAGATCCAATCCAGATCAGATCAGGAAAATAAAACAACCCAGGATCTCTGTGACATACGTTATATACCCAACTCTTTTTTTCCTTTGTTTTTTTTATTCATATACACCCTTTGTCTTTTTTCTTTACACTACTGACGACATTTACAAATTAAGGGTGTGTGTTCAAAATGGATTTGGAAATCCAAATTCAAAACAAAGTTGGATCTTGTGTTGTTTTTGTAATACATGTATTTTTGTAAGCAAATCCAATCTGGTTCGGATCTTGGGGAAAATAAAACACAGCTAATATGTTGATTATTGTTTTTAATAAAGGTTTGAAATAGTATGATTGTTTTGTCGCGTTTATTGATTTGTTTCCATTAATTGTAGGTAGGTACAACATTTTTAAACAAACTGAGGCCTGACCGAATTATCGGTTCTGATTTGTGGAAGGTGATAATATGTTGATTCATTGAGGTCACATTGGACCTTCTTCTCGGTGTCGTTTCCTTGGTAAGTTTCAAAGTCGTTGGAAATGCTTTCGCATAAACAGAGCAACATTTCACTGCAACAGCGTTTTGTTTTGTAGTTTCTGGTTGGCGATTGGGTTTTAGGAATTCGGAATTTAGATTAGGCAGCATTTTTATGTTTTCCAGCGGCAACTGAAGGGAATATTTTTCGAAGTTACTTTTGATGTAGTTTTTCACATTGTGCGTTTTGAAACGCTCGTCTCTTCAGTAATTTCGTTTCTGTTCGTGACCGAAGATTCATTACTGGCGGATTATGGCTTTTTCAAGGCTCGTTTTTCGGAACAATAGCTTCTTCAGTAAAGTTCTTCATTGGTGGATGATGGCTTCTACACATCTCATTTTTAGTGCAAAAGTCTAGCTTTTTATTCTTTGAACCAACTTTTGCCTTGGCCAAGGATGAATCGTTGTGGTCTCTAAATTCTTTTTTAGGCGCTTAAGACTATCTTTGTTCATGACAACAATTTTCCACTTTGACATTTGACAAGAGTCAACTGACAGATTTAGGACATGGGACACAAGCATCCATGTTTTTTTCTAGCAAGGTTACGTAGATCTGTTCGATTGCGTAATTTCTTGTTTGAGAGTACTAGAATAGTATTTTTTTTTTATTATTATTAACTTGAATTGTTAATAACTTATTAACTATGGTTCACCAAATTCTGAAATTAAATTTATAACTTTCCCAGAATGTATCTGAGTTCAAGAAACACATTTCAGAATATGATGAATCTTTCTTTTTAAGTTATTAACACTTTTCAGGCATTTACGTACGGGAGAGTGTCGCACGAGTATAATTGTTTATAACTATTTAACTACGATTCACCAAATTCTGAATTATGTTCTAAAACACTCCTAGACTATATGTGAGCTCCAGAACCAAAGTTCAGAATTTGGTGAATCCTACTTTTTAAGTTCTAAACACTTTTCTCAGGGTAATACGCATTTACGTACTGGGGAGTGTCGCACGAGTATAATTGTTTATAACTATTTAACTACGATTCACCAAATTCTGAATTATGTTCTAAAACATTTCTAGACTATATGTGAGCTCCAGAACCAAAGTTCAGAATTTGGTGAATCCTACTTTTTAAGTTCTAAACACTTTTCTCAGGGTAATACACATTTACGTACGGGGGAGTGTCGCACGAATGTAATTGTTTATAACTATTTAACTACGATTCACCAAATTCTGAATTATGTTCTAAAACACTCCTAGACTATATGTGAGCTCCAGAACCAAAGTTCAGAATTTGGTGAATCCTACTTTTTAAGTTCTAAACACTTTTCTCAGGGTAATACGCATTTACGTACTGGGGAGTGTCGCACGAATGTAATTGTTTATAACTATTTAACTACGATTCACCAAATTCTGAATTATGTTCTAAAACACTCCTAGACTATATGTGAGCTCCAGAACCAAAGTTCAGAATTTGGTGAATCCTACTTTTTAAGTTCTAAACACTTTTCTCAGGGTAATACGCATTTACGTACTGGGGAGTTTCGCACGAGTATAATTGTTTATAACTATTTAACTACGATTCACCAAATTCTGAATTATGTTCTAAAACATTTCTAGACTATATGTGAGCTCCAGAACCAAAGTTCAGAATTTGGTGAATCCTACTTTTTAAGTTCTAAACACTTTTCTCAGGGTAATACACATTTACGTACGGGGGAGTGTCGCACGAATGTAATTGTTTATAACTATTTAACTACGATTCACCAAATTCTGAATTATGTTCTAAAACACTCCTAGACTATATGTGAGCTCCAGAACCAAAGTTCAGAATTTGGTGAATCCTACTTTTTAAGTTCTAAACACTTTCTCAGGGTAATACGCATTTACGTACTGGGGAGTGTCGCACGAATGTAATTGTTTATAACTATTTAACTACGATTCACCAAATTCTGAATTATGTTCTAAAACACTCCTAGACTATATGTGAGCTCCAGAACCAAAGTTCAGAATTTGGTGAATCCTACTTTTTAAGTTCTAAACACTTTTCTCAGGGTAATACGCATTTACGTACGGGGGAGTGTCGCACGAATGTAATTGTTTATAACTATTTAACTACGATTCACCAAATTCTGAACTTTGGTTCTGGAGCTCACATATAGTCTAGGAGTGTTTTAGAACATAATTCAGAATTTGGTGAATCGTAGTTAAATAGTTATAAACAATTACATTCGTGCGACACTCCCCAGTACGTAAATGCGTATTACCCTGAGAAAAGTGTTTAGAACTTAAAAAGTAGGATTCACCAAATTCTGAACTTTGGTTCTGGAGCTCACATATAGTCTAGGAGTGTTTTAGAACATAATTCAGAATTTGGTGAATCGTAGTTAAATAGTTATAAACAATTACATTCGTGCGACACTCCCCCGTACGTAAATGTGTATTACCCTGAGAAAAGTGTTTAGAACTTAAAAAGTAGGATTCACCAAATTCTGAACTTTGGTTCTGGAGCTCACATATAGTCTAGAAATGTTTTAGAACATAATTCAGAATTTGGTGAATCGTAGTTAAATAGTTATAAACAATTATACTCGTGCGACACTCCCCAGTACGTAAATGCGTATTACCCTGAGAAAAGTGTTTAGAACTTAAAAAGTAGGATTCACCAAATTCTGAACTTTGGTTCTGGAGCTCACATATAGTCTAGGAGTGTTTTAGAACATAATTCAGAATTTGGTGAATCGTAGTTAAATAGTTATAAACAATTATACTCGTGCGACACTCTCCCGAACGTAAATGCCTGAAAAGTGTTAATAACTTAAAAAGAAAGATTCATCATATTCTGAAATGTGTTTCTTGAACTCAGATACATTCTGGGAAAGTTATAAATTTAATTTCAGAATTTGGTGAACCATAGTTAATAAGTTATTAACAATTCAAGTTAATAATAATAAAAAAAAAATACTATTCTAGTACTCTCAAACAAGAAATTACGCAATCGAACAGATCTACGTAACCTTGCTAGAAAAAAACATGGATGCTTGTGTCCCATGTCCTAAATCTGTCAGTTGACTCTTGTCAAATGTCAAAGTGGAAAATTGTTGTCATGAACAAAGATAGTCTTAAGCGCCTAAAAAAGAATTTAGAGACCACAACGATTCATCCTTGGCCAAGGCAAAAGTTGGTTCAAAGAATAAAAAGCTAGACTTTTGCACTAAAAATGAGATGTGTAGAAGCCATCATCCACCAATGAAGAACTTTACTGAAGAAGCTATTGTTCCGAAAAACGAGCCTTGAAAAAGCCATAATCCGCCAGTAATGAATCTTCGGTCACGAACAGAAACGAAATTACTGAAGAGACGAGCGTTTCAAAACGCACAATGTGAAAAACTACATCAAAAGTAACTTCGAAAAATATTCCCTTCAGTTGCCGCTGGAAAACATAAAAATGCTGCCTAATCTAAATTCCGAATTCCTAAAACCCAATCGCCAACCAGAAACTACAAAACAAAACGCTGTTGCAGTGAAATGTTGCTCTGTTTATGCGAAAGCATTTCCAACGACTTTGAAACTTACCAAGGAAACGACACCGAGAAGAAGGTCCAATGTGACCTCAATGAATCAACATATTATCACCTTCCACAAATCAGAACCGATAATTCGGTCAGGCCTCAGTTTGTTTAAAAATGTTGTACCTACCTACAATTAATGGAAACAAATCAATAAACGCGACAAAACAATCATACTATTTCAAACCTTTATTAAAAACAATAATCAACATATTAGCTGTGTTTTATTTTCCCCAAGATCCGAACCAGATTGGATTTGCTTACAAAAATACATGTATTACAAAAACAACACAAGATCCAACTTTGTTTTGAATTTGGATTTCCAAATCCATTTTGAACACACACCCTTAATTTGTAAATGTCGTCAGTAGTGTAAAGAAAAAAGACAAAGGGTGTATATGAATAAAAAAAACAAAGGAAAAAAAGAGTTGGGTATATAACGTATGTCACAGAGATCCTGGGTTGTTTTATTTTCCTGATCTGATCTGGATTGGATCTGGGGAAAAATAAAACGCAGCTATTATCACCTTCCACAAATCAGAACCGATAATTCGGTCAGGCCTCAGTTTGTTTAAAAATGTTGTACCTACCTACAATTAATGGAAACAAATCAATAAACGCGACAAAACAATCATACTATGTCAAACCTTTATTCAAAACAATAAAAAAAACCTGTACCAAAAGGTTCCTGGTAGGAAAATCGATGACAGGTAATGATTCGACAATGTAGTGTTAAAAAAAACCCTACCTAGTTGCAGCTAAACAGGAAGTGGTAAGTAGATTGATTTTAAATACGGTGCACCAGTTGTTGACATTCTCTTTGCATCCAATTACAAACCGCCGCGCTTAAGAAGATCTTTACAATGGTCTGGCAACAAATTTGTCGCAACCAAAGAATGTCGGTTTGCCTGTTAGTCACGATGTCAATCGATAGAATTCGAAAACCTATAGAAAGAATAAATTCCACCGTCTTGTGGGTTTAAAAAAAACCACGAAATTCTTTGAGAAGCATTCCATTATTTAAAAAGAAGATAATTTATAAATGCATTTAAATATTTATTTAAGATTAAATAATTTAAGTTATTAAACATTTTTCTGTAAACAAAAAATTAATAATAATGTATTTATTTTTATTTACTTGCAAAACATTTTCACAAGGCTTTTTGTATTTGGCAAGCATGGAATCTCAACAAATCAGCATCAATGCAACATTGGGTTATATGGAGTTTCTACAACATTGTCATGTTATCTAGAATTTTTTTTATTAAAAAAGAATAAGATATGTATTATATGATGTACAAGAATCTTAAATAAAGAACCAGATAAAGTTTTTGCTTTGAAAATAAAAAATAAAAACTCAAACATAAGCATATATTGTATATTTAGCGAAATTTGCACTCACACTACCAAGAATTGATATTGATATAGTTTTTTGTTGCAAGGAAATAATTTAATTTGCAATAAATATTCAAGGAAAATGCGATCGAATTCGATTCATTCATGATGTGAATTTACATATAAGATAATAAAGAAAATTCAAAAATCTGGCCTCATCACAATTTATTTTCAATAAAGATTCTTTTTGAGCTCTTTCATTAACTCATAAACTTTAGATCCAATTACATAGACAAATTTTATTTAGTCAAATCATATTGCGAAGGGATGAATTTTATCAACCTAAACTATTCAGTTATGGTGCATCAGCTATTTTTTCAGAAGCGATGACAGCAACGCAAACCTATCCGGATAGCTTTCGACAATTCTTCGACGTGACTAAGGTTTTCTCAATGGAACATAGCCAAGTTTATTCACAACTGATGAATTAAAACTCAGGGTTCTTTGTTGGTGCATCGCCGATAGCACTTTCAAATACAGTTGAACCATGTTCGTATAGCAACATCACTGTCTTCAATCCTTATCACAATCCAAAAGCGTGGTATTTCTGCTTGTTTAATTCCTTAAATAAAAAATATATTAGGAAAAGTTAGCTCGTTTGAATTAATGTGAAATTACATACCTTCACGGGAGGATGATTTTTTCAGGGCTAACCATTTTCAATACTTATTGTATTGGGTGACGTTTTTTTCGTTTTTAGCTATTGCTAAAAGCCAAATCAAAGTTTTTGATATCCTTAGAATGGTTTATACCTTTCTGCTCCATTTGATTGCTTCTTTTTGGCAATAACCTGCGACGCTGTTG
This sequence comes from Epistrophe grossulariae, assembly GCA_929447395.1. Taxonomy (NCBI): domain Eukaryota; kingdom Metazoa; phylum Arthropoda; class Insecta; order Diptera; family Syrphidae; genus Epistrophe; species Epistrophe grossulariae. The sequence goes on from OV839567.1 coordinate 23,945,577, forward strand.
TCTAATCTCCTTTTCATTTTTGCTACAGTTAAGATCTCCACTTTCTTGGTTGTGATAACTTACATTTCCAGCGTCCTTGTGGACTATATATCCATATAGTTTGAGCATCCTTGTCGGTAGCTTCCATATTAGTTGCTATTTCGGGTTTATTCATCGGGGCATTAAGAGCTTCTTTTTTTTATTTGAGGATTTTAATCAGTTTTGTTTTGAGCTCATGTAAAATCGCATGTTTTTTGTCATTTTTTACAATTGAAAAAAAAAATAAACCCTAGTCTTAACTAAATAAGCCAAAAAAGTGCAAAAGTAAAAATTTTCAAATTGATTTTGTGATAGTTCTTCCGACTAGAAAACTAACAAAAATGATGCAGAAAGATTAAATTTTGGTTTTAAAAACAATTTGTATGCTCTTTTTCACAAAACATCTGCGCTAACAGCAACAAAAATATTTTTACTTTTGTAATTTTGCAAAACGTGGCCAATGTAGTTAAGGCTTAACTTATGTCTTGCTCCTTACGACTTGGGTCATCACTTTTCGTATCTTGTTAAATAAAAGTTAGTTTAAAAGTTAAACTGCTTTAATGTATTCTACTCAAAAAGAAAATTACTTTAATTTTACAAGAAGTTCATATTTAAACATTTTATTAGTTGTGAGTCATATTTTAACGGACTTTATTTCAATCAAGGGTTTAAATCAAGAAGTTAATATATGTACATACATACATATATACATAATACATTACATTATTTTAATACAAAATTGTATTAATTGTAGAAGTAATAAGTATAGTTATTTTAATAAATAATCACCCCTGTTCTGATTTCCATTTGGAATCAAATCCTTAAACGCAATTGATTTCCGCACGGATTCAAAAAAAGTTTTCAGATTTTCACTTTCACTTTAGCTAGTATTTAAACCTTTTTATCTTTCGAAATCAATAAAAAAAATTCGAAACGTCAAATTTCTTGAAAATAATTAAATAAATCAGAAAAAAGTCTAATATTATACGTGTCTTTTTAACTAAAACGTTAGTTGAGAAGTTTCAAATATTGAAACAATGTTATTTCATTAATATCTGTGTACATTTATTATCAGTGTGGTTATTCTTTTGCTCAAGAATTTTTTTAAAAAATCTCGTTTTACTCGATAGTGAACCTCTTGCTGCTTTGTGCTCTCTTTGAAAATGTGTTTTTAGCTCTTGATGGTCCTCCTGGATTCGGACACAACTGAAATGAATTTCCAAAATATGTCATTTATTTTCAATCCGATCGAAAATCAAAGCACATCATTCCGCAAGTATTGAAAGCGAAACGTATTTCAGAACACCTTAAGTTTGAAAACGAAAGGATTTTAAAACGAATCGGAAATCAGAACAGGGGGGAATAACTATTTTTTTTTGTAGGTATCTTTTAATATAATACGTTTCATTTTTATTTAACTTGGCACCCAGCAGATTATAAATAAAAAAATGTTCTTATTACCATAGATAATGGTACCTCCTTTACAAATGTTTAATAGCCGGTTGATTTTTTATTTGATATTGTAACTATTATATCCCTCACTATAAATTAAAACAGGGTACAAAAACCATAATAAATAATTTTGTTTTTAATAAAGTGGTATCATTTTTGTACTATACTATACTAGACTATACACTATTAGAGTACGTACTTAAAGTCTAAAATATTTTTATTTTTACATTTCAATTTTTGGCACAGTTACAGTTATTCTGTTGACAATACATTGAACAACGGCCGATGATGAATCATATAGAAGTTCTGGCGATAGCAATCGTAGTCCGTGTTGATTGAATAACTCCTAAACTAACCATTTCTCGAATAGTTTTAAATGATTTCATCATAGGGACAGCTTGCATCGGTGATTTTGTCTGTGATATCTTTGATTGCGAATTTAATAAATTCACTTTCGAGCATCAAACTTTTTTAGAGAATCTTCACAGACTGTACAACAGCGTTGTACACGTGGGCAAACGGTGCCAGGATGTCGCAAATATATTTCTGTTCTCGGAGCGTACTGTGGTTTATGAAAAGTTCCGGCTTTTCTTGATTTTCTAGTAGCTCGAAATCGTCATCACCTAGAAAGGACATATAAGATTGTTTACCATGCAATACGTTTGTTATATAGATTTATTTTGCGTTCAAGATTTACCTGTTTCCCTCTTATTTCGCCATCTTATTATAACTCCGGATAAGTTCACGAATAGAAAAGGGTTCGTTAAAATCGATCACATCAAACCATAGCCAAGTTGTTCACGTACGAAATTTCCATCTATCAGACGTTCAAATAGGTAACTGACACAAGGACTAAAAGTGCGTCCGAAATAAAAACAGTAACAATAACTGATAGAATTCCGCCTTTAAGCATACATGGCTTTCCAGTTCTCGTTCGACCACCTTCAATAAAGAACTCCACTTCCTTTTTCAATTACGAACCACTAATTTGGCTGCTCGACAAACGTCTTGGAATATCAATTGATCTTTTATGTGATGTTTTTGTTCTGGTCTTAAATAGAGAGCCTTTTCTGATTTGCAAGGATCCTGTAGAAATAAAAACTAGTTTAAGTTGTTTTGAAAAGAAAAATCTAAAAAAAAACTTGAACATAAGCATGCAATCGAGACACCAATGATCAGCAGCAGGAACAGAATAACGAACCTAATCACATATATAAAAATATACCTATAGAATTAACGAAATTAATTCGACAAAAAATGTATATTCTTTTCTTTAATTTGATTAATAAAGCCAACAAATAGAGAAAGAAAAAAAACAATAAAACCAACAACTTTAAAATTTAATTTGACAGAAAAAAATATTGACGTTAATTTGGGACAGAATTTTGTTTATATGTGTTAGTTTAGTGTTCGTGTATGACAGTTTTGAAAACGTTACGTTACGGAATTTGTTTATTGTAATAGTTTATAGAACTGTCATTATTTTTACATTTTGTTAATTGTTTATTGAACTACTTGTTCACTAAATTCGAGAGTCGGCTCACTAAATTCGCAAAACCATTCCCCATCGATTGATACCCATGAAGCCTACTTTTGTTTCCATCGGCTGCTAACTATACGCGAACCTTAAATTGTTAATAACTTTTAAACTACGATTCACCAAATTATAAAATTGATTCACCAAATTTCACCAAATGTTCACCTAATTACTGGCATCAAAATTTTTGAAATCCGTGAAAACTCGCTGCTAAGTATACGCCGGTCTCCACCAGAGGTAATTTTTCGTCCCATTTGTCTCTATGATTTGTAATAATACTCGCCACACACATAATCATTGCCGCACGGCAGTGTTTCAATGCAATAGCAATATTTGATGCAAAAAATTGCCCATTGCCCATAATTTAATAAATGCTGAAACCTAAATTCACCACTTCCTATATTCTCCACAGTGACATTTCGCCGAATTGGCCAGTTTATAAAAGTGCCATAAGACCAAAGACTTTAATATATAGAGATAGACGCTGATTACATGAAGACTTTTTTCGGTTGTTTCGTCTCGTCTTTTTGACAGCTATGGTGATGGGTGTAGAAATGTAGAGGGAATGAAGTAACGAAAGGAGGAATGAAAATTTGAAGATTTTTTCTGGTTGAACATTGACGTTTATGGTTTGACAACCGAATAGAGATGAGCGGCGAGCAGATGTCAGCAAAAATCGTAGTTGATAGAAAAATGATCGATATTCAGGTATCGATTTTAAAATGAAATAAATCGATTACAAAAAATTAAAAAAATGATTTTTGTAAATCGAATGCAAAGAATGAAACTCCAAAAACGCGTCTATTGTTGTTTATGTATTGTTTCTACAAAAAAAACATAATTCTCTTTGATATTAAACGTGTGAAATTATACTTATTATTTTCGATTGACTAATGACTGGATGGATTCAAAGGAAATTTGACAAAGAAATCGATTATTTCATGAAAAGGAATATAAACATAATAAATATAATATGTTGCGGCCACCGTGCCCGAGTCAAAAAGAGCTGAAAATAATTGAAAAGATGTAATAAATGAATTAAAATAAAATAATAATAAACCATACTTACCATTCTTGATGTCGTTCTGTCGTTCTTGTTGCTGGTGCTGTTGAAGTTGAATGATTGGTGTTGATTGTTGAATGTCGACTATTATGGGATAAAAGTCTATGGCTCATGACAAAGAATATTCATAAGAGATAAACAACATTTCAACCAAAAGGGGTTGAGACCAAATAATATACCCCGCTCTCTTTTCTCTCTTTCTTTTTTTTGTTAGATTGGCATTTGTCAATAAATTCATGTAGGTAAATGTTTTCGGTCACTGTGATTGTCAAAGATTAATGAAGATACGTCGAATATGGAAAATATAACTCGATACCTTAAAATGTCAAGGTATAGGATGTGCGGATTGGCGCAACCGAAATGGAAAAAAAAATTAATAAGGAAAGTTAATCGAACCGAAATTTTTGGTAACAGAATTAGGGTTTGAGTCTATTAGACGCTTACGAATGATTTTTGATTATGATTTTTAAATTAGGTACACATTAATAAAATATTAGAGTTAGGAGTTTTGTCAAAATCGTGTCGTGCAACTCTTGGTCCGTGTTCACGTGTAGACGCAGGATTAGCCAATTTTATTACGCCATCTGTTAGCGGCTGGAATAATGAGGTCCTAATTAGGTAAGATGGCTGAGGCGATGTTTTCTTGAAAATTGAGTTGGAAACGGTGGCGAAATGGGTGAGGCGAATACTACCACACTGAAACCTTTAAAAAGAAAAAAAATAGACTAGCGGGTATGTTGGATCGTACGATGCTAACTGTGTGGGAGGAGAACATATTGTTCCGAAATAAAAGTGGCGTGTTCGTAAACGGTAGCCAGGAATAAATGTCAAGTCAAATAACTCGAACAATCTGTTTCTTTGAGTGATCACGAGCGGCCGTCTAAAGCTCGGTTGACATTTGTGCCAATTTGTGCGTGATTTTTTTTTAAGTAAATTAATTCAATTGCAGTGTTTAGAAAAAGTAAGAAATCAATTAATAATGATTTTTATTTGAAATTGCTTTTATTAGAAGACATTGGTAATAATATTAACATTTTTTTTTGAAGAAACTTAAAATAGTGAATTAAAACCACTCAAAGGAATTATTTAAAATAAATTTTTTTGTTGGACAATACAAGGTGAGGTTTTAAAGACTGATTTTATTAAGAAACTAAGTGCTAAAGGTATTAAATTTTATACAGGTTAATAAAGATACCACGTTATCCAAAGTATTGGCGGTTCCAGCTTGCCAGCAGAGCGCTGGGCCGCCACATCATTTAATTATTTGTTCTTGTGTCACTGGTGTTTGTGAACTTTGTGCATGCAGCAACATTTTGGGAACTGCCATATATCCCATTGCGGTGCGAGTTTTTTTGTTGGAACAAATCAGAGTTCTTGGTGATGAATTTTAGAGCTGGGCGTCCATAAAGACTCCATAATTTTTCGTCCAGTCATCATAGCTGTCCATTTTGAACCGTTATATTACCGGAAACAATCCCGTTCTTTGGTTCCTTTGTGCTGCACCTGGAAACTATTGTTGGAATCCGAATTCACATCCAGAACACCCCAGAGTATGGTGTACCAGGTTAGAAGTTAAAAGAAGCCTAAAGAGCAAATAAGTTCATTTTTATTGAAATTTTAAATATTAGTGGGGGCTTTCACCAATTTGGCAATGTATGAAATTGGAAAGTAAAGACCCGTATATTTATGAAAACAATTACCATTAAAATCCGATAGACAAGTTAAGACTGGATCTGTTATTATTCCTTTCTTTTTCGGATTATCTTTTGTTCCTGTTCGTCGTTTATAACCATTAATCAAAAAAGAAAAAAAATCTAAGAAAAAAAGAGAAAAAAACGAGACGTTGAAGATTTTTATTATTTATTAAAATTTTGCTTTATTCTTTAACTAAATTATTTATTTATATTTTTAGAATTATAATTAGTAGTAATAGTGATATTTATTTGATATTTATTTTCTTAATTTCTAGCGGTAACTTAAAAGTGTAAGTGAACGTTTGATTTTCAAGGTCTGTCACATAGGATTGCTCTTTTTTTTTTTTAATTCTTTTTCGGTTACCTTGTCCACCTCCATAGAGCTCTTAGAAGGTAGGGTGTATTTTATTTTCCAGGTAGACCTGCGCTTTTGAAATATTACTGTCGAGTTTTGATGATAGTCCTTTCGAGAAGCGATTTCGTTCACGTTTTGTTTTGTTGTTTCTTTTGTTTTCAGCTGTTTGTAAAGATTGTAACAAAAACCATTATAACTTAGTTTAATTTTTTTTTCAAAACAATCTATATTCCTGTCAAATCAAATTCAATTAATTCAAAACTTATATTAAAAGCCTATATTTTATGTTTTATATAATAAAAGTTCTGAAACGTCTCAATTGTGGATGAAATCTTCCTGTTTTATTGATTTTTGCAAAGAAATCATGTTTTGCTGAGGTGTTATTTTCAGGGGTGTGGAAGGTGACAAAATTCTCGAGGTGAAGATGGTATGAGTCGAACGTGAGCATCTCCCATATAGGGGGAATCCAAACATTGCCACCGGATTCCCAGGTTGGGTGGGTTTGGCAACACTGCGTCAACACCAGCAGTGCCCTGAAGTGGTGATAGTCCGTCCGCCGTCGATACCTTTGATTTTTTTTCTTAGGCCTGATTTGTGTTTTTGTTGCAGGTGAGGTTAAGTTTCGGGGGCAAGATCCCCCCCATTCCGGCGAGTTCAGCTGAGCACCGCTAGCAGGCCGTGTCCCCCGGAACTTAGCGCTCAAACCCTTTTCCAATCCAATCCTTTCCAAATTTCCTAACCTTTCCTTATTTTTCCTACCCTACCGTCTTACCGACTATCCTCGATTCCTCTTGCCTCGCAACAAGATGGCGCCCAACGTCTTGGCTTTTAGCTAAGATTTTTGTTTGTAGTCTTCGTTTTTGTGAGTTGAACCAAACTTACTGTGGGTCTTTATCAAGAAGGTCTCGGACGAACTTAGATAAATTGCGACGAGATTTTGAAAATCCACAGTGACTGCGGTTAGTGAGTGTTTTCTTTCTTCTTTTACTGAACTTTCTGCAGGTTTTCGGAGTCGTATGTCTTCACCAAGAAAGTCACTGACATACTTAGGTGAATAGCGACGATCTCTGAAAATTTGCAGCGGGAACAGCTAATTTTCCTAAGTCATGTTTTCCTTTAGTATTCCTAATCCCAAATTTCAACTTTTGTTTCTCAAATTTCAATTTCTTTCCACTTATGTTTTGTATTAATAGATTCCGATTTGGACACAGTGACCGTGTTTGACGGATCGTCGAATATCGCAGCACTGTGACAACTGTACTTCTTTTTTCTAACTTTCTTTTTTTTCAGTTTTGTAGCTCAATTTTTGTGTTCCATTTCCTTTGCCGTTTCAAGTCTTCTAACAAAGTCCTAAGAGACTGATTAGAATTGCGGAAACGGTGAGGAAAACTAATTTTTGTCTTTTTGTGAATTTTTTCTACTTTTGTGTTTCCTTCCTACCTCACCACTTCAGGGATTTTAATTCTGTCCGTCTGCAGTCTAGTTTTTGAAAGATGCCATTAGTAAGTTCATACCATGTCGAAAAGAAACCACCTCAGACGTTACCTGAAGCACCCCGAATCCATATGAAGAAACCAAAAACAAATTAACTATTTTTTTTTCAAATTCAAAACTTCGAAAGCAATTTACCAAGTGAAAACACCATTCTGTTATAAAAAAAAAAAAAACATTCTTTTTGTTTGCTATAGCGAAAACTTTTTGTTTATTAGCAATTGAAAGCTTTTGTTTGATATTTACATATCTAAAAACTATATTCTTAAAAGTATACTTAAAACTACTTTTAAAACTATATTTAAAACTATACTTAAAACTACTCTTATATTAAACTATTATTACTTTTCCTATTTCAAATTACTTTATTTCGAAAAGAAAAATACTTCTTTTTAGAAAACAAGAGTTAAGATAGTTCAAATTTCATAAATTTACTACATTAAGCACTTTTTGTTTCCTAGAAAAGAATCAGTTTCTTAAGAAAACTCACCGTTTTTTGTTGTATTAGTTTTTTCTAAAGTTCTTCTTTTTCGTTGATTATTTGTTAATTTTTCAAAACTTAAAGATGTATCCCGCTGGTAGAGATGAAGATGATCGCATCAATAGGCTCATCAGAGATTCTGAAATAGATGAAAATGTTAGATTGACTAGGTCAGTAAGTCAAAATTTAGATGTTACCGAGAGACGTCGAGTAATGTATTCTCCGCTCACTACAGATAGACATATCCGCTCTACATCCAATATACCCGCTGTTAGTTCTAGCAGGCCAAATGAAGATCCTCAGGCTTTCAGTACGATAGATTCCGCTTCTACTCCCTCGTTTAGTAACCTCAGTGGTTAGGGAGCAGAATCTTTACCTCCCCCACACGGAAGTTCCGGTTTGTTGAACCAGACAGTTATGTCTAACACTGGAAAGGTACAAGTACAACCCCCTCGGTCAACCAGTGTTAATCCAAGTAACGGGGGCGGGTATAGGGATATCTTAGATAGCCTTTCTCAAATGCCATCTGCAACAAAAAGGAAAGATAAAAGTATAATTCCTGAAGATTTCAAGGCGTATGTAAATTTAGCTATTGTGGATGCTTTTTCTACTTACAAACAAAAAGTACATAATGAAGTATCGAAAACTCTCAAGGATGAGATTCAAAATCAACTGGGTGGATTCCTCAGAGATTTGAATTTGAGTCAACCTTCTCCACCAGTAGTCAATCAAGTACTAAAACCATCTGACAGTCAGTATAATTTTCCGCCACCCATCGTTCCACCACCTCAACAGCTTCCTCGGTCGGAGCCGAATAGGAGTGCTTTTGTTCCTCATGAACCACAGCGCAGAAGAACACAAGAACCGTTCAGACGGAATCGAGAAAGAAATTTCCAAACTGACGGATACCAAGATGCTAATTTTAGATCTGCAAGAAATAATAATTGTACAATTCCGTTAAACCAACAAAATCCATACACTTACCCACCTATGTATCCAAATCATTTTTCACCTTCTGGATTTAAAGCTCCGATTAAGATAAATAAATGGGGTTTAAAATTCGAAGGTCAGCCAGCGACCTTAACGGTTGAAGACTTCGTTTTTCGTCTTGAGACTTTACAGAGTCAGTACCAGTGTCCGTGGGCAGAAATTTTGCGTGATTTCCACCTTTTGCTGTCTGGAAATGCCCACGACTGGTTCTGGCAATTTCAGAGAAGCAATTACAGGCCTGACTGGCCTACTCTTCGAGAAGCTCTAATGCGCCAATTCAAAAATAATCGGTCCGATTATGATATAATGCGCGAGATAATGGACCGAAAGCAGGGTTTCTCGGAGAATATAGATGATTTCTTGGCAGCCGTAAACCGAATCAAGTCCCAAATGTGAATTCCAATTCCTGAAGTTGAATTGGTCCGGATTTTAAAGAAGAGTCTGAACGACAGGTTTCTTAATTTAATATATCCGATGCCAATTTACTCTTTGGATCAGCTAAGGAACGCTTGTAAAGACGTAGAATCCGCTTTTCCAAGGAAAGAAAAAGACTTTCCAAAATTTTCAAGACCGCCAGTCAAACATATGGCTAATGAAATTGGCTATGATGACGCGTACCAATACCCAGACGAACACCTCGCAGCCTACCAGTTTGGTGCGGCTCGTCAAAAACTTCCTCCACGTAAATATACAGATACGTCGAATTTCGTTTGTTGGAACTGCAAAACACAGGGTCATTCGTATTTTGAGTGTGAGGCGGACGTTCGCAATCTGTTTTGCTTCAAGTGTGGACTTGAAGGTGTGAAAACCCCACATTGTACCAGATGTAACCCGGGAAACCGATCGGGGGACGCGAAGACACCGGGGGAATCGCGTCCGACTCCGAATCAGAACCCGAAGTAGATTCAAAATCTGAAGTCACTTCTGAAAAGAAAATATTTAAACGTCCTCTTAAAGAAGAGGACCAAAAACAAATTGTAATCCTGAAAAGAGAAATAGTTCAAAATCCAAATAAAGACGAAAACATAAAACAAAACATATTCCAGATAAAACCCTTACATACTAGAATTTTAGAATATAATCAAGCACGTAGTAGAATTTTTAACAGCGCAATTTATAAACCTTCCAAAAAAATACTTAAAGCTAGAAGTAGATACCAGACCCGAAAAGACACTAGAAAGCGAATTTCTTCTACTATAGTAGATTTAGCCTCAGATCCTAGACCTTATGCCAAAATTAATTTGAATGGTAAAGAAGTTCTAGATTTGCTTGATAGCGGGGCCAGTGTAAGCATTCTAGGAAAAAATTGCCTACAGCTGGTCAAAGAACTAGAACTTCCAATAGTTACTTTTCGGTCGGGTGTTAAAACTGCGGACGGAAAAAGTCAATCGATAGTGGGAAAAGTAGGAGCTAAAGTGAGATATAAGAACCGTGAAGAAATACTTATATTCTTTTTAGTACCAAACTTAGACCAGGAGATCTACCTCGGGGTAGACTTCTGGAAAACTTTCAAATTGGCACCGAACATTATAAGTTCAATTTCGTCAACTGAAGATCCGGATATCTCGAACGCTCATCAGTTGAGTGTTGATCAGCAGGCCAGATTGGATGCAGTCAGGGAGAGATTTCTTTGTTTCGACCGGGATGGTCTTGGAAAGACGGCGCTTATGGAGCACGTCATTGATACGGGAGATGCGCTCCCTGTGAAGCAGCGTCACTACCCTGTCTCTCCAGCGGTACAAGCTATATTGTACGAGGAGTTAGATCGGATGTTGAGCCTCGGCGTTATCGAGGAGAGCGAAAGTCCTTGGTGCTCACCAGTAGTGCTCTTGCGGAAACCAGGCAAAAATCGACTTTGCCTGGATTCTCGCAAGGTGAATGCACTGACCAAGAAGAACGCGAATGCTCTCCCGCATATCGAGGGGCTCATCAGCCGTCTACCCGATACGTACTTTATTAGCAGTATTGATTTAAAGGAAGCATTCTGGCAGATTCCTCTGGAGAGGCAGAGTAGGGAAAAGACTGCCTTCGCTGTGCCAGGAAGACCCTTGTACCAGTTCACTGTCATGCCCTTTGGGTTGTGCAATGCTGCCCAAAGGTTGTGTCAGTTGATGGACAAGGTGATTCCTGCACGACTCAGGGATCGCGTCTTCGTATATCTGGACGATCTGCTTATCATGGCGCCGGATTTCGAGACGCATATCACTCTGTTGAAAGAAGTAGCCGACTGATTACGCAGGGCGAATCTCACCATCAACATGAAGAAATCCAAATTTTGCTTCAAAGAGTAAATACTTGGGCTTCATAGTTGGTGGTGGGAAGCTTAAAACCGATCCTGCTAAGGTGGAGGCCATTGTGGACTTCCCGGTCCCCAAAACCCCAAGGCAGGTTCGGCGGTTGCTTGGTTTAGCAGGGTGGTATCGGAAGTTTATCAAAGATTTTTCTTCCCTGACAGCACCCTTGACGGACCTGTTGAAAAAGCGGAACGAAAAGTTCAAAATGACTGATGAGGCGCTGAGAGCGTTTGAGGATTTGAAGCGGACGTTAACCACGGCACCGGTTCTTTCGCATCCCGATTTTTCAAAGCGCTTTTACATTCAATGCGATGCTTCGGATGCGGGAATCGGTGCAGTGCTGTTCCAGAAAAACGCGGAGGACGAAGAGGTACCGATTTCATACTTCTCACAGAAGTTTAGTAAAAGTCAGCGAAACTACAGTGTAACCGAGAAGGAGTGTATGGCCGCAGTGATGGCTATACAAAAGTTCAGGCCGTATGTCAAGGGCATGGACTTCACAGTTATAACAGATCACTCCAGTCTCCGCTGGCTAATGAGCATGAAAGATCTCAGTGGTAAATTAGCCAGGTGGAGTTTGCTGTTGCAGTCATATGCCTTCGATATACAGCATCGAAAGGGCAGTTTAAACGTTGTACCGGACACTCTTTCTCGGGTACACGTAGATTCGCTGGCCATAGAAGAAGTAGCCCCTCTCATCGACTTAGAGTCACCAGAATTTCTATCGGATGAATACGTGAGTCTGATAAAAACCATTAAAGATCACTCTGATGAACTTCCCGATCTTAAAATCGAAGACGAGTACGTATATAAACGCGCGTTTAGAAATGCTGGTGATGAGCCAATGCAAGAACATACGTGGCTTTTGTGGGTTCCGTCAGGTCTTACCGAAGACATTATTAAAAAGGCCCACAATCCCCCTAACGTGGCTCACGGAGGGATTGCCCTCCGTCGAATCCGACAAAATTTTCACTGGCCGAATATGACAGTACAGGTACGCGAGTATGTCACTAATTGTTCTGTGTGTAAGGAGTGTAAAGCGTCCAATCAAGTCTCACGTCCACCTATCGTTCACTCTTATTGTTCCAATCGTCCGTTTGAAAAACTGTATATCGATTTCCTGGGCCCTTATCCCAGATCGAAAACAGGAAATGCATTCGTTTTTGTTCTGTTAGACCATATGTCCAAGTTTGTTTTTTTAAAAGCTATGAAAAACGCGAACACTTTAAATGTGATAAAATTCCTACAACAAGAAGTTTTTAGCATGTTCGGCGTGCCCCGAATAATTCATTCCGATAATGGGAAACAGTTTCTCGCAAAAGAATTCCAAACCGTATTGGAAAAGTACGGAATTCAACATTTTAGGACAGCGAACTATGCACCCCAATCGAACGCTTCAGAAAGAGTCAACCGCACGTTGTTAGCTGCAATCCGCTCTTATCTAAAGACCGATCAACGAGATTGGGATTACCATCTGAATGACATTGCGTGTGCCTTAAGAAGTGCAGTTCATTCCTCTACTGGTGTATCGCCATACTTCGCTTTGTTCGGTACGAACATGATAATGCACGGTAGCAGCTATGAACTGGCACAAAAGTTAAACGCGGTTGAAGACAGCGAGTTATTGATTCTACCTCGACGCGATCGATTGGAGTGCATCCGCAAAAGAATCCGAGAAAATATTTTGAAAGCTAACGAAAAGTCCGCAAAAACTTATAACACCCGCACACGAAACGTTAGGTACCTGCCAGGACAGGAAGTCTATAGAAGGAATTTTATTTTGAGTGACTCGTCCAAAAACCTATCCGCAAAACTTTGTCCTAAATATGTGAAATGTCGAGTAATCAAGCAAGTAGGAAGACAAATGTACGAGCTTGAGAATTTGTCTGGCAAGAAAATTGGCATAATTCATGCCAAAGATATAAAACAATGAACTTTCACAAAAATTGTAACACCGAAAAACATTAAACTTAAATAAGAAAACTTCCAAAAGGGTATGCATGTAACGAAACAACTCAAACACGTTTATGTTACGTTTTCCGTCATAGAAATCCATCATCGCAATTCCGAATTTTTTTTGTTCACTATTCCTTTTATTAAAATAAACCTATCCCGCATCTACTTGTATCGAAAAATAATCTTCGTTCTTTTAAAACAAACTATATCGATTCGGCATCTCAAATACGTCTACCAATTAAAGAAATAAAAAAAAAAAAAAAAAAAAAAAAACACACGAAACACCCCGTTAATTTTAACCACACAGTACCTGATTCCAGAGGATCCCCTAAAATAGTTCTACAACTCAAGCAAATTATAATTTTGTTATGTGTCCCGAGTACCTGATAGTTTTTAAGTTTATCCAGAAAAAAAAAAATTACACTGCCCTAAGCACCAATGTCACATATCCAAACAAATGGTAGTTTCTAAGTCTAAAGAAGAATACTTATAATTTCCCTATCCATAAAAACCAGTCACTTATTACCATGGCCCCATTTTCAAAAAAAAAAAGAAAAGGATAATAAATAAATATACACGATTATGTTCCACACACCGTACCTGATTTTTGTCTGTTAAATTGTTTTAAATGTCAACATATACACTTAATTGAGATTTATCCGATAACGTGCAATATAAAATCGAAAAAGATAGATAAACCGTCAAGCTAGCCAAAAGTTCCTAAATGCATTAAAACAGCTTCTCTGCTCGTGTGCAATATTCCCGAAAACGATCTTGTGTCAAAAGCGTTAACTGCCAGCAATAAAAATCCTGAAAACTTTCGATGCATGGGGACTGATGCTCAGGAATGTCACACATGATCCGTGCGTTAAGCGCAAAAAAATCTTTCTTATCAGGAATTTATCCGTAGGAACAGAATCCTAAATATCACACTAAATATCACTGCACTTTACATTACATTTGTAGTTATGTTTTCTCATTAACTTAAAGAATCCCAAAATAAACACCCGATAAAGTTAACTTGTTTTAGTATTTATTTTTTTGTATGGAAGCATGCCATATCTTCATTGTTATTTATTTGTCTCCTTGTACAGAATTTTTTTTCTTATACCAAAAATATTGTATTTATTTCTTAAAAGTACGGTGATATTAGAATTAAATAATCGACTGTGATAATAGAATTAAATAATTGACTGTGATATTAGAATTAATTAAAGGACTGTGATATTAGAATAAGTTAATCCAACTGTGATATTTTGCCTTTTTAGTATCAATGTAAATTATTGACTTCAGAAGTGATCGGATGTATTTTAAACGTAGGCACAAAAAAAAAACAAATCACCTGGCATAAGAATTGCAGCGAAAAAAGTCCACTAGGGACTGTAGATTAAACTTGCACGTAGCCCTCGAGCTGGTGGCTAAATTATACGTAGGTATATCCGTTGCTTTAGTTTTCACTTCACTGAAAAAGTTGTCTGAAAAAAAAAAACAATTCTCCTAGTAAACAAACGTCGATAATTTATAGATCTAAATTTTAAATACATACCGACACAAGCAAGTTACTTCCTTTAATTTTTTTTTGCCCGGCTTTGGTGGCGTGGGTTGACTCCCCACGTCCCTACTTCGTCCCTTAGCAAGAGGAATCTAAGCGCGGCGTCCTTTTTTTTTTGTTGTTCGTTTTTTTGGAATTTATCCAATAAACGGACAACATTTGTTGCGGCCACCGTGCCCGAGTCAAAAAGAGCTGAAAATAATTGAAAAGATGTAATAAATGAATTAAAAT
This sequence comes from Epistrophe grossulariae, assembly GCA_929447395.1. Taxonomy (NCBI): domain Eukaryota; kingdom Metazoa; phylum Arthropoda; class Insecta; order Diptera; family Syrphidae; genus Epistrophe; species Epistrophe grossulariae. The sequence continues at coordinate 23,960,691 of OV839567.1, forward strand.
AAAATAATAATAAACCATACTTACCATTCTTGATATGTCGTTCTTGTTGCTGGTGCTGTTGAAGTTGAATGATTGGTGTTGAATGTCGACTATTATGGGATAAAAGTCTATGGTTCATGACAAAGAATATTCATAAGAGATAAACAACATTTCAACCAAAAGGGGTTGAGACCACTGATCTCTATAATACACTGGATAGTGAATAGCCTATAGTGTATAACAGTTTTTGTGAGGCAAGTTTTTTAAAGGGTACCGGCCACGACCTCATATCTCGCTCTATACAAACGAAGAAAGTGATTGAAGATATTTGCCGAAATTGAGCATTTATTTGATATCAGTTGATGTCAACAAGCATTGCGGCTGTAAATATTGAAAAAAAAATATAAGAAAATGCAGGTCCAGTAGCGTCCATTCCGCTGGCGCCGCTGTTATACTGTTATATGAGGGTACCGGCCACGACTATATTTTTGCCTCAAAAATTTTGTATGAATACACTATCCAGTGTATATAGAGATCAGTGGTTGAGACCAAATAATATACCTCGCTCTCTTTTCTCTCTTTCTGTTTTTTGTTAGATTGGCATTTGTCAATAAATTCATGTAAGTAAATGTTTTCGGTCACTGTGGTTGTCAAAGATTAATGAAGATACGTCGAATATGGAAAATATAACTCGATACCTTAAAATGTCAAGGTATAGGATGTGCGGATTGGCGCAACCGAAATGGAAAAAAAAATTAATAAGGAAAGTTAATCGAACCGAAATATTTGGTAACAGAATTAGGGTTTGAGTCTATTAGACGCTTACGAATGATTTTTGATTATGATTTTTAAATTAGGTACACATTAATAAAATATTAGAGTTAGGAGTTTTGTCAAAATCGTGTCGTGCAACTCTTGGTCCGTGTTCACGTGTAGACGCAGGATTAGCCAATTTTATTACGCCATCTGTTAGCGGCTGGAATAATGAGGTCCTAATTAGGTAAGATGGCTGAGGCGATGTTTTCTTGAAAATTGAGTTGGAAACGGTGGCGAAATGGGTGAGGCGAATACTACCACACTGAAACCTTTAAAAAGAAAAAAATAGACTAGCGGGTATGTTGGATCGTACGATGCTAACTGTGTGGGAGGAGAACATATTGTTCCGAAATAAAAGTGGCGTGTTCGTAAACGGTAGCCAGGAATAAATGTCAAGTCAAATAACTCGAACAATCTGTTTCTTTGAGTGATCACGAGCGGCCGTCTAAAGCTCGGTTGACATTTGTGCCAATTTGTGCGTGATTTTTTTTTAAGTAAATTAATTCAATTGCAGTGTTTAGAAAAAGTAAGAAATCAATTAATAATGATTTTTATTTGAAATTGCTTTTATTAGAAGACATTGGTAATAATATTAACATTTTTTTTTGAAGAAACTTAAAATAGTGAATTAAAACCACTCAAAGGAATTATTTAAAATAAATTTTTTTGTTGGACAATACAAGGTGAGGTTTTAAAGACTGATTTTATTAAGAAACTAAGTGCTAAAGGTATTAAATTTTATACAGGTTAATAAAGATACCACGTTATCCAAAGTATTGGCGGTTCCAGCTTGCCAGCAGAGCGCTTGGCCGCCACATCATTTAATTATTTGTTCTTGTGTCACTGGTGTTTGTGAACTTTGTGCATGCAGCAACATTTTGGGAACTGCCATATATCCCATTGCGGTGCGAGTTTTTTTGTTGGAACAAATCAGAGTTCTTGGTGATGAATTTTGGAGCTGGGCGTCCATAAAGACTCCATAATTTTTCGTCCAGTCATCATAGCTGTCCATTTTGAACCGTTATATTACCGGAAACAATCCCGTTCTTTGGTTCCTTTGTGCTGCACCTGGAAACTATTGTTGGAATCCGAATTCACATCCAGAACACCCCAGAGTATGGTGTACCAGGTTAGAAGTTAAAAGAAGCCTAAAGAGCAAATAAGTTCATTTTTATTGAAATTTTAAATATTAGTGGGGGCTTTCACCAATTTGGCAATGTATGAAATTGGAAAGTAAAGACCCGTATATTTATGAAAACAATTACCATTAAAATCCGATAGACAAGTTAAGACTGGATCTGTTATTATTCCTTTCTTTTTCGGATTATCTTTTGTTCCTGTTCGTCGTTTATAACCATTAATCAAAAAAAGAAAAAAAATCTAAGAAAAAAAGAGAAAAAAACGAGACGTTGAAGATTTTTATTATTTATTAAAATTTTGCTTTATTCTTTAACTAAATTATTTATTTATATTTTTAGAATTATAATTAGTAGTAATAGTGATATTTATTTGATATTTATTTTCTTAATTTCTAGCGGTAACTTAAAAGTGTAAGTGAACGTTTGATTTTCAAGGTCTGTCACATAGGATTGCTCTTTTTTTTTTTAAATTCTTTTTCGGTTACCTTGTCCACCTCCATAGAGCTCTTAGAAGGTAGGGTGTATTTTATTTTCCAGGTAGACCTGCGCTTTTGAAATATTACTGTCGAGTTTTGATGATAGTCCTTTCGAGAAGCGATTTCGTTCACGTTTTGTTTTGTTGTTTCTTTTGTTTTCAGCTGTTTGTAAAGATTGTAACAAAAACCATTATAACTTAGTTTAATTTTTTTTTCAAAACAATCTATATTCCTGTCAAATCAAATTCAATTAATTCAAAACTTATATTAAAAGCCTATATTTTATGTTTTATATAATAAAAGTTCTGAAACGTCTCAATTGTGGATGAAATCTTCCTGTTTTATTGATTTTTGCAAAGAAATCATGTTTTGCTGAGGTGTTATTTTCAGGGGTGTGGAAGGTGACAAAATTCTCGAGGTGAAGATGGTATGAGTCGAACGTGAGCATCTCCCATATAGGGGGAATCCAAACATTGCCACCGGATTCCCAGGTTGGGTGGGTTTGGCAACACTGCGTCAACACCAGCAGTGCCCTGAAGTGGTGATAGTCCGTCCGCCGTCGATACCTTTGATTTTTTTTCTTAGGCCTGATTTGTGTTTTTGTTGCAGGTGAGGTTAAGTTTCGGGGGCAAGATCCCCCCCATTCCGGCGAGTTCAGCTGAGCACCGCTAGCAGGCCGTGTCCCCCGGAACTTAGCGCTCAAACCCTTTTCCAATCCAATCCTTTCCAAATTTCCTAACCTTTCCTTATTTTTCCTACCCTACCGTCTTACCGACTATCCTCTATTCCTCTTGCCACGCAACAAATAATAATAAAGTGGTTTTGTATTTGTATTGTATTTGTATTGTATTTTATTGAAAAACATTAGCATTATAAAACATAGTTAGTTTTTTAAGAAATACTAAGTACAGCGTGGGTAAACAAACAAAATTGAAAATAATTAATTAAGTTTAAAAATTAGAAAACAATTTAAATATTAAGTTAAAAACTAAGTTTAAATAATTTATTTACATATTTAAGAATTCATTTACATATTTAGCTTTTTAAAATGATCATATAAGGCACTTTTAAATCTATAGCAGTTACTGATGCTCCTCAATACGACAGGTAGAGAATTCCACAGACTAGCAGCGTAGACAAAAAATTGTCGTTGATAAGCAGTATACCTAAATCTAGGGGAAATAAGAACCCTGCTTCTATCCGACTGCGAGAAGACTAGTTTTTCGTACAGATATTCAGGTTTTTCAGCTTGCATCAGATTAAATAAAAATATGATAACTTTAGTATCTAAATAGTCCTGACGGCGCATGCTGAAGATATTGTTTGCAAATCGCGAAACATGATCAAACCTACGAAGCCCATACACGAACCCTAAAGGTCCATTGATTTCTACGTCTGTGCCTACTCCCGCATCGATAGAATTGGTCGAGAAACCTTAAAAAATGGAACAAAACTCATACGATTTGTTTTAATTTCAATCGTCTCTAGACTTATTTTATCGATGCGAGCTACAGATTGAAGGCACAGATCTTTTGAATGGAATTTCTTAGAGGAGAAAATCGAATTTTTTTGAGGTTATAAGAACGGGATCTGACACAATAACAATTTCCTTTTTTTATTTTCTCCAAAATGTTTGATTGAAATATAACTGGGTCTCAGTTTTTTGCCTAAAAATCCACATTACAGAAATAGAGTTTTAATGTTCTTTCACCTTATTTTTGGGTTATGGTCTTATATTTCGCTAATAGCTGGACTAAATTTGTCACAGTTTCCAATCTGTTCCTACGTTCTTAAACTCTCGGAACGCCAAAATTAGTAAAAAATGAAACAAATAGGATGAGTTTTGTTCCATTTTTCAGCGTTTATCGACCAATTTTATCGATGCGAGTTAGAGAACATATAGGCACTGATTAAGTCTTAGTGCCAGTTGGTTCCCAGCAAATCATCTTTGGTAAAGGATTATTGCAACCGGTAAAGGCTTAACTACATAAGCCAAAAAGTACTGAAGTACAAAAGTAAAAATATTTTTTTTACCGCTAGCGCCGTTGTTTTGTGAAAAAGAATACACAAATTTGTTTTTAAACCAAAATTTAAGCTTTCTGCATCATTTTTATAAGTTTTCTAGTCAGAAAAACTATCACAAAATCAATTTAAAAATTTTCACTTTTGCACTTTTTCACTTTTTTGGCTTATGTAGTTGAGGCTTAAATCTTCATATCTCGAATCTATAATTTGAAACGTAAATTATCGAATTTGATAATCAGCCGATTCAAGCAGAACCTTTATTACAAATTTAATCAACTCTGAACAAACGGCCCTAAGTCAAAAACACATTTTGATGTGAATTCAACGTATTTGACTACCAAAAATTAAAAAGAAAGAAGAAAACATTGATTTTTCAGGTTCGATAAATTTTGTCATCGATTTTTCACTGAATATTTTAACTGCTCATCTCTAAAATGAAAGCATTTTGCGAAGAACTTATAAACTTTTAATTTCGCGTTGTAAAACAGTTTTTATACTTAAAAAGGCTACAAATATGAACAAAAAGTGGTTAAAAAACATTTTTATTTATAACCACTGTTTATTATTCAATAAATCCACCGCAAAATTTTTTTTCCTCAAAATAACGAAAGAGTCTTCACGAATGAAAAAAAGAACCATGTAATCACGACGATACGTGCCTGTCAAAAAGACGAAAGACGAAACGAACGAAAAAAAGACTCTTGTAAAGCTAAGTACAGACGATTGTCAGATCTTACAATATTGTCAGATCTGTCAGTGAAAAAACTGTTCCAAATGTCTTACAATCATCTGAACACACAATTTTGTCTGAATATATTGTCAGACACGTCATTGTCAGACGACAATCTGACAAAAAATTGTCAGGTATCTTACAATCGTCTGAACACACAATTTGTATCATTGTCAGTCGATTAGGACATTGTCAGACTCATTGGTCATTGTCAGATGTTTTAATTGAAAATATCTTACAATTGCTGACAATTTCTTCATTGTTCGAATTGTCAATGAGTTGGTTAAAGAGAGATACAAAAATAACTGACAATCAAATTGGGAGGAAATCTACCAATCGTGTGAACGGACAATTTTTAATTGTAAGAAATATGTCAATTGCCAGCTAATTGTTAGCTATTGTCAGACCATTGACATTTCTGACAATATTGTAAGATCTGACAAGCGTCTTTAATTATAAACGACACGAGCGCTAATGGCATGAAAGCAGAAAATATGGTGTAACTTTTGACACTTTGGTTTGACGTTTGTTTTGTTAGTTTTGTTATTTGTCATTTTATGCCTGAGTTTGGTTTGAGAGCGCAACGTGGCCGGTCGTGCCTTGCACACCGTGCATTTTCCGGAGATTTTACTCCAGTAATTTTTTATTGGTTCCTGTGCCTCTTCACTAGGACTGATTACACTCGTTCTCACTCACCGTGAAAGTGATCCACTACCAGGCAGAGTTCTTTGGGGAGGGGATTTCTGCATGGCATTAGGAGAGGCTTCTCCAGCAACTGATTAGTTCCTGTGCCTCGCACCAGGCCTATACCGTTCCCGTTTACCGACAAAACGGTCTACCAGGCAGTTTCTTTGGAGGGGGATACCTGCTTGGTAATCAGGAGATTTCTATCTTCAACAACTTATTAGTTCCTGTTCATCATCACCAGACTGGAACTTGTTGCAAGTCAATATAAAAAAAATTAAATACTTACCAAATTCCGAGTCTGAAGTCCTCCATAATAATTTGACTGCCTCTGATCACTGATGATGCTGAATCTGAAATGAGAATATATAGGGCCTTACTAATAACCAAATTTAGTAAATAGTTAAACGAAAATCTCCAGATTACAGAACATTCGCATACTAATAACGAATTTAGTCTCCAGGTTATTCACTAGCAAGACGTTAAAATTTAATACATGGAAATCCATCTTTAAGCTGTACACTAAACTCATGAATTCAAGGAATTCCTAAATGCATCCCGTAGATCGGATACGCGTGTTGTAAAAAGAAGAACCCATCGAACACCAAGTTCAAGATTCTTTGGGCCTTACTAATAACCAAACACTAATGTCGACTATTAGTAAAGTACAAGGTTAAAATAAAGTGCGGAGCTTAAACGGAATCCTACTAATAACATATTTAACCTTCTCGTTAACAAATCCTCACACTTTCCTTGAATCTACTACAATTTCCATCCAGATGTTGTCAAATAAATGTCAAACTTTCTTGGATTTTCAATTTCATTAATTTCGCGTCAACAAAAACAAATATTTAGAAAAATGAGTTGTAACGTAAGATATAAATTTATTCAAGGAAACTCAAAAAATTAAAGAAGCAAAATTAAGAAGCGATTCCATCAACAAATGCACGCGGTACTGGGTATATAGAACGCAATTTATAGGAGCACTTCTCATAAATTACTTAAAATAATCAGACATTTCATTTTAAAGTTATTACTTCCAAAAAAAATAAGAAAAAAAAAAAACAAAAAACTAAAAACAAAGAATCTTGAACTTGGTGTTCGATGGGTTCTTCTTTTCACAACACGCGTATCCAATCTGCGGGATGCATTTAGGAATTCCTTGAATTCATGAGTTTAGTGTACAGCTTAAAGATGGATTTTCATGTATTAAATTTTAACGTCTTGCTAGTGAATAACCTGGAGACTAGATTCGTTATTAGTATGCGAATGTTCTGTAATCTGGAGATTTTCGTTTAACTACTTACTAAATTTGGTTATTAGTAAGGCACAATATGTCAAAATTTAATATACGGAAATCCATGTTTAAAGTCGAACACTAAATAAAAAGTGTTGTTTAGTGCTGTTTCATGGTACTAAAATTTGTATTTAATACTTAAATCTATTCCCATTTTATATGGTTGATTTCAATAGGTACCCATGAATAGGGTTGGTTTCAATCTTCAGATTTTTTGTTTAGAATTTTTTTTAGAAGTAGGTAAATTTATTTATTGTTTGTAAGTTTATGTAGTGCAACAGAAACAGATTATTTAATTTGTTGATAAATATTTAGTATGTTTGGACTTTACTTTAAATACGTGCGTTGTTAATTTCCTGATTCCGTTTTATATTTTCCATACAACTTTTAATAGTCTTAAACAGTTTAAGACTTTTACGACATTTATGATGACAAATGTACAACCGAAATCGGCTGATTAGCAGGATTAAGAACTCAAACTATGGATTTAATTGACTTGAAATAATCATGGATTAAATATGAGACACTGTGGACAAAACTGTCCCTTATACTACGTTTTCATTGGGGCAAATGAGGTAATTTTGTTGAAAATTTACAAATTCGATTCCAAATTACCTCATTTCCGATACAAATTCACATTTTGAAATGAGGTAATTTCAACCAAATTTGCAAGAAATTAGGATTGAAATTATGTCCAAACTTTATGAACACACCCAAGTGAAATGCATCCATTGTGTAAACCCATTGGAAACCATTGAAAATGTCAAAATTTGATGTATAGAAAACAGAAACAGAAAGAGAACACAACAAAAAGTAGCTATAAACTGCCAAATCAAATTCAAAATGAAATTATCTGTCAAATGAAATTAGAAAATTTGCAATGAAAACACCTTTTCTGTAATTTTAATAGTAATAGTATTACTGTTTACCAATAGAAAACTTTAAAAAAAAAAACAATTAGATACTCACACTTATTTTTATTTCAAGATTTTATTTATTTTATAAGTACCTACCTATATTTACGTTGCAAATGAAAAATATTAAAATAAAATACAAGAAATATGTTTCCTTGTAAAGAAATATGGTGCCATAAATTAAAAAACATTTCAAAAGTCACTCCGACACTTCAAATCACTTAAAGTACTATAAGTACTTAAATACTTGCTGTTAAAAAAGAATACGGCAATACTTATCTTTGAAGGTATAGAGCAAATTATGACAGTTCCTGATTTGTTTTATTTTTTTATTTATGTTGTGTCTGCGGGTCTGTCGCGTCTGTGCAGTGATTTGTTTTTAATAAAAAAGTATTATAATGGATACAAAAACCAAAAGAAAAAGAGCCAGCAACTGGACACCCGAAATGATCCAGTTGTTAGTTTCATTAATAAAACCCCTCGGTCATATAATCGACAGTAAAGTTAACTGCCTGCCTATGATAAAACAAAAAAGTGAGGCTTGGGCATCTGACTTCCACCAAACAATTGAGGGATCAGTGGAACCGCCGAAAACAAGTATCCCGCAATAAAATATCATCGTTTAAAAGGGCGCAAAGGGAAACTGGTGGTGGGTCTCCTCCCAAAGAGCCGAGTGAAATGGATTACGAAGTAGAGGAGATTGCGAAGGATGACTTCGTAGAAGATTTTTCTGCGTACGACTGCAATGTCAATTATGCTTATGAACAGGAGGAAAGGTATATATAAAATTTATTAGGTACCTTCTCATGAAATATTAAAACTTTTCAATTAATTCCAGAGAAAACGAATCACCTAACAATGTTAAACCGTTGGAGAGTTTGATGATTGAGAAAGTGTGAGTACATGTTTTCAATTTAGTTTACATGACCGTCCCAGGTATTACAGGAATTGTTTATACCTTAATAGAATGTTATTAGTGTTTATTACAAACCTGCATCAACATTTTTGTATTCAGTATTCATTTTTCTACAAAGTACTCTATCAAAATGATGAAAAACGTATTTTTGCTCGTCATTAGAAGCTTTTGTCCTTTGGATATGAAATGAATAATGCTGTCGGTATCGGACACTTCAAGGATTCCAAAAAGGTATGCGTCCTTGCTATCCTACTGCACTTATAAAAATGGTTTAAGACTTTTTTAAATCCTTTAAGATAGCATCATTCATTTCTTATTCAAAGGACGAGCCAAAATACGAACACAAATTTTGATGATTCATTTTGATAGAATACTTTGAACTCTGAATTCAAAAATTTTGATTCAGGTTTAATAAATACTAATAACATTCAAGGAAGGAATAAACTATTGCTGTATCTGTATGTAATGGGACATTTGTCGCTTACTTTATTTGATTTTAGTAATGCTTTTTCTCTTTATTGCTTTAGGGAACTGGAAACACCAACAAAACCTGACGAAAATATGAAGCATAAAGTGACGGCACCGAAAACACCAGCCGTCAACAAAAAAAGAGCCTTCCCAACAGTTGCTTCATCAGAAGAATTGATCCAGAAGAGGATACTTCAGGTTGATGATGAAACAAAATCGAAAAAAATTATCTTCCAACTTAAGGAAAAAAAAGAACGTATAAAAATACAAGTTCAAAAACGGAAACTATGTCTCCTGAACATGCAGATAAGAAATTTTAAAGACAGTTTTTAAATAACTTGTTTGCATAAAATTTTATTAAGCTTTTTTATTTTCCATTGCTTCTCAATGATTTTTTTCGATGTTGTAATAATAATTGTTTTTGAAGTCTGATTTATTAAGTTCGTTTTGTTTGTTAATCTTATTCTTAGTTATGTATGTATGTCATTTTCTATTGGATTTTAACTTTGTTTTACTTTCTGTTTATTCGAATGGAATTCGTGTTCCATTGTTTTCCTATTCCATACGAATAAAAAGAAAGTACAACAGAATAAAAATCCAATCCAAAAACTTGAAGTCTGATTTTATGTTAGCTTATATTATTATTTATTGTTATGTTAATTATGTTTTTTACCAAAAATAAAATTGAATGAAAATACAATACTTATGAAAAATATTTTCTTATAAATTGGGTTCTATACCCAGTCCCACGTACAGTTGTTGTTGAGGGAATTGTTTCTTCCTCTTCAAGTTCAGAACTATATGGTTCTGAAGAACTCGCAATAAATGAGGCATCGTTTAAGAAGTCTAAAAGTAAGTTAGAAAATTTATATTTTGCTTTTAATAAAACAGAAATAAAGTACCATTTGAACCATCTTTCAAAATGTTGTGCAATATTGCAATTGCAACAATTGTTGCTTTGGCTGTGTCATAGTTGATGTTGATGCCATTAAAACACGCACGAAATTTATTTTTGAGCTGCCCAAACAGTTGTTCCACCGTAATTCTTGTTCGAATATGCGCTTTGTTGTATCGCTGTTCTGCTGGACTTAGTTCAGCCGATATTCGGAACGGTGTCATCAGTATTTTCGAACAAGCGTATCCACCGTCGCCCAAAACAACTCCTCCCCTTAAATCTAAGTTTTGCAACCGGTTTGCAATAACAGATTCACGCCATATTCTGGAATCATGAGCTGATCCTCTCCATCTAGCAACTATGTCTAGAATTTTGCCATGCGCGTCACAAAGAACCTATAAAAATCAGTTTTTGAAACATAGAATTTTTCAAAACAGTGAACACCTTTACCTGAACATTAATCGAATAAAAGTTCTTTCGGCATCTATGGCGAGAACCGAACTCGCCACCTAGGTTTTTAATTTTAACGTGTGTGCAGTCTACCGCTGCAATACACTGAGGGAACGTGGCAATTCTAAAAAAATCTTGCTTCATTCTTTGAAGGCTTCGAGTATCTGTTGAAAACTTGATGAATGTTGTTTTTTTTGAAGCTAGTGCTCTAACGAACTTTCTCACACAATTGCTGACAGATTGTTGAGAAATGTTATGAAGATCACCTTATTAAAAAGAAATAAAGTGGGATTGAAAAAAAAACAGATATGAAATAACTACCGGTATCACTTTGGTACGATCCTTTTGCCAGGTATAGCAACGAGACCAGAACAATGAGCTCAGGTGAAAGTGCTCCGCCTCGATTTGTCCGAGGTGCTACATTGTTCTTAACAGTTTCGATGATGAATCTGGCATTTTGCTTAGTGAATCTAAACGATATAAAGACCTTAAATTAATTTAAAATAATAAGAAACAAACTTAAACCGACCTATAGTGACCAAAGAATTCATTTTCATCGTATTTCATAAATGGGTCTATCCTTTCTTTATAAATTTTCGCTCTACGAGATGAAAAAGTTTCTGCGATTACATCAAAATCTAAAAACAGACTTTCGTCACTTGAACTCATTTTTCAAAATTTAAATATTTTGCTTTTGCACGAAAACAAAAATTGAACTTTGGTGGAAATTCTGACAGTTCATTCAATTTTGTTTCTTATTTGTAGTAGATTTTGTAATAGATTCAAGGAAAGTCTGGAGACTAGTTAGTGAAAGGGTTAAATTGTTTATTGGTAGCATTTTGTTAAAGCTCAGCACTTTGTTTTAACCATATAGTTAACTAATAGTCGACATTAGCGTTTGGTTATTAGTAAGGCCCATTGCTAACAACTAAACTGGAGGTTAATTTCGTTATTGGTATGCGGATTTTCTAAAATCTGAAGATTTTCTTGTAATCTTAACACTAAATTTGATTATTAGTAAGGCCCGGTGTCTTTTAATTGATTTCGAACTTTCAAACCCCGAACCTTATGTAAGGGAGGGTCGACTCACGTTTTGATTTGAAAATGGAAGAATTTCAGCTGAAAGAGATGAGTGATAGAGAGATGAAAAGAGAGGCAGTGAAGTGAGTCTGACAACGTCAAATGAACACGTAGCTCCCACAAAGTAAGAATTGTGAATTATTAATATGATTTCTGACGTGAGGTTTTTGATATGACAATAAATAGACAATTTCATAATTTTTGTATTTTTTATGGTCACGATTAAGTTAGTTGTCATGTTTGACGTATCTTTTGGGACGGTGGGGTGCATTTAGACGGACGAATTTTTGATTCTTATTAAAAGTAGATATTCAGAAACACTCATTTTTTTTTTAAGAATGATCCTCACTTAAAATTTAATTGCTTGCTATTTAAGCCAAAAGTGACGAAATGAAAACGCAGGATAATTCACAGCAATACGCCATCTGCTGCTGAAAGGGCTAAGTAATTTCGAAAAGGGGGAGGAGTCTAGGTGACTGATCTGGAATTGAATTGAATTTTTATTGAGACTTTTAGAACATGTTTACAAGAGTACAATTCATTAAAATTTACTTAGCAAACTATGTAATCTGCGGCTATAGAGTATTGCCTGCTTTATCGATTTTTTACATTGAATGCCTCATGGCTGTCAGTTGATATAAGATTTATGGATGGACTGCTCTTGCTCAGGAGCATAATATACATATTTGAAAGTGACTTGAAATCACTATATAATATACAATAACTTAAACTAGTGGAACAAGAAAGGCAAGTATACTTTGAGTATAAAAGGATTCAAGTTCTCAGTTTTATCTTTTTTTTAATTTATTATTTTAAACATTTATTTAAATCACGAATGTGATAAAATTGGAGCAAAGTTCTTAATACAATAAAACATTATTACTTAACGAATTAGGAAATAACACATGACCCAAAGTCGACTGTGAAAAATTACAGCCTAATGATATAGTTAATAGAATACTTTTGCGTTTATTTTTTAATTTAAATTAAAGAATTATTAAGATCATTTGTAACGATTGTAACAGTAAGTTTTTTTGACCATTTTCTGAGATTTTAAATAATATTAAAAATTTGATATTAAGGCTTTAAATCATCTGAAAATAAACTAGGAAGTTATGTTAGTATAATTAGTACATAAGAAGATAATTAAGAGGTAGTACTGACCCATACAATACAATATTACATCCTTGAAATCAGAACATCATTTCGCACCGCGGAGTGGGAGTTGGTTGTAAGGAAGTGCAATTTCCTATCGATATCCAATCCGTACTTCGAGCGACAATTCAGTTTTGAGATTAACTTCAAAATTCCAGAGGAACCGTTGTATCCAAGCAGTAAAGCCTTTACGATAACTGGAATACGGGAAACTTCATCTGAAGCCCGAAACCGCACAGCCTTTGTTAACTGGGACACAAGTTGAAACCACCAGTGACGTCATACCCCGCAGCATAGTTTAAACACCAAGTCACAGTGAGTCTGTACCAAAGTAAAGAAACAGACGTTCAGGTATTCAATCTATAAGAATAAGTTAAAGGAATCAGAAAAATTTTACTATCATCGATTTTGTTGAAAATTGATACGATAAGTAATCTAATAAATCAAAAATTACCTAAATTATAAAGTTTTGATATACATATTATATAGAACTACTATTTATAATCTACGTTTATATTATTATTTTGATTTGGCGTTGAAGTTTGTTTTTTTCTTACCCGTTTATATTTTTCCATATTTCTATAGTAAATAATCATTTAAAAAAAAAATAAATAAACTATAATTGTAAGTGATCGGTATAGAGTTTCCTACATCATTCTGTCGTCGCGATTCTGGTTATTATTTGTTCTTGTTGTTTTGGTTTTTATCCACCTCCAAGGAGCTCCATGCAGGTAGGGAAATCAAAGTCCGAAATCGTTATTTTGTTCCAGTACCAGAAAGGGTGCTTTTAGTATAGTTCTAGTTAGCGATAGTCTAGTCAGGAAACCTAAAACCAACACATTTTTGTTTTGTTTGTTTAGTAGGTATATTGTTAAAATTTGAATATTTATTTAAAATCTTCAAAAAAAGATTTATGAATCATTTAAATAATTTTATATTTTCCATTCTAAACTTCATAGTTAAATTCAAAAAGTTAACTTTTTGTTTGTTGTTTGTTCAATGTTTAAAACCAAATGTTTTTCTTTTAGTTTTAAAAGTAAAGATTAATTTCCTAAATAAAACTTCGCCAAACGACTCATATGAAAAATCTTGAGTTTGTTTTGATTTCGAAAGAAATCATGAGTTTCTCAGGACAATTTTACAGGGTGTGGACGGTAGCCCAGTACTTTCGGTGAAGATGATATGACCGGAACTTGACTATCGATCTTTTTAGGGGGAATCCATTTAAGGCCGTCGGATTCCCATGGTTGGGTGGGTACAAGGCCACACTGCCTCAACAGCTGCAGTGCCCTGGTGGGTGATGAATGTCCGTCCGATTTCTCCTTTAGTTTGTACAGGCCTGATTTGTGTTTTTGGCTGCTGGTGAGGTTTAGTTTCGGAGACAAGATCCCCCCCATCCGGTGAGTTCAGCTGAGCACCGCTAGCAGGCCGCGTCTCCGGAACTAGACGTTCATTTCCGTCCCCGTTTCTCCTCTTTCCGGTCCCTTTTCCGAGCCAATCCTTTTTCCATTCCGTTCCTTAGCTTTGGTGATCCTTTCCTCATACCAACTCTTGTCCGCTCCTCTCCTCTTGCTGGCAACAAACTTAACCCCGTTACTCCGTTTACCATTAAAACGGACTACAGTTAGAAAGTTTCTACTAGCAACAGACGCAGCGCAAGCTGGCAGATTCTCTAGGTGAGGCCATCACCCTGTGAACCCAGATGGGTAAATCATCATCATAATTGAAAAAAAAAAAACAATCTAATTGAAATGTGTTAAATCATTAATGTTTTAATATAATTTATGACTTTTTTTCATATCGTTTTACTTTATTTTCATTGCCAGTAATTTATTTTTTTAATGTAACTGTGAAAGAAGTGAATGTAAAATAATCAAAACAGTTCTTTTAATTAATTATACCTATTTATGTAAAAGTGATTTTATTAAATTTGAAAATTCTACATAAAGCGTTCTCGCTCTATAAATGTATTCTATGGCATATTAGTTTATAAGGTATTTGTATTTGTAGGTATTGTATATATGTATATTTTTTTATCCGTTGCAACAGCCAACATGTAACTGAAATACTGCTCCTGAGCAAGAGCAGAATGACTATATGTTTTATATGTATTATAAATGACAGCCACGAGGCTTCCCAAAAATGTAACTAGATAGAACAGGCAATACATTATAGCCACAGTTAAAAATAGCTTTGCTAAGTAATATAATCTGAATTGTACTCTGTAAAATTTTCTTAAGTCTCAAAAAAATTCAATTCAATTCAATTCATTTTATGCCTGTTTGGTTACTTTTTTCAACAAATTTCCCAAAAACTTAGTTTTTTTTATGGGTTTTGAGAGCAAATTGTGA
This sequence comes from Epistrophe grossulariae, assembly GCA_929447395.1. Taxonomy (NCBI): domain Eukaryota; kingdom Metazoa; phylum Arthropoda; class Insecta; order Diptera; family Syrphidae; genus Epistrophe; species Epistrophe grossulariae. The sequence continues at coordinate 23,976,066 of OV839567.1, forward strand.
AATTTTGTGAAAATTTGTGCAAATTCGCAAGAAATTTCACGTTACCAAACAGACCATTTATTTTGTATGCAAAAAATTATTCAAAAATAGAAAAGTTTTGCTTCTTTTTTTTGTCATTCTTGTCTGTATTTTTTTTAGTGCCCGGTTTTAAAAAATTTAACTAGTTGAAGCAGCAGTTTTATGCAAAAGAACATTATTTAATTTAAATACATACATAATCTATTTCATATTTTCATAAAAGTTGATAATAATGTGCTCGTATTTTATTGTGGAAAATGTAAGAACAGTAATAAAAACAAAATACGCAAATACATTTGTGGCTCGTCTTCACCACAACCACTGGAATCCAACGCAACACAAATCAACTACGCCCATATTATTCACTCGATTACATCCAGATTAAAACTTTAATCCAGATGTAAAGTATACAAATTCAATGTAAATACATCCGGATTTAAGTTTCAATCTGGATGTATCGAGTGAATAATATGGGCGTTAATGTTCGGTATTCTAGAAAGATAGTAAACCCAAACTTGTTGAAGAAAAATGTAGGGTCAATATGAAGTAAATAGAAATGCCCATGACCTCTGACAATGGTCGAACGAGAGGAAGACATGTAGATGTTCTATGCCGAAGTTCAATTTCAATGAACTGACCGAAAACCATGGAGGAAAGTCCAAAAGTGGTGTTAAAGGACAAATCAACGTACAAAAATTTCGTTAATCTAAAGACATGGTAATCCACAGTCTGCCTGATGGCGAATTTCAAGATTTTCCAGGTCGGCATAAAATTCTTGAATTTATTAGAGAAATCAAATCGGAATTAAACAAACGTTCGGGTATTACCGACACTGAACTGAACACTGGCATTTACGAAAATATACCTTTATAAATTAACTCAAAAAAGATCTCCTCAGCATAGAATCCTGTCTTACTTCACTCAGCTCCTCGGAATGTACAAATTTATCAAACGACAGTGGAAGTTTTCTTATAGCTGGAGAAAAAAAATTCCACTGGACTACTTGAGAAAGTCAGTGGTGCTTTTTGAAGAAATGAATAGACATGAAGCAATTCCCATTGACGCCAGTAAAAAAGAAATGAATCCGTATCAAACTGTTCCATTTGCTGGTCAGCAGAGGGAACAATAGTCTATGACAGCCGAAAAGATAATTTCTTTACATTCAATACAAGATTACAGAATGGAATGCGACAGAGTGTAGAAGTGAAATCTGAAAATCCTAAAAGAAAGCTACTTGGTGCGAAAACCGACATCGACGAACATGTGTGGATTTTTACTAATTTTCTGTTCCATAATTCTCTTCTTCATTGCTAGCAACGTGAGGGTACCTTTAGAATTATTATGAATAAAAAATACCTACCACCCGACTTCTCATCTACGATTAAACTTACATCTCCACAGGAAACCACCGATGCGGATGGTAAGAGGAATCATCTTAATCTTACTGCCCAGATTCGATCAAGAATCCTTACCGGTGAACCTATAACCGGGGCCGACTACATAAAAGAAGTTTTAACAAATCCATATGCCGGTTACTACATGAGCCGAGAAGTTTTTGGTAGAGAAGGTGACTTCATAACATCGCCCGGGACGAGGAACTCTTTCAGTAGACGTACTTAAAATTTTAACACACTTCAACCTAGGGGGGCAGTTTTCATTGCACTTGGTTGAAGTGAGTCCATATTATCTTAGCAAGATGTAAGCATCGAAATTGATGATGAACCTTATTATTTGAAAGGTGAAACCATAACAGGGACAAAGGTGTTTTGGTATAAGCGCTTCGAAGATGAACCCAGAGGCTTTTCTATTGTCCTGGCACATATGAGTTCTTCGATTCTTTGCCAGTTAACAAGCTGCAAAAAGAAGCTGGAAAGTGGAATATGGAAAGAAGTTCTTATAGATGTTTATACAAACAGATATAACCATTCTGGTATGTTTTATCAAAAAATTAAGCTCCAATTTCGAAGATTCTCCAAGTGACAAAAGACGACAACCGAGAGTGTTTGGAATATTCAACAGAAACAGATACACTAATTGAGTCATTGGCTGAGAAAACAATAACTGATGGAGGAATTAGTTTAATAATGGATTATGGGCACTTTGGAGAGAAAACTGATACATTCAGGGTTAAAAAAATAATAATATGAATTACCTATATGTTTAATAACTGTTTTATATTGGTAAAAAGGCGTTTAAAAAGCATAAAACACATGATCCATTGATCGAACCAGGAATTGCAGATCTCACCGCTGACGTTGATTTCAAGAGAATTAAGTTAATTAATTACAATAGGTCCGGTTGAACAGGGTACTTTCCTCAAGAGAATGGAAGGAGATACTAGACTTGAGGTGAAATGCTTTTTTTAAATATAGTTAAAAAATCATTTATTGAAAATCGAATCTGAAACAATTTTTTTCTTCGCAGCATCTCTTAGAAAACGCACTACCTGAGAATAAGGCAAACATTAAATCTGGCTACGATAAGCTCACAGATCCAAATCAAATGGGTTCTATATTTAAGTTCCTGTCGATCTTCATCGCTGTTCTTAAAAATATCCCGTTTCAGGGTTTAATTAGAAAAGAAAAAACACTTATTTTGTCTACGATAGATAAATAAAATATTTATTAAAACAATATGGAAACATGTAATTTGGGTTTATTTTTGTTTATTTCAATTCCGTCATCACGTGAAAAACCCATACTGTATAAGATACATGCGTCAATCCATTTTATTTCTTATGGAATGCACAATTAATAATTTGAATTTCTGCAGGAATAAACTGCAAAACTGCACGACGGATGTGACGTTTCCCTTCAATATAAAAAGTGAATGAAAACATTTTTCAAATACTCCAAGTTAGCACCTTCTCGTGTCTTGCACTTCGGGAAGACACGAGAATCACATAAGTGCCACCGAACCGTGAATGACGACCGGCCGGCGCGGCCACAGTCGCCCGTATTGACTTTTTTGGTTGCAAAAATCATAGCTCTTAAACGAATAAAGATATCGCCACAATTTTTATCTTCCAGGAAATTTCCAAGGCTATAATAATGGTGAGCTTAAAAAAAAATGTACAGATTGTTTCAGAATTTGCTGCTGAAAAAGAAGTTTTAGTTAAGGTGGTTAACATAATTGGTATTTAATTCTAAAAAGATTGAAAATCATTTCATGAAGTAATTTGAGTTTAATTTAAGTGAAACAGTGGGGAAAAAAGAAAACAAACCAATTTGAGTGAAACAGTGGGGGAAAAAAACGATGTTTTTGATATTTTAACATCAGAGAATATGAATTATAAAGAATGAAATCTTTCGTACGTTCCATCCCCCAAAACCCATTTGTTTACATTGTTGTTTTTGTAATTATATCTCGTGTCGATGAATAGATGTGAATTGCAACAATATTTTATGCAGTGGTGAATTCATATTATTGCACTAGTGTGCATTAAAACATGAACACTAGTGCAAAAATATGAATTCACCACCATCCACCATTTTTTTTAGCTTGTAGGCAAACCAGAATGACAGCCGAGGATTCCAATCTTTATAATTCATAATCTCAGGTTAACATCTATACTGGCGGTAGGGTGAAAAGAAAATGTAACGTAACGTTGTAATCGTGATCGCGATCGTGGTCGTGATCGTGATTCTGAGCCAGAGATTATGAATTATAAAGATTGGAATCCTCGGCTGTCATTCTGGTTTGCCACAAGCTAAACAAAATGGCGGATGGTGGTGAATTCATATTTTTGCATTAGTGTTCATGATTTAACGCACACTAGTGCAAACACATAAATTCACCACTGCATAAATTGTTGTTGCAATTCACAGTACACATATTAAAGGTAATATATTGCGCAGGTTGTCAAAGTTGGAAATGTCAAAAAATTAAAAATGGCTGTTCGAGTGCCCACAGGAACTCAACGCGCATCATTAGAAACAACAACAAAATATTGAAATTAGACAAGGAAGGGGGCACTGAATCCACCATTTTACCACCATAATACCTCGATTTTGACAGATGCGCAGAACTAAACAAAAATGAAAACGCTAATGATATTACCTTCAATATGTGTACTGTGGTTGCAATTCACATCTATTCATCGACACGAGAAAAAATTACAAAAACAACAATGTAAACAAATGGGTTTTGGGGGATGGAACGTACGAAAGATTACAATCTTTATAATTCATAATCTCTGTTCTGAGCTTCACGAAAATTGAGTGCGTACAACAATATGTACGTTCAGTAACTAAACGCTGAGTATTTATATACGAAATCGATAGGTCGAGTTCAGTTCGGGTTGAAATTTGGTTGGCTGCTTAGTCCCTAGTCCCCTATTACACGATGATTCTTTGCGTCTGACTCTTTTCGAACATAACGAGTGCGAAAGAGAAAAAAGATGAGACGGAAGACCAGTTGCCCTGTGAGTCGTGGGCCAAGATTTCCGAGACTCTTTTTGACGTTTCTTTTTATATAACTTTATTTTGATGATTTTCAAAGGGAAATTCGAAAAAGCGTCAGGCGCAAAGAATCATCGTGTAATAGCGTGCGACTCACAGGATGATTTTCAAAGAGAAATTCGAAAAAAGAGTCAGACGCAAAGAATCATTGTGTAATAGCCTATTACACAATGATTCTTTGCGTCTGACTCTTTTTTCGAATTTCTCTTTGAAAATCATCCTGTGAGTCGCACGCTATTACACGATGATTCCTTGCGCCTGACGCTTTTTCGAATTTCCCTTTGAAAATCATCAAAATAAAGTTATATAAAAAGAAACGTCAAAAAGAGTCTCGGAAATCTTGGCCCACGACTCACAGGGCAAATGGTCTCTGGTCTTCCGTCTCATCTTTTTTCTCTTTCGCACTCGTTATGTTCGAAAAGAGTCAGACGCAAAGAATCATCGTGTAATAGGGGACTTAGAGGATATATTAAGCCCCTATTACACGATTTTTCTTTGCGTCTGACTCTATTCGAACATAATGAGTGCGAAAGAAAAAAAAATAAGACGGAAACCAGTTGCCCTGTGAGTCGTGGGCCAAGTTTTACGAGACTCTTTTTGACGCTTCTTTAGCATTACCCGTATTTTGTATTCTTTGCATTACTTTTTTTTAATTACATGACTGCTTTGAGATCAGAGCGGTTTTTCTATTTTGTTTTCCTTTCAGTTCCAGGCATTTTTGATGTGTAAACATCTATACTGGCGGTAGGGTGAAAAAAAACGTAACGTATCTTGTAGTCGTGATTCTTATCTTGTAGCGCTGGTCGTGATTTTGATTCCGAGCCAGAGATTAGTCTGTTCTTGTCCGTTTTTTATTATTCTGTTTCATATGGTTTTGTTGTTCAAAGTGTAAATTTCGATGCAACGCACTGTTATTGATAGCCTTATTAGTGATGGGAATAATCGAATGATTTGAGTAATCGAGACTTTAGTTTCGAGTGATTCCAATAATCAAATGATCATTCGAGATATGAAATAGTACATAATTGGAATAATAAACCTTTAAAATTTAATAGGTAGATTCGCTTTGTTCGATCAAAAAAAATTTGTTCAATACAATCGAAACGAAATATTCTCTATGCTTCAAAATATAATTTGTCCCCTATCTGTCGAATTCCATCACAGGATGGCTACGAAGGCGACAAATTAAAAAAACTTCTGAAAAATACGAAAAATTTAGAATTTTTTGCTGCTCCGGAAAAATGCTTTTTTAGGGCAATCTGTTGAGATTTGGAACGAAATATTCTCTATGCCTCAAAGTATAGATCATCACCTATATGTCAAGCTATCAACTGTCAAACCTCTAAAAAATACGAAAAAAAACGAATTTTTTTTCTGCTCCGGAAAATGCCTTTTTAGGCAATCTGTTGAGATTTGGAACGAAATATTCTCTATACCTCAAAGTATAGAACAATACCTATCTGTCAAGCCATGAATTGTCAAATTCCATCGAAGGATGGCTACGATGACGATGGATTAAAAAAATCTAAAAAATACGAAAAATTTATTTTCTGCTTCGGAAAAATGTATGGCTTTTTATTACGTTTTTTCTGCTTACTTCTCACTGCGTTGACTCAAGTGGTTGAATAAACGTATGACGTAACCTACACAAACAATCAACGTTTCGACTCTCGAGTTCTCGAGTTTTCGATTATGTCTATTTATCTTTCTCTTGCTTGTATTTCGTTCTCATTTCTCGAGTTCTCGAGTTCCGAGTTCGAGTTCTCTTCTCACTCACTGCGCTCAAGATTACAACTTACAAGTAAGAATAGTAAGTGGGTAGGTATAATCGGTATGGTAAATCATTCGAATGATTCAAGTGAAGAATTGAGACATCTCGAGATGTTGCTTCAATCGATTATAATCGAGAAAACCATTCGAATGCGCCCATCACTAAGCCTTATAGACTTTCCAGAAATGAGAAAGTCATCTTTAAAAACAACATTGTTACGATCCTCTGAAAGTTAAAATAAAATAATTTTAAGTTATAAAAAAAAACGTGTAGGAATTTGTTTTTTCTCAACCTCCGCTGAAGAAATTCTCCTTGGCAGGTGTACCGGATTGAATTCGGGAATCTGAAAAAAAATATAAAGAAAACAATGAAACAAGTTACGAAATTTAAACAAGCAAACAATAAAGAAGGATAAGCTACAATTGTATCTACGGTATTATAACAAACAAAAAGGAATTAAAACAAATCTACAACTAAAGAACTAAAACATTCATGCATTGTCGTCTCGCCGCCATGAGTATAACTACTGTTGTGTTGTGGCTTTGCGCCTTGCGGGATGGATAACGAAAGATGAATGAAATATAGTACAGAATATATATATATATACTGTTATATGAGGGTACCGGCCACGACTATATTTTTGCCTCAAAAATTTTGTATGAATACACTATCCAGTGCAAAGATACTGTATTATAAAGATATGAATCTTTCGTACGTTTTACCCTCCAACACCCATTTGTTTACATTGTTGTATTTGTAATTTCATTTTGTGTCGATGAATAGATGTGAATTGCAACAACAATATAATGCGGTGAGTTTATTTGTTTTGACAGTTCGATTTTTTTTTTATTAATATGCTGTGGTGAGTATTTTATTTTGGTTTGTCTGCACGAATGTCTTTTTTTCGGGAATGTTTTTAGTAAAATAATTAATAAATATATATTATATTTTAGTTTCGGTGCAAGATCTCCCAACTTTAGCCTCAACGGGTAGTGTTTGTGTTTGTAAAAGGAGTGGCCGTCTTTGCACAGTGCCGCAAGTCGAAGTCAAAGGAAACTCCTATGTTTTGGAATGCTATTCAGAAATAAATGTAAACTGAGAGTTATTTAGTGCATCTGCTGCAAAGCCAGTGAATGAAAGAGTCATAAAGCAATTACAAGATAAATTGTTGATATAATTGTTGGCATCCGAATTGTTTCAAAATCACATTTTCCGGCTCAAATGATGGTTTTCGCATCTACACATGAACCAGCTGCAGTTCCTATTCTTAAAAATCCTCTCCAAAAAGGAATCTCTAGGTTTCTACAAATCGAATTATCCGATGGCGTGACTCTTATGCAAGCCCTAGAATCGGAACACATTTCTGTGTTGAGCATGAACACTCTGCCCAAGACCAAAATCCACTTTAAATAAAAAACAATTCCTCTTATGCAAGGAATGATTGTAATGAAACCTGTCGATATACAAGTTTTGGGTGGGAGGGTGTCGGCGCTGGTAGGGAAGTGGGAGATTATTAAGTCTGCATAAGTATCCTAAGTGTCGACAGCACACCGGTGGATCAGGCCCACCGCCATGGATTGCATTTGGAACTTCAAGAATCAAGAATCTGGTACAAGCCGAAAAAGAAAAGGAAAGTAGCAAGGAAAATTAAGAGTTCAATGCTATGAGGAGCGAAGCTATTGCTGAAGCTGCCAAAACAGCAGGAAAGAAGGTAATTTTTTCGAAACCAGTTTTATATAGGTATCTTATGTTTTATATATAAAAAAATTAAATTCGCTAGGCTTAAAATTTAAATAATAAAATATAACAAAATTATTAATTAGGCAAGAACTTATGCTGTAAGCTATTGTGAATCAGCAACGTGGCGGCAAAGAAGCAGAAGTTGCTGGAACTGCGAAATTTGCGACAAATGTAGGTTATAATAATATATTTATATTTCTTAAGATTGTTAATGTCGGTTAAATCTCAAAAGCAAAGCCCTACCAATTCGAACCGACCGAAATTTGAAAATAATCTCTCATCGATCTTTGCCACCCGAAGTAGTTCGCATCCCAATGAAGAACGATATAATCGATATTCAAGTTCGAATCGTGGACGAGGTGGCGGTGGCATCGGCAGTGGTAGCGGTAGCGGTGTGAGTGGAAATCCATTCCATGGGAGACCAAATCAGCCATATGAACAGAATTCGGAGCGACATCGTGATTAGAAGAATAGTTCCGGCTATAGTAGTGCAAGAGGTGGTGGACGTGGATTGCATAATAATAATAATTCTGGTGGCCGTGGAGGATCTTCGAGTGGTGGATATGATAATCGAAAGTATAACGATTATCATAATCAAAAGGATCAGCAAAATCAACATAGGCATGAGCGGCAGGTGCAGCCGCACCAACCGCAACGAAATGGATATGAACAACAAATGACGTTAGCTAATGGAAATTTTCTTCAACCACGTAAAACCAACAGCAACGAAAACACCAGCAATAAGAGCAAAAGTTCCAACATATTTTTCCACAGAATGGCCCACAAATAAGGGCAGCTAGTTTATTGCCGGCAATGAAAACATAAATTGGCAGGGAAGTAAAACTACAAGTATGCATCAGTCGGCTCCACGGCAGACAAGTTGTTAAGCAGGTAACAAGTAAGTTTTCAAATTGTATAGAAACAAGTATTAACAACACTGAATTATTAACTTTATTTATTTCAGAATGGTTGTGATGCAAGAAATCAAGCAGCAGCAACAACAACAACAACAACAACAAAGTCTACTTCAATTCAGCAATTAATTAAAAAACAAATCGCCCAACAAATTCAACTCCTGCAGCTACTACAACAGCAACAGGTGCAAAAACAAAAGAAACAAGCTATGGAAGAGTCTATTCTGTGTTACAACTGTCTTCCAGCAGATATGAATGAATGCGAAACTTGCGGCTAGGCTGACCACAAATTCAAGCTGAAAAGGAAACGTTTCTGTTCACCAAAAAAATTTCAAAATTTACTTAACGTAAATTAGTTTATAGGAGAAAAAGTATCATTAGGTATTTTATGGTAATTTTGTAGTTTTTGTAAGAATGCAAATTTAAGGAATTTAAAAAGATAAGAACCGAATTATGTATGTCGTTCAATATTATTATATAAATTTAAAATGATTATTATACCTAAGAACTTTAATAAAAAGACATAAAGCCACGGCTTAAATTAAAATTTTTTTTTTCATTGTTTACGAATGTAATTTGGCGAGTGCTTTTTTTATTTCTACTTTTGAGTAAAATGTTTTGCTGCTATTTTTAACAGCATTAAGTGTTGATTCCAAAAAGGTATCATTCATCTCTCTACGCTTTACCGTTGGTCAGATACACTCCAAAACCTTTTTCAATATTCTTGATTTTTCCCATCATGAAGAAAAATCAAAAACGTTTTGGAGTGTATCTGACTAACGGTAAGTCGTACAGCGATGCTTGATACCTTTTTGAAATCAGCAATTGATACTTTAGAAACGAGTATCAAAATTTGTTAAAAAAGAATCACCATTAAAAAAAATTTACTTTTGGGACTCGCATATTGAAACCTGTATGCGTATTTTTAGAGAGATTTTTCTCATTACAAATTTTGAGTAAAAGATTTTAATGCTATTTGTAACAACACTAAATGCTGATTTCAAAAAGACATCATTCACCTCTCTACAAGTTACCGTTAGCCAGATACACCCCAAAACACGTTCCAATTTTCTTAACTTTACCCATTATGAAGAAAAATGAAAAACGGTTTGGAGTGTATCTGACCAACGGTAAGTCGTACAGCGATGCTTGATACCTTTTTGAAATCAGCAGTTGATGCTTTCAAAACGAGTATCAAAATTTGTTAAAAAAGAATCACCATTAAAAAAAATTTACTTTTGGGACTCGCATATTGAAACCTGTATGCGTATTTTTAGAGAGATTTTTCTCATTACAAATTTTGAGTAAAAGATTTTAATGCTATTTGTAACAACACTAAATGCTGATTTCAAAAAGACATCATTCACCTCTCTACCCCTTACCGTTGGTCAGATACACTCCAAAACCTTTTTCAATATTCTTGATTTTTCCCATCATGAAGAAAAATCAAAAACGGTTTGGAGTGTATCTGTCCAACGGTAAGGCCTACAGAGATAAATGATATCTTTTTGGAATCAGCAATCGATGCTTTAGAAACGAGTATCAAAATTAAAAAAAAAATTACCATTAGAAAAAATTTACTTTTTCGACTCGCATATTCGGTCGAATTATATTTCATACTGAATTCAGGTATTACCTTCACCCCTAGCCATGGCTGAACAAAACCTGTCAGACGATTGAATTTGGTATATTGTGTGGATACCTACACATACATGCATACTTATTCTCTCCCAAAATTTGCTTCCATCTCTTAGACAAATTTCTAACAGTGCCCACTCTCATGGAAATATCTAAATTAAGTAAAAACCATTCGACTTCCATTTTATAAAACTTTCAAGTTTATTTGTCAAACTCATTTTTTTTAAATATGTACTTTAAAATAATTAAATAGTTTTCATATAAATAATGTAAAAACATCATACTGACAAAATAGGTGTACTTATTATTTAATATCTTAAAAATAGAGTTAGAATCCAAATTTTAAAGTTCATTTGTCACACTTTTTTTCTTAAATATGTACTTATAACGTAAGATAAAATAATTAAACAGTTTTAATATAAATAATGTTTACAACTGAACGTAAAATAAAATAATACTGACAAATAGGTGTATTATTTAATATCTGCAAATATATGTATTTACATACATACAACACCTATAGCTACAGCCAAGGTGAATGGGAGATAGTCTTCTGCTTGAAAAATCTGTAAAGAATTAAGAGTAAATTATTAAAAGATAGTACTCGAAAAAATTGAATTTTAATGCATTTCCACACCACCTGAGACCGAAATATTATTTTCTATACATGATACCATTGTACTGAAGATAATATTTAGACAAGAGGTATGCATTTTGGCGCGTTAACCGATTTTTTTTCTTTTGGGTGTTCGGTTTCCCCTGTAGGCCTATTGCACCCATCCTGGAATAAAAAAAGTTATTAAAATTTGTTACTTACATATCTGTAATTTATAAAATAATCCTATTTTCTTAAAGGTGCCTAACACAAAGAAGCTTATTCCTAAAAGAGGGTTCACTCAAATCCCTATTCCAAAACCTTAAAATAAAAAGAACTCGTACCCTAATATAATACCTAAAAATGAAATTTGGTGTCATATTACTACAACAAACAAAACTATGGTTTGGTTTCAAAACCTCTAAAAGTTTTTGAAGAACATCGTTTTCGTGTGCAGTATTGCCGAAAATATTGCAAAACTGTTCTTCTAAATCTTTGACGTACTCAACGAAGTTTGGTGAGGGAGCTAGTAGGTTGCAATTATCGAATTGCTTAAAACCTGTAAATATCAAACTCATTGAGGAATCAGAAATATTGAAAGTTGGTAATGGCAACTCACAATTGTGACTTTCGTAGCATTTCCGGTACAGCCAACCGCAGACATATGCAAAACTATTTTCTTTCAAGAAATTAGTTATGCCTACATCTTCAGTTATATTGACTGCAATACTACTTATAGGCTCTTGGGTGGATACTAAACAAGCCTGCTTGGTCACATTTAAATTAAAAAAACTATCTAATTCTAAAAAGTTCAACTGCTCGCAATTTCCGGATTTTACGACCTTCAAGTATCTAAGTCCCCAAAGCTGTTGGAAAATCGTCACGAATGAATAAGGTGTTACCCTCCTATTGTTTCCACCTGAACTTCTAACCTCCCCGAAAAAGTGCTCTAAGCAGTCTTGATTCAGGTGCCTAGTGAGAATGTAACTGAAGTTACATTCTTTTAGCTGTTCCCACATGCATGTGAGAGATTCAATGTTAAGAATCCAGCCTTTAATGAAAGAATAAATTTTCGTTACGTTCTTGCCATCGGAATCAAGAACTCTAAACGAACCTAAAATTTTTCTTGCCTCCTGCAGAAAATTGAATTGATCTTCATTGCAACAAAATTTAGTTTGATAACGGTTTCCAAACGAACGCGTTGAGGAATTGAACATATCAAACAAATTATTGAAGAATAAGATCAATTCTGCAGTGCCTCTCATTGTTTCAGTGCCCCCTCCTGAGCTATATAAAGTATTCAGTGCAGAACCTAACGTATTACTAAAAATTTGGGTGGCAAAACGAACTTTCATTCGTTGAAATGTGTTGGGATGAATGTGATCTGAAGTCAGCTTAGGGACACAGCGCAAATTTAATTTTACATCTAAATTTAAAATCTTTTCGATGTCCTTCCACGTGGCTGAAAAGGATTCGCCTGAACTATCAAAAGAAATATTGTGTTTCAAGAGGCAGTTTCTAGAGCTTTTTATTAAATGAGGTACATCATAAAAGCAAAAAATTTTTTGCTTCTCCGCCTCTCCTTCGCCGATCTCAAAATATGGCTTCTTTCTGTTAATACCAAGTTCTCGATGAAGGCCCCGAAAATTAGCCCCTTGGTCAGAAACTAAATGTACTGGTATAAAACCACTAATTTGAAGGGCATTTATGCACTTGAACAGAAGGTTCTTAAGCATAACAGACGGACAAGTGGATCGAACGAAGTAGTATGCGAGAGGGTGTTTCCACCTTCTTGCAATTCCCTGGACCATGATTACTAAAACGTTTTTAGCAGGCCATTGTGTCCTATGCTCATCAGAACCGTAATCCTCAAAACCTATTATCCTATCAGTTTTCCTACAATAATCTAAATGCGTCTTTAAAGACATTTCGTCAAATGAAATTGAACAATACCTGAACATATCGGGAGCCTGGCTAAGTTTAAGTTCTAAACTTTTAATATTAAATTCTATATTGCCAGGTTGATTCGGCCAATGAGAAACAAATGAACGAAGGGTGTTATCCGATGGCAATCCTAAAGTCTCACGCATTAATCTGTAAGTAACAGGCGAAGTAAATTTTACTGAAAGTGCCAGTAACTTCATGTCGTGAGAGTACCTAAAGCCCTTTGGCTTAGTCTTTGAATTTTTTCTAAAATTTGTCACGATAAAATAAAGTCCATCGGACAAACTTTCCTTTAATTCTTTTTCAAAACTATCCCTAGCAGTTTCTAGCCTAGCTTTCAGATTTTTAACCTGTTCTTCTAATAATGATATGTGATCATCTTTTTCCCTAACTGTCCGTTCAAGACTTCTATTTCGGCTTTCAGAAGCTATCAGATTTCCCTGTGCCGCTTTTAAGCTATTTTTTAATAGTTCTTTTTTTGGGGTATTGTTTCTTAAATATGATGAAGTTGATGTGTGCGCATCACTTACCCGAGTAATAAGCAAATTTGTGGGAATTTCTTCTTCTTGAAACAAAATATTTTCTTCCACAATTTGCTTTTCTTCTTCTTCTATTTCTTCTTGAAATATTTCTTCTTCTTGACATACTTCTTCTTCGAACACAGTATGTTCTTCTTGCCCTATGTCTTGTTCTTATTAATAACTTTCTCGAATAATTTTTTTTTAATCATAAGATTACCTATAATTACTTCTTCATTTACTAATTTTTCTTCTTCCTCAGAATGTCTTATTTCTGGTACTGCACTCTGGGTAAGACGACTTTTTTTAGAGTTTGCGAACATTTCTTCAGTAAAATGATTATCGCAAACTCTTTGTGTCTTAAAAAAGATAGGGAGACCCAGACGTTGCCGCCATATTTCCCTGCTTTTAGTAACAAACAAAATTACACATTAAAAAAAGTAGTTTTAAAATCAAATCCAGAAAAAAATAGTATTTCAAAAATTGGACTTGGTATTTCATTCAATATATCAGAATTGTTTCGTAATATTTTATCACTCCCTTCAATTTATATACATATAACTGGTAACTCCATAAAAAGATACAGTTTTTAAAAAGTTGCAACCATTGTATATAAAATCTATATGTCTATAATCATAGTACTATCATGAACACATGTTTTTTAGTCGAACATATGTCCTGTACGCGTAGCTGCGATCGCCACATGAAAATATTTTGTTTAATTAAATTTGTGTTTCAATTAAATTTTAAATTAATTACATTTTTTCTTGCATACTTTTATGTTCCCCCGCAATGATTTCGTAAAAAAAAAATGTAACCCGACATTATACCTAAATTTTAAGGCCTCAACCTTAACGATCCGATTATCAGAACAAAATTTATCAGCCCACCAAACCAACTACGAGGGGACCTTTACAATTATTATGAATAAAAATACCTACTACAAACGTGCATACCTACATATACAACATTTTTTTCTTATTTTGAATAAGTTGCTATTGATTCAATCATTCCTGTGTTACTGGCGGGAAAACAGAGCGCCTACAATTTTCTGCCGAAAGATACTCTTGCAGGATATTAACTATGTCAATTTCTAGCAAGAAGCAGTAACCGGTGAAAAACATTGATGTTATTTTAGGTGAGATGAGACGAAAACCTTTTTGAATAACACTCAATAATATTGCTAGCTGATGACTTGTGAATTAAAAAAAAATGAATTCATAAGCTGAATTGTTAGCTTACGCATTAAATTTTTTTAAGGTACCACAATTTTGCAGTCTTTGAAAGCTGAAATTAGATTTAAAAGCTTATACTTACTTAGTAGGTACCAAAAGTAATCATTAGCTTTTGAATCTATATTTAGCTTTCAAAGTAATCTTTAGATTACAAAATTAACGAGGTAGCTTAAAAAATTCAAAACATTCTTAGTGCGCGACGAAAACGACGACTGATAGAAAAAAGAAGAATACTCAATCGTTGGTTCTGAATTCATCTGACAACACGTCTCCTCCTTAAGCACTCCTCCCATATTTTTTTATTATTTATTTGGCTAAATGATAATTTCTTAAATTTTTGTTATCCTTGAAACTTTGATGAAACACAAATTGATTGATTTTAATCATGCAAATATTTTAATCATGTTAATATTTCATACTATACGCCTGGCGACTGAGAGTGCTGTACGCCCGGCGATTTGCAGCTTGTGTAATGCGACGAATTTAAAAAAAAAATAATAATCGAAATACGCGTCTATGCCGAGGCACTTCGTGTGCAGAAAGCCAGGAATAAAAGAAAATTGCCGCCTCAATGGTTACCATATGATATGTGTGTTTTTGTTTTGTGAATATTATCAAAAAGACAAAATTTGTCAGTTTAAAATTTAATAAAAATCAACTTTTAAAATTGCATTAGGATTAAAGAAAATAATAGCGTGGAATCAAATATAGATTCCAACACTTATCTTTTTACTATAAACTAATAATTCGAATAACTATTTATTTTGTTCGTAGCTTTGTTGTAGTCTTCGTAGAAAAGCTTTGGCACATTCACGACATGATGACATTCCTAGTGTTGGTATAACTGCAACTAGACCACAAGGACCTTCAGGAGTTACACTTTGTGTAAGTTATATCACCCGGTGCGTTCATTTACGTAAGGCTTTGTAATATAAAAATATGTCTATTAAGGTTCCCCCATACCAACGGGAATTTTCGGTGGCGACGACGAAAACAATAATAACAACGTGTTGTTTTCATTGACAACCACGTGTTGTTATTGTTGCCAGTGTCCCGTTTAAAAGGGATAGGCATCAAGTCTAGTTCAAGCGGCATAGCTTGGAAACTAGCTTTCCAGTTGCTGGAGTGTGTGTACAACTCCTGTTACTATCCAGGTGGACTCCCCTCTCCACAGAGTACCAACTTTCTATGAGATGAATAATTATTAAAAAAAAAAAACTGAGTATCGAAAATTCATGTGGAGGATTAATTATGGTTTCATATTAAATGTCCACGCGTATTTTGTAAGGTTTTTACTTTTCATTTTACGGAAGGTGAGTACTATGTTTACGCCGCGCCGTAAAAAAAAATAAAAGAAAATCAATGAAATTTATAATAATACACATTAACACACATTATTTTCCTTTCGTCTTAATTGAAATATTATTTTATTCTTATTTAGCCAAACGTAGTTAATTTACCAAAGAAAATAAATAATTACATATACCTCATATCCTTTTTTGTAGATTTTAAAACTATATACCTTTCAAAAAGGTCAGAAAAGCCTTTAATACTTTTATCTTATTCCTTAACATGGATGGATCTTACAGGGCTATTCTGGCGTTGTGAGGTCTCACAAGTCACAAGCCCTTGTGAGGTTGATTCCTTGTGAGGTTGTTGTGATTCGATAACATTTCCGTATTCTGCGATAACCCTCACAAGAAACCTCACAAAAAAACTCACCACAGCAAGGTGAATTTTTTGTTTTAATTTTGACAGCTGTTTACAAACGAAGATGGCAGGTAATTTTGAATTTGTAAGTACAAAGTAAAGAAATAAATAAATGTGAATATACATTATTTCAGACGAAAACACGCAGTCAAAAAGAACAACCGTTGAGCAGTTGGAATATTTTGTGGAATTTGTTAGGAAAAACCCTGAACTTCTTTCCAACAAAAATGATCCCAGGGAACCTCAACGGGTACAACGATTGTGGACACAATTAGCGGAAGGGCTGAACTCAATGAGTGGTCCGACAAGAGGTGCCACAAAGTGGAAAGAGGTGATTTTGTTTAGATTGTAAAGAATCTAAAAGCCAATAAGTATGTATGTAATAACTTGAATAATTATATTTTAGACTTTGACTCATTGGAAACACCAGCTAAGGTCCAGAGCCCGCAAAATAAAAGTCTCCAATCTTGCAACTGGTGGCGGTCCTCCTGGTGAAACAAAATTAAAAAAATTTGGGGAGAGAGCACTTGAGGCTTTTGGTACGTTAGCGGTAGATGGGCTATCGGATTTGCCAACATTAGGCCTTGGCAATTGTGGTAATAATGTGTCAGCACATACATCACAGGTATACTCATTCAAATGAATCACTTGGACTTCAATTTATTGTTTTTTTTTTAAATATATTTAAGGAAATGGTGATTGACTGCGAAGATCAAGATGAAACGAAAAGTGAATATCTTGATTCGGAATATTTGGGGGAGCTTTTCCTTTCGGATCTTAGTCAGCCAGCGCCGGGTCTCAATGCATTCCCAATAAACTCACCAGGACGTTCTGAAATCGTTCAAAACCCTGCGCCTACGGTGAATCCATCGGCAGTGAGTCATAAACCTGGGCCCTCATTAAAAAAAAAAATGGAAAGCCATATTTCATCACAGGGATTAATGGAAGAGGTTTTAAAAATGATGAAGGAGAGGGACAAGAGAGATTCGGTGCTGCAGCAAGAGAATTTGGCAGTCCAAAAATCTTTGGCTGAGGCAATCAAAGCCCTTGGCAACAGTGTGAAATGTCTGGCTGAATCAATATCAAACCACAACAAGAATGATAGTTCATCTGATACTGATGAGAACTAACTATTTTTCGTGCATTTTTTGTAAGTTCTTTATTAGTAATAATTTTTTGTATATCAAATATTTACTTTCATTTTGTTTCAGATTATGAATTTATAATGAGAGCCATTTGGGGATTGTTCGAATTGGCCGAGTAAACTGACATTATTCCACATGCGTTGCGATGTGAATTTGCGGTAAGTATTGATAAAATTAAAACTAAATATTCATATTACGGACCCGTTGAAAAGCAGTTGCCTCCTTAATTTTAACGTTATTTCGATTTTTATCCACCTGACCTTGTTCTTTTCATATACTTTGTTCACTTTGTTAACTTCTTTACGATGATTTGTATTTCGTTCAACAATCAACTTTTTTTTATAGTTTCATAAACGTTCATATATTTTATGCGTCTTTTAAAATCCATCGACTATTTATTTTATTTAAAAGCTTTAGCTTTTTGTCGCATCATATGTTAAAAGTTCATTTTAATAATTTGTTCTATTAACGGAAGTGACTTTACAAAATGCATATTTGTAGTTGTTCGTAGGACTGCGTTTTTCCTACCCTTTCGTACAAGAGGGTCCCAACATAGGAGGTCCCATGGTTGGGAAATGAGAAATAAGTTATCTGCCTGGCGGCCTGCTATTACTTCATACTTTTTAATGGCAATAAATTGATAAAACTATTATAAATTAATATATCTCTAGTCTTGTCCCTTAAAAAATTAATTAATTATATATATTTATGTCTAAGAAGGCTATATATTAAAAGTTAAAAATAACTACCTTTCTAGCGCTGTGCAATCATCCTGCGTGGATATGATATGATATCATCCTATACCAATGGCTAAATGAATTGTGCTCATATAAACTCTTACCATTCATGAATATGCTCGTAAGTATCGAAAAATACTAAATACAAAACCTGTAAAGCTATTTATCTTCTCTCTGGGTGTAGATTACCATCAAAAACTCATCCTCCATCGTTACCTTAAACGCCGTGGTGCAACATTTAAATAATTCTCAAAGTTTCGAGCAAAACGAAGAATCATAACGTCACCCAGTTCACCTGCCGAAAGTTAACATAGCGACCCAGCGTGGATAAAGATCGATTGAACGGCAATATGGTTTTTTAGGTGAAATAGCTGATGCAGATATGAGAACTATTCCCAACCACAGGGCTATCAAGAGTTGTTTGGCCGAACAGTAGGTCATTATAACTTCTAATTCCAATAACTGAGAAGTTTATTAGTTTTAAAGTTTTTAAATTGTTTAAGGAATTGTAATGTAATGACCAATTGCATCGAGAAATCTTAATTCAAAAATAAGATCATTTAATAAAATTTCTTATGTATATAAATTTTGTTCATTGTAACCTTTTTTCCTCTTCTGCCATCCATTTTACAGCAAACTCGGCAAAATAATAAAAACACATGTCGACTATTCCTGCCTATTCACTTTTATGAACACAAATGTTGAGTGCTCCTGCTCAAATTTTGCTGTTTATTTGGAAACAATTTTACGAGAATCTTAAAAAAAAAAATATGAAATAATCATTCAGAGATTCATTGAGAATCAAAACTTTCATTGCAACTTTCTGTGCAATGAACAAGTTTTTTTGTGACCCATCCAAATGTATGTCCTTTATGTTACTTGTATTCCAACTTCATAGACGATTTATTGAAAACATTTAAGACACATTTCTTGAACTTCCTATAAACAAATAAATTGTACATTGGTAGCATCGGAAACGATTAATGCATTCTAATGTTTTATTCTATAAATTAAAAATATCTTTACAAAATGTATTAATGCTTAGTAAATAATTTTCTTAACATTTTACATAATTGAAGAAGTGGTTTCTTTTCCTCTTTTATACTTTTTTGTTTTCTTTTTTTAATTTTTTTCTTCGTATAATAAAATCTTATAAATTTGTTTTATTTAAATTATATAATTAATTTTCTTTTGATATAACAAACATATTTTTAAAGCAAGCTGCTTACGGATTACGGAAATAACTATATATAATATATATAATATATATATGTGTATTATGTAATATAAGAAAAAGAAAATCACAAACTTTGAAAATAGGAAAATAATTCCAAACAATAAATTAGGAGAGGTTGGTCAGCGGTTAGACTGTTGCGGACGCATTAATCATAGGTTGCCTCTATTGAAAGGCGCTATATTTGACTGGTTCTTGCTCTAAAGGCACGAGGAAAAGTTCTCATAGAGTGATGAGAGCAATACAGCTGTCGTGGGACAAAATTGCCAGTTTGTTGTAGTCTCTATAAAAAAATAAACTTACTCACAGTTATTCAGTCAAATACCTACTTACCTCAAGCTCTTTGAGAGCCTTCATTATTTTATTTACATCTAAGTTCGTGCACTCCAGTGGTTTTTTTTCGGAACGGGTGGAAGTCTTAAGTTTGTCATGCAAACCTGGTGATTCGCTTCGACTTCCATGATGGCTTGATTTCTTGTATTTTTTCTTGTTAACAACGGGCAGTGAGTACTGCGATGACTACTATTCCAACGCCGTCCGATTCGCTACTACTGTCTTGACGAATAAATTCTGTTTTTTTAGTAGGGTGGTTGTGCGGACGTATTAATTATTTCTGAGGCGGATTTGGAGTTGATCACATGAGTGTTGTTGTGCACATTAAGTGAGCTACCCATTCCACGGGCGGAATGTTGTGGCTGTGGAGTAGTGGATACCGAAGAGGAAGTTGACGACGGTGATGATATTATACTGTTTATATTTCTTGATTGATTGATCCGTAATTGTTTAGCTTTTCGTAGCAGAAAATATTTAGGCAGTGAATAGATGATATTCCAAATGCGCAAAAACATTATCTCGAATGTTTTTATCCAGACATAAACATCTATCGTCGACACTGTAAGAAACAAAAACACTTTCAATAAACAACCATAATTGAAAATAATTTGAGTATGAACCTCAAAAATATTTTAGTTAAGCAAGAAACAGATTGACACAGCAAAACATCGACATCGACAGCAACGTTAGGAATTGTTTTAATGTATTCAAAGCCATTTAAAACTACGGGCTCTAAAAGGTTGTCAAAGTTGCTGTTGAAGTTGCTGTGCTAATCTGTTTCTCGCATTAAGTTTTTCACCAAATTTTTTTCCTGTCTGATTACTAGCTTTGGCAGTGTCTTATATATTTTGTACGTCCTTTAGAAGCTCCTCGTTTAAGTTTGGTGATGCTGTATCGCTTGGGCGCAATTCTATATTAATCAAAATGAAATATTTAAATTTGAAGGGAATTTTTTTTATATTTATGCATTTGGACATCACTTACTATCGCAGATCTTCTTAAGAAGTCTTTTTAACTTCTTTGCGTTGGGTTCGAGATTTGAATAAGCGATGAGTTCACTCGATGAATCTGACCCATATCTTCGGTGGACGCTGCACCCTTAGACTTTCCATTTGATGTTTTTGTTTACAGTTGATCTTCCTCTTTTTAAGGAAACTATCTCTCTTCGCTTTGAGCATATCCTTTACAGTTGTTGTCTTGATTGTCGGTCGATTGACACGCCGGCTTTGGTTTTTGAGCTCGGAACTGAAACGATGTATTCATTTTTGGGTGATCCAGACGCCAAAGAATTTACCGAAGATGTTGTGGTTGATGTTGACGCCGAAGGTTTAGGAACTGGTCTTATGGCGTTTTTCTGATGGAAAGGCAGTGTTTAGGTTACTACTATTAGTGCCCACTTTGGAAACTGCACTTTGTTGGAGATTGGCGACGGAAGTTGATGTTGTAGATATTGATGTTGGTCCACCAGTTTCTTTATCACCACCGTTTTCATCATCATCATCATCAGACGATCCAGATTCCTCTGAAGATGAAGATAGTGCTCTCTTTCTTGTTTTCTTTGGCATTATTTTTATTATTTCTTCGGTTTTTTCTGTACAAGATAAGTGCTTAAATACCAATGCACCGTAATTAATGAAGAAACCACCTTTCAGAGGTTCTACCTCTTCTGGTGTAGACTTAAAAAAAATAAGTTTGAAATTTTTTATAGAACTTGAAAAATTCAGGATATTAGCTGGTCGATCGGATTCATTCTGAGGAACTTATGGGTACTGTGTCGCATGAGGCGATGTAGATTCGGGGTAACCACTTGGTGAAGTGGCGATGTATCGATGATGCTTTGCAGCAGTTTGTCAGTATTTATGGGCTAGAATCATTTGAATTCCTAAAAGTTTATTGTCTTGAATGTGATTCTTGGAACTGCAAAAAATAAAACAAATTGATCATAGTTTCGGCAAAGGATTAACATTCTAACTCACCGGGATTTTTTTAAGGAAATGGCACAGTTTGTTAGAGAATGTATAAATGTTTTTTGCTATCCTTCTTTACATATGGAACTATAAATTTTGTTGTTATAGAAAGAAGCCATTGAAGGACCTTTGAAAAAAAAAATAAATTTTTGATTTCCATTACAATATGTTGAAATCTTACCTAAAGCCAATTCGATGGTGCTCAGAGGAATAATTGGATAACATTTGCGGCAACATCATTTGGTCTTAGACTTGGATAGAGTTTATATAGGCTTGACGAACTCTTTTACCTTCTCTTAGATAATCATTTTCAAATTCATCAGAAATCAACTGTTCAGTACTTTGCACATCTTGTTGCACCACTGTTGTTTCGTCATAAAGCACTCTATTTTTTATTAAAATGTTATGTAGTATTGTACATGCGTACGTTATGTAAGCCACCTTTTCATGTGAATAATGAAGTTTACGGTCGTTTAATAAACACCGGAAACGTGACTTTAAAACTCCAAAGGCCCTTTCAATTACATTGCGTGCTTTAATGTGTATCTGGTTGAATTTTTTTTCCTTATTTGTTGTTGGTTGGCTTAAAGGGGTTAATAGCCATGGCTCTAAAGGGTAACCCGAATCACCTAGCAGCCATTTAGGATTCGATGAACTATAATTTTGCATAAGGTTCATCCGTATATTTGATGTTGACCATATCCCGGAATCATGACAGGATCCAGGGAATTTGGCGTTCACATGCAGAAAGCGCAAGTCGTAATCACAAACCTTATATATGAAAAAAAAAACATCAGAAATAAGTGCGGAATTAGTAAAAAAATCATACCGCTTCAACATTAACACTATAATATCCTTTTCGATTCATGTATAATTGAGCAGGAGTTCTTTCGTCCGCAGGTTTTGGAGTAACAAGAGAAATGTGCGTGCAGTCAATGGCTCCAATAGTCCCTTTTATATTGAATGTATTGAAGAACCTTTGGCAAATATATTTCATAGTTAAATTTGTACCCATTTAAATTTATTTGATACGCACCCAATTTTTTTAGCAAGACACTCATCATTTGTCATTGGAAAGCGTACTAATTCTCCTTTAACCTTCACAATAAGTTTAGAAATATAGGTCACATTTCTTGAAATAGATGGCTGACTCAATGGAATTGTGTAGTTATTTCCTACACACTTTTGGTAAGAACCATGTCCAAGGAAATAAAGCACTGAAAGAAACTATATCCTCAACATGTTTTAGTGAAAAAACATTAAAATAAAAAACAAAAATACCTACTCGAATAGCAAAAGGCAAACTAGTTGGCTGATCGTCATTTGGCTCCAGATCCTGAATAATATCCCAGCACAGATTTTTTGGGATCCGAAAAAACTGCACAAAGGTAGTGTCTGGAAGTGTGAAAGGGTCATTTTTGTCTCTCAAGGTTCTTAAAACTCTTCTGCGCTGCAACCTAAAATAAAAATGTTTGCAAAATTTTCTTTGTTATTTTATCGTATTACTTTTCATTTTGGGATGAATGTTCTGCAACTATGTTAAACACTATTAAATTTATTTCCATTTTTTTTTAATCGCGTCAAGTCCGTAACAAAATTTTCACAAACAATTTAATATTTTTGAACGTCAAATTTAAGTTGTGAGGTTCTCAAAAGGAGATCACAAATTTCGATAGTTTTTGTGAGGCTCACAGTTGTGAGGGTGCTGCCAGAATACGAAAACCTCACAAAATCGATTTCACCTCTCCTTGTGAGGTTGTTGTGACTTGTGAGGTATCAGTGAGGTTTGCCAGAATAGGGCTGTTAATCTGGGTACTGCGCCAAAGCCAATTTTATTAAGACATAATGCAAATGTTGACATTTTATAATTTTTTTAAATTTAATAATTTTAATACGAAAATATTTGTATGGGGTAGGTACACTGTAGGTCAATTGAATATAACAAAATAATTATTTTCTTATTTTATACCACCAAATATAAAAAAACCGACAAAGTGAAAATAGTTAACATCATGGTGGCATTGTGCTGTGTGGCCACTTTCGAATAACATGCATCACCCATAGAGTTGTTCATCCAAGAAATTGTTATTGATTAAGCCTACATTCAAAGCGGCCAGAATGTTCGCGTAAAACCATGAGACCATGACTGGCAACAAAACATGCCCGTGGCCACCAAAGGTATGCTTTTATTTTATGGAATGGACACGGTGGAGAATCCATGGAGGGTAGTTCTATAGCAAAAACGAAATTGATTTTTATTGCTTGCTTCTCAGAATATAGAGTATAGAAACCGCCTCAGTGTCTAGAGAACGATATCTACATGTACATATATGTATTTATAGGGATATTTTTGTTTTTGGCCATTTGCAACTCAACTCCATATGAAATGGTATACGAATGACGAAGGAGCAAAATATTTTTTGATGATCATGATGATGATGATGACAATAAAAGCTTACCTGCTATCAGGAGCGCGGAATGTGTGGTTGAATGTTGAACAACCCATCACACACCGCGCTACGGTCCTCCGGTTTTCCATCTGCTATCTGAAAATAAACTCTGAAACGAAAAAATCTAAAAAAGAAAGAAACTTCAACACCAAATCGCGATCCCGCACCAAATTAGTATTATTAAATTATAAAAAGCAAGTATTTTTGTTTTTAAAAAAACAATTTAAATTTATTTTTTTGATTTTAGAAACACTTTTATTTATTGATTGAAAAATTTATCAACCACAATTCAAGCACTTTCACAAATCAGTATTTTTTTTGACGTTTTTTTAATTCACCTCGGAAAAATTTACAGTTATTAATGTTATGGATGTGTTTGAAATGTTTTTTACTAAAGGTGGTATCGCACTTTTTTTTGATTTTTCAGACTTATTTTTCTGCTTTGATGAAAAAATTTATTTGAAGAATATAATTTTATAACTATATATAGACTGTATTGGTAATACATATAAACGTTTTCTAACTTTGGACAGCCGTTTAGGTTATAGATAAAATTTTGTATTTGATGTTTAAGAGCTATCATAGTCGGAAAATTATTACGAATACCGAAAAAAACTATCACTATAATAGGGCACTATCTAACTTAAACAACGGATTTGGTTGTCTAAACCTTGGCTAATGAAACATGTAACTTACCACCATATTATTCACTCCATTCATCCATATTAAAACTTAAACTTACATGTAAATTATACAAATTCAATGTAAATACATCCGGATTTAAGTTTTAATCTGCATATATTGCGTGAATAATAATCGCGGTATGAGAAGAATCTAAACGTGGAAACGTAAAAATTCAATCGAAATTTTAATCCAATTCATACACGATTTTAGTTGGTTGCATTTTTTTCCGCATAATCTTATTACTCACAGCAGTTAATATAAAAATAAAAGTTATAAGTACCTTTATCGTTTTTTTTCTTATGTTTGTTTATTTTTCATGCACTCGTTGTCTTTTTCTTTACACGAAAGACACGCTTTTAATCACCAGAGTAGATTGAAAAAGATCCAAATATAAAGCAGGATTAAAGGTTTCCCCACACCAACGCGAATTTTCGGTGGCGACGACGAAAACAACAATCAACAAGTGGTTGTCTATGAAAACAACATATATATATATATATATTGTTAAAATACGCACGCACTTGCGCACAAAACTGAACGAAATTTCAAAGTTAGTCAGATTATCAACTTTACCGCATATAGTGCTTGCGATATAGATCATAAAATTTCCTACAAATAAGTCCTGAAGTTCAGTTCCGCCGGGTGCGGACTTACATTAACACCCATATTAATCACTCGAAACATCCAGATTAAAACTTAAATCCAGAGGTAAAGAATTCAAATTCAATGTAAATACATCCGGAATTAAGTTTCAATCTGGATGTATAGAGAGAATAATATGGGCGTTAGAGAAAAGAATATAAATTTGCAAACAAATTAATAAATCTTTACCTAGAATTTGTTCCCACAATTAAATGTATCCATTTAAGGTGCAGTGAGCACTAGTAAATTCGTTCCCGCCTTTCTGATACTTTTTGAACATGCCCATTGAGATTTGAAAATAACCGACATTTTCGTGGTAGATTGACGCCAAGTGAGAATGTGTGCAAATAAATCGTGGTAGATGGACGCCAACTGAGAATGTGTGCGTGTTTTATGTAAACCAGGCGTTTTTCAGCTTGTAGGCAAACTGGGTTTACAGCCCAGGATTCATATCTTTATATTCAGTATCTTTGATCCAGTGTATATAGAGATCAGTGGAATATAGTCATATAGTAGAGGCGAGATAGCCATAGCTTTGTTCCACACCCAATAGAGAATTTCCTGCAAACGTCAGATGAACAAGTAGGTTGATTAATTTAGAAATGAGGATATTTTGTGGTCGTAACACAAGTGGGCGGGATTTTAAGGCTCAATGAGGAAATAAATAGGATAACCATATTTAAAAAAAAGGGTAATTACGGTCGAAATAGGTTTATGAGTGGAACCTTTTTAGTTCCACCAAGTAAATCAATTTGGAACCTAGGGAGTAGTACCAGATCGGTTAGGGAGGTCTCCGGAAGTAGGGTTATTGAGAGCGAATAGGCGTTACCTCTAGATTGCTGCAGAAAAAAAAAGCACCGAAAAGAGTTAAGCCTAAACTACATAAGCCAAAAAAGTGAAAAAGTGCAAAAGTGAAAATTTTTAAATTGATTTTGTGATAGTTTTTCTGACTATAAAACTTATAAAAATGATGCAGAAAGCTTAAATTTTGGTTTAAAAACAAATTTGTGTATTCTTTTTCACAAAACAACGGCGCTAGCGGTAAAAAAAATATTTTTACTTTTGTACTTCAGTACTTTTTGGCTTATGTAGTTAAGCCTTTAAGCTCAGCAAGTTGTTGGTAGCTGGGTACGGCAATTAATAAGCGGTTTGGTCAGCGAGCGGTACTCGGATGAATGTGTAGGTAGATATTGTAGGAAGGTAGGGTATGAATTTGGAGATCGATTTCGGCTAACTAATTAGCTCAAAACTGTGGTAGAGTTAAGAAGGTTGGTGTAGAAAGTTTGCCGACAGTAAAGAAAGCAATTAAAAAAAAGGTTACAAAGATCGATTGCGAAGTTTCTTTTGTTTAAAGGCAGTGCGGTTTCAAATACAAATATTTTTTTTGAATAAAGCGTTAACCGTCGAAATAAGTGAAAATATTAATTATAATATTAAATATGCGACAAGAAAAAAATATTACCCAGTGAGTGATATTTTTTAATTATTTCAAAGAAAATTTTCAAATTAACTAGCTATATTCCTTGATTAAAAAATATGTATAGTAAGGTACTCATATATATATATGACCTTTATATAGGTTGGCAAGGAGCTATATAAATATACGCTCTCGTCAAGAAAAATTGGAAAGGCGACGAGAGTATAAGAAAGCAAGGAGTTTTCGTTTAGATAAAAGGTGAGAGTGAATGTTTTTTTTTTTTTTTTTAAATTAGGAATAAGAAGTTAATTTTAGCGAAATTTTAGTTTTGCGGGCCTGATTTGAAAACAAAATCGATTTGGGCTGTTTGTATAAAATCATTTAATTAGTATAAGGGGTGAATTAAAATGCTGTTAGATGTGGAATTTTTTTTTAATAACGAAAAATTTAGACAGTCATCGAAGAAAAAGGAATTTTGGCGGTCAACGACTAGACAATTGTCGTGACCGCCGAGAGTTTTTTTTATTATTGGAGAATTGTCTTTTGCTTATCTATCGACCACAATCAGAACGCGCCCAAATCAAGAATCCTGGATACCGGTGAAGAAACGGAACGCCGATAAATTGGCCGAATAAATGAAGAAAACTCCGGAAAATTATTTGGTACTGCAGTTTCCTACTACAGTGGGGCATCCTAAATTTTAAGAAAAAAAAAAAATATATAATAAAAAGAAAATTAATTTTTTTTGGCGTGATTCATTATTTATAATTAAATCGAAAAAAAAATAAGGAACGGTTATGTTTTAAGTAATGTTAATGTAAAAAAATAAATTTTAAGAATTAAAACTAATCAAAAGAAAAGAAAAGAAAAAAAAAAAAAGGAAAAACTCCGTTAAGCAAGAAGGGGGAAGGACAGTTACTCCAACCTAACCGCGCTTTCTACTGGGCCGCTTACGGTCGCGTCAGACATTTTGGGTTTCATTCGGAAGGCTAATGCCTATCAAGAGCTCTTTTTAGGTAGAGCCAACGAAATCGTCAACGAATAGTTTTTTTTATCCTCAGAAAGGAGGAGACTAGCAAACGAAAGCGTCTAGGAGGGGGCGAGGAAGGGGCTGAAGCCACTTACAGCTTTTCTTCTTTCTTTCCTGCCATTTTAGGGGACTTCCGCTCTCTCAAAAAGTTATCTAAAGAAAAGAAAATTGAAAAGTAAATACCCATAAAGATAATATGAAAAAACTAACAACAACAAAAAAAAAAAACAAAATAAAAAGAAAAAGAAAAAAAAAAAAAAATTCGATAAAAATTTTAGTTAGTAGTATATAGTTTATTAAACCAAATCATTTAGCTTCCACAAGAAAACCGCTCGTTAAGAGTTTATATTTATATATTTTTATTTATTTTAGTTTGTTCTTTAAAAATTACAATTTTTGTTTAAATATATTTAGGTAAGCGTTAAAACCTTCTTTGTAAATTCATCTTTAAGGTATATAACTAAATCTGTAATAATTTTCCTAATAGCGATATTCTTCGGGAATGGTAAACATTCTAGAGTCTTTGTTTAAATAAAATATGTTTTTAAATCACGCCAACCGATATATGGCGTTTTTCTTTTTTGGCTCTGAGCAAAGCTCTGAGCAGAGGTTGAGCAAACAGAGCAAAGCTCTGAGGAGATTATGATCAGAGCCCTCAGATTTAATTATGAAACACACTTGAGCACTGAACATGTCATATGCATACTAGTCTGTCAAATTACATAAAAATTGTATGAAGTTGGCTTCGCTCAGCGTTTTGCTCGATTTGCTCGGTCATTTTATTCTGAGCATACAGATCATGCTCCGAGCTAGCTCAGATGGAAAAAAGAAACACGACTAATGTGCTCTGATTTGTCTGAGGTAAAAAAGAAACATAGAATTAATTTTTGACGGCGCGGTGATTTGCTCTGAGGTAAAAAAGAAAAACGCCAATAGTCTTTTACTAAGTGGTAAAAACCACTTAATGGCATTTTAAGAAAACTTTTCAGGGGGTGTACGGGGGTGGCTAAAATACTTTCGTGAGAGGATGGTCTGAGGGTGACTTCCGTGCTCTGCACACGGGGAGCCTGAAAATTCCCGCCACGGGCTCCAGGAAGGGAGGGCGGCGTACCTGCACAATAACAGCAGCAACGATTGATTGGTAAGAGTTTGTTGGTGAGCGGATCATAACGTAAGAGTGGTGGTGGTTTTATTTATCGTTTGTTTAGTTTTGGCACGATTTATGTATTTTTGTTGTTGGCCCGGTCTGATTTAGGGACAAGATCCCCCCCCATATCCAGCGAGCTAAGCCGAGTGTCGCCAGCGTGCCCACGGTCAGACATCCCTCTCCCCCGTTCAGGGTACTCTCTTCTTTTAACTTACCTCCTTATCCGATGTAATCCTCATCTTTTTTTTGTTGTGCAACCAACTCTAGCACTTATCCTTCCTAAGGTATTTCTGAGTTCGTATCTAGTTTTCCGGTTCCCTTTCCAACCCACTTTCCTTTCTTTTGTATCTCCCACCTACCATTTCATCGGCCTACCTCTATCTTCGACTTCGGTTTCCGTCCACTACCTATCGCCGTAACTTCAATGTCTATTTTTCTTCTTCTTCAAATCCTGAACGGTTTCCTGTCATTTACCTATCCTCCATCCCGTTTCCTACCGATCTGACGCTTACCTTCCTACCTTCCTACCCACATCCTATTTCCCATACTCACCTCTTTCCTAATAAGTCACCAGCAATAACATAAATAAAATAAATTATTGCTTTTCTTGACTCATATTCATTTAAAGGCACACAAGCCCAACACGAAAATGAAAAATAAAGAGAACTATCAAATTATATTCATGAGTTTGGTTTCAACGTGTAACAGCGCTTGAAACAGCGGATGAAATAACAAAGAAGAATTCGAAGAAGGCGCATGCAACTAGATTCATCGTGTAATAGCAGACTTATGAACTATCCATAATCTCTGTTCAGAGCACTGATCTCTAGAATAATAATATAGAGATCAGTGGTTCTGAGCTTCACGAAAATTGAGTGCGTTCAACGCTATGTACGCTCTAAACTAAAGGCTGACAGCCTTATTTATTAGATTTCACTAATACTCGTTTCAACTTTGGAATAGTTAAACCGAGTCGAAGCACTTACTCCGTCTTTACGCCACGTCAAACAAATTTTTATTTATAAAATATTTTCTTGGCGGTTTTAATTACACCGTCCTTATGTCAAATATATTGCCAAAAAAATGACCAATATAAAACTCTGGTTATTATATAAACGTAAACAAACCCCAGCTGATTTTCACACTTTTAAGTAATTATTATTGGTGGTATTTTGTCGAAATAAATGGATAAACAAAATAAAAGAAAACGGCCTGAAAACTGGGATAGTTCTCAAAAGGTATATGAATAAATAATTTGCAGATTACAACAGATAAAAACAAATATATTTGCTTATTTTCATAGATGCTTCATCATTGCTTAGGGAAGGCCGAACTATGGCTATTAATTTTTTCATATTTTCTTTCGAAAATCGGTACTTCGAGCGGAATTCTTCATCTCAGTGCCATGGGATTAAAACGAGTTTTGTACTGCTTAGCGTTTAAAGAATTCAAATCTATTATAAATGCAAAATAAACATCCCTTTTTTCTTACAATTAGTAACAAACAAATACAAAAATTTCTTCTACACTCTTTTTAGTTTCTAAAAGTCATTTTAAATTGATATTTAGATACTAAAACGGCTCTACTTTATTCCTACTATGTACCAGTTTTAGCTTACTCCGCCTCTAATACTCGTTTATTAGAGACGTTGTAAAGTCGGAGTAAATTTAATCCGTCGCTAAAACGAGTTAATAAATAAGGCTGTGAGTATTTATATACGAAATCATAAAGTCGAGTTCAGTTTGGTTTGAAATGTGGTTGGTTGCTTAGACCATATAGTACATGGACTGCGCTTTCATCATGGCTGCAGGGTTTCAACATAGAAGGCCGCCTTTTTTGGCAAATTAGACGAAATAAGGTCATTGACTGGAAGTTTTTTTTAAATATAATTTTAATGATTGGCTAAGAGCCCACTGCTGTTTGTGGGAGTGAATGATCGCAAAAATTCACTGGTATGTTTAGATAGATCTTAACTTTTTATAAGCGTGGTTGGGGCCTTTGTCGGTAAACTAAAAAACGCATTTTCCATGCATCATTACCGATTTTCAAATTTGCTTATGAAAAGTTAAGATCTATATAAAAATACCATTAAATTTTTGCTATCATCCACACCGTAAATTTGATGTAGGCTCTCGGTCTATGAGGCATTCTGACGAATGTTGATGTTTACAAATCTTAACCGTGAGTCCCGGCACTCACACTTTTTTTTTTGTTTTTTTTTTATTAATTGATTTTTATTTATTTTATTTTTTTTTATAAAAGAATAAATTAATAAAGTGTTTTATTGATAGATTACGGTTCAAAAAGTACAAAAAAAAATGAAAGGAACAAAAATGTACATACAAACATTAGATTTCTTGGAAACTATCATCTAAGTCCGTGGTAATGCCTAATAAACTTATCATTTCTGGTAAGTATTGTGCTTTTAGATCTTTTTGGTTTCTTACATGTCTTGAGGAAGAAATAAGTGGTTCAGTTGAGATTGCTAGCATGTTAAATAGGTCTGCCGAATTCATGAAATTTTACACGTATTTAGATATCTGTATTTCTTGTAGTCTTTATTTTTGGACTCCTGCTTCTTCTGACAATTCTCCAAGTGAAAAGTAGGTGTGAGTTGTTTTTGAGGGTACTTTTGTTTTCATAGCTCTGCGGTTTTTTGGTGTACTCTCCAAATTTAACTGTATCCACTACTTCCCTGCAATTCAAAATATTAAGTATTATTTGGATCCTAATTATAACCTCTCCATTGACTTCAGTTATTCGAGCAGTTGCCTCAGTTTGTTCAAAAAATCTTCTTCAAGTGTTTCTATCATTGCTATTTCCAAATCCTTGCTTTGGTTTGTCCACATCAAGTCCAAGCTCATCGCGAAAAAGCCTTTGAATCTCCTGTTTTCTTTTCTTTTCTGCCTCCTTGATCCCAATAGATTCATCAAATTCCTCTCCCTCTTGTCGAAGCAAGTTTCAAAATAAATTCCATGCACCTGATAGATTAGATAGATAGATAATTCTTTCTTTATTTCATAAAATGGATTAAAATATTATGTTTCTTTGAAATACTAACATGGCTATTCTGACGTCTGCCGGATATGACAATTCAATAGAAAAAAAAAAAAATATGTAAAACAAACAAAATTTTAAGAATTGATTAAAATTATATAGACAAATTTAAATAAAAGATTTGAATGAAGCAAAATAAAAGATGGATGCTCCAAAGATTAAGCTTAACCGAATCTTATATACATAATGGTTTATTAAAAATATAACAATTTTAATGATTTGTAACATAAAAGCTAGTAATTTTGGATGATTTAAAACATAAAATAAAACAATTTTGGATGATTTGAAACATAAAATAAATAACTTATAACACTGCTTAAAAGCTATTACGATAGGCAAGAGCATGCTTACAAAATTTGTATAAATGGACCAGCCCCACTGGCCGTTTAGTATTTCATAAAAACTATTTAATGACAAAAAACTTTCCTGAAAATACAATTGTCTTAATTCTTGTAATATAGGACAAACCGCAATAAAATGGTAAATATCTTCAGATTCTCTTCTATTACAAAGATTACAAGTCGGGTCTACGTCGTTTCTATGAGGTAAGAAGTTAAGATTCAGGATTTCTAATCTAGCTCTGAAAATGGTGCTTATGATTTCGGGCGAGTATTTAGTGTTGAAGTAGTTTTCATCGGTACATAATTGATGGTTAAGATTTCTATAAATTAATCTAGAACTTGACGCTGATGCACTTGTTAGATGTTGGTCATATATTTTGTCATCGACTTTAGAGATAATCCTTGCAAATATATCTTTCCAATCAGCTAGGTTTGTTGCTAATATATTTGCAGAAATATCATGTGATAACGCTAATTGGTTCCATTCCCTAAAGGGAGAAGCGTTGGGTCGGATTAATCTGACTAGTATTGCTTTATGTAGGCTGTCATCACTTCTTTTCATAACTCTCGTTAAATAGTCAGAAAGAGCTTTTAGATTCTGTGTGGCGTTAGGTAGACGAAAAAGACGTTTGAAAAAATACCTTTGCACAGCCTCAAATTCTTCAAAAGGATTAACTCCGAACGCTTGTACCCCATAACAGAGACAAGTGTTTATTGTCGCATTGAATACTTTATATTTAGACAGGAGGTCTAGCAAAACCAAGTCGTCAGCGTACAGAAGGACCTTAATGAGGTTTCCTGCAAAGGTTGCACCACCAGGCAGAAAATCAGAGACATCATCGATGAACAGGGCGAACAAAATAGGGCTCAGGATGCAGCCTTGCGGAACTCCTACAGACGTTTCAAACCACTCAGAGAGCTTGGTGCCATCCCAAACTGCTGCACTTGATGACGAGAGGAAGTTTTGATATAGCATCAGGAACTTCCTAGATACTCCAAGCGAGGCAAGTTTATAAATCAATGCCTGCCTGTTAACACTATCAAATGCAGCTTTAAAGTCTACAAAGCATACATATAGCTTCTTATTTGAATTAACGTACTTGCTGGCGATGCTGGTTAATGCAAATATATGGTCAGTAGTTGAAAAACCTGAGCGAAAACCTGCTTGAAATTTACTTAAGTGATTGGTATCTTCTCTCCAGTTAGATATTCTATAATATAAAATCGTTGCAAATATTTTTCTCAGTGAGGTGAGCATAGAAATTCCTCTATAATTCCCAGGGTTTCTTGAATCTCCTTTTTTAAATAAAGCAAAAATGAGTGCTTTAGTAAAATTAATAGGTATACATGCGCTGTTAAACATTCGATTAAAGAACTCCACCATATAGTTTTTAAGCTGAACAGTTCCATTTTTAAAAAATTCGACTGGAATACCATCGCAGCCAGGAGCTTTGTTGTTCTTCATTTTCAGCAAAGTATTTTCCAGTTCATTAAGTGATATTAGCGAGTCAAGTTCAGGTATACTAATATCCTGCAATGCGTAACTGAAGACGTGAAGATCCTCCCTCGCTGTCAGTAAAGTTTTAAAATGTTCTGCAAACATCTCGGCTTCAAGAGCAAATTTCACACTGCGGTTTCTTCCACCCAACTCACGTACATTGTCCCAAAATTCCTTAGAGTTTTTGATTGTTGTAATTTAAATGCAGCGTTTTTCAGATAGATTATTTTTTTGTCAGAGCATAGTTGCTTGAAGTTCTTGTTCGCCAGATATAAACATTTAAAAGTTATGTTGCTAGTCAAACGGAATAATTTCAAGTATTTAAATGAAATCTTGCGAAGCTTTATACAGTCGATGTCAAACCATTTGTTTTTAGGTATGACTGAAGAGTTATTTATATTTGAATTTGCCGCCGCGTAAATAGTATTTGTGATGGTTTCTTCAATTTTTTCTACATCGCATAAAGACTGAAGCGGGAGCAGATTACAGTGTTGATTTAAACGTCTTTTATACTGAAGAGATTTATTCTCATACCACCTCAGTTTACGAAAACTATTTGCACTACTCTGCTGCTATTTCAAGAAAGTGCGCTTTAACTAATATTGGTAAGTGCGCTGAAAAACTAGCCAAAAGCACCTGAAAGTCTTCCACAGCGTTAGACCATCCTCCAGAAATTGCACAAAAGTCGATAACTGATTGACCCTGACCGGAAATAAATGTGAGCTCACCTCTCTTGTCGCCATTGGAAACCCCATTTAGTACAAACAGACTGAAGTCTTCAAAAAATTCAATGAGTTGTCTGCCATTTCTGTTGACGGTTTGATCTTTAGAAGATCTTGTTGTCTCGAAAAACGTGATATCCTGAAAACGATGAATAAAAGAGTTTTGAAAATCTCCGATTCGCGCATTAAGATCACCAATAACCATTGCATTTTCACGGAAAGAGTTTTTCATAAATGAGGAAAGATTTTCGAAGTCATTCTGCCAGTTATTGAATTAAGATACACCGGAATAATATAATAATTTAAATTATTGGCAACAATTTTTATAATTAACGTTTCATTCATGGTTTCAAATTTAACAAAATGAGCAATTTCAGCTTTTATGCCGCACAAAATACCTCCACTCGCTCTTCCATGTACATTAGTTCTAATTGGTGGTATAAATCTTAATTTATAATTTTTAAAAAATTTCAAATAATCGTTTTCATAATTTTCCTCTAAAAAAGTTTCTAATAAAATAATTATATCAAAATCTAAAATGTAATAAAAAAAATCAGGTTGCAAAAGTTTGCTTTTCAACCCTGTTATATTGTAAGCTAAAATCGATACTTTAAGAAAATTGGTTATTTATCCTATTTATTTATGTTGATTTGATGATTTGATGAATGACTCATAGGTGTCGCTGTCAAGAGTTGTGAACCTGATGGTACTTCCCTTTGATTTTGAACCGGGGCCAACTTCGCTCCCTCGCTGCAGTCAAAAAAGTCAGACGAACTGTCACCAAACATTTTGTTTACAAAAGACATCTCAGCCGCCGAACTGACAATTAGCCCTCGTGCAAATTTGTAAACAAACTTGAAATTATTAATGTGCAGTTTATCACCATAAACATAAATTTTCGCATCGGGATTAATTTGCAACAGTTTTGGTTTGTACTCGTTCAGTGTTTGCCTCTTTTGACGAAACATAAGTGACTGTTCTCGGAAAATGCTTATTCCACTGCCTTTTAGTTCGCTTACGGACGTCATTATTTTATCCGCGATTTCCGGCGAATTCATTTCCAAGAAGACCTCTTTGTAAACGAGTATTGACCACCTGTCGGGCTTTTTTGCAGTGTATTTCATCACCTTCCTTTAATTTGAGAAGCCCTTTGCAAGTTTGTTTTGCCAGATCGACTGCATTGGTTTCTCCATCTAGAGGAAGGTGTACCACCAGACAGTTTTCATTGGATTTTCGTGAGATGGTTTCCAGTTGTGACTCCAAAAGTTCACACCTTTCCGTCATGGCTGACAATTTTTGAGTAAGCTGAAAGTTATTAGTCTTAAGGGTATCCAATTCCACAGACAAGGCTGAGATATCGAGTTTGGTTGCCAAATCTTTTATTTGTTCGGCGATAGTGTCATTTAGAAGATTTTTAAGCTGGCTAATTGACATTTTTCCAACTTCCATTTTGTTTAAATTTGAATTTGGATTGTGTTTTTTGGTTGTGAAGTTTTGTTCTGGTGAAGTATCCGTTATGCCTCTTTTATTGGCGTTCATAGAGAAAATGTGAAGTGTCCAAATATGGATTTGGTGAATTTTAGAACTTAAAACTACTTCATACCTTACAATAGTAGGTGAATTAAAAGTTCGCTGATCAATTTAGTATATAAATATTTATTTAATATTCAATTAATTATTTAACAGAAAAATTCAAGAGCTTAAATTTCACTTAACTTGCACAACTGACAGTTGAATTGTCAACGCACCTGATTCTAGCATGCAATGGAGAGATTCCATATTCATAATTATGTTCATCGTTATTTAATTCATCCTGGTTATTGAGGTTTTTTTGGGTCCTTTTACATATCGGACATGACCACGTAGACTTTGTTTCTGTTAATTCGTTTAAAACTTTTCCGTCAATCATAGTTAAAAAGAACTTGTGATTCACAAATATAGTTCATTAACTTTATATATTGTTGGTTGAATATCTGCTATTTACCTTTTTATATCGTTCACTGTTGTATTTATGAGGTCACTAGTTTCCTTAGGTCGATTTTATTCACTCAAAGTTGAACACAACTTGAGGATTTTTATATTCAACTTGTGAATTTGTTTTTATTCACTAAAAAAATATGTTTTCAACTTTCGATTTTCAACTCTAGAGTTGATCAACTTTAGATTTCTCAAATCCTGGAAAAAGTAGAAGTTGGCCGAGGAAACTAGAGATTTTATACTTAAAAAATTGTTGTCTCCTTTAGTTTTGTTTCAAAAGCCTGTTTGCTTCAATTAAATATAAAAAAATATGTTCCGAAGTAATTATTTTTGGGAAAATTGGCCGTCAACTTCTTCGAGCAGTGAAAGTGAGGACGATGGAACTGAAGACCCTTTGTTTTTTGAGAGAAGGCAGTACAAGATGTTGCAGCGCTTTGGTATTACAAATTGGGACAATCGTGATTTCATTTATCGTTTTCGTCTTTCAAAGCCGACAACAATGATTTTACTCGATTTGATTAAGGATTCACTTCCTTATGACGAGAGACGGTATGAGTTTAAATTAAATGTGTATACTTTAAAACTCACGTTTCTTCTTAAACAGATCACGTGAATTGCGCCCAATTACTCAGTTGTTGGTAGCATTACGATTTTATGCTCTCGGATCAATTCAATTGACAATTGCAGACTTCAGTGGAGTAAGCATTTCAAGTGTGCATCATATTTTGAAAAGAGTGTCGAAAGCGATTGCCAATCTTGCACCGCGATGCATTTGAATGCCGAAAACGCACGAGAGAATGCTGGAAGCAGCACGTACATTTTTTTCTAAAGCCAAATTTCCTAGGAAAATTGGTGCAATTGATTGCACACATATCCG
This sequence comes from Epistrophe grossulariae, assembly GCA_929447395.1. Lineage (NCBI taxonomy): Eukaryota > Metazoa > Arthropoda > Insecta > Diptera > Syrphidae > Epistrophe > Epistrophe grossulariae. The sequence goes on from OV839567.1 coordinate 24,013,868, forward strand.
CATTCAATCACCAGGCGGAAGTGATGCAGAAACCTTTAGAAATCGTAAGGGATGGTTCTCTTTAAACGTGTAGACTGTAGCCTCTGCAGATTTAAAAATAAACGATATTATCGCTCGCTGGCAGGTATTACTCATTTTTTATTTCTGTATATGAATAATATAAAACATAAGCACAAAAACGTTTATACACATAAAATATTTTATTATACATAGGGCTCCACGCATGACCAGCGTATTTTTAACTTATCACGTTTGAAACGAAGATTTGAAAGGGGTGAATTTAATCACTTCATTATCATTGGCTACTCGGGCTTTTCAAATACAAGCTATCTTGCAACACCTTTTATAAATGTCACAAACGCTGCTGAGAATTTGTACAACGAGTCGCAGATACGCACTCGCAATTGCGTTGATTGCGTTGAGCGTTTATACGGTCTTTGGAAAAGATTTCCAGTTTTGGCTTCGGGACTTAGGTGCAAAGTAGAAACAGCAAAACTCATCATCATCGCTTGCCCCGTTATTCACAATATAGCCATTGATGCAAAGGAGTCAGAACCACCTCCGGAAATACCCGGATTTGCGGATATGTTAGCTATTATGGAAAGCTGCCAAGCGGACTCTTTGCATCTCTTTTTTTAGAACTCAAGTTGGTTCTTAGATCTTTACAGTTCAACAGCTGACCATTCGCGGTCTAGTTCTGCCTTCTCCCGTTCAATTTCAGCTCGCTCAACATCCAAGGCAGCCCGTTTACGTTCAAGAGTGTATCTTTCTTTTTAACCTTCTAAAATCCCAATTTATATCTCCTGCTTTCTTTCCTTAAAATGTTGCATTCCCTCCGACAATTTGATGACCTTATTTGAAATTTCATACTCCAATTTTTGCCGGCTACGACTGTTCTGCAACAATGCGTTTCTTGGCTTTCGCAGTTTGGCTGGATTAACTCTGTCCCAAGCATAATCAGTGGTATTAGTATCGATGATTTTCTCTTCAATTTTGTTCTCATCTGACTTATTAGCCACGGCAGTTTTGTTGACGTCTTTGTCAATATGAGTTATATTACTTTCCTCATCGTTAAGAAAGTATAATTCTTCATTGAAAATCAAATCAATGCTTTGAGTAGAACCATCAGGTGCTTCGTTGTCATCATGATGGTTTTGGGGTGCTGATGGAATCGTCGATTCAAAGTCGCTATCGCCAATCACAGCAGAAAGTCCAACCGTTGAAGGCATTAAAATAGAAAGCAACTCTTGCATTGGTTCGCTCAATGGAGGAAGTTCTTTTTTTGGAGGGCCACCACCAGTTTTTTTCGCATCTTGAGCATGAAAAAATACACGATTTTTTAAATTTTGTTTAATTTTTGTGTATTTTTCACGCAACGACTTGATAGTTCTCTTCTGTAAAAATTAATGCATCTAATTCAATTAACAATGGCCATGTTTTTTTGCAAGCCCGGGGGGAATTGGATGAAAAAAACGACGTCGGTGCTAAACAATTAACATGTTAAATGCAACAACAACTAATCCCGGAGAATTCTCGGGGTTTCACTTAAGCGCACCGAAAAACTGTGTTAACGGCGTGAATGGCATACATGTTATCGATAGTTTGTATGAAAACTCCATGTTTTTTACTGTCATGGCGTCGCTAATCCCCGCTGTCATTTTTTTCAACCAATTACCCCCGGGCTTGCAAAAAAACACGCCTAATGATTCATACTGCAACTTTCTACCTGAAATGGTGGTGCAACATTGAAAGCATTCGTTATTTTCTTCCACGCTTCATCCTTGTCGCGTTTCGTGACACCATCGTTTTTTTTATTTTCAATTGTATCACGGTAAAGCAGAGTATTTTTGCACAACCAGTCTTCCTCTTCCAGCGAATAAATTACTTAGTGAAGTTTAATGTTTTTTCCAGCCATTATTATTATTTTTTCACATGTAAGAAAATTAAACACAAAATAAAACACAAATATGCTATCGATATGATAGATTCAAATTTTAATTTAAAAAAATGACAGTTTTTGTTTTATATTTCACAAATATCCCAGGGATATTTTTTAAACTGGAAGTTGGCCAACTTTAGATCTTCAACTGGAGAGCTGAGAAAATAATTAGTGAATAAAAAGAAATTTCAACTTGCGTTTCAACTCTCGAGTTATAGTCAACTCTCAAGTTGGCCAACTCGAGAGTTTGCCTCAAGTTGAGCAATAGTGCAAAAATGGCCCTTAGCATATTGGAACATTATGGTTCGGCAGAAATGAGTTGATGATGGGCGAGGGTTCCTCCAATGTTCACAATCTGCACTATTAAGTCTGAGTGGAACAACTGATGCCATGAACATGTTTGCGTCTGTTTCACCATCTGTTGTATTAATTTTTTGTTTGTACGCACCTTGTCCAGGTGATCCATCACAGCCCCATTTACTCTGTAAGGTCAAACTTCTTGGGAGTGCAATTATTTGTTCCTCCGTTTTGCTTTTTAAAAGCCGCCTTGCAGTATGATCCATCATGTCTTGAAGTTTCACAATAGCTGATAATTCCTTGATTTCGCTGTTTTCTGGAACTGCTTCTTTTTTCGTAACTGTAATTGTGTTGTAGGATGGCAGAACATCTATATTGTGTTTCCTCAATGAAGTTCTCAGGATTTTATAGTTTTCTTTTGATAGACCCAAATCCATAAACAATGCTAATGCATTCTCATTAGTATATTTTATGGGATCCTTTTGTGGAGTAGGAATGCTTTCCTTGACTCTTGACTCGAAGTGGACTTGCAGTAGAAATTGCCTTGATCACATCACTCTTCGCCTTTCCATGGTCTTTATGATATCTTATCACTAATGGATCAGAGAGATATTCAGTACTTAACTCCTTTTTTGCATTGATTAGTTTTTGTTTTCTTGTGAATGTTGCGCACTCATGGATAGACTTTCTTGGCCTTCCTCTTGATGACCTTGATGTAGTTGGGAGAACACACATTACTTCTGTTTGTCCGGTATTGATATGGAGAGATGAATCTTCATTCTTCATTTTTGTTAATGAAATTTAATCTCGATCTAAGGTCTTCGACCCATCTTTTCTTAATAGCGGAATGAAAGTTTTTTAATTTTGTTTTATTTTACCGTACATTTTCATCGGATAGTTGGTGTTCACTTTTTAAGGCAGAAAAAAACTCGTCAGTACTATCAACTTTTAGAAAAAGTTCAAACAAAATATTGTATGGTATAGCATTTTAAATAATTTTTTCTTATACAACTGCTCTCGTTCAAATTTTCAATGATAATTTCATCCCAATGTTTTTTCTTTTTATACCTTAAAACTAGTTATCTGCACTAAAAATATTCAATTTTACGACATCCTAATAAGGTAATCTGTTTACCGTTAAAATAAAAAAAATATTCTAATCCAATTAAAAACCCTTATCCATCAAACTACCTGAGAATAATTAATCATACCCGAAATCAACATTAATACTTAAAAGTTTTATTAGGAGTTACAAGAAAAATATATAAAATATATTTTCCTTCTAAATTATAAAACCATTTTATTTAAAACCAACGCTCATACCTGCAAAACAAAGAAATAATATTTTCAATGATTGTTTTTTGCACTTGACAACAAAAAAATTCAGAAAAAATTACTGACTTCTTCAAATCAAATCTCTCTAGCTCAGCTTTATGCAACTCTATGCAGCTGAGTTTTTGGTTGTAAGTAAAGAGATATATAAGGATTTATTATCCGTTTAGCTTGAATCCTTTTGAATCTTTTTTTTCTACTCAATGTAAAGTTGAAAAAGTGTGCAAAAAGTGGTGTTTTAAAAAACATTAAATTTAGCAGTTTAAAAAATTTATAAATTTTTTTTTCATTTCTGATTATAACGATTAACACATATATCAAGTAAAAATAACAAAAAAAAGTTTTATTTATATTCTTTTCCTAGTTTTTACACTCAAAGTTAAAAATTTTTTTAAAAAACATTGTTTTTTTCTCACCATAAATATTTGTCATCTTTGACATTAAATAATTTTTTCGATTACTAGAGCTCCAAACATTTGTTAATTCAGAAAATGTAAAAGTTTTGCATTATAAACCCACCCGAAAAATGAATTTCGCAAGCACTGTGGCGTCGGCTGTCCAGAGATCCTACGATGAAGCCATAAGAAAGCTCATTTGTGAAGGCATAGCTGAGCCAGTTACATCTTTATTACACAAAGAGTGCCACCAACCACGTGTTTTCTACATTCCACATCAGCCTATGTACAAAGAGGAAGGTACCACAAAGCTTCGCGTGGTATTGGACGCGTCGGCACACGCCCATGGAACTGGTTCTCTCAACGACAATCTTTGGACAGGAGCTAACTTGCTGCCAGATGTTATGTAAATACTTCTTAACTTCCGATTAGGCCTCTATGGCATTGTCGCAGACATCGAGAAGGCTTTTCTTCAGATAGCCTTATGCGAGGAGGATCGTGATAGCCATCGCTTCATATGGTTTGGAAGCAAATTAAAATCTGGTAGCGATAGGCCAACGTTTACTGAATACCGAATGACTAGAGTGACATTTGGTGTTAATTGTAGCCCGTTTTATGTTATGTTATGTGCAACGATCAAATATCATCTCAAACTGGAAGCTAATGACTTCTCTACCACCTGTGCTATACTTTTGGAGAGTATATACATGGATGATCTAGTCATTAGTACAAACTAAGTGCATGAAGGAAGTAGAATGTGATCCGAATGAATCTGCACAAGTGGAACTCAAACAGTCAGCTTATTCGAGATGACATGAAAGTCAGCAATGCCCCATTTGTGCAAAAAGTATTGGGTCTTTCTTGGTTCACCTACAGTGATGAATTGTCTTTACCGATGGAATCTTTGTGTTTAAGTGTTCTTAGTTCTGAATCAACAAAAGGAACTAAACGCTACGTTCTACAAGCTATTGCTAGGATATTCGATCCAATAGATATTCTTGGTCCAACAATTGTAAAACTTAAGATTCTTTTCCAGAAATTGTGGAAGCAGAAGCTTCTCTGAGACGAAGTTCTGATAGGAGACCTACTTACAGAATGGAATGATTGCGTGAAGGGAGTTATTGAAATCAACCAAACTATCAATTTTGTTTCCGATTTCCGAAATTTCAGAGTTGTTTGTTGCTTTAAAGTTCATATAATACTTCTGACAGGGAGTCAAGTTGTTATAGGGTTCAAAACTTATATAAGTCACCTCAAAGATATTATCTGCAGCACTTTATGTTAGCGTTAAATGCACAATGAGACAACATTTGTATAATCTTCCTAAATTCATATTGTAATATGGCGGAGGTGAGTTTTTACTCATATAACTTTGCTGTTGGAGTGTTATAGTGAGTCGAATTACTTGTGCTACTATAACAATAGTCATTTTTCGTTTATAGAGCGGAATGTTTCTATTTTTAATATTTCTGTACTACTGTGCTCCGCAAGTTTATAGATAAATGAAGTGAGATACCACGCAAACGTGGGTAGATGCATTTTAGTTGTTTTCAAAAGAACAATATGCAATTAAAAAATTGTTGGAAAAAACAGTGAAAAGAAAGTGTATATTTTTTAAAGCACGTAAAATATATGTCTCGATGGCCGAGCGGTTAGCGCGCAAGACTTTCTGTGCGATGGGACCCGGGTTCGATTCCCAGACCAACCTAGAAGTAAGTAATTTTTTATAATTAAAATAATATCTCCTATACTCTAAGATATCATTTCAGATAACAACTTTAAGAGAATATGTAAACAAATATCAAATAAAAATAATATAATAAACATAAATCGATGTGAAATATCTTTTTTTTATTTTTCTTACTTCTTCTATAAGCTTTCTTTAACTGTGTCCGTTAAGTTTTTTGGAAAGTAAACCAATTTACTCCATAAAGGGCAATAGGAATGAAAAATATATATATATATGAATATAGGAGTAAAATTGTTAGTTGGGAAGGACATGACGTTTCCAAGAGCTGCAAATTCTGTTGCATTAACCGAAGGCACATTCCAGATCGACGTATTTGCATACGCCAGTACGAAGGCATATGGTTCAGTGGCCTTTATAAAGTCGATTTCATGCAGTGGAAAATCAAATGTTTCATTTTTGTGTGCCAAAAATCGTGTTGCTCCTTTAAAGATGGATGGTTCCAGTGAGTTGACAATACCCAAGTTGGAACTCACAACCGCTCTTATTGCAATGTAGCCAGCCACTCAGGTTACTACAACACCTACTCGTCAAACTATGAAACACTCGCCACATTATCGTCCCTCACTTAAATATGACATTATCCAACATGCTTCATTCTCATAACTTCACTCGCTAAGCATTGTGTCACTTTCTTCAATTATTAAGTTCAGATTAATAAATTACCTAAATTAATAGTAAAGTGTTGACTTTTATTTAAATGTTGCCGAAACCAAAGTTTATTTTTTAACAAAAATAAAAGTATTTTGATTAATTTTTAATATGCCGCTTCCACCGCAGACCACGGCAGACAACAGTCTTTGCCAATTCCTTAGACCACCTAAACCAATCGTCATTGAACACGACAAAGACATGGCTAATGAGTGGAAACTTTGGAAGCAGCAATATGAATTTTTTGAAATTGCTACAGGTATGGACTCAAAACCTCAAAAAGTTCTGATAGCAACATTCATGTCCGCGATCGGATACTCTGCTCTCCAAATATATAACTCGCACCCACAGCTGACGAGAAAAAAGACGAGGTAAAGAATCTTTTCCGAGAATATTTCACTCCAAAAATTAACACCACATTTGAGAGGTACAAATCTAACAAAATAGCTCAAAAGGATGGCGAAACTGTAGACGAACTTATGTCCAGGCTGCGTTTACAAGCTCAAAATTGCGCCTTTGAAGGACTCAATGACAGCCTACTAAGGGACCAACTTATGCTTGGCATCCAAAGTGACGATCTCCGAACCAAACTGTTATCTCAGGATATCGACCCTGCAAAAGCAATTCAACTTTGTCAGGCTACAGAAATGGCGCAAAAGCAATCAGCCCAAATCGATCAATTTTGTTAAAAAGGGCAATACCCATAACACTAAAAGATTCGACTGTCGTAACTGTGGAAAAAATCATGAAGTTCGCAAATGTACCGCCTATGATCACGTCTGTAAGAAATGTAACAAAAAAAACCATTTCGAGAAATTTTGCAAAAAAAAGGATGGAAGAATCACAAAAAAAGTAATGACACATCTTCCAAACAAATCAACTGCTGCGAAGAATCTGAAGACGATGAAGACTCACTTTACAGTTTCTGAAAGTGCTAACCTGCAAAGTGACAACTTTAGAGAAAAACTCTTTATAGAACGTAAATCTTACAAAATAAAACTGGACACGGGTGCCCACTGCAACGTGTTGCCAAAATGTGTCATCAAAAACACAAATTCTAACCCCGAACCAAGTCGGGTAAAACACCTTGTTTCATTTAGCAATCACCGAATGAAAGTACTCGGCGAAACACTTATACCATGCTCAATTGCAGGCCGAAAGTGTAAATATCTTTCAAGGTAGTAGCTGAAGAAATCAAACCAATTCTCGGAGCCAATGCCTGCGAAAAACTCAGACTCATCACCAGAGTCAACCAGGTAAAAATAGATGATAGCATCTTTGAAGGCCTAGGTTGTCTCAAAGACTACGAATACGATATCGATCTAATCGAGAATCCAACATTCTTAATCCCACACAAAATCCGTGACGAAGTTAAGCAAGAACTCGATAGAATGGTCAAACTGGATGTCATCGAACCCATGAAAGAAGCTACTCCTTCTGTATCACATATGGTTGTCGTTCGGAAAAACAACAAGATTAGAATCAGCATAGACCCCACAAAAAAAATATAATGCGTCGCCATCATCCTATGCAAACAATTGAAGAGATTTCTGCTCACCTCAACGGTTTCAAATACTTCACCCTTTTAGACTGCAAGCGAGGATTCTGGCAGGTTCGAGTCTCCAATAGAACCAAGAAAATACTTACCTTTTCCACACCTTGGGGAAGATATGGCTGCAAGAGACTACCGTTGGGTATATCTGCCGCTCCTGAAGTGTTCCATAGCATAATGGAATCTCTCCTATCATATTTACCCAATGTTAAAATTTCAATGGATGACATTTTAATTCATTCCAGATCTAGTGAAGGGCTTCGAAAAACAACAAATGAGGTGATCAAAATCCTAAACGACAAATGGCGACAAAGTCAACAAAACAAAATGCGTGTTCGAGCAGCGAAAGGTCAAATACCTAGGACATATCATAAGTGAGCACGGAATGATAGCCGACCCAGACAAAACAGAGGCAATTCAACGATTGAAGTCACCAAAAAATAGAAAAAAGTTCTTGGTAAATTCACATACCTAAGTAAGTTCATCCCAAATTTTTCAGCTTTGACAACACCACTATGCGCACTATTAGAAAAATCGACTCCATGGGAATGGAACAGCGATCAAGAGCAAGCATACACAAAATTAAAAGCCGCCATCAGTACTACTCCCGTATTAAAACTATATGATGTTAATGATGACGTCAAGCTACAAGTATGATGCCAGCTCAACAGCACTAGGTGCAGTTCTCCTCCAAAAGGAACAACCAAAAGCTTTAACGGATTGCCAAAAGAAATATTCCCAATTGGAAAAAGAGGCACTGGCAATTAAATTCGGTTGTGAAAAATTTCACCAGTACGTCTGGGGAAAGAAATTAGTCGTCGAATCTGACCATAAACCGCTATAAACAATTTTTCGCAAACCTCTGCACTCGTCACCAGCCCGCCTTCAACGAATTCGTTTAAGTCTTCTGACATACGATCTCGAAGTTATATATAGAGCAGGCAAACTAATGTTTATGGCTGATCCGCTAAGCCGAGACTGCATTAATGATCAAACACCAGATGACAATGACTCAGATTTTCAGGTTGAGCTTATTCTCTCCATATCCGATCAAGAACTCAAAAAGCTCCTTCAACCAACTAAATCTGATGAAACCTGTAAACAACTGAGCGAATTAATAATTAACGGATGGCCGAAAGATGTTAATTCTCTTCCGAAAATTTTGAAAGCTTATTGGAACTTCAGAGAAGAACTCTCTATTTACGATGGCATCATATACAAGACTCTCATACCAATGGTAATGAGACCACATGTTTTAAAATATATCAATAACGGCCACTTTAATTACGCAAAGTGTATCCGCAGGGCAAAAAATTTTGTCTTTTGGTCTCAAATGAATCGAGATATAAAGGATTATGTACAGAAGTGCCCCGCCCGTCAAGTTTTTCAACGAAGCAATAAGAAACTACGTTTGGGTGAAAAAGAAATACCAAGCTATCCCTTCGAAATCGTTGCGTCCGATTAGTTTTATTTTAAAGGTAAAGACTACGTCGTTGTAACTGACAGTTTCTCTGGTTTTATAAAGTTTGAAAAATTGAAAGAACCAACAGCTAAAAATGTGATAACATTTATAAAAAATATTTTCGCTTCGAACGGAATTCCTAGAATTCTAGAGACCGACAATGGACTACAATATTCTTGTAGCGAATTCAAAAAATTCTCATCCGATTGGAAGTTCAACCACGCTACTAGTTCCCCGTATCATCCCAAAGGAAATGGGTTAGCCGAGAAAGCTGAACAAACTTCCAAAGGAATATTAAAAAATGCAATTATAATAACTCAGATTTCCAATTAGGTATCATACATTTTGTGAACACCCCCAGAGGAGATCTAGGAAGCCCAGCACAACGTCTGTACTCAAAAAACCTGAGGTCTCTTATCCCAACTACGTTGCCATCACTCTTAACAAAACACCCCCAGCATGACGTCAGCAAAGAGTTACTAGTCGAGCATCAGAAACAAGCAAGTTACTCAAACAGAGGAGCGAGAACGAGCACTGACCTAAAAATAGGTCGGGTTGTAACGAGAACGAATCCCAACAAAGAATGGAAACCAGCAGTAATAGAAAGCAGAGTACATCCACGTTCTTACATTCTAGAGATGACAACGGTAGCACCTACCGTCGAAACACCAGCCACATCAAACCAACAGAAGCACATATACAGACTCCATCAAACTGTACGGCAAGCTTCAACCAGCCAGATCAAGAAAATACTGCGAACAATTCGAACAATTCATCAAACCAAACTTTATCTAACAATTCATCAAACCAAACTTTATCTAATCCTACTAAATCCACAGATCTAACTAACTTTCACAATGTCTTAGCGTAAAATATCATCCTCAGCAGCATTAATATCAGCAACCACAACAACGAGATCAGGGAGAGTTGTCAAGCCGCCAGAAAGACTTATGTACTAATATCTTATGGCTTAGCGGAGTTTCGATACTTCAAGAAGGGAGATGCAATGTAGCCAGCCCCTCAGGTTACTACAACACCTACTCGTCAAACTATAAAACACTAGCCACCATATCGTCCCTCACTTAAATATGACATTATCCAACATGCTTCATTATCATAACCTCACTCTCTAAGCATTGTGTCTCTTTCTTCAATTATTAAGTTTAGATTAATAAATTACTTAAATTAATAGTAAAGTGTTAACTATTATTTACACTTATAGGGCACGTCTTCAATCATACCTAAAGAGATGTCTAAAGCTTGCTTCCGTCAAATACTTCCTCTGGACGGATTCAAACATTGCCCTAAGTTGGATCCAAGGAGAGGTTCAGCGCTGGTAGCCCTATGTTCGAAACATGGTTGATAAAATACGACGGCTTACTGCAGTTTCACAGTGAAACCACTGCAAAGGGAAAGACAATCCAGTCGATCTTCTTACTCGCGGTATTAGTGGAAGCATTTTGCAAAAATCCGAGTTGTGGGCTCATGGTGCGAGCTGGCTTGAAAATAGCGACGATACTTGGATGCAAGAAGAAATTCCAATTCCTGATGTCATGGTCACGTCGATTCTGTTGACTGAGTCACTTCCATCGACAGAATATGCGACTGAAAATCCATTATTGCGCTTTAATGACTATAGTACCTGAAGGTGTCATCGTTTGCGGATATTCCACCTTTATGTGCTACTGAAATCCTTCATGCTGAAAAAGGTGTGTACAAAGACAAAATTTTATTAATAAAATCAGTCTCTTGCAGAAGATGAAAGCCTTAACGACATCCTCAAAGATCTTTGAGCTGTCACCCTTTTTAGACGTAAACAATATATTGAGGGTGGGAGGACGTCTTCAAACGCTGGACGAATCAATGGATTGTGAAGCATCTTATTGTTCTACCGTCGCATTCTCAACTTCTTGACCTCCTAATTGATGACTACCATGGACAAACTTTACATGCAGGAGACAATACTGTCTTAGCGAAACTTCGGAAACGTTTTTGGATAGTCGATACTATCCGACCACGCCCGTACCTTCGGAAGAGCTGCACTAGAGCTACGTAGCCCTCACTGTTTCTGGGATGAAGAAAGGCTTTCTTTCGAGAAGGAAGATACAATGGCAGTTCATAGTGGAACGCGCCCCTTGGTGAGGTGGGTTTTCGGAGAGGCTATTCGCACCATGAAGAACCTGTGAAAAGTCAACATTGGTAAGGCAAAACTTAATTTTGAACAGCTTAGAACAATCGTTATAGAAACTGAAGAAATCGTCAACAATCGTCCACTTACGTATATGAGCGCCGACCCATTAGACCTTTCTCCTCTAACTCCAGCTGACTTTTTGGTTGAATCCTGTGGTTCGAATTCGAAAGGACCGGCAGAAGAACCTGACGCTAACTTACTCCGAAGCGTCTGGAAGCATCGGATGAGGTATACAACAAAGTTAAGAAAAAGATGGCAATCCGAATACCTTCAGCTTCTACGATATTACCACAACTCTCCTAGAAGAGGGTATGTGCATCATTTGAAAGAAGGAGATGTTGTTCTCGTTTACGACCAAGCAAGCCCACGAATCAACTGGAAGATGACCATAATAGAAGAAGCATTTAAAGGAAGAGACTCAAAGGTCAGGTCTTGTCTAATTCGATTAACTGATGGGAAGCAGTTTCGACGCCTAATTCAATTACTTTATCCACTCGAAGTTCAACCTTGCCCCCGCGAGGATGTTGAAAATTAACTAACGAATCTTATATTAACATTAAAATAGTTCTTTCTCTGTCATTTACTTGAATTACATTATCTTCACTAATACATACACAATGTCATACTATATAAGTTCATAATCATGTCATTTTCAATCAGTTGCAAATATCCATTCTAACATTTGATATATATATAATCTATTTTCTAAGTTTCTTTATAATAAAATTTATTGAATTTACTCTGTGGGTTTTTATCATTTTTTACATACATATGTAATCGTTTACTTTGATTACTCGATTGCTTACACCCCTAGATTTGGTTGAGCTTCGAATGTGTGTTTTTTTTATTATGTGATTTTGTTCAAATGTTGAATTTAGTGTTGTAAATTTGTTTTAAATTTTAAAAACGTGCGGGAAAGTGTTTTATAATCGTGAAAATTACGCAGATGCTTCAGGTGAGTAAGTTATATTAGGCGTGTTTTTTTGCAAGCCCGGGGGTTATTGGACGAAAAAAACGACGGCGGGGCTTAACAATCACCATGTTAAATACAACAACAACTAATCCTCCTGCGGGATTAGCTTAAGCGTACAGAATTCTCGGTGCTAAACTCTTGGACAAGTTAAAAACTGTGCTACCAAATACAACTTTGGTTAAGTTATCGATAAATTGTATAGAAACGTAAAAACTGACGTTAATCATTTTTCGTTTTACAATTTACATACAAAATAAAAATGTCTGAACACAAAGATGGCGATTTGAAAGGTAAGCTATACCTTTTTATTTGTAAAATATAAAAAATATTCTTGCTGACAAGCTAAATTTGTGCGCTCGTTGTGTAGTGTGTGCTGATGAAAGTATGCAACTACGATCTCTGCAAGACTTTAAACTCATCACCACCATTGAAGTCCCTAACGAGCAATTTGTCTCGGCTGCTTATTGTAAGACACTGGACAGACTATGTGGATGCACTAGAGTGGTTCTCTTATTTTCTATTCGCTGCACTATACCGATAATGAATCTGGCGATGAAACGGTAGATGATGAAAACGCAACGTTTGTGGAAATACGGATTTCTCACAGGGAAGTGGAGGTGCTGGCGATGGAGATTTGTCTGAAACGGATGGCCGAAATGGCTTTCGAGCATCGGGATGCAGTCGTAAACGGCAAAGCGAAGCTCCATCAACAGGTACAACACCAGATCCTAGTACAAGTGAAATCAATCATCAAATTCAATTGCACACAAAAGTGATTTATCTCTTGAAGACTTGCGCACCTTATGCGATTTAACGCAGTTTGATGAAGAGTCTGTCTAAAGACCCGACAGCGTACGCGAAATTAAGTGCTTCTCACTTCTATGCTTTTTTTGCTTGCTTACATAAATACAGTGCTAGCATCCAGCATTACGGCGTACGAGCAACCCATCTGCTTGGGCACACTATAGGATTTGGGGTAGGTGCTTGCTTCATTGGGATGATTGAAACGGTTCTGAGTTCTTACTTAGGTCCTCTTACGTTATTTAAAATTCATTTTTAATTCTATCAAAAATTTAAACAAATTTCTATCTAAAAGTAATTCGGCAATGATTTTTGAAAATTGAACAACGGCGGAATTACTTTTAGAAATAAGTTTTTTTTAAATTTTTGATAGAATTGAAAATGGATTTTGTGTAACGTAAGAGGACCTAAGTAAGAACTCAAAACCGTTTCAATCATCCCAATGAAGCAAGTAGTTTTGTAGTTACAGCATTTTTTATGTAACCGTCAAACAAATTTCGTGTGATTTTCTATTGAAATTCTTGTAAGAGCTGAAAATGAGAGTGCTCTTGCAAACCGAGAAAAAAAAACTGATAAGAATCTACATGCTTCGCATTGAACTTCTTAGGACCACCAGTTATTTTTTTTAGATAAAAAATGGTTTTATTTTCTTATAAACATAACGTTAAGACATATATTTATGATTTCGTTTTTAGAAATAAATACATTAAATGCAAGGTTGTGTATTATATTTTTTTTGACATAAATTATAACTTTTTAAGTGCACTTAATTTCGATATATCTTCTTTCTTTTGCCTTTATATTCAGAACCATCAGTAGGTATTATTGATTTTTTAAATATACCTTACAATTTCGAAGCTGTTTTTTTCTATATGAAATTTCTTTGATGGACCATTAGCATCTAATAATGTTTGAGCTGGTTTGAAAGGTGCATCATATAAATCAGAATATGATTGCATTTTGTTGGCTAATTTTGATGCTGAATATTGGTCAACCTAACGGAATGGACCACCGGTGAATGGTGGGAATCCCAAACCAAATACAGCACCGATATCACCTTCCAATGGGCTATCGAGAATTTCCTCTCCCAAACAGAGAACAGCTTCGTTGATAAATCGAGAAACCATACGCAATTCTATATCTTCAACACTGCTATTGTTTGATGATTTCGAGAGCTTCCTGATTGACCTCTCGACTGTCCTTAGATTTTCATTCGTACAAAAATCATAATCCAGCTTTAACAAGATCTTGCCTCCACTGAAGCGTTCACCAAAAAGAAATTTAGTAAATGAAGTAGGATAATTTCTATGTTGTCAGAGTGTATACCTTTTATAAATCTACTGCGATATGAGATCCTACATCAATACCAATTTCTTCAGCTAAAGTTGCAGCTCCTACGGGGAGTCCAAAAGTTTTGCACATTTTATCCAAGTCCTTTGGACAACACCTTCTTGTAAAAGCCTAAATTTTTGTTACTCAACATTTTTTTTGTACTACTTTTAGACTTTCGAATACACGGCAAAGATAATTAAATTAATTTCGAGTTATTCTTAATAAAATAACCAATTTTCTGGTCAAAATTATTTAAGGAATTATTTTTTTTTAAATTCAAATTCTTCTGTCACTGTCAATCTGTCAGCTGACAGTTTTCAATACATATCTTATAATCACGCCTATTATAAGATATGTATTGAAAAAATTCATAATTTCTCCATTTGGTTTCCATAAATTTGTGTGTTGTGTGTATTCCTTCGTATAGTATTCTAAGGGTCGTTTTTACCATTGTGATGATACATATTTGATATAAAAATAGATTATGATCGGTTTTTTTTATAAATTCGTATTTAAATCGAAGTTTTAACTAATTTTGTTAACTCCATTATTGAATTAAAAATGAAAATTGTATTAAATTATGGTTTATGATGCTGGATATTATTAATTCATATGTGATGGTTTTTTTTATAACTGGATATAGTTTTAAATGCGTTTTGATTAAACAATTGAGCATTTTAATCGTTTCTTTTAATTTCGAATGAATTTCGGAAAAATTGTACATAAATTAAAATATTTTGATTATATTTCTTTGCGTTTTTTTCTGGTGAAATGAGCAAATATAAGTTATTTTCATGCGGAATTACAATTACAAAGTGAAAAATAAAATGAAATTAAATTTGTTTATTTGCTGTTTTTTCGCATGAAATAAGCGTTGAGTTGATGAATTAAATTTTAATTTTGAAGTGAATTAGACAATATGCATATTTCAATTCCTGGGAAAGTTTCTAAAATTCTATTCCTAAATTCTATTTTGTTGGGGGAAGTCTTTCATCTTTAATTAAGACCAGGGGCCTATTTCACAGAACATACATCACATACATTACAGAAATGTATGTGACGTAAAATTGGTCCAATATGAGTGGGCGTAAATTTTAATTTTTTTAAAAATTATGCGTTTTTTAAGTTAACGCAAAGTTTTTCAAAAAATTCAAAATTTACACTGAGCCATCTTTGGCGTCTACTTTAAGGTACATACATTCATACAATGTATGTGATGTATGTTCCGTGAAATAGGCCCCTGGGGCCTATGCGTTAACTTGAAAACGCATAATTTTTAAAAAATTTGGAAATTTGATGTCCTGTGTAAATGTCGGCATTATTGCAATTTTAGTTTTCGGCAGCTTGGCATCACTTCTCTTGTTATCATCTGCATTAGCGGCAAATATCGTGGCTCCACTGATCTCTATAATATACTTAGTGTATTCCCTATATGTATAACAGTTTTTTTTTGACTCCATTTGAAGATGACAATCAGTGTACTTTGCCACGGGTGCGTGTTTGGTAAATTGGGTTTTTTTCTGAATTTGTAAAAAAATGCACAGCAAATTGCTTTAAAAACTAAAATTGCTAAACAGGGCTCTCTTTTGACATTTCGCCAGTCACAAAAAAAGATAAAGTTTATGGTCGATTTTGAATAACAGGGAAAGGTGCTATCCAATGTTGCGAGGCAAGAGGATGGGATGCGTTGGACAGCGGAAAGGCAGGAACAAGGAAGAGGTAGGAAAATGGACTAGGAAGTGTTTAAAAAAAAAAAAAGGATACGGAATGTTAAGTTCCGGGGAACGTGGCCTGCTTGCATAGCACGGCATTTAGCTCGTCGGAATGGGGGGGGATCTTGCCCCCGAAACTCAACCTCACCTGCAAACAAAACATAAATCAGGCCTAGGAAAATTTACTAAAAAGTGACGTCAGACGGACGATCACCACTTCAAGGGCACTGCAGATGTTTTCGCAGTGATGCCAACCCACCCAACCATAGAAATGCGTGGCAACTTTGGATTTCCCCTATAAAGACGATGGCCATGTCTCGGTCACTCCATCTTCACCGAAAGAAATCAGCTACCATCGGCACCCCTGAAAAGTATATCTTCAATAAATCATGCTTCGTTTACACGAAACAGGAAAACTCCAAAATTTCATCCTAAGAAGGCGTTTAACGAAGTTTTATTTTTACAAAATTGATATGGTACGTATAAAAAAAAGAAACATTAAACAATATAAAGAATTAATAAGAAAAAAAAAATAGATAATCATTAATTTCGTTAATTTTACGTATCTTTAAAGGTAAACAAAATTTCACAATCAAGCTGAAAAAGAAAAAATAAAGGAACAATTCAAAACAACGTGAAAAGAAGGCGATTCCTACGGGCAATGAAAATGTACCCTTTTTGGTACCTACGTTGGCTAGGAATGAATTTTCGTACTAAAGTTTCGCTACCTCAATAGAGCTCTTTGGAGGAGGATTATTTGTTTCTATAATTGGGAATCTATAGTGCGATTAAAACAATTCGGAATACACCACTTATCACTTACATAAAGGTATTAAATAAATCAAAAAAAAGAAATTAATATTTGAAATAAAGAAAATATGAAAATTATATATAAAAAAAAATAAACTTCTACGCCACTTAACGTTAACAAAAATACACTTAAATAAATAGCAAAATGAATATATCTTTATGTTATCCTCATCCGGATATACGGGCATTGAAAACCCTTTTAAATTGATTGTTTTTTTTTTTTTTGTTGCTTGCGGTCCAATTTTATCTCGTAAAAAAAAAGAATTGTCGAAACCAATGGATTCTTCCTTTCTCTTTGTATTTTTTTTGTATGCAACACTTAAGTTTGGTTTGTATATATATGTATGTACCTGGATTTTTTTGTTTGTTTTTCTTTTTACAGACTCACTGAGGACTTTTCTGGGGTGAGGTGCTCCGTTTGAGGCCGTTGGATTCTAGCGAACACCAACGAATGTGGATAAAGTGCTGTCCAAAATGGTGATGGCGCATGCAGCACGACGGTAGCCTCGTGGATGACTATATCGTCTACCCGAAACTCGTACTAGGCGGAAGTTTTTCCTGACTTAAATGAGTCCAGCGAGGGAGCTAAGTGTCAAAGTACAACTTAGCTCCAGGCGAAAAAGTGGGTTCTAGGGTACATAAAGTTGTTCCACCCAACAAACAAGTACACGGAAAATTCTTCGGCGGCCCAGTCCTTTATCGGCGACTTGGGACCGCCAGAATTCAAATTTTGGTAGTTAAATAACCTGTATAAAATTTGTTCACTTTAGCATCAATTCCAATAAAAAAAACGTTTTCTTTCAAACTCACCCTAGTGTTGTGTTTAATTTAAAAAATTTAATTGGACGATTCCACCGATCACTCGAATACGTAAGTATATAATAACTATCTAAATTTGAAATTAAAAGTTAAATAATTGAAAAACTACACAAAGTTGCAAATTGAGTAAGATTATACAAAAAAAAATTTAAAAAAAATCACCACGTACTTAACAGAAAAATAGTACTTTTTTTCGTATGAGGATATACATATATAACTACATGAGCTTTATGACGTACAGCTCTTGTTCGACCGTCGGAGGAAATATTCGTTATGACAGATAAAGATCATCAGAACAATTTGCCTTACGAAAATCACCCCACTTTGGGTCGGTTATTCCTCCTCCCACATCGTTCGGGTCGTACGATCCAATTCATCCGCTACCTTTTCCTTTTTTTTTTATGAAACATCAATGTATAGGTTCTCATTAATCTATCATCCATCCTTCCTTTGACATTTCGGAGGTCCTACTCTACCTTCTCAAATACTACTTCCTAATTTGACCACTAGGAGGCGCTAGAATAGCAAACAAAAAGTAAGGCTCGGTTTGCACTTCGGGCGTCCACAACAAAGTTCGTGCTTTTGTTGGATATATTCCAAATAAAGCATGAAGATAGAGGTCGCCCGAGGTGTATCAAAATATATTTGTGTTTAAACGTCCCGAATTAAATTTATTTTGGTTTAATTCAGTGAAATTGGGTCTAAATCCCCCATTTCTCCCGCATAAGCGCTTTTTGCTTCATTTTTGTTAAAGTTTCAACAAAAAGTTTTGGAAATAACGCTCGCACTAGCATCGCTTCCATTGTGTTCAAGGGTAAGGAACTTGAAACATGTTCTCAAAATTTCCCTGAAAATTTCCCAATATTATTCTTTTTCTTGAACCCGGAACGCAAGCGTCATTTATGGTTTGGGTAGTTTTCTTTCAATTCATTCATCAATCATCATTTCATTTCTAATGCCTAAGCATCGTAGTGGGAGCCAGGATGCAGTGTTTTGGAGTTTGGGTTCTTGGTAAGTATTTAACTTTTTTTTCTTTTCTAATATTATTTTTGGCTAGAATGAATCTCTACCTAATTATTATTCTTGTGTCGTACATATGTACCTACTTATTCTAATTATAACAAATCTTTCAGACTGCCCTAGGCTGAACCAACGCTGGATTCTGGGATGCTTCCTACGGTTAACCAAGCCAGCCATGTTTCGGCAACAAACAGAAAAGAAAAATATGGCCATGGGATATGTAGGCTATATGGAAACGTGGGGAGCTTACCCACGCTACAAAAGCCGGGCATATTTACGGCTGTGCCGTTATGGTAAGCTTTGCTTGAAAACTGTTATTTAATCTTTTCATTCATACAAAATTTTTTTTTTTCATTCTTAGATTTCAAGGCCAACAATATTTCATCGCACTCCAACGCATCCAAAAATTACTTCAATGTGGCATCGTCTCAGCCCTTAGGTGTTGATTTACCTAGCGGATATGTATGCTTATCATATATTAACTGGTCTAATTTCTATTTATTTATTGTTATTTTTTTTCCTTTTCCATTAGATCTACGCCATAGTATCGATCCGGCACATATTCAGAGTCTGGCTTATACTAGCCATAGCAATTGCATTAAATCTTACCGGTTACAATGCACATTTTTAACTTAACTAATGGAATTTCAGTCCGTCTTCCTACAAGTACTACAAATTATCCAACATTAGAATGCTTTCCAAGTTCCCAATATGATTTACGAGGCGTTATACTCTACAATTACTGCTTATCTATAAGGGATGTATGAGTCAAAAGCACCATGGGAGTAGGTTTTCATTGTAGCTCTGGACAGGTGTAGTGAAAGTACTGTCAAGTTGGAATACCCCTGGCATGTATAGTTTCCCAGGTTATTTGCTACAATTACCATTGCCCAGTGTGTATGATACCAGACCAAGATGTTTGCGATTATTTCGTCGTCTTTTAGAAAACGAGAACTACGACTGACTGGAGCATCGCATCATGCTAAGGAATTTGAGGACACAATTGACACACAATTGTAAAGGTATCTTGTTTTGAAGAATTGGTGGTTGTCCAATTATGTTTCGGATTGCTGGGAAGAGTATGTATGCCTTCATGGTAGCAGTCCATTGATGGTTTTTTATGGTATGGACGTTATTTGTATGCACTTAGCGAACAAACAAGCTGCACGTGCTGCCATTATTGTCCTTCAGGCGTTTAATTGAAAGGAAAGAGCTTCAACCCGTAAGTAGAGACAGAATTGTGCATTTTATTTAAATTTTGTTGTTCTAATTAATTTGTATTATTCTAGATAATGATCCAAGGAATGATTCCATTGGGCTCTTGGCAATATGAGTGCACAAAGGATACTCATGAGAAATTGGACAATTTCGGAATACGGCTATTACATGACAAACTAGGACACATTCTCGCACCCAGAAAGTGGTTTGGCTTTCAAGATGCTGATAGGGTCCAGATGCGGTCATTGAATGGTTACAAAGCAGCCGCAACAATTTTGGATTAATCTGAAGCTGCAACCAATAATCGAAGCAACCCATTCTTCACCAACCCACAAAGTGAACATGTGTTTTTATTATTAAAATGTATATTGTGGGAATTTATCAAGGTCATTGACCTATAGAGATGATGCTTCCTTTCTTCATATATAAGGATTTATTTGTGAGTCGTTTCGTTAGCTACCTAATTACTAACATAGTTTAAGTTGAGTTTAAAATTGGAAATAAATAAGTGAAAATAAATAAATAACAATAAATAAATAAAAGCTAAAGACTAACATGCTATATCACAGATGGAATTTTGTTTGTTATTATATAATATCAGTTCGTTTATCACAGTTTGGAATTATTTTTATGTAAAACATAGTATCACAGTCAAAGTATAAATATCACAGATAATGGTGTAAATATGCAAATATGCCAAGTGGAATAAAAAAAATTTGTTGACAAGATTGTTAATCTTTGGTTTTCGAGTTTTGGATGATTGCACCGGCCCCAGGCAAACATTTTTTTTTTTTTATTTTTTTATAGGGCTGCTTAGACATTAATTTGGTGAAAATAAATTAACATTGAAATAAATAACAATAAAATTTTGGAAGAATTTAAAATTTTAATAAATAACAACTAAATGATGAAAAAAATTATTTTGATCTTTTTATGGACGGTAACAAGTGAGCATGCAAAAATGAATTGGTCCTCAAGTACAACTATATTGGTTTGAACAAAAAAGATTTTGGGATGCTCACAGTATGGTGCAAAAGAAAATTTACTTTCATTTTGAAAGTTTTTATTGTTGTGGTATTTTTTTTCTGTTTGTTAGTTAGTTACTTTTATTTTTTTTTTTTTTTTGATTAAATCAGGTACTTGGTGAACATATAGAAAATAATTTTGAAATTTTAAAATAGTATTTTAATGATTATCAGGTACACTGTGATACGGGTTTTTGAATCTAAACGAAAATATTTTTGGAAGTTTTAACTGTGATATTGGAAAGGCAATATACATTTAGTTTTTCTTTGGATTTTAAATTTTATTAGGTACGTTAGGTGTTATTAAACCATAATGATACTTTTTTTGTTTCGTTTTACAAATGGAACAGTGATGTCGTTTGAAGTACGTAAACTTTGTCTTTTTTTTCAAATTTATCGGCGTTGTTCGTGACGGTTCTACTATTTTATATGAAAACTTTGACGGTTATTGTTTTAAATCTTTGGCATGGAATATACCAATTTTCTTGCCATTAAGATTTTCGAGTTCATACATATGACTCCCTACTGCTTTAACTATCCGGCATTTAACATACTTCGGACACAGCTTAGCTGACAAGTATCTTGAAGCGTCACTCAAAATAAAGTTTCTGCGAAATACTTCTTGTCCTGGCATGTATCTAACTTTTCGTGTGCGCGTGTTATAAGTTTTAGCTGACCGTTCATTTGATTTTAAAATGTTTTCGCGAACTCTTTTACGTATGCACTCCAATCGATCGCGGCGGGGAAGTATCACTAACTCGCTGTCGTCGACCGCGTTCAACTTTTGTGCCAATTCATAGCTGCTTCCATGCATGATAATGTTCGTACCGAACAATGCGAAGTATGGTGATACTCCGGTAGAACTATGAACTGCACTTCTGAGGGCACAAGCTATGTCGCTGAGGTAGTAATCCCAATCACGTTGATCGGTTTTGAGGTACGCGCGGATAGCTGCTAATAACGTGCGGTTGACCCTCTCCGACGCGTTCGATTGGGGTGCATAGTTCGCTGTTCGCATATGGGTGATTCCGTACTTTTGTAGGAAGTTTTGAAACTCTTTCGCGAGGAATTGTTTCCCATTATCGGA
The DNA here is from genome assembly GCA_929447395.1 of Epistrophe grossulariae. Classification (NCBI taxonomy): domain Eukaryota; kingdom Metazoa; phylum Arthropoda; class Insecta; order Diptera; family Syrphidae; genus Epistrophe; species Epistrophe grossulariae. The sequence goes on from OV839567.1 coordinate 24,036,231, forward strand.
GTGGATAATGCGAGGAACACCGAACATATTGAACACTTCGTGGTGCAAAAACTTAATAACACTAATAGTGTTTGCGTTTTTCAATCCTTTTAGAAAAACAAACTTTGACATATGGTCCAAGACGACAAACACGTACGCATTACCTGTTTTTGATCTGGGATAAGGACCCAAAAAATCTATATAAAGTTTTTCGAATGGACGATCAGAACAATAAGAGTTAACAATAGGGGGACGAGCTACTTGGCTTGAAGCCTTACATTGTTTACAAATGGAACAATTAGACACGTATTCGCGTACTTGCACAGTCAGGTTTGGCCAATGAAAATTTTGCCTAATTCGGAATAAAGTTTTAGATATTCCACCGTGAGCTGCTTTAGGTGGGTTGTGAGCTTTTCTAATAATTTCTTCGGTCAACCCAGAAGGGACCCAAAGAAGCCAAGAATGCTCTAGCATTACTTCTTGTCCTATTCTCCTAAATGCACGTTTATATACAAAGCCGTCTTCGACTTTAAGATCTGGAAGTTCATCGGTATGATTTTTTATGGCTTCGATCAGGTTAAGATATTCATCGGATTTAAATTCACCGGAGTTTAAGTCAATAAGGGGTGCTACATCCTCTATGTCCAGAGAATCTACGTGTACCCGAGAAAGAGTGTCCGGAACTACATTCAGGCTACCCTTTCTGTGCTGTATGTCGAAGGCATATGATTGCAGCAACAGACTCCACCTGGCGAGCTTTCCACTAAGGTCTTTCATGCTCATGAGCCATTTGAGACTGGAGTGGTCGGTGATTACTGTAAAATCCATGCCCTCGACATACGGCCTGAATTTTTGCACAGCCATCACTGCCGCCATGCACTCCTTCTCGGTCACACTGTAGTTTCTCTGGCTTTTGTTGAACTTTTGTGAAAAGAAGGATATAGGTACTTCTTCGTCCTCCGCGTTTTTCTGAAAAAGCACGGCACCGATTCCCGCATCCGAAGCATCACACTGGATGTAGAATCTTTTGGAAAAATCGGGATGCGAAAGAACCGGAGCCGTGGTCAACGTTTTCTTCAGACTCTCGAACGCTCTCAGTGACTCTTCCGTCATTTCGAATTTTTTGTTGCTCTTTTTCAGCAGGTCCGTCAGGGGTGCAGTCAGGCTCGAAAAGTCCTTAATGAATTTTCCATACCACCCCGCCAAACCAAGCAGCCTCCGAACCTGCCTTGCGGTTTTGGGCACGGGAAAATCCACAATCGCCTCCACCTTGGCAGGGTCGGTTTTCAGTTTCCCACCACCAACAATGAACCCCAAATACTTCAGCTCTTTGAAGCAAAACCTGGATTTGTTCATGTTGATGGTGAGATTAGCTTTTCGTAAGCAGTCGGCTACTTCGCTCAGCAGGGCGATATGCGTCTCGAAATCCGGCGCCATGACGAGCAGGTCATCCAGATAGACGAAGACACGATCCCTGAGTCGTGCGGGAATAACCTTGTCCATCAACTGACATAACCTTTGGGCTGCGTTGCACAACCCAAAAGGCATGACAGTAAACTGGTAAAAGGGTCTTCCCGGCACAGCGAAGGCAGTCTTTTCCCTACTCTGCCTCTCCAACGGTATTTGCCAGAACGCTTCTTTCAGGTCAATGCTACTAATATAGAACGTATCTGGTAACCGGCTGAGGAGCCCCTCGATATGGGGGAGAGGATTCGCGTTTTTCTTCGTCAGTGAATTCACCTTGCGAGAATCCAGACAAAGTCGGTTCTTGCCTGGTTTCCGCAAGAGAACCACTGGCGAACACCACGGACTCTCACTCTCCTCGATAACGCCGAGGCTCAACATCCGGTCTAATTCTTCGTATAAAATTGCTTGTACCGCCGGAGAGACAGGGTAGTAACGCTGCTTCACAGGGAGCGCATCACCCGTGTCTATCACGTGCTCCATGAGCGCCGTCTTTCCGAGACCATCCCGGTCAAAACACAGAAATTTACGCCTGACCGCATCCAGTCTGGCCTGCCGATCAGGATTCAACTGATGAGCGTCCGAGAGATCTGCTGAATCAGTTAAAGTGATTGAACTTATTATGTTTGGAGCTAATTCGAATGTTTTCCAGAAATCTACTCCCAGGTAGATTTCTTGGTCAAGGTTCGGAACGAGGTAGAACGTTATAATTTTATCATTATTTTTGTACTTTACTTTCACCAGCACTTTACCTTCAATGGACTGACTCTTACCATCAGCCGTTTTAACACCGGAGTGAAACGTTATTATTGGGAGTTTAAGTTCTTCAACCAACTTCATACAATTTTTTCCTAAGATGCTGACACTCGCGCCACTATCTAGCAATCCTAAAACTTCCTTATCTTCTAGTTTTATTTGCGCGTATGGTCTTGGATCTGAGGACAAATTTATGATCGTGGAAGCAATACGCTTTTTTAATTCTTTTCTAACTTCGTATCTTTTCCTAGCCTTAAGAACTTTTTTGGAAGGTGATTTAACCCTATTATTGAAAATCCTATCTCTAGCACGATAGTATTCCTCGATTCTTATGTGTAATGGTTTTATCTTGAATAAATTTGGCTTAGTTGAATTTGCTGTATTGGAGTTTCTAATTTCATCTCGTTTTAAAATAGTCATTTTAGTATGGCCCTCTACTATTAGAGGACTTTTTTCCTCTTTTGTTTCAATATTAACAACTGAGGACTTATGAATTATCGGGGTTTCTAATTTTGTGTTGAACGCGAATCCCCCGAAGCCTTCACGTTCAGCGATCGGTTTCCCGGGTTACAACGCTTACAGTGTGGGGTTTTCACTCCTTCTAGTCCACACTTGTAGCAAAACAAGTTAAGGGTTTCAGATTCGCATTCAAAGTATGTGTGTCCTTGCGCTTTGCAATTCCAGCACACCAAAGCTGAAGAATCAGCATATTTCCGTGGAGGAAGTTTTGGACGAACACCTCCGAACTGGTATGCGGCTAGTTGTTCGTCAGAAAGCTGATATTGGTCCTGGTTGTCGCATTCCAGTTCATTAACATATTTCCCTAGAGGCTTCACTGATTTTGGGAAGTCGCGTTCTTTTTTCGGAAACGCAGACTCCACATCCTTGCAGGAGTTTCTTAGCTGATCCATGGAATAAATCGGCATGGGATAAACCAACTTCACTATTCTTTCATTCAAATTTTTCTTAAGGATTCTTACCAATTCCACTTCCGGAATCGGTATACGCAATTGCGACTTAATTTTGTTAATTGCTGCTAAATAATCGTCGATGTTTTCCAAAAAACCTTGTTTGCGATGCATAAGATCACGCATAGTATCATAATCTGAACGATTATTTTTAAATTGTCTCAAAAGAGCATCTTTAAGCATCGGCCAGTCGGGCCGGTAATTGTTTCTTTGAAATTGCCAGAACCAGTCGTGAGCGTTACCTCCCAGCAAGAGATGGAAATCTCGAAGTATTTCTGCCCAAGGACAACCATATTGGTGTTGTAGTGTTTCTAAACGGAAGACAAAATCTTCAACCGTCATTTTATCAGGTTGTCCTTCAAATTTCAACCCCCACTTGTTGATCTTTATGGGAGCTTTGTATCCCGAAGTAAACCAATGGGGTGGAAAAGGCATCTGGTAATTGTTATTATTTTGAGGGTTATACGGGTTTCTCTGTTGCTCATAGAAATCCTCTTGGAAAACATCAGGTTGCAATAGCCTATCTTGGCTTCGCCTCAACGGTTCTTGCGGTCTTCTTCGCGGCTGTGCAGGAGGCACAAAAGCACTTCTTGTAAACTCGGACTGAGGTCGCTGTGGAGGAGGTTGATTTAATGGAGGCGGGAAATTGTAAGGGGGTTCTGAAGGTCTTGGCATAGGGTCAGTATTTCGTGGAGATGGTCGTTCCAAATTCAATTCTCTGAGAAACCCGCCAAGCTGGTGTTGGATTTCATCTTTCAGAGTATTGGTAACTTCTTTCTGAACGGAATCTTTGTACGAAGCAAAAGCGTCCACAATGGCTAAATTAATATAAGCTTTTAGGTCTTCAGGGACGATTCTCTTTTCTATTCTTTTGCTAGCCGGAGGTCTTTGTGTTAAGCTTTCTAAAATATCTCTAGAGCCACCTCCGGGATGTAAATTTGCGCTTATTGGCCTAGAAATGGGTACTCTTCCTACTTTTTGCCTAACTGTTTCGTTAAGATTTTCGAAACTTGTTCGACGAGGTGGTAATGCTTCAGCCCCTAAACCACTTATGTTGCTGAAGGATGGAGGAGAAACTGTATCGATAGAACTGACTGGGATGTTAGAACAAACTGGTAAATTGGATGTGGATCTGAATTGTCTTTCGAATGTGAGAGGAGAATGCATAACGCTGTGCCTCTCACTTTCGTCTAAATGCTGACTGACAGACCTAGTCAATCTGACATTGTCATCGATTCTTGAATTCCTAATGATCCTGTTGATACGGTCCTCTTCTTCTTTGTTGGTGGGATCCATTTTAAATTAAAACACAATCGAACAAAAGAAGTTTATATATAAAAAAAACTTACACAAAAAAAAACTTAGAAGCAAAAATATCAAACAAAATCAACAAAAACGTAATGAAAATGTAGGGGTGAGTTTTCTTAAGAAATCGTTTTTTTCAATAGAAAAATATGAGATCAAAAGTAAGAAATAATACTAATAAAGGTTAATTTCACTTAGTTGTAGTAGAATAAATAAAAGTTTTCGTTTACGAAAACGATTATATTCGATCAACTAGCTTAAGAGTAATATAAGGATAGGATAATGAACTAAATGTACCAAAAAAAATTTTAATAATCGAACGAAAAAATATATAATAAACTAAAAGCAAAAAAAAACAATTCTTATGGTTTTTCAAAGAATCGTATCGATTAAGAACAATTTTTCAATAAACAAAAAAAAATATGGATAAGAAAACGAATGATTGTAACAAAAAAAAATAGTTATTTCTTTTCAAAGTATGTATTTTATTTACTAAGAAAAAGTTATTAAAAAAAAATCTCTTTTTTTTTTTTTAAGTATGGTATTATTTAAAAAAAAGGATGTAAAAAAAAATGTATTTTCGTAAGTTCCAATTTTCTGAATGAGTTTGTTATATATTTATTTACTTTCTTTCTTAGATTTGTTTTTTCATATGCATACGGGGTGCTTCAAGTAGCGTTTTCGGTGGTTTCTTAGCGGAATGGAGTGATCTTGCTCATGGCATCTTTGTAATATAAGACAGCAGACGGACAAGGATATAAATCCCTTGAAGTGGTGAGGTAGACGGAAGTAGAAAAACGACGAAAAGACATAATATTGTTTTCCTCACCGTTCCCGCAATTCAAGAATCGTCTCTAGGACTTTGCAAGAAGACCTGAAACGGTGAGAAAACGCAACACAAAAAAAAAAAATGAGTAGAAAACTCAAGATATCAATTGGACGGTGCATCGATGATCGACGACTCGTCAATCATGGTCACTGCGTCCAAATCCAAACCTAAGAACATTTGACAAACTAGGAAAGAAACTGAAAATTCTGAAAGGAAAGTGAAAATTGGGATTGGGAATGAAGGTAAAACAAGACATAAGAAAGGTAACTGTTGTTGCTGCAAATTCCAGAAATCGTCACGATTCATCTAAGTATGTCTAGGACTTTCTTAGTGAAGACTTACGACTCTGAAAACCTGCAACAAGTCCAGTTTAAAAAAAAAGGAAAAACAGGAAAGAAATGCTTTCTTAACCGCCGCTGTAGTAAATCTCCAGGGATTCGTCGCAATTCCCTAAGTGCGTCATAGACCTTCCTAGTGAAGACTTACGAACCCTAAAAATTCACCACAACTTCGGCTAAAGAAAGCGAAAAACACACATTAACCGCAGTCACTGTGAACCTTCAAAATCTCGTCGCGATACGTCTAGGTATGTCCATGACTTTCCTGACGCAGACTTACGAGTCCCGAAAATCCACAGTAAGCTTGGTTTGACTGTCACAAAAACGAAAACTACAGAAAATCTTGGCAAAAATGCTAAGACGTTGGGCGCCATTTGTTGCGAGGCAAGAGGATGGGATGCGTTGGACAGCGGAAAGGCAGGAACAAGGAAGAGGTGGGAAAATGGACTAGGAAGTGTTTAAAAAAAAAAAAAGGATACGGAATGTTAAGTTCCGGGGAACGTGGCCTGCTTGCATAGCACGGCATTTAGCTCGTCGGAATGGGGGGGGATCTTGCCCCCGAAACTCAACCTCACCTGCAAACAAAACATAAATCAGGCCTAGGAAAATTTACTAAAAAGTGACGTCAGACGGACGATCACCACTTCAAGGGCACTGCAGATGTTTTCGCAGTGATGCCAACCCACCCAACCATAGAAATGCGTGGCAACTTTGGATTTCCCCTATAAAGACGATGGCCATGTCTCGGTCACTCCATCTTCACCGAAAGAAATCAGCTACCATCGGCACCCCTGAAAAGTATATCTTCAATAAATCATGCTTCGTTTACACGAAACAGGAAAACTCCTAAATTTCATCCTAAGAAGGCGTTTAACGAAGTTTTATTTTTACAAAATTGATATGGTACGTATAAAAAAAAGAAACATTAAACAATATAAAGAATTAATAAGAAAAAAAAAATAGATAATCATTAATTTCGTTAATTTTACGTATCTTTAAAGGTAAACAAAATTTCACAATCAAGCTGAAAAAGAAAAAATAAAGGAAAAATTCAAAACAACGTGAAAAGAAGGCGATTCCTACGGGTAATGAAAATGTACCCTTTTTGGTACCTACGTTGGCTAGGAATGAATTTTCGTACTAAAGTTTCGCTACCTCAATAGAGCTCTTTGGAGGAGGATTATTTGTTTCTATAATTGGGAATCTATAGTGCGATTAAAACAATTCGGAATACACCACTTATCACTTACATAAAGGTATTAAATAAATCAAAAAAAAAGAAATTAATATTTGAAATAAAGAAAATATGAAAATTATATATAAAAAAAAATAAACTTCTACGCCACTTAACGTTAACAAAAATACACTTAAATAAATAGCAAAATGAATATATCTTTATGTTATCCTCATCCGGATATACGGGCATTGAAAACCCTTTTAAATTGATTGTTTTTTTTTTTTGTTGCTTGCGGTCCAATTTTATCTCGTAAAAAAAAAGAATTGTCGAAACCAATGGATTCTTCCTTTCTCTTTGTATTTTTTTTGTATGCAACACTTAAGTTTGGTTTGTATATATATGTAGAATAGAATAGAATAGAATAGAAATGACTTTATTTAAATTCAAAATTCAGTTATACAATAAATGGTTACAAGTCTTTTATGACCTAGTTTTAAAAAACCGTCGGTCAGATTGACAGAACATGAATTCTGCTAACAAAAACAAACAAAACAAAGATAAAAAGTGAGATTAAATGGATTAATAAAATTCCATTATTGAATATTAATTTTAAACAAATTTATAAAACAAAAAAATTTAAATTTAAATGAAAAGGTACAAAAAGAAAAAAAAAAAAAAAAAAAACAAATTTAAATGCACTGGAAAAATTAAAAGCTCTCTGTAAGAATTCTTTTTCTGTAAGCCATTGCACATTGGAGAAATTTGTAAAGTTTATCCCAGCCTTTTGCTCCATTAAGAGTTTGGATTACATCGTCAGCTTCAAATTGGCTCTTCCCAAAAATGTCTCGACGAATTTCTTGGATAATTGGACAGAATCCTAAAAAGTGTCCGATATTCTCTCTCTCATGGGTGTTGCAGAGTTCGCACTCGATAGGCAGGTCTGGTCTGTGAGGTATGTAGTTCAGAGAAAGTATCTCACCTCTGGCTCGTAGAATTGAAGATATCATATCTGTTGAGTTCTTGTCATCGAAGTAGTTTGATTCTCCAAGATTAAACTCTAACTTACTATAGAAGTCTCTATACTGCGATGCTTTGGCCTGGTTGATGAAATTTTGTCGATATTTCTTATCCGATTTCGCGACAAGTGAGTAAAGATTTCTTTTAAAACCCGTCAGATTGTTCAAATTAAATTCGATCGATTCACCCGTCAGATTAGCAAGATCGATCCAAGATTGTACAAAATTAAGCCGATTTATGATGATAAATTTTAATACTCTATTAACCAGCCTTGATGGCTCCAGTCGGAGTATTTTGATAACGTAATCGAAATGTATCTTGAGCGTGTCGATGAATAACGGTGGCAAACCTGTTTCGATATGAAGCAAATAATTAGGCGTTGTTGATGGGAGAGCAAAGACTCGCTTCAAAAAGAAACGTAATAATTTTTCCACATCCTCATATTCTTTGTAGCCCCACACTTGAGAGGAGTAAAGCATAATCGATTTTGCCACAGCTTGAAACAGTTTGTATTTTGCCGAGTGGTGGATGGTTTTGTTTGCAATGCAGTTTTTCCAGGAAACGCAGAGGGCAGCTTTCGCCTCCTGAAGTTTCAACTTGATGTGTTTTTTCATACAAAGGTTACTTGTTATGGTCACACCGAGGTATTTAACTTCCTTAACAACTTGAACTTCCTGATCTTGGTACTTCCATTTTTCATAACTAGCGTATCTTCCGTGCCCTTTTCTGAAGATCATTATGTTAGATTTGCTAAGGTTGACTGATAAATTCCACGTATCGCAGTATTTTCCAAGTTTGACGATCATTTCTTGGAGTTGGTCTGGGGATTCCGAAAAAAGTACGATATCATCAGCATACAATAAGCCTGGAACATTTTCTCCCGCAAAGTTCACCCCTCCTCCCGTGTGCTCCACCAAATCCTCAATAAATAGAGTGAATAATAGAGTACTCAACGCACATCCTTGTTTTAGGCCCATTGAAGAGCTGAAATCTTCGGAAAGGCTTTCTCCATCCCAAACGGCTATTGAATCTTTAGCATAAAGAGCTCTTAAAATACTGATAATTTTGGAAGATATGCCGATATTCAAAAGTTTTAGAAAAAGAGCCTCTCTATCAATGCTGTCAAATGCTGCCTTAAAATCTATAAAAAAGGCATATAGTTTTTGTCCACGATTTAAGTACACATTTGCAATATTAAATAGTAGAAACACCTGGTCCGTAGTTGAGTATCCAGGGCGAAATCCAGCTTGCAGCTCACTGAGCTTGGAGTTCACGTTAACCCACGAAGTAAGTCTACTGAATATCATACTTGCAAATATCTTCATAGACGCGTTTAAAAACGATATCCCTCGATAATTCCCTGGAACAGATGTGTCTCCTTTTTTAAATAATGGGAAAATCACTGAAGATAAAAAACTAGGAGGAATGACTCCAAACTCGAAGATTTCATTATAACAGCAAAGAAGTTGGGCTATGAAATCGAGGGAAGCATACTTGAAAAATTCAACTGGAATTCGGTCTGTTCCAGCTGCCTTGTGTAATTTCGCTCTGTCTAACGCTGCAATCAATTCTTCTTCCGAAAAGGTTGAATCCAGAAAATTATCCTCGATATATGGCGCTGCGTAGTGGAACTTAGAGGCCGTGCATACCGTATTGAGCAACGAAGAAAAATGGTTCTTTAAATCAGACGCCTTAAGACCACACCCTATAGTAAGCTTAGCCCCACTTACTAATTTCATTCCTTTCCAAAATTCAGCAGAAGATCTTGCCATTGACAGTGTGGAGACTACGCTTGTATTATAGTCTTGCTTTTTTTGTAAACACAAGATTTTATATTTTTTATTTGGCTCTACGTACCATTGTTTGAAGTTGTCATTATTAGATGAGCGAAACAAGGTTAGGAACGAAAATGATAGATTTCGAGCCGTTTCACACTCCTTATCAAACCAGATTTGCTTGCTTTTTAGAGTTTTAAGTAAGTTAGATTGATGTGGATATGATCTCTTTATAACAGCAAGTAATTTTTCCATGGATGGACTTGGAGATATTTCCTTCAGCAGATAAAGTTCCCTATTCAAGCATTGCTGGTAACTCTCCAAATAACGATCATTCCATTTTAATGTATGTACCTGGATTTTTTTGTTTGTTTTTCTTTTTACAGAATCACTGAGGACTTTTCTGGGGTGAGGTGCTCCGTTTGAGGCCGTTGGATTCTAGCGAACACCAACGAATGTGGATAAAGTGCTGTCTAAAATGGTGATGGCGCATGCAGCACGACGGTAGCCTCGTGGATGACTATATCGTCTACCCGAAACTCGTACTAGGCGGAAGTTTTTCCTGACTTAAATGAGTCCAGCGAGGGAGCTAAGTGTCAAAGTACAACTTAGCTCCAGGCGAAAAAGTGGGTTCTAGGGTACATAAAGTTGTTCCACCCAACAAACAAGTACACGGAAAATTCTTCGGCGGCCCAGTCCTTTATCGGCGACTTGGGACCGCCAGAATTCAAATTTTGGTAGTTAAGTAACCTGTATAAAATTTGTTCACTTTAGCATCAATTCCAATAAAAAAAAACGTTTTCTTTCAAACTCACCCTAGTGTTGTGTTTAATTTAAAAAATTTAATTGGACGATTCCACCGATCACTCGAATACGTAAGTATATAATAACTATCTAAATTTGAAATTAAAAGTTAAATAATTGAAAAACTACACAAAGTTGCAAATTGAGTAAGATTATAAAAAAAAAAATTAAAAAAAAATCACCACGTACTTAACAGAAAAATAGTACTTTTTTTCGTATGAGGATATACATATATAACTACATGAGCTTTATGACGTACAGCTCTTGTTCGACCGTCGGAGGAAATATTCGTTATGACAGATAAAGATCATCAGAACAATTTGCCTTACGAAAATCACCCCACTTTGGGTCGGTTATTCCTCCTCCCACATCGTTCGGGTCGTACGATCCAATTCATCCGCTACCTTTTCCTTTTTTTTTATGAAACATCAATGTATAGGTTCTCATTAATCTATCATCCATCCTTCCTTTGACATTTCGGAGGTCCTACTCTACCTTCTCAAATACTACTTCCTAATTTGACCACTAGGAGGCGCTAGAATAGCAAACAAAAAGTAAGGCTCGGTTTGCACTTCGGGCGTCCACAACAAAGTTCGTGCTTTTGTTGGATATATTCCAAATAAAGCATGAAGATAGAGGTCGCCCGAGGTGTATCAAAATATATTTGTGTTTAAACGTCCCGAATTAAATTTATTTTGGTTTAATTCAGTGAAATTGGGTCTAAATCCCCCATTTCTCCCGCATAAGCGCTTTTTGCTTCATTTTTGTTAAAGTTTCAACAAAAAGTTTTGGAAATAACGCTCGCACTAGCATCGCTTCCATTGTGTTCAAGGGTAAGGAACTTGAAACATGTTCTCAAAATTTCCCTGAAAATTTCCCAATATTATTCTTTTTCTTGAACCCGGAACGCAAGCGTCATTTATGGTTTGGGTAGTTTTCTTTCAATTCATTCATCAATCATCATTTCATTTCTAATGCCTAAGCATCGTAGTGGGAGCCAGGATGCAGTGTTTTGGAGTTTGGGTTCTTGGTAAGTATTTAACTTTTTTTTCTTTTCTAATATTATTTTTGGCTAGAATGAATCTCTACCTAATTATTATTCTTGTGTCGTACATATGTACCTACTTATTCTAATTATAACAAATCTTTCAGACTGCCCTAGGCTGAACCAACGCTGGATTCTGGGATGCTTCCTACGGTTAACCAAGCCAGCCATGTTTCGGCAACAAACAGAAAAGAAAAATATGGCCATGGGATATGTAGGCTATATGGAAACGTGGGGAGCTTACCCACGCTACAAAAGCCGGGCATATTTACGGCTGTGCCGTTATGGTAAGCTTTGCTTGAAAACTGTTATTTAATCTTTTCATTCATACAAAATTTTTTTTTTCATTCTTAGATTTCGAGGCCAACAATATTTCATCGCACTCCAACGCATCCAAAAATTACTTCAATGTGGCATCGTCTCAGCCCTCAGGTGTTGATTTACCTAGCGGATATGTATGCTTATCATATATTAACTGGTCTAATTTCTATTTATTTATTGTTATTTTTTTTTCTTTTCCATTAGATCTACGCCATAGTATCGATCCGGCACATATTCAGAGTCTGGATTATACTAGCCATAGCAATTGCATTAAATCTTACCGGTTACAATGCACATTTTTAACTTAACTAATGGAATTTCAGTCCGTCTTCCTACAAGTACTACAAATTATCCAACATTAGAATGCTTTCCAAGTTCCCAATATGATTTACGAGGCGTTATACTCTACAATTACTGCTTATCTATAAGGGATGTATGAGTCAAAAGCACCATGGGAGTAGGTTTTCATTGTAGCTCTGGACAGGTGTAGTGAAAGTACTGTCAAGTTGGAATACCCCTGGCATGTATAGTTTCCCAGGTTATTTGCTACAATTACCATTGCCCAGTGTGTATGATACCAGACCAAGATGTTTGCGATCATTTCGTCGTCTTTTAGAAAACGAGAACTATGACTGACTGGAGCATCGCATCATGCTAAGGAATTTGAGGACACAATTGACACACAATTGTAAAGGTATCTTGTTTTGAAGAATTGGTGGTTGTCCAATTATGTTTCGGATTGCTGGGAAGAGTATGTATGCCTTTATGGTAGCAGTCCATTGATGGTTTTTTATGGTATGGACGTTATTTGTATGCACTTAGCGAACAAACAAGCTGCACGTGCTGCCATTATTGTCCTTCAGGCGTTTAATTGAAAGGAAAGAGCTTCAACCCGTAAGTAGAGACAGAATTGTGCATTTTATTTAAATTTTGTTGTTCTAATTAATTTGTATTATTCTAGATAATGATCCAAGGAATGATTCCATTGGGCTCTTGGCAATATGAGTGCACAAAGGATACTCATGAGAAATTGGACAATTTCGGAATACGGCTATTACATGACAAACTAGGACACATTCTCGCACCCAGAAAGTGGTTTGGCTTTCAAGATGCTGATAGGGTCCAGATGCGGTCATTGAATGGTTACAAAGCAGCCGCAACAATTTTGGATTAATCTGAAGCTGCAACCAATAATCGAAGCAACCCATTCTTCACCAACCCACAAAGTGAACATGTGTTTTTATTATTAAAATGTATATTGTGGGAATTTATCAAGGTCATTGACCTATAGAGATGATGCTTCCTTTCTTCATATATAAGGATTTATTGGTGAGTCGTTTCGTTAGCTACCTAATTACTAACATAGTTTAAGTTGAGTTTAAAATTGGAAATAAATAAGTGAAAATAAATAAATAACAATAAATAAATAAAAGCTAAAGACTAACATGCTATATCACAGATGGAATTTTGTTTGTTATTATATAATATCAGTTCGTTTATCACAGTTTGGAATTATTTTTATGTAAAACATAGTATCACAATCAAAGTATAAATATCACAGATAATGGTGTAAATATGCAAATATGCCAAGTGGAATAAAAAAAATTTGTTGACAAGATTGTTAATCTTTGGTTTTCGAGTTTTGGATGATTGCACCGGCCCCAGGCAAACATTTTTTTTTTTTTATTTTTTATAGGGCTGCTTAGACATTAATTTGGTGAAAATAAATTAACATTGAAATAAATAACAATAAAATTTTGGAAGAATTTAAAATTTTAATAAATAACAACTAAATGATGAAAAAAATTATTTTGATCTTTTTATGGACGGTAACAAGTGAGCATGCAAAAATGAATTGGTCCTCAAGTACAACTATATTGGTTTGAACAAAAAAGATTTTGGGATGCTCACAGTATGGTGCAAAAGAAAATTTACTTTCATTTTGAAAGTTTTTATTGTTGTGGTATTTTTTTTCTGTTTGTTAGTTAGTTACTTTTATTTTGTGTTTTTTTTTTTTTTTTTTTTTGATTAAATCAGGTACTTGGTGAACATATAGAAAATAATTTTGAAATTTTAAAATAGTATTTTAATGATTATCAGGTACACTGTGATACGGGTTTTTGAATCTAAACGAAAATATTTTTGGAAGTTTTAACTGTGATATTGGAAAGGCAATATACATTTAGTTTTTCTTTGGATTTTAAATTTTATTAGGTACGTTAGGTGTTATTAAACCATAATGATACTTTTTTTGTTTCGTTTTACAAATGGAACAGTGATGTCGTTTGAAGTACGTAAACTTTGTCTTTTTTTTTTCAAATTTATCGGCGTTGTTCGTGACGGTTCTACTATTTTATATGAAAACTTTGACGGTTATTGTTTTAAATCTTTGGCATGGAATATACCAATTTTCTTGCCATTAAGATTTTCGAGTTCATACATATGACTCCCTACTGCTTTAACTATCCGGCATTTAACATACTTCGGACACAGCTTAGCTGACAAGTATCTTGAAGCGTCACTCAAAATAAAGTTTCTGCGAAATACTTCTTGTCCTGGCATGTATCTAACTTTTCGTGTGCGCGTGTTATAAGTTTTAGCTGACCGTTCATTTGATTTTAAAATGTTTTCGCGAACTCTTTTACGTATGCACTCCAATCGATCGCGGCGGGGAAGTATCACTAACTCGCTGTCGTCGACCGCGTTCAACTTTTGTGCCAATTCATAGCTGCTTCCATGCATGATAATGTTCGTACCGAACAATGCGAAGTATGGTGATAATCCGGTAGAACTATGAACTGCACTTCTGAGGGCACAAGCTATGTCGCTGAGGTAGTAATCCCAATCACGTTGATCGGTTTTGAGGTACGCGCGGATAGCTGCTAATAACGTGCGGTTGACCCTCTCCGACGCGTTCGATTGGGGTGCATAGTTCGCTGTTCGCATATGGGTGATTCCGTACTTTTGTAGGAAGTTTTGAAACTCTTTCGCGAGGAATTGTTTCCCATTATCGGAGTGGATAATGCGAGGAACACCGAACATATTGAACACTTCGTGGTGCAAAAACTTAATAACACTAATAGTGTTTGCGTTTTTCAATCCTTTTAGAAAAACAAACTTTGACATATGGTCCAAGACGACAAACACGTACGCATTACCTGTTTTTGATCTGGGATAAGGACCCAAAAAATCTATATAAAGTTTTTCGAATGGACGATCAGAACAATAAGAGTTAACAATAGGGGGACGAGCTACTTGGCTTGAAGCCTTACATTGTTTACAAATGGAACAATTAGACACGTATTCGCGTACTTGCACAGTCAGGTTTGGCCAATGAAAATTTTGCCTAATTCGGAATAAAGTTTTAGATATTCCACCGTGAGCTGCTTTAGGTGGGTTGTGAGCTTTTCTAATAATTTCTTCGGTCAACCCAGAAGGGACCCAAAGAAGCCAAGAATGCTCTAGCATTACTTCTTGTCCTATTCTCCTAAATGCACGTTTATATACAAAGCCGTCTTCGACTTTAAGATCTGGAAGTTCATCGGTATGATTTTTTATGGCTTCGATCAGGTTAAGATATTCGTCGGATTTAAATTCACCGGAGTTTAAGTCAATAAGGGGTGCTACATCCTCTATGTCCAGAGAATCTACGTGTACCCGAGAAAGAGTGTCCGGAACTACATTCAGGCTACCCTTTCTGTGCTGTATGTCGAAGGCATATGATTGCAGCAACAGACTCCACCTGGCGAGCTTTCCACTAAGGTCTTTCATGCTCATGAGCCATTTGAGACTGGAGTGGTCGGTGATTACTGTAAAATCCATGCCCTCGACATACGGCCTGAATTTTTGCACAGCCATCACTGCCGCCATGCACTCCTTCTCGGTCACACTGTAGTTTCTCTGGCTTTTGTTGAACTTTTGTGAAAAGAAGGATATAGGTACTGCTTCGTCCTCCGCGTTTTTCTGAAAAAGCACGGCACCGATTCCCGCATCCGAAGCATCACACTGGATGTAGAATCTTTTGGAAAAATCGGGATGCGAAAGAACCGGAGCCGTGGTCAACGTTTTCTTCAGACTCTCGAACGCTCTCAGTGACTCTTCCGTCATTTCGAATTTTTTGTTGCTCTTTTTCAGCAGGTCCGTCAGGGGTGCAGTCAGGCTCGAAAAGTCCTTAATGAATTTTCGATACCACCCCGCCAAACCAAGCAGCCTCCGAACCTGCCTTGCGGTTTTGGGCACGGGAAAATCCACAATCGCCTCCACCTTGGCAGGGTCGGTTTTCAGTTTCCCACCACCAACAATGAACCCCAAATACTTCAGCTCTTTGAAGCAAAACCTGGATTTGTTCATGTTGATGGTGAGATTAGCTTTTCGTAAGCAGTCGGCTACTTCGCTCAGCAGGGCGATATGCGTCTCTAAATCCGGCGCCATGACGAGCAGGTCATCCAGATAGACGAAGACACGATCCCTGAGTCGTGCGGGAATAACCTTGTCCATCAACTGACATAACCTTTGGGCTGCGTTGCACAACCCAAAAGGCATGACAGTAAACTGGTAAAAGGGTCTTCCCGGCACAGCGAAGGCAGTCTTTTCCCTACTCTGCCTCTCCAACGGTATTTGCCATAACGCTTCTTTCAGGTCAATGCTACTAATATAGAACGTATCTGGTAACCGGCTGAGGAGCCCCTCGATATGGGGGAGAGGATTCGCGTTTTTCTTCGTCAGTGAATTCACCTTGCGAGAATCCAGACAAAGTCGGTTCTTGCCTGGTTTCCGCAAGAGAACCACTGGCGAACACCACGGACTCTCACTCTCCTCGATAACGCCGAGGCTCAACATCCGGTCTAATTCTTCGTATAAAATTGCTTGTACCGCCGGAGAGACAGGGTAGTGACGCTGCTTCACAGGGAGCGCATCACCCGTGTCTATCACGTGCTCCATGAGCGCCGTCTTTCCGAGACCATCCCGGTCAAAACACAGAAATTTACGCCTGACCGCATCCAGTCTGGCCTGCCGATCAGGATTCAACTGATGAGCGTCCGAGAGATCTGCTGAATCAGTTAAAGTGATTGAACTTATTATGTTTGGAGCTAATTCGAATGTTTTCCAGAAATCTACTCCCAGGTAGATTTCTTGGTCAAGGTTCGGAACGAGGTAGAACGTTATAATTTTATCATTATTTTTGTACTTTACTTTCACCAGCACTTTACCTTCAATGGACTGACTCTTACCATCAGCCGTTTTAACACCGGAGTGAAACGTTATTATTGGGAGTTTAAGTTCTTCAACCAACTTCATACAATTTTTTCCTAAGATGCTGACACTCGCGCCACTATCTAGCAATCCTAAAACTTCCTTATCTTCTAGTTTTATTTGCGCGTATGGTCTTGGATCTGAGGACAAATTTATGATCGTGGAAGCAATACGCTTTTTTAATTCTTTTCTAACTTCGTATCTTTTCCTAGCCTTAAGAACTTTTTTGGAAGGTGATTTAACCCTATTATTGAAAATCCTATCTCTAGCACGATAGTATTCCTCGATTCTTATGTGTAATGGTTTTATCTTGAATAAATTTGGCTTAGTTGAATTTGCTGTATTGGAGTTTCTAATTTCATCTCGTTTTAAAATAGTCATTTTAGTATGGCCCTCTACTATTAGAGGACTTTTTTCCTCTTTTGTTTCAATATTAACAACTGAGGACTTATGAATTATCGGGGTTTCTAATTTTGTGTTGAACGCGAATCCCCCGAAGCCTTCACGTTCAGCGATCGGTTTCCCGGGTTACAACGCTTACAGTGTGGGGTTTTCACTCCTTCTAGTCCACACTTGTAGCAAAACAAGTTAAGGGTTTCAGATTCGCATTCAAAGTATGTGTGTCCTTGCGCTTTGCAATTCCAGCACACCAAAGCTGAAGAATCAGCATATTTCCGTGGAGGAAGTTTTGGACGAACACCTCCGAACTGGTATGCGGCTAGTTGTTCGTCAGAAAGCTGATATTGGTCCTGGTTGTCGCATTCCAGTTCATTAACATATTTCCCTAGAGGCTTCACTGATTTTGGGAAGTCGCGTTCTTTTTTCGGAAACGCAGACTCCACATCCTTGCAGGAGTTTCTTAGCTGATCCATGGAATAAATCGGCATGGGATAAACCAACTTCACTATTCTTTCATTCAAATTTTTCTTAAGGATTCTTACCAATTCCACTTCCGGAATCGGTATACGCAATTGCGACTTAATTTTGTTAATTGCTGCTAAATAATCGTCGATGTTTTCCAAAAAACCTTGTTTGCGATCCATAAGATCACGCATAATATCATAATCTGAACGATTATTTTTAAATTGTCTCAAAAGAGCATCTTTAAGCATCGGCCAGTCGGGCCGGTAATTGTTTCTTTGAAATTGCCAGAACCAGTCGTGAGCGTTACCTCCCAGCAAGAGATGGAAATCTCGAAGTATTTCTGCCCAAGGACAACCATATTGGTGTTGTAGTGTTTCTAAACGGAAGACAAAATCTTCAACCGTCATTTTATCAGGTTGTCCTTCAAATTTCAACCCCCACTTGTTGATCTTTATGGGAGCTTTGTATCCCGAAGTAAACCAATGGGGTGGAAAAGGCATCTGGTAATTGTTATTATTTTGAGGGTTATACGGGTTTCTCTGTTGCGCATAGAAATCCTCTTGGAAAACATCAGGTTGCAATAGCCTATCTTGGCTTCGCCTCAACGGTTCTTGCGGTCTTCTTCGCGGCTGTGCAGGAGGCACAAAAGCACTTCTTGTAAACTCGGACTGAGGTCGCTGTGGAGGAGGTTGATTTAATGGAGGCGGGAAATTGTAAGGGGGTTCTGAAGGTCTTGGCATAGGGTCAGTATTTCGTGGAGATGGTCGTTCCAAATTCAATTCTCTGAGAAACCCGCCAAGCTGGTGTTGGATTTCATCTTTCAGAGTATTGGTAACTTCTTTCTGAACGGAATCTTTGTACGAAGCAAAAGCGTCCACAATGGCTAAATTAATATAAGCTTTTAGGTCTTCAGGGACGATTCTCTTTTCTATTCTTTTGCTAGCCGGAGGTCTTTGTGTTAAGCTTTCTAAAATATCTCTAGAGCCACCTCCGGGATGTAAATTTGCGCTTATTGGCCTAGAAATGGGTACTCTTCCTACTTTTTGCCTAACTGTTTCGTTAAGATTTTCGAAACTTGTTCGACGAGGTGGTAATGCTTCAGCCCCTAAACCACTTATGTTGCTGAAGGATGGAGGAGAAACTGTATCGATAGAACTGACTGGGATGTTAGAACAAACTGGTAAATTGGATGTGGATCTGAATTGTCTTTCGAATGTGAGAGGAGAATGCATAACGCTGTGCCTCTCACTTTCGTCTAAATGCTGACTGACAGACCTAGTCAATCTGACATTGTCATCGATTGTTGAATTCCTAATCCATTTTAAATTAAAACACAATCGAACAAAAGAAGTTTATATATAAAAAAAACTTACACAAAAAAAAACTTAGAAGCAAAAATATCAAACAAAATCAACAAAAACGTAATGAAAATGTAGGGGTGAGTTTTCTTAAGAAATCGTTTTTTTCAATAGAAAAATATGAGATCAAAAGTAAGAAATAATACTAATAAAGGTTAATTTCACTTAGTTGTAGTAGAATAAATAAAAGTTTTCGTTTACGAAAACGATTATATTCGATCAACTAGCTTAAGAGTAATATAAGGATAGGATAATGAACTAAATGTACCAAAAAAAATTTTAATAATCGAACGAAAAAATATATAATAAACTAAAAGCAAAAAAAAACAATTCTTATGGTTTTTCAAAGAATCGTATCGATTAAGAACAATTTTTCAATAAACAAAAAAAAATATGGATAAGAAAACGAATGATTGTAACAAAAAAAAATAGTTATTTCTTTTCAAAGTATGTATTTTATTTACTAAGAAAAAGTTATTAAAAAAAAATCTCTTTTTTTTTTTTTTTAAGTATGGTATTATTTAAAAAAAGGATGTAAAAAAAAATGTATTTTCGTAAGTTCCAATTTTCTGAATGAGTTTGTTATATATTTATTTACTTTCTTTCTTAGATTTGTTTTTTCATATGCATACGGGGTGCTTCAAGTAGCGTTTTCGGTGGTTTCTTAGCGGAATGGAGTGATCTTGCTCATGGCATCTTTGTAATATAAGACAGCAGACGGACAAGGATATAAATCCCTTGAAGTGGTGAGGTAGACGGAAGTAGAAAAACGACGAAAAGACATAATATTGTTTTCCTCACCGTTCCCGCAATTCAAGAATCGTCTCTAGGACTTTGCAAGAAGACCTGAAACGGTGAGAAAACGCAACACAAAAAAAAAAAATGAGTAGAAAACTCAAGATATCAATTGGACGGTGCATCGATGATCGACGACTCGTCAATCATGGTCACTGCGTTCAAATCCAAACCTAAGAACATTTGACAAACTAGGAAAGAAACTGAAAATTCTGAAAGGAAAGTGAAAATTGGGATTGGGAATGAAGGTAAAACAAGACATAAGAAAGGTAACTGTTGTTGCTGCAAATTCCAGAAATCGTCACGATTCATCTAAGTATGTCTAGGACTTTCTTAGTGAAGACTTACGACTCTGAAAACCTGCAACAAGTCCAGTTTAAAAAAAAAGGAAAAACAGGAAAGAAATGCTTTCTTAACCGCCGCTGTAGTAAATCTCCAGGGATTCGTCGCAATTCCCTAAGTGCGTCATAGACCTTCCTAGTGAAGACTTACGAACCCTAAAAATTCACCACAACTTCGGCTAAAGAAAGCGAAAAACACACATTAACCGCAGTCACTGTGAACCTTCAAAATCTCGTCGCGATACGTCTAGGTATGTCCATGACTTTCCTGACGCAGACTTACGAGTCCCGAAAATCCACAGTAAGCTTGGTTTGACTGTCACAAAAACGAAAACTACAGAAAATCTTGGCAAAAATGCTAAGACGTTGGGCGCCATTTGTTGCGAGGCAAGAGGATGGGATGCGTTGGACAGCGGAAAGGCAGGAACAAGGAAGAGGTAGGAAAATGGACTAGGAAGTGTTTAAAAAAAAAAAAAGGATACGGAATGTTAAGTTCCGGGGAACGTGGCCTGCTTGCATAGCACGGCATTTAGCTCGTCGGAATGGGGGGGGATCTTGCCCCCGAAACTCAACCTCACCTGCAAACAAAACATAAATCAGGCCTAGGAAAATTTACTAAAAAGTGACGTCAGACGGACGATCACCACTTCAAGGGCACTGCAGATGTTTTCGCAGTGATGCCAACCCACCCAACCATAGAAATGCGTGGCAACTTTGGATTTCCCCTATAAAGACGATGGCCATGTCTCGGTCACTCCATCTTCACCGAAAGAAATCCAATTCACCGAAAGAATACCATCGGCACCCCTGAAAAGTATATCTTCAATAAATCATGCTTCGTTTACACGAAACAGGAAAACTCCAAAATTTCATCCTAAGAAGGCGTTTAACGAAGTTTTATTTTTACAAAATTGATATGGTACGTATAAAAAAAAGAAACATTAAACAATATAAAGAATTAATAAGAAAAAAAAAATAGATAATCATTAATTTCGTTAATTTTACGTATCTTTAAAGGTAAACAAAATTTCACAATCAAGCTGAAAAAGAAAAAATAAAGGAAAAATTCAAAACAACGTGAAAAGAAGGCGATTCCTACGGGCAATGAAAATGTACCCTTTTTGGTACCTACGTTGGCTAGGAATGAATTTTCGTACTAAAGTTTCGCTACCTCAATAGAGCTCTTTGGAGGAGGATTATTTGTTTCTATAATTGGGAATCTATAGTGCGATTAAAACAATTCGGAATACACCACTTATCACTTACATAAAGGTATTAAATAAATCAAAAAAAAGAAATTAATATTTGAAATAAAGAAAATATGAAAATTATATATAAAAAAAAATAAACTTCTACGCCACTTAACGTTAACAAAAATACACTTAAATAAATAGCAAAATGAATATATCTTTATGTTATCCTCATCCGGATATACGGGCATTGGAAACCCTTTTAAATTGATTGTTTTTTTTTTTTGTTGCTTGCGGTCCAATTTTATCTCGTAAAAAAAAAGAATTGTCGAAACCAATGGATTCTTCCTTTCTCTTTGTATTTTTTTTGTATGCAACACTTAAGTTTGGTTTGTATATATATGTAGAATAGAATAGAATAGAATAGAAATGACTTTATTTAAATTCAAAATTCAGTTATACAATAAATGGTTACAAGTCTTTTATGACCTAGTTTTAAAAAACCGTCGGTCAGATTGACAGAACATGAATTCTGCTAACAAAAACAAACAAAACAAAGATAAAAAGTGAGATTAAATGGATTAATAAAATTCCATTATTGAATATTAATTTTAAACAAATTTATAAAACAAAAAAATTTAAATTTAAATGAAAAGGTACAAAAAGAAAAAAAAAAAAAAAAACAAATTTAAATGCACTGGAAAAATTAAAAGCTCTCTGTAAGAATTCTTTTTCTGTAAGCCATTGCACATTGGAGAAATTTGTAAAGTTTATCCCAGCCTTTTGCTCCATTAAGAGTTTGGATTACATCGTCAGCTTCAAATTGGCTCTTCCCAAAAATGTCTCGACGAATTTCTTGGATAATTGGACAGAATCCTAAAAAGTGTCCGATATTCTCTCTCTCATGGGTGTTGCAGAGTTCGCACTCGATAGGCAGGTCTGGTCTGTGAGGTATGTAGTTCAGAGAAAGTATCTCACCTCTGGCTCGTAGAATTGAAGATATCATATCTGTTGAGTTCTTGTCATCGAAGTAGTTTGATTCTCCAAGATTAAACTCTAACTTACTATAGAAGTCTCTATACTGCGATGCTTTGGCCTGGTTGATGAAATTTTGTCGATATTTCTTATCCGATTTCGCGACAAGGGAGTAAAGATTTCTTTTAAAACCCGTTAGATTGTTCAAATCAAATTCGATCGATTCACCCGTCAGATTAGCAAGATCGATCCAAGATTGTACAAAATTAAGCCGATTTATGATGATAAATTTTAATACTCTATTAACCAGCCTTGATGGCTCCAGTCGGAGTATTTTGATAACGTAATCGAAATGTATCTTGAGCGTGTCGATGAATAACGGTGGCAAACCTGTTTCGATATGAAGCAAATAATTAGGCGTTGTTGATGGGAGAGCAAAGACTCGCTTCAAAAAGAAACGTAATAATTTTTCCACATCCTCATATTCTTTGTAGCCCCACACTTGAGAGGAGTAAAGCATAATCGATTTTGCCACAGCTTGAAACAGTTTGTATTTTGCCGAGTGGTGGATGGTTTTGTTTGCAATGCAGTTTTTCCAGGAAACGCAGAGGGCAGCTTTCGCCTCCTGAAGTTTCAACTTGATGTGTTTTTTCATACAAAGGTTACTTGTTATGGTCACACCGAGGTATTTAACTTCCTTAACAACTTGAACTTCCTGATCTTGGTACTTCCATTTTTCATAACTAGCGTATCTTCCGTGCCCTTTTCTGAAGATCATTATGTTAGATTTGCTAAGGTTGACTGATAAATTCCACGTATCGCAGTATTTTCCAAGTTTGACGATCATTTCTTGGAGTTGGTCTGGGGATTCCGAAAAAAGTACGATATCATCAGCATACAATAAGCCTGGAACATTTTCTCCCGCAAAGTTCACCCCTCCTCCCGTGTGCTCCACCAAATCCTCAATAAATAGAGTGAATAATAGAGTACTCAACGCACATCCTTGTTTTAGGCCCATTGAAGAGCTGAAATCTTCGGAAAGGCTTTCTCCATCCCAAACGGCTATTGAATCTTTAGCATAAAGAGCTCTTAAAATACTGATAATTTTGGAAGATATGCCGATATTCAAAAGTTTTAGAAAAAGAGCCTCTCTATCAATGCTGTCAAATGCTGCCTTAAAATCTATAAAAAAGGCATATAGTTTTTGTCCACGATTTAAGTACACATTTGCAATATTAAATAGTAGAAACACCTGGTCCGTAGTTGAGTATCCAGGGCGAAATCCAGCTTGCAGCTCACTGAGCTTGGAGTTCACGTTAACCCACGAAGTAAGTCTACTGAATATCATACTTGCAAATATCTTCATAGACGCGTTTAAAAACGATATCCCTCGATAATTCCCTGGAACAGATGTGTCTCCTTTTTTAAATAATGGGAAAATCACTGAAGATAAAAAACTAGGAGGAATGACTCCAAACTCGAAGATTTCATTATAACAGCAAAGAAGTTGGGCTATGAAATCGAGGGAAGCATACTTGAAAAATTCAACTGGAATTCGGTCTGTTCCAGCTGCCTTGTGTAATTTCGCTCTGTCTAACGCTGCAATCAATTCTTCTTCCGAAAAGGTTGAATCCAGAAAATTATCCTCGATATATGGCGCTGCGTAGTGGAACTTAGAGGCCGTGCATACCGTATTGAGCAACGAAGAAAAATGGTTCTTTAAATCAGACGCCTTAAGACCACACCCTATAGTAAGCTTAGCCCCACTTACTAATTTCATTCCTTTCCAAAATTCAGCAGAAGATCTTGCCATTGACAGTGTGGAGACTACGCTTGTATTATAGTCTTGCTTTTTTTGTAAACACAAGATTTTATATTTTTTATTTGGCTCTACGTACCATTGTTTGAAGTTGTCATTATTAGATGAGCGAAACAAGGTTAGGAACGAAAATGATAGATTTCGAGCCATTTCACACTCCTTATCAAACCAGATTTGCTTGCTTTTTAGAGTTTTAAGTAAGTTAGATTGATGTGGATATGATCTCTTTATAACAGCAAGTAATTTTTCCATGGATGGACTTGGAGATATTTCCTTCAGCAGATAAAGTTCCCTATTCAAGCATTGCTGGTAACTCTGCAAATAACGATCATTCCATTTTAATGTATGTACCTGGATTTTTTTGTTTGTTTTTCTTTTTACAGACTCACTGAGGACTTTTCTGGGGTGAGGTGCTCCGTTTGAGGCCGTTGGATTCTAGCGAACACCAACGAATGTGGATAAAGTGCTGTCCAAAATGGTGATGGCGCATGCAGCACGACGGTAGCCTCGTGGATGACTGTATCGTCTACCCGAAACTCGTACTAGGCGGAAGTTTTTCCTGACTTAAATGAGTCCAGCGAGGGAGCTAAGTGTCAAAGTACAACTTAGCTCCAGGCGAAAAAGTGGGTTCTAGGGTACATAAAGTTGTTCCACCCAACAAACAAGTACACGGAAAATTCTTCGGCGGCCCAGTCCTTTATCGGCGACTTGGGACCGCCAGAATTCAAATTTTGGTAGTTAAGTAACCTGTATAAAATTTGTTCACTTTAGCATCAATTCCAATAAAAAAAACGTTTTCTTTCAAACTCACCCTAGTGTTGTGTTTAATTTAAAAAATTTAATTGGACGATTCCACCGATCACTCGAATACGTAAGTATATAATAACTATCTAAATTTGAAATTAAAAGTTAAATTATTGAAAAACTACACAAAGTTGCAAATTGAGTAAGATTATAAAAAAAAAAATTAAAAAAAAATCACCACGTACTTAACAGAAAAATAGTACTTTTTTTCGTATGAGGATATACATATATAACTACATGAGCTTTATGACGTACAGCTCTTGTTCGACCGTCGGAGGAAATATTCGTTATGACAGATAAAGATCATCAGAACAATTTGCCTTACGAAAATCACCCCACTTTGGGTCGGTTATTCCTCCTCCCACATCGTTCGGGTCGTACGATCCAATTCATCCGCTACCTTTTCCTTTTTTTTTATGAAACATCAATGTATAGGTTCTCATTAATCTATCATCCATCCTTCCTTTGACATTTCGGAGGTCCTACTCTACCTTCTCAAATACTACTTCCTAATTTGACCACTAGGAGGCGCTAGAATAGCAAACAAAAAGTAAGGCTCGGTTTGCACTTCGGGCGTCCACAACACCAAAACAATTAACGAAGATCATATTTGTTTCCTGGCCAAGGGCGTCATTCCAAAAAGATATCAACCATCGATGTATGGCTTACCGTTGGTCAGATATAGGTACTCCAAAATGTTTCTGCACTTTCTTCATGATGGCAAAAATTAAGAAAATTGAAAAAGGTTTTGGAGTGTATCTGGCTAACGGAAAATCGTACAAAGATGAATGACACCTTTTTGGAATCACTATTGAATGTTGTTATAAGCAGCATTAAAATATTTTACTCAAAAGTTGTTATGAGACAGGTTCCAATATGCGAGTCCCAAAAGTAAATTTTTTTTAATAGTGATTTTTTTTTTTTTATTTTGATACTCGTTTCTAAAGCATCAATTGTTGTTTTCAAAAAGGTATCAGCCATCGCTGTACCACTTACCGTTGGTCAGATACACTTCAAACCGTTTTTGATTTTTCTTCATGATGGGAAAAATCAAGTATATTGAAAAAGGTTTTGGAGTGTATCTGGCAAATGGAAAATCATACAGAGAGGAATGATACCTTTTTGGAATAAGCACTTAATGCTGTTAAAATAAGCATTGAAATATTTTACTCAAGAGTTTTAATGAGAAAAAGCACTCTTAGAATACGCATACAAGTTCCAATATGCGAGTCCCAAAAGTAAATTTTTTTTAATGGTGATTCTTTTTTATCAAATTTTGATACTCGTTTTTAAAGCATCAATTGCTGATTTCAGAAAGGTATCAACCATCGCTGTACGACTTACCTTTGGTCAGATACACTCCAAACCGTTTTTGATTTTTCTTCATGATGGGAAAAATCAAGAATATTGAAAAAGTTTTTGGAGTGTATCTGGCCAATGGTAAACCGTACAGAAATGAATGATAACTTTTTGGAATCAGCACTTAATGCTGTTAAAATAAGCATTAAAATATTTTACTCGAGAGTTTTAATGAGAAAAAGCACTCTTAGAATACCCATACAAGTTCCAATATGCGAGTCCCAAAAGTAAATTTTTTTTAATGGTGATTCTTTTTTTAACAAATTTTGATACTCGTTTTTAAAGCATCAATTGCTGATTTCAAAAAGATATCAACGATCGCTGTACGATTTACCATTGGCCAGATACACTCCAAAACCTTTTTCAAATTTCTTGATTTTTCCCATCATGAAGAAAAATCAAAAACGTTTGAAAGTGTATCTGACTAACGGTAAGTCGTACAGCGATAGTTGATACCTTTTAGGAATCAGCAATTGATGCTTTCAAAACTAGTACCAAAATTTCTTGAAAGAGAATCACCATTAAAAAAAATTAAATTGAAAAAAAAACAAATAAAAAGCGTTGTTTCAAAAATATAAAAAAAAATTGTTTAATTTATTTCCTTTGAAGTTTTAACATAATAAAAAACTTAAGGTAAGCCAAAGTTAGTAGTATTCAGTGCACCTATTATGTTAATACAAACAGCACTTCCAAATAATTATTGTATTGTCCAAATACAATTCTTTTGGGCATACAAGACTGCTGCTACGCACGGATGATAACCTTCATCTGTCTTAATGAATGGTGTTTCAGAATCATCTACTATCCCTGGAACACAAATAAAAATTGACTTCGAGTATTTTCAGCAAGAGAGCATTATCCATAGTCCACACATTAGCTGCATTTGTTGAGTTCCTAAATATAGAAAGTGTATTATAGGCATTACAAAAACAAAGATTTCATATAAGTTGCTCTTAAATGATTTAAACTTAAAAAAGTGTCTTTTTGAAATCGTGGTTAAAAAGGAGATTAATTAAATTTTTCAGAAGTTATTTTTATATGGAAATTTTTTAAATCTTTTTTTTATTTGAAAATGGTTTTCAGAATCACTTAGGGGAATTAAAATGAAACTTAGAACCATTCCAACCATCCTTATAAACCAAATAGTTTTGAAACAACAGCGTGGTATATCTACCAATTTCAAGAAATTTCTTAAATGTAATAGAAATTTCCTGAAGTTGATAGATATGCTACGATTTCATTTCCAAACTACTTGCTTTATAAGGGTGGTTGAAATGGTTCTAAGTTTAATTTGAAGTCCCTTAAGTTTTTCTGATAACCATTTTCAAATCGAACTAAGATTCCAAAAAAATTCCATATAAAAGTAATTTCCGTCATTTTTCAGTTTTAAAGCAAATGCCGAAATTACTTTTATATGGAAATTTTTTGGAATCTTTGTTCGATTTGAAAATGGTTTTCATAATCACTTAGAGAACTTTAAATGAAACTTAGAACTATTTCAACCATCCTTATAAAGTTAGTAGTTTTGAAACGACAACGTGGTATATGTAACAATTTCAAGAAATTTCTTAAAAGTAATATAAATTTCTTGAAATTTGTAGATATACAACGATGTCATTTCCAAACTACTAGCTTCATTTGAATTATTGGAACGGTTTTGAGTTTGAATTAAAGTTCTCTTAGTGCTTCTGAAAACTATTTTCAAATCAATTAAATATTTCAAAAAATTTCTATATAAAAGTAATTTCGACTTTTGCTTTAAAACTGAAAAAAGCCGAAAATTGCTTTTATATAGAAATTTTTTGGAATATTTGTTCGACATTTTATATAATTTTTCTTAACGGACTTACCGCGTTTAATTAATTAATTCAAAATACTTGAATTTTCTTTACTCCCGACGTTTCGGAAAAATTGCATTTGCCGTGGTCACGGGTCAACTGATGGCTTGTGGGTGGTTGTTGGTTTTTGTTTTTATTCTTTCTTTCTCTTCCTAAAATTGTACCGGTGTGTTGGCTGTAGTGGTAATTGTTGTTGTTGTTGTGAATGCATTATTTCTTGTTGCGGATGCAATGCTTTTTGGCATCAACTGATATCAAATAAATGCTCAATTTCGGCAAATATCTTCAATCTCTTTCTTCGTTTGTAAAGAGCGAGATATGAGGTCGTGGCCGGTACCCTTTAAAAAACTTGCCTCACCAAAACTGTTATACACTATAGGCTATTCACTATCCAGTGTATTATAGAGATCAGTGACTGGATAGTGTATTCCATACAACGTATAACAGTTTGTTTGACTCCAATTGAAAATGACACTAGTGGCCAAGCGCATCTTTTGACGTCTATCTGAAAACAACAACAAAAAAATTTGACCTAAAATTGTCTATGAAAACAAACTGTGAAAATTGCTTTCTGAATTTTTGGTTGGATGGGAAGATTTGGATCATTTAATAAATCTTCTAGAAACAGATCCAGATCCTGCTGCAAGACATGCTTTGGCTCGTCTACTCATTAAAAATCCACCATTCACGAAGATGCAACGAAGTCGTTTAGAAGAACATAAGCATAATAAGGATAAAGAACGTGAGAAAAAGGAAAAAAAAACCAGTTTTATTTACTCGGATTCAAGCTAAAGATGAAACCCAGAGACTTTAAGTTCTAGTGATAGTTCAAGCAACAGTAATACACCGCTTAATTATACCTAAGAAATTAAAGAACGTTTATTATTCCGTGGGTATTGTTTTATAGTAATTTTTATTCTAGGAACTTTTTTTAAAGTATATAATAAAATAAGTGAAGTGAGCTCTACTAATCAGGGCGATCTAAATAGTTACGTTCTTTTGTATTTTAATTGTTTGTTATTTATTTTTTTATAAATAAAGGTAAAATATTTGATGATAATTTATCACAAACGCATTGCTGCAGAGATGATGCACAAACATTCATTGTTTCAGCAATTTTTATCCAACGATTTCGGCGGATTAATTGAGTTTCAACAGTGGTTTACTGTTCAAGTGTGTGATAATAACCAATTACATACTTGAACCAGCGTTTAACGTTAGTTAATCCGCCGAAATCGGTGAGTTAAAATCTTGAACCGAGGCTGAACCACTATTGTACGACTGGCCATAAGCCATCAAACTAGCATCAGTTTTAAGGTGAGACCACACTCAGTGAAACTGCACTTCAGCGGAACTGAACTTCAGTTTTCGGCTACAGTGAATTTCTCCCTTCAAAAATAATAAAAATTCTCATACCGAAAGAAAAATAATTTCGAATGCTCATAATTTACTGAATATAAAAGGAGAAATTTTATGTGGTTGCGTAATGTGGTTTTACAATACTGAAAAAAGGGACTAGACAACAATTGCGGTAGTTGCTATCATAGTCGTTGCCTATATCTGAATATTTTATTTAATTAATTTATGGTAAAGGTAGAGATGAAGATATTTGATTTGATGTCGTGAAGTTACAAGATATAGCGAAGGTTTCTACGGAGAGTAAAATTCGATGAAAATTCGGTTAAAGTGTAAAATTATTTACTTGAAAAGTAAAAAATAATATACATTATATGTATGTTGGTCTTGGTTCGCACCAGACTGTAAGCCTTCTTTTAGTTTTTTGTCGCAAAGTTATGTTCTTCCTTTTAGCAAGAATCCAAACAAAAAATTGTTCTCAACAAAAGTATCTGAACGAAATTATCATTACAAAATTGCTTTAAGTTTTATTCAATTTATTTACATTATTCATAATAATAAGTGTATAAGTTCAATAATATAATAATAATATGTCTTTGTTGTCTTTAATTTTGTTTTGTTTTATTTTCTGTAATGCAATACTCTCATGCTATAGTATTAGAACCAATACCTCATTTATTATAATAAGTTTTGTTTGTTTATATCAATGATCTGAGTTTTTTTATAATGAAAATATTACAACTTGTTGTAACTTTGTATTATTTTTTTGTTTTGTTCGAAAATGTATAACTTTGTAATATTGTGAGTGTATTAAAATGCTATAGAAATTTAGAAAAAAAAAAGTTTCCCAAGAACATAAGTACACAAGATTCTTATTGTTCCAAAGAGAAAAGTTCTTAGTGCCGACCTACAATTCATGCTCAAATTCATCAAAGTTCAAATAAAACAAACAAGAAAAGAAAAAAGTCTTAAATAAAACTATGCAATCGCATGTATTTACTTAATCAAAAAGCCGTAACTTACAAATCATTTAGGATTTACCAGATACTGAAATTGACAAAATTGCAAATATCAAAGAATCTTTTGAAGCTGTAAACAATAATTATTATCTAAGACAGCAAATTAACAGTTTTTTTAAACTAAAATATAATAATTATAATAAAAAGAGTCTAATGTATAACAAAACACGTGGTTCTTACGGTATACACTTTTTTCCTTTTGATTTATTTTTTCTACGTGAACATTTCAATCAACAATAAGTTTTTTTTTCTCTGTAATTTTTTTTTGGTAAACAAACACTTGTATAGTTTAATTAAATTAATGTGTTTTCTAACAACTGCTTATTGTTTTTGTTCGAATTTCGGATTTTTTTTTAATATCAAAAAAGGAAATGATAAAAAATATGATTAAATATTTTACATGGGGCCGTCTATAGCACTGACTTTAAGACGGAAATAATATACCGCTCGTGCGAAAAGAAATGTAGAGATTAAAAAAGCGTCAACGTACGCGACAAAAACTCAGCCGTGCTCCTGCAAAAAAAAAACAATAATAATATGTATAATCAATTTTGTTTAAAGATAATGAATCATTGCTTACTTTGGCATATGGGTAAGTTCCAATGGTGGCACCAATAGCAATCAGGAGAAACACAAAGCCGAGCGCTGAAAAGATTATTCCACGACCACGAGCAAACTTTGAGCCAACCGATGAAACTTTTCGGCAATGGGGGCAACGGGCCAATGCATTGGTGAATGTATTGAACTAAATAAAACAACAAATTTATATTAGAAGATATACTTTTTTAGAAGCATTATGATTTATTTGGTTTTTTAAATGATCTTTCGAAAAAACACACGGGATTGTTGATAAAATCTTTTTAATAATTGTCAATATTAACTTTATCGTCTTTATTGAATGTAGTGTACAAAGAATTCTTTTATTTTGTTTTAAGGCTTTATTCTCATATTTTATCCACGATTTTTTTTATCCTCGAATCAGCCCGTTTCTGTCAGATTTTCCCAGATACAATTGTGAGTTTTATTTGACATTTTTGTAATTAAATCATATTAAAACAGATAAACTACAGATGACTACATAACAAGACAAACTATTATTAAAAAGAACGACTTTTTGTTAAAAAACTAGGTTTTCTGCAGCTGTAACATAAAATTGAGTTTTTTTTATCGACCAGGGAGTTTAAATAACTATGCAACTTTACCGAAAATGTTCCGAATCAATGTGTTTAAGCATTGGACATTCAAACAACTCGATGTTGAACAGGCATCAAAACTGCTTTATAAGATTTGTTTGACAAAAATAGTAAAAATTTTGAACTTAAGTTCATTTTGCTCTAATTATGGTATGTACCTCTGCAAGTCGTCAAGCTTTTACGATAGCGATGTGATAAAATTAAATTCAAATTTAAAGAAATTCATAATGTGACTCAACTGTTTCCGTTAGACATTGTTATTGAATTTTAATATATTCCAGCAATCGAGTATAATGTATTTTTGATATTCAAAAATGTATCCGAACAATGACCACAAGTGACACGACACATGCCAGTTTAAGTTTATTTATTTAGTTTAACCTCAGATGGAACTGAACACAAAATATAGTCCCTTATCTCACTAACTTACAATTTTCACATTTTACGACAGCAAACTGTTTAAGCAGGTTTAACTGCAGTTCACCAGTTTATGTTCTGCACCACCACAATCAAACAGCACTTTTTCTTTTTAATTTTTACTTTATAAATTAAAAAAGTTGACGGAAAATAAACAAGAATAAAATAAGTACAAATATTTCATTTTAATAATGTAAGACATGCACATGAGAGTGAAGATAAAGATGTAAATATAATTGTGGAAAATTTAGCTATGTCGCCCCAGGTAAAATGGAATTCTTTATCAGGGATGAGGAGTACGATAGCGAAAAAGTTCATTTATCAATGATCAGAGCTTCAATTCTTTGAAAATCCCGAACGTATCTGAAAATTTTTAGCCTTTCCGATAGTTTACCAAACGCAAGGATACTTCTTGTCCTTCTCGTGTCCACACAGATCATAGAATCCTATAAAGTCAAGAGGCAAACATTTATTTGGCAGTCCTTAGTTTTGACCTTTGTGCAATTTTTTAACAAATATTTCTCTTACTTCTCGGACTAACAGTGAAATAGAAAGGTCATTTTCAGAACAACTGCAAACTTTCAAAAAAACTTATCATTATTTGTGACAAATTAAAGTACTGTTCACTACTGCACTGATCTCCAACACCTTTCTGCTCACAAATCTTCAACATTGAACAAGCTGCAGTTAATCGCAACCATGATTTTTCAGCTGGACACAATCTGTTTTGTTCTAGGAAATCACCTCGCTGATTTATAAACGCGCTTAGCATCCGGAATGTCTTCTGGGCCAAGTGTTCATCTGTCTTTAAACCCAATAGCCAACGGGCCATCGTTTTCAGTGCATCTAATTTGCATAAGGTATCAGCAGGAAGTTCTGATTCTTCACACCATTCCTCAGTTGATTTTCGGATATTCCTTGAATGGGCAGCTCTTTTACAACACGTCTTGCAATCATATTTTTGAATTGTGTTTGGAAGACAGATGGCATATTGTAAATTATTGGTAAGGAATTAATAAGCATCATTCGCCACCAAAACTTTTTTGAAAAAAATAAGCTTATAATCGGAGACGCATATGAAACACCAATTCACATTCAGCAACAGATCTTGTAGTCAGAAACTTAATCTTGAATCGTTAGTACGTGTTACACCTCGCTATTGATTTTCCTTCAAAATGTCTAAAGTTTGCTCTATTTGTGACGAAGTCATTAAACGATCCAAAGATGTAAAGTACATAAAGTGCGATTATTTTTGTGGTCGTTTTTTTCACAAAAACTGTATCGAAGTTAGTGACAACGATTTTAATATAATCTCAGAAAAAAGATTGTACTGGAAATGTAATTCTTGTACTAATCTAAATTTCTCTAATTTCTTTAAAAGTTTCAATGATCTTGTTTCAAGTGTAAGTGACCTGAAAAAAGAACTCTCTTCTTTCATCTCTACTCATCAATCTAACTCACCACCACGAAAAACTGCCAAAAATAACGTGTCAATCTCTCTAAGAGATCCCATTATCAATAATAATATCCCTCCCAATAACAATAAAGAAGATCTTGGAAATGATATAAATTCTGATAATAACACCTTTCCATTACCACACATAATACAATCACCAATTAATAATAATGAACAATCCGTGAATAATGATGTTCCATCAATAACATTATTTAACAATGAAGACATCGAAAAAATAGTTCACATGGATTGTGATGTAGTGCTAAATAATAAAAATAAAAAAAAAGCAAATTCTAAAAGAGAAATGAAGATAATCGGTACTGATACGTCTTCCTCTCTTAGTTCTATACCAAAAAATACATGGCTTCATATTTCACGATTCTCTAATAAAACCACATCTGATGATATCGTCAAATACATATCTCAAAAAACTAATATTTCTACTGAGTTATTTAAATGTTACATGCTCATAAAGAAAGATGCAGACTTATCCGAATTGAAATTCGTTACATTTAAATTGAGTGTTCCAATAGACCACTTATCAGCTATCTTGGATTCATCAGTTTGGCCGCAGCATGTTCGTGTTAAATATTTTTTTTCATTGAACAAAAGAGAGAAAACACCGATAATAACTCCCCCGCCTCCACTTGTGCAGCTCCAAACATAATATCATCTCCTTCATCGCCATCGCTTTTCGTCAGTACATCTCAACTTGCTCCTTCTACATCATCACTCCCCGTCGTCAACAACTATCATCTTACTGCATCTACATCGTCTAGCCATCTCACCTTCTCATCACCATCGCTCTTCGTCTCACATTCATCGCTTTTTATCGAAAATTCTCACCTTGCTCCCTTAACAGATACACACAATTTGCATGGTTATTATCAAAATGCGGGAGGTATGCGTACAAAAATGCAACAACTGCTCTTATCATCTACTTCCCAACTATTTGATTTCATTATACTCTCTGAAACCTGGTTATCTGCAAAGCACTACAATGCCGAAATGTTTGACGATCGACATTACTCTGTATTTCGTAAAGACAGAAGCTCTCTTGCAACTGGTTTAGACAGAGGCGGAGGTGTACTAATTGCAGTTCGCTCTATTTACGCATCAATTCAATTGCCTCTTCCTTCATCATCCTATTCTTCATATGACATAGATCAGATTATTATTAAACTTTCATTAAAAAGCAATAAAGACATTTATATTATAGTCAGCTATATTCCACCAAGAAGTTCACTAGATATTTATAAAGAACACATCAATAATTGTAACTTTTATTTATCAAACCTTAAAGATAACCAAAATGTTATTATCGTAGGTGACTTTAATTTACCAAATTTAAATTGGGTCTTTGACTCAGATGAAATGCAACTTATTCCATTTAATGTAAACAATGAATATGAATTAGAAGTTTTAGATTCTTTTGCAGCGTATGATTTAGTGCAGATAAATAATTGTAAAAATAACTTAGATAGACTACTTGATTTAGTATTTGTTGATAAAGAATTGGGGATGTCAGTTACTGAATCTCCTTTTCCAATTTTTTCCAACTCCATTCATCATACTGCTTTAAATTTAGAATTAAAAATACTTAATTTTTTTAAACCAAAAACTCAACACTCATTTAAATATAACTTTGAAAAAGCTAATTTTGTTGGTATAGCGAGCTATATGGATGAGTTAATATTGTCCAATTATTTTAATTATGATTACGATTTATCCTACCTTTACAACGTTTTTCTAAGCACTTTAAAGGAAGCAATTGACATTTATGTTCCGAAAACTCTAGTGAAGAACAACTCAAAGCCACCATGGTATAACAAAAGACTCATTAATTTGAAAAACAAAAAGAACAAAGCTTTTAAATTGCTGCGGGTTTCTTCATCTGATGCCAATTTGCGAGTTAAATATATCACCCTTGAAAAAAATTTCAATGTCTTAAATAAATTTCTCTACAAAAATTTTATTTATTCAATGGAATCTAAACTGAAAACTAATAGTAAATACTTTTGGACTTTCATAAAAAGCAAAAAAAATAATAATGGAATTCCAAAATGTATGGAATATTTGGGTTCCTCCTACACAAGTCTACCTGAAATTTGCAATGGGTTTGCTAAATTTTTCAAGTCAAACTACTTAGTTTCATCAAACATTAATGACCTTTCCTCTGATCAATCTGATAATATAATTAACATTGATCAGTTAGATTTTTGTACAACTGAAGTTGAGAAAGCTTTATCGGGGCTCAGTGATGATAAGAATGCTGGACCAGATGAAATTCCTCCTCTTGTTTTAAGAAAGTGTGCGTCATCGCTCTCCAGAATATTATGTTTTATTTTTAACAGATCACTCGAAAAAGGTGAATTTCTTTCCGAATGGAAAACTTCTTTTATTACACCCATCCATAAGTGCGGTCCAAAACAAAACATATCGAACTATCGCCCAATTTGCAAGTTATCTGCGATCCCCAAACTGTTTGAAAAAATTGTTTATGATAAACTTTCGTTTCTATTAAAAGAAACAATATCTCCATTTCAACATGGCTTTGTCTCTGGTAAATCAACTACTACAAACCTTACAATCTTTTCTAACTTTGTTCTTAACAAACTTGAAAAGGGATATCAAGTGGATGTTATATATACAGACTTCGCCAAGGCATTTGACAGAGTTCACCATGATATATTAATTCAAAAACTTCAAAAACTAGGAATTCATTCAAATATGCTGAACTGGTTGCGTTCTTATCTATCAGGTCGTATTCAATATGTTCGTATTGATTCGGCTATATCAAATCCGATTGTGGTTTCATCTGGAGTTCCCCAAGGTAGCCATCTTGGACCACTTTTATTTCTTATATTTATAAATGACTTACCTGATGTTCTTTTGAACTCCATGATACTGATGTTTGCTGATGATCTGAAATTTTTGAGATGTATTAAAGATGTTATGGATTGTGCGCTTCTGCAAGAAGACCTAGAAAAGCTGTCTTTGTGGTGTAAAAATAACCAATTACATCTAAATATTTCTAAATGTCAGTGTTTTTCGTTTTCCCGTCGTTCGCTTACTATATTATATGATTATCATATTGAGAACAAAATTCTTGAAAGAGTTTCGGTCAAGAAGGATCTTGGAGTAATTTTTGACTCTAAACTCAACTTTGTTAAACACATAGAGTTTATGGTCAATAAAGCCAACTCCATGCTTGGATTTATTATCCGCAACTCCAAAGGGTTAAAAGATCCTTATACTTTGAAATCTCTATACATTGCTTATGTAAGATCAGTTCTTGAGTACTGCTGTGTAGTATGGAATCCCTTCTATAAAACCCATTCTGTTCGAATTGAAAAAATTCAAAAAAAATTCACAAGGATAGTCACATACAAACTCAGATGGAACACCGTAGTAATGCCTCCATATAATACACGGCGACTGCTCATTGGCATTCAGTCTCTAGAAAACCGCCGCAAAATGTTTTCTGTAATGTTCATTAA
The DNA here is from genome assembly GCA_929447395.1 of Epistrophe grossulariae. NCBI lineage: Eukaryota > Metazoa > Arthropoda > Insecta > Diptera > Syrphidae > Epistrophe > Epistrophe grossulariae. The sequence continues at coordinate 24,073,546 of OV839567.1, forward strand.
AGATATTTTATCCTATCATATAGATAGTCCGTTTTTATTGTCTTTAATCGATTTATATGCGCCAACTCGAGTGCTTAGGAATCGAAACTTATTCAATGAGATAAATCATAGAGTAAATTATGCTTTTAACGAACCCATTACTCGCTGTATCAGAGAAATTAATCTCATATCAAATAGAATTGATTTAGATTTTCATTTCAATAGAGATACTTTCAAAAAAATGTTAAACTTATTCTTTTTAGTAAATTAACTAGCAAAAAAATATTTCCTAACTGTAATTATATTATGTGTATTTCGATAGTCTATAAGAGTAATATTATAAACTCAAATTGATGAAATAAACCTAAACTAATGTCGAGGGCAAATTATTAATGCAGGCGACAGGAATTGTGAACCAGCTGGGATGCAAGTTGAGTTCATATGATAAGTTGCCGGGCACTTCATGCTCTTGGCGAGTTTGGAGAAATTTTCCCTTCGGATCGTCCTAGACGCAGGTGTGGCACATATGTGCAGGTCAACTCAGACTTTCAAGCATCCCAAAAGATTTTGTCAGTCTTGCCTGAGGCCAGTACTTGAGTTGTTGTAGTTCGCACGTGTGGAGGGCTAACTGAACCACCACCACAAGTTTAAAGACTTGGTTCTGCAAATTTGTTGTTTATTAGCATTTCTCCAATCAAAAAGCTTTTTTTGTAACTTACCCATCATTTCGCCTAGAACTACCATAATGTTGTTTACATGGGCACGAAACGTTTTAACATTCGAGAATTTAATTTTTTTTTTTGCAGGAAGAGATTTTTCAATGCCTTTATTTAAGTTTTTTTAAGTGCAATCCCATGCCGTTGTTGTTCCATGGAGAACTCCAGATTTTAGAGGGATTCATAAAAATCTAGAAAAGAAAAGGTAAACTAAAATAATTTGTAGACATCTAGGACAAGAATGTTTGATAAAATTACCTTTTTTAGTTGTAAAATAAACTTCGAACTGGAACTTATTGTTTTTTTTCTATCTCACAATGATTTGAAATGTTTTGCTAATCATTTTTAAAATTTTTTATTCCATTTATTAATTACTAAAGATGAAATAAATGGAAAGCAAAGTGGGCTTGACAAAATAAAATAAATAATAATTATAATTTGACGTTTTGACTTTCGGCAAAAAAATAATATTATAGTGTTATACTGTTATACTGCTTGGTACCAACGCACTTATAACAGTTCTTCAAATGGAGCCTAATATTTTGTGGGAATACACTATCCAGTCCATAGAGTACGTATATTATCTAGAGAACCGACTTAAGGGGTTTGTTCTCTTTCGACCTACAAGCTGCTAGAACACTGAAATCTACTTTTTCATAAGCATGTATTAGTGGTCCCGTGCATTTTAAATGGGAGCCCATGCCAACACTTCTTTGAGCAAAAGTAGACACGCTCAGTTTGAAATATGGAGGATTATGCGCTCAGATATTCAAAATAAGAGTCCGTTAAATTCAAAAAATAAAAATTAAATTAATTTTTTGCTTTTTGATTTTTATCTTTTTGACGGATGCTTAAAAAAATCTCAAAATCATACAGATGATAGATATTGGTTATCTTATTGTTTTGTAAAATTTTTAGATTTTTCAATTTTTTTTTAACCGAGATATAGACATACTCCTGTTGTTTTATTTATCACCTCATAACTCTTAAGTTATTGCATCCATAGGATTAGTTTTTTTTAATTCGCATCTAGAAAAATAGACAATTAATTTGATATATAATACATAACTGTACACCCTACACGACCTTCACAATAGTTAATTAGGAAACCAAAAAAATCTCGGAAAAATTGAAAAAAATGGGGTTGTTGTTCATTGCCAACCGACGTGTTTCAGTGGGAATTGCCCGATTTTTGCTAAAATTGAAAAACACCCGATTTGCGGTCACTTAAAAGCTTATATCTTTGGATCCAATTGTCGGATTTTCAAAATTTAAAATTCAAATTAAAGCCAGAATGATAGTCGAGTACCAGCTATAAAAAAATTTTCAAAACCGTCAAAAATTCTTTACTAAAAAAATTTAATTAATTTTTGGAGAATAATTTTCATCGAGGCAAACGTAACGAAGAAGAGGAATACACAAGAAAAAAAATAAAAAAAAGTTTGCTTCTAAGAATATACTGGTTGGAGGGAGATAGTAATTCTAAAGACGGTGGAGTGCGTGAAACAAAACAGCATAACCTTGGCAAATTGGGTTCGCATCGGGAAAAAATTTGCTATACATATGTAAGTATGCACGTTTGTGGTAGGTATTTTTCATTCATTATTTGTTAAGGTGCCTTCATATGCTTAGTTTGGTTGGCTGATAACTTTTATTCTAATAGTCGGATCGTTAAGGTTGAGGTCTTAAAATTTAGGTTGAATATCAGGCTACATTTTTTTTACAAAATCATTGCAGAGTAATATAAAAGTACATATGTTTACAATACAATATGTGTAAGATAGGTACAATATATTAATAATTATCATTAATCATTAATTTTGTCTATTAAGGTAGCCATTTCTTTTTCTTTCTTTTACAATCTTTAAAGCTATTGACTATAGTTAATAATCAATTGTATCTTACACATACTGTATGTGTATTGTAAACATACTTTTATGTCACTCTGCAATGATTTTGTAAAAAATATGTAGCCTGATATTCAACCTGAATTTTTGGACAAAATTAATGATTAATGATAATTAATTATATATTGTATCTTACACATATTGTATTGTAAACATACTTTTGTGTTACTCTGCAATGATTTTGTAAGAAATATGTAGCCTGATATTCAACCTGAATTTTAAGACCTCAACCTTAACGATCCGACTATTAGAATAAAAGTTATCAGCCAACCAAACTAAGCATATGAAGGCACCTTAACAAATAATGAATGAAAAATACCTACCACAAACATGGATACCTACATATGTATAGCAAATTATTTCCCGATGCGAACCCAATTTGCCAAGGTTATGCTGTTTTGTTGCACACACTCCACCGTCTTTAGAATAACTATCTCCCTCCAACCAGTATATTCTTAATAGCAAACTTTTTTTTATTTTTTTTCTTGTGTATTCCTCTTCTTCGTTACGTTTGCCTCGATGAAAATTATTCTCCAAAAATTAATTAAATTTTTTTAGTAAAGAATTTTTGACGGTTTTGAAAATTTTTTTATAGCTGGTACTCGACTATCATTCTGGCTTTTATTTGAATTTTAAATTTTGAAAATCCAACCATTGGATCCAAAGATATAAGCTTTTAAATGATCGCAAATCGGGTGTTTTTCAATTTTTCAACTTTTTGAGCTACTGGTACCAATTGTTGTTGTATCAACAATTCACACGTATTCACGGACAGGGAATTTAAGAGAGTTTTCTCTCATTGAGCTAAAATAAATTTTGAGGGTGTTTCAGGCAAGGGGGGTACGAGTCGGTTCTCTAGATAATATAGGTACTCTATGCCCATAATGGTGCAGTATATCTACTTTTCCTTCAGTTTAGTTCACTTTCGTTTTCGGCAGTAAAAGTTGTGCTGAGCTCAACTCAACTGAAATTTGATGAAAGAAGAATAAAAAGAATAAATATTTCCTTTCACTTCGATGGCAATTCGGAAACCATAACAAATGCAAGTATAAAAGCATTTACTTTTGTATATCCATATGGCCCATTATATGGATTTGTGTAAATAAACAATGCTGATCAATAGTCAGAAAATGTGGATGTCCTAATTATTATTTTTGTATAAACAACGTTTTTATTCACAACTTTCATCGTCAACTAATCTCAATGCGATAGTTACAGAACACGGGCAGAGTTTTTTTAGTTCTCTGAAATACCTAATTATCATATTTCTGAACACGCCTTATTCTAAAAGTCACAATGACGTTTGGTTAAGTTTACCAAAAAAATTTGGTTCATTTTATCCAGCAAAACCCTTGGAGAATTTTAACCAAATTGTGTAAATCATTTCTTATAAAAAATTTGACAGTAATGGTAAACTTAACTTGCGTGAATACCAGTAGTATAAATGTATATTAATTTGTTTATTCTTGTGATGTGTTGTTTTTGATAAATTATTGATTTCAATTAAACCAGTGCGGTGTATTTAATTAATTTATTGTGATGAAATTCATGACTCTGTCTTCTATGAAATTTTTGTCATTGATGACGTTTAATCGGGCTTGGTGTTTTTTTTATATGGTTTTGATTTGATGCGGTTATTTTAATTTTGAATTAATTTGATTTATTTGTTTAAAACTCTGTGATTGAATGTTTTAAATTTCTTAATTATTTCTTAGGTTAATCGTAAATTTGATTTGTTGTGGATTTAAATTAATTCGATTTTAATATTATTTTCGAAAATTTATTAAATATGTTTTGCCGACGGGTTTTGATATTTGTTGTGCTTTTATTTACTATTGCAAATTATGACATTATTTGTGAAATGCATTTTGCTTAATTCAAAGTGAAGTTATTTTGTTTATTTTTGAGATGTTTTTGAATTAGTTTGTAATTAAAATAAAATTGAAATATTTTATTAATAATAATTTGTAAATTTCATTGCATGTTTTGGTGAAGTGCAATTATTTTATTATATCCAAAGATTTATGCGGTGTGGCAGTACAGCTTTGGAATTCAAAATATTCTTATAATTTTCTGCAAGTGTTGTTACTGTACAGAAGTTCAAAAATATAAAATATATACATGATTTTACAATTATTAATGCGTTTTATTAAAGATTTATTTTGTTTTGTTTAATAAATTTTTAAATAATTTAATTAAAAGAAATTCTTTCATTTTATTGTGGATTGATAATGGATGCCTATTCTTTTGATTTTTCAGCAGAAGTCTAAACGATGGCGGTTTGTTCAAATGATTCATTTGAAGGTAGGAGACAAACTTTTGTTATAGGACGTTTTATGTGTCCAGTTCTAGTTTTCACCGTGACAACACGAAGTCCGTCCGATACAGTGTGAACGTCTTCAAGATTCCAATATGTAGGTGGAACACGTTCGTCCTTGATGAGAACAAGGTCTCCAATTTTTGGCATCTTCTCGATCTGAGTCCATTTGGGACGCTGTTGTAGCCTTCACAGGTACTCAGAACTTCATCTTTCCAAAATCCTTTCGTTAGGGATTGAACTCGCTTCCATCCGTCTATATGCGTGGTGTGGGTAGTTAGTTCGCCTTGAGGAACAGCATAGAATGATTCGCCAACTAGAAAGTACGCAGGGGTAAGTGCATTTAAATCGTCGAGGCTGTCGGAGAGACACGCTTCTATCTGGGTTAGAAGCGTCGCGAGCTCCTCAAAAGTCAGCCTTTCGGTCCCAACAGCTTTTCTCAAATGGTACTTGACCGATTTCACACCCGCTTCCCACAAACCACCAAAGTGTGGAGAAGCTGGGGGAATAATATGCCAATTGGTACCGTGATTCGCTATGATTTCGGCGATTTCCTTCCAATCGTGCCTTGTATCCTACAACATCTTGGCTAATTCATTATTAGCACCGACGAAATTAGTTCCGCAGTCGCTGAAAATCTGCTTGCAGATTCCTCTTCTGGCAGTGAATCGTCTAAACGCTGCCAAAATTGCTTGGGTAGTCAAGTCTAACACCACTTCTTAATGTATGGCCTTTGTAGCCAAGCAAATAAACACCGCAAAAATACCTTTTTAAGATTTTTGCACCACGTGTCTTCCATGATTTAATTTCTATGGGACCTGCATAATCGACGCGAGGGTGACTAAACGGCCGAGACATACGCACTCTGGCTGCTGGTAAATTTCCCATTAATTGCTGCATTTCGGATGCCTTTTGCCGATAGCAAGAAGGACATCTATGTAGCTGGTATTTCACGCTTCGTTTTATTTGTCCAATCCAGTAACGTTGCCGAATGAAGCTTATCATTGTTTGAATGCCGCCGTGAAGGGTGGTTTTATGAGCATCTCGAAAAACCAATCTCGTAAAATGGTGATTGTTTTGAAGCAATATAGGATGTTGAGCATTATAAGAGAGGAAGAAGTTTTCTAAACGTCCGCCCACACGTAATATCCCATCCGCATCGACGAATGCGTGCAATGCACGTAAGCTTTTCGGGATCTTATTATTTAGAATTTGTTGTATATCGGTTTCAAACATCTCCTTTTGTACTGCTTTGATGACGAATAATAAGGCTTTTTCCAATTCCTTTGCATTAAGAGGGCCCTTAATAGGCCTCAGTTTTGGTCGACATTTTGTTATAAAACGACAGCAAGTAGCTATTACTTGAACAACCTTGAGTAAGCTCGAATAATTATATATAATCTGAAGAATGACATCGCAATTATTTACATTTATAGTTAACATTTTAACCGTTCGTTTTTCTTCTTCAGTGTCAACTTCAACGGGTTTATGCGGAGCATCGAACTCCCATTGACATTGGAGAAATTCTGTCCCATTCCACCATGCACCATGGAGAAATTCTGGCCCATTCCACCATGCTTCGAGTAGCTGTAATTCTGATGGAAAAACACCTCTGGAAGGCAGATCGGCTGGGTTATGACGCGTTGCGACATGTCCCCAGCAATCGGTCCCTACTAACCGCTAGATTTCCGACCCACGATTGGAAACGAATGTGGTCTATTTTGCGGGAGTAGCTCGTATCCAAGCTAATGCAATAGTCAAATCCGTCCAAGCATACATTTTGACATCGGGAATGTTCAAAACTTCCTTGGTGTACTGCATCAATTGTGCCAGAATGACTGCACCACAAAGTTCGAGGCGAGGTAGAGTTATCGTTCGCTGATTGAGTGCCACCTTAGTCTTTGATAACAGCACATTGACGTAGATGTTGTCGTCGCTATCCAGAACACGGAGGTAAACTAGTGCACCGTAAGCCTTCACTGAAGCGTCGCAAAACCCGTGCAGCTCGATCGCCTTGTTGGTTTTGCTCATCTGGGTCCAACGTGGAATGCGAAGCCGCTCGATGATTGGTAGTTCTCGGAGAAAAGCATCCCAATCTTTCTTTAAGGCGGGTGGAATTCGTTCATCCCAGTCACAACCGAGCTCCCATAGCCGTTGCATCAGCCGTGATGATGCAGGGTGAAATCCAACCAAGAGGATCGAACAACTTGGCTATCGTTGACAACATAGTTCTTTTTGTTGCAACGGAGCTGATCCACTTATATATATATATAACATATATATGCCAGTAAGACCTAAGGTCTTATAAATTAGGCAAATGTTAGAAGGAATAGAAGGATAGGATAGATTTTTGTTGGCGCAGTGGATTGAGAAATTAGGTTTTTGATTATTTCATTAAATCCCAGGGGTGGCGTTCGATTGAGGGAATATAGAAAAGAATGCTGCCTAGACTGGGGATCGAACCCACACATCCAGGTCAGCAGTCAAGCACTACTTCCACTGCGCCGGGGCCACCCCATAGCCGTTGCATCATTAGTTTGGCCGTGATGATGCAGGGTGAAATCCAACCAAGAGGATCGAACAACTTGGCTATCGTTGACAACATAGTTCTTTTTGTTGGAGCTTCTGTCGAAGGTTGGAGATTTTGATACGAGAAGCAGTCATTAATCGGAAACCATTTGATGCCGAGCGTCTTCACATGGTTTGACAAATTGAATGGAAGTTCAAAATCGAGCTCGCGATCTTGCACTGGAACGTCTTCAACAAGTTCCTTCATGTTGCTTGTCCATTTTCTCAAAATGAATCCTGCTGACGCCAAAAGTTGTTTTGCTTCGTCGCGTTTCTTTCGTGCTTCTTCGATTGAATCTACTCCACTTATGAGGTCATCGACGTACATGTCCTCACTGACAGTCTTCGCCCCCTCCGGAAAATTATCATTTTCATCATCAGCCACTCTTTTCAAAATTTTGATGGCAAGGTGTGGTGCACTTGCTGCGCCAAAAGTGACGGTGTTCATTTTGAAAATTTTCAACGGTGACGTCTTCTGCTCTCGTCTTCTGACCCTGTGTCGATCAGAGCAAGTAAGAGGCATAATTTACCATTTGCTGCACGCGCCATCACAACTGCCGTCGTCAGAAGCACCTGGTGTGCAAAATTGCGATCACCATGCGTGTGGTAGTTAAAAGTTTGACCTTACGTCATTACAGCTGTTGTAATGAACTGTGGAATAAGGTAATGGCATTCCTTGGGTAAGCAGCGTTTGGCACATTTTCTATCTGCTAGCTCAGCCTTTATGGAGTGGGTATTGCTGCTTCCATATTCTAGTCCACACAAATAACTAGTGCCAGAACAAAATACACATAAAAAAACAAAATCTACAAAATCTTCAGCATTAGTCAGCTCTATCTTCGCATATTTATCTAATCAGATGTTGTGACGGTTTCTCTAGCCGTGGCTACTTGGCACACCCTTATCCGATAGTGACGAATGTCACCTCCTTGTAATGCTGGTGCCATTATTGAGCATTACCCCATAAAGCAAATACAAATACTCACTACCCTTCACACCTCACTTAACCCCCCCCCCCCCCCATTGTCACACATCATTTACACCGTCGGTCACTTCCTCACCACTTATTATTTAGTCCTCCATATCAAACATGTTTTTTTATTCTTTTTTTTTTAAATCGAAAATTCAACAGGTTTTATTATCATATTAATCATATTAAACTATATGACATTATGTACCATAGAGTACCTATATTATCTAGAGAACCGACTCGTACCCCCCTTGCCTGAAACACCCTCAAAATTTATTTTAGCTCAATGAGAGAAAACTCTCTTAAATTCCCTGTCCGTGAATACGTGTGAATTGTTGATACAACAACAATTGGTACCAGTAGCTCAAAAAGTTGAAAAATTGAAAAACACCCGATTTGCGATCATTTAAATGCTTATATCGTTGGATCCAATGGTTGGATTTTCAAAATTTAAAATTCAAATTAAAGCCAGAATGATAGTCGAGTACCAGCTATAAAAAAATTTTCAAAACCGTCAAAAATTCTTTACTAAAAAAATTTAATTAATTTTTGGAGAATAATTTTCATCGAGGCAAACGTAACGAAGAAGAGGAATACACAAGAAAAAAAATAAAAAAAAGTTTGCTATTATGAATATACTGGTTGGAGGGAGATAGTTATTCTAAAGACGGTGGAGTGTGTGCAACAAAACAGCATAACCTTGGCAAATTGGGTTCGCATCGGGAAAAAATTTGCTATACATATGTAGGTATCCATGGTTGTGGTAGGTATTTTTAATTCATTATTTGTTAAGGTGCCTTCATATGCTTAGTTTGGTTGGCTGATAACTTTTATTCTAATAGTCGGATCGTTAAGGTTGAGGTCTTATTTTTATAATTCAGGTTGAATATCAGGGTACATATTTTTTACAAAATCATTGCAGAGTGACATAAAAGTATGTTTACAATACACATACAGTATGTGTAAGATACAATTGATTATTAACTATAGTCAATAGCTTTAAAGATTGTAAAAGAAAGGAAAAGAAATGGCTACCTTAATAGACAAAATTAAGATTTAATAATAATTATTAATATATTGTACCTATCTTACACATATTGTATTGTAAACATATGTACTTTTATGTTACTCTGCAAAGATTTTGTAAAAAATATTCAACCTAAATTTTAAGACCTCAACCTTAACGATCCGACTATTAGAATAAAAGTTATCAGCCAACCAAACTAAGCACATGAAGGCACCTTAACAAATAATGAATGAAAAATACCTACCACAAACGTGCATACTTACATATGTATAGCAAATTTTTTCCCGATGCGAACCCAATTTGCCAAGGTTATGCTGTTTTGTTGCACACACCCCACCGTCTTTAGAATTACTATCTCCCTCCAACCAGTATATTCTTAGTAGCAAACTTTTTTTATTTTTTTTCTTGTGTATTCCTCTTCTTCGTTACGTTTGCCTCGACGAAAATTATTCTCCAAAACTTAATTAAATTTTTTTAGTAAGAAATTTTTAACGGTTTTGAAATTTTTTTATAGCTGGTACTCGACTGTCATTCTGTCTTTAATTTGAATTTTAAATTTTGAAAATCCGACCATTGGATCCAAAGATATAAGCTTTTAAGTGACCGCAAATCGGGTGTTTTTCAATTTTAGCAAAAATTGGGCAATTCCCACTGAAACACGTCGGTTGGCAATGAACAACAACCCCATTTTTTTTTTCAATTTTTCCGAGATTTTGTTGGTTTCTTATTTAACTATTGTGAAGGTCGTGTAGGGTGTACAGTTATGTATTATATATCAAATTAATTGTCTATTTTTCTAGATGCGAATTAAAAAAAAACTAATCCTATGGATGCAATAACTTAAGAGTTATGAGGTGATAAATAAAACAACAGAAGTATGTCTATATCTCGGTTAAAAAAAAATTGAAAAATCTAAAAATTTTACAAAACAATTAGATAACCAATATCTATCATCTGTATGATTTTGAGATTTTTTTAAGCATCCGTCAAAAAGATAAAAACCAAAAAGCAAAAAATTAATTTAATTTTTATTTTTTGAATTTAACGGACTCTTATTTTGAATATCTGAGCGCATAATCCTCCATATTTCAAACTGAGCGTGTCTACTTTTGCTCAAAGAAGTGTTGGCATTGGCTCCCATTTAAAATGCACGGGGCCACTAATACATGCTTATGAAAAAGTAGATTTCAGTGTTCTAGCAGCTTGTAGGTCGAAAGAGAACAAACCCCTTAAGTCGGTTCTCTAGATAATATAGGTACTCTATGTTATGTACAGTGATGCTGCATAGCAAAACGTGGATAAACAAACAAAAAAAAAATCTCAAATTATTTGAAAAAAAAAATCATCAGAGAGATGATTAAGAGAAATTTGTATGTAATAATACAAATAAAATGATGCAAAGAGAAGAAAAAAATTAAAGAGAAATGTAATAAAAAAAAAAATTTAAGGTATAAATTAAGATGGAAAAATTAAAGATATAAATTATAGATTCAATTTAAGAGAGTGGTATGATCATAAAAAAAAAAAAAAATGTAATATTAATGAATTCTGTTAAGTTTGTACTCACTGATTACTTCACAGGAATCTGGCTGGTGTGCGCACATCCACCGATGATCTGTTCTCTTTCAGTATTTAAATTGTGTATTATAATTTATTATTTTGTACTCTTATGTTTTTTTTTTGTTTTTTTTTTTTTTGTTTATGATCACTTTCAACTTTAAAACAAATTTATACACTGAGATTTAAACGAAAGAAATAAAATTAAATAAAAAAAAAATAAAAAAAATGAGAAAAATATAAAAATGTAAAATGAAGAAATTAAAAATATTCGACCAATGAATTTAAAATAAAATTAAAAGAAAAAAATTAATTTTGGTGATAGAATCACTGATTAAATGATTAGCTTGAAAAGCACGTGAGTTCCTTAGCAGTCGAGTAAGAACACTCTACAAATCAACAAGAAGCACTGCCGTTAGTAACAAAAAAATAGGGCCACGCTGCACCAAGTTACACTCAACTGATCGTACAAGTATAGTATGTAGTAACTCTGGATGGCCACTGGCCGATCTATATGATATGCACAGAGTAAGCTGGAAGCTTGTGCAATCTTAGTTGTCTGGTGCTTCACTGGAGAATCAAATTAAAGATTAATTTAGGTCACAGTAAGGAAAGCAGAATTATAGAAAACTTACACGTGGCTTTTGTGTTTAATTTATTTTATATCTTTGGCTAGATATAGGTTAATAATTCTGCTTGAAATATCTGATCTTGGTTAAGTTGTATCTTCCGCAAGATTTAGTTCACAATATTTCTGTTAAAATTTTAATTATTTATTTTTTTCCTTTTTTTTATACTTAAAAAATTTAATTTGTCTTACCTTTTTTTTTTTTGGAAATTTTGAATATATAAAAATTATGCCTTATGTATTTGGTAAGATTAGCTAGGAACTTAACTCGTGGATGGGCAAGCAGAAAGGAAATAATTTTTCTGTCGATGGGGATCGTAGGCGGATACGCAATTTATATTCGAACAAAATGAGTTCAGTGGTTAATATGTAATTTCGAATTCCACACTTTGTAGTGATGTGCATAAGCACGCAATTTGTATCGATAGCATAGGTTAGATGGGTAAATAAAATTTTCATGTCTCGTAATTACGAAAATTCATGACAAAACCGTAGATTTTGAATCACGTAAGTGAGAAAAAGATATGGAAATATAGTCTGAGTACTCGTCTTTTTTTTTATATTCTATTTCAGTTCTTCAAGTCCTTAGCGTGAAAAACGCCGACACGTTTTCCGTCCATATTTTCCACTTCGTACATGGCGTTTCCTAAAATTTTAACTATACGGCACTTAATGAACTTGGGACAGAGTTTTGCACTCAGGTCTTTTGTAGCATCGCTCTGCACAAAATTTCGTCTATATATTTCTTGGCCAGGAGAAAACTTTTTATCAGATGATCTCAGATTGTAAACCTTAGAATGTTTCTCAAAAGCTCTTTTTAAATGCTCTTGGAGATTTTCATTTATCAATTTAATACGATCCCTTTTTTTTTAGACTCAAAATCTTCGTCGTTTAGCATATTTAATTTTTGCAAAAGAGGGTACATGTTTCCATGTGTGATCATTTGATTCCCAAATAACGAAAAAAATGGAGATACTCCAATCGAATGGTGGAACTGGTCTGGAATGTATTTGTCCCATTCCCGATGGTCATTTTTTAAATATGATCGAATACCTGAGAGAATCGACTGATTCACACGCTCAGACGCATTTGATTGTGGTGAATAAAGAGCCGTTTTAATGTGACGAATGCCATGGCTTTCTAGATGCCGTTGAAATTCTCTTGCAACAAATTATTTCCCATTATCTGAATGCAGATACTCTGGGATCCCAAAAATACTGAAAACCGATTGGTCCAGATAATTAATGACCGACTTAGATGTCGCTTTTGGCATTGGTTTTAATAGAACAAACTTTGTCACATGATCAACTAAAACAAACAGATAAAGATTTCCTCTTTTAGAGCGTATGTATGGCCCCATAAAATCGACATAGATTTTCTGAAATGGTCTATCAAAAGTTTTCTGTATAGTCATCGGTGGCTTGATTATTTTAACCATGCGCTTACTTTCTTTACATACATTGCAACCATTAATAAAGTGTTTTACGTCTTTAGCCATTGTTGGCCAAAAATAAGTTTGTCGTAGGCGTTGTAATGTTTTGGCAATACCACCATGGGCACAATTTGGGGGTTCATGTGCAGACGATACCAGTTTTTTCGTGAGTCCATCTGGTACCCATAAACGCCACTGGTGATCTGTCTTATCCACGTCTAAATCGGAATGGAAAAATCTTTTGAAAATTAAGTTGTCACTTACTTTCAGATCAGGGTAATTTTCAGAGTTTTCCCTAATATTTTTTATGAGAGTTAAATAGTCACTGTCTTTAAAGTGGTCGGATTTTAAGTCGGGTGCAATGCCTTCGCCATCAGCAATGTCTATGCTCTCTAAGAAAGCTCTAGACAAGGCATCTGGAACTACATTTGCGGATCCCTTCCTATGCTCAATCTCAAAATCATAGGCTTGTAATTTTAAGGACCACCTGGCTAATCGACCACTCAGGTCTTTCAACTCCATCAGCCATTTAAGGCTTGAATGGTCCGTAATAATTTTAAAATGAAATCCTTCGATATATGGCCTGAATTTTTTTATTGCCAGCACTGCCGCGCCGCCAGACATTCCTTTTCCGTAACGGTGTAGTTCACCTGACAGGAATTCAATTTTTGGGAATAGAATGCTATAGGCTGCTCTTCACCTTCATCATTGAGTTGAATTAATACTGCCCCAACACCTTGATCGGAGGCATCACATTGAACTGAAAACATTTTTGAATAATCGGGATTATTCAACAAAGGGGCTGATGATAGCAAAGCTTTAAGTTTATCAAAGGCCAAAATAGCTTCAGGAGACATCTCAAATTTTTTATTAGTCTTTTTTAAAGTATCTGTGACGGGGGCTGCGATGGTGGCAAAGTTTTTTATAAACCGGCGATACCAGCCGCACATTCCCAAGAATCTTCGAACCTGTTTCACGCTTTTGGGTGTTGGAAAGTCGGAAATGCCCTGCACTTTATCCGGATCTGGTTTCATGTGTCCGTTTCCCACTATATATCCGAGAAATTTTAGTTCGCGGTAGCAAAATTTTGATTTTTCGACATTAATGGTTAAATTTGCACTTTTGAGACACTGAGCTACAGTCTCTAACCGGCGTAAATGAGTCTCGAAATCTCCTGATATAACCAATAAATCATCGATATAAACAAATACGAATTCTCTTAATCCTGATGGTATGACCTTATCCATAGCACGGCACATTCGTGCAGGAGCGTTACAGGTTCCAAATGGCATCACAGTAAATTGCATTAATGGCCTACCTGGGACAGTAAATGCAGTTTTTTCGCGAGACTTCTTGTCGAGAGGTATTTGCCAATAGGCATCCTTAAGATCAATGCTTGATATAAAATAAGTATCACCCAGACGACTTAACACCGCATCAATATGATGAATTGGGTTTGCGTCCTTTTTTGTCAGAGCATTGACCTTTCGGTAATTAATGCATAAACGGTTTTTCCCTGGCTTCCTAACCAAAACCACTGGTGATGACCAAGGGCTCTGGCTTTCTTCTATGACACCTAATGACAACATGCGATCGAACTCTTCGTTTGTAAGTGACTGGATAACTGGCGAAACCGGATAATGCCGTTGTTTCACAGGATCAGCATCGCCTGTGTCAATAACGTGGGCATCAACCGTTGTCTTTCCCAGTCCCAGTTTTGAAAAAGATGGAAAATTTGCAACTACCGCATCTAAAGCCTTTCGTTGATCATAAGAAAAATGATGCTGCAATGGATTCGACATCAAGGAATTGTCACCCACAATTTCTGATATAAGACTAGGAGCTACTTGAAAAGATAACCAGAAATCGATTCCCAAGTAAAGGGGTTGTGTTAAGGATGGAACTAAATACAAATCTAAATTCTTAATTTTGTTATTGTATTTCATTTCGACGTTTATCCTTCCTATAACTTTCTGATTTTTCCCATCCGCAGTCTTGATACCAGATTCAAATCTAATAATTTTGAGTCGGTTGCGTTGTATGAACTCTTCGCATCCCAACCCAAGACAGGAGATGGACGCTCCACTGTCTAAAAGACCTCTTACATCCTCATTCCCGATTCGCACGACTGCATATGGACGAGGATCAGTTTTTGTGGAGATGTGTGAAGATTCTAACATACGCGTGTAAAGCTGTCTCTTTTGTTTTCTTTGTGTAGATTTATTTTGTCCTTTTTCAGAACAAAGTTCTTCAATCGAAAAAATTTTTGATCGCAATTCATTATATCTTTTAAGTCGTTCTTCATAGTTTTTATATGGTATTTTATTTGTTGTAACATATGGCAAAGTTGTTACGCTTTCCGAAAATGATTTATTAGGAAGACGAATATTTTCTGAATTTATATTATATAATTTTGAGCCGGGTTGGTCTGGGTTGAACGAGATTCCCCGGTGATCTTCTCGCTCTGTTTCCCGTTTTCCGAATGTGGATTGCAGGTTGGGCATTGAGGTGTGGTGTACCCTTCTAACCCACATCTATAACAAAAGAGTTTTCTAACTGATGAAGGACAAACTACGAAGGAATTACCCTCTTTTTTGCAATTAAAGCATCTGCGATTCCGTGCAGGAAGATTCTTGTTATCAATTGCGTTGATGTTATTTTCTGAGTAATTTAAAGTTTCGGACTCATCTAATTCATTTATATTCTTTTGAGGTGCGAACTGACCATAACCATGACGAATACGAGATGGATCTCGTGATGCTAACATTTTTTCTGTTTTTCTACATTCTGTTCGCAAATGTTCCAAGGTGAAAATTGTCATAGGGTAAATATATTGATTTAGTCGTTGGTTTAAATTACCTTTCATTATTGTGAGAAGATCAGGTTCTCGAATCTGTTCTCTTAATCGGTTCCGGAGACTCAGTATGGAATTATAGTAGTCTTCAAATGTTTCATTTGTAAATTGTCGACGTTCCATAATTCGTTTTATAATTTCAAAATCTGTTTCATAACAGCGAAATTGATGCAGCAGACTACCCCGAAGGTCATTCCAACCAGATCTAGGGCTATCACGCAGATACTGCCAGAACCAGTTTTGTGCATTTCCAGCTAAAAGAAGGTGAAAGTTCTTTATAACGTCTTCCCATGGCATATTATAGTTCTCCTTAAGTTTTTCGACTCTAAAGATAAAATCTTCGATTGGAATAGATTTATCTGTTCCGTCAAACTTGAGACCCCATCTGTCGAGATCGAATTTGCGACGAAGATCGCCAAATACCTTACTGGCATTAACAAAATCGTTAGGTTGAAGAGGAAATGTATTTGGAGAGTTTTTTGGTTCATTCGAAGAGTTTGAGTTTGATCCTGGTAATTGACTACTCGATGTTTGAATTGGGATGTTCAACTGTTGGTTGTGTAATAGTTGAGGGTTAACTGAACTTACATTGCCATTTACTTGGATATTTGGTCTTGTTTGTAAATAATCAAGATTATATGAAGTCGGTTTATTTTGTCGTAAAGTGGGTTGTTTTGTTTTCTTCACAACCCTTTCTGGTTCATTCGCAATTTGTTCTTTATTGAAAACATCCTTTATAGTCGTCAAAACCGATTGTTCAAGATTTTTAACGGTTCTATCGAATGATGAACAAAGTTCAGCAGGGTGTTTACGCTTTGCTTAACACATTGCTGAACATAAGATTTTAATGACTCGTCCAATGTGAAGTTTGTGTTACTAGAATGATCGTTAGGGAATGATGACAGATTCGTCAAATGTTCGCCATCTAGTAAAAAGTGATATGTTTCTGTTTATATGTATGTATGTATTAAAAATTATAATCGAATTAAAATGTTCATATACCCATTCGGTGAGGTTGTGATAATGGCTAAAATGATGAGTGTGAGATGCAAAAATTGTGTGCAGAGTCTACATTCGTAATGCTGACTAAAGTGTGTTCTTTTTCATGTTTTTTTTTCAAAAAGGAGATGCTGTGGAATAAGAGCAATATATATGTATGCTCTGTTCTCTGCAAGCAAGTGTACAAATTAAATTTCAAGATATCCAGAATAATTATCGTGGAAGCATATATCACTCTCTGCTCCTCTGCAAATAAAATCTCAAGACATGTTTGAACTAAAAAAAAAACATTAACTTAAACAAAAACAATCACATTAAAGCTCTGAATAATATTCAAGAATACTCAATCGGCCTTAATGCTTCAAAAAGATTAATCGCTCTGATTGGTTGGTACTTTTAAAAACAAGACCTACTCTAATCGGCTCTTAAACTTAATTTTAACTAGGCTTGAATCAGGATGGAAACATCCCAAAACAGGCCTTGCTCGTTGGGCGCCAAAATTTGTAATGAACTGTGGAATAAGGTAATGGCATTCCTTGGGTAAGCAGCGTCTGGCACATTTTCTCTCTGCTAGCTCAGCCTTTATGGAGTGGGTATTGCTGCTTCCATATTCTAGTCCACACAAATAACTAGTGCCAGAACAAAATACACATAAAAAAACAAAATCTACAAAATCTTCAGCATTAGTCAGCTCTATCTTAGCATATTTATCTCATCAGATGTTGTGACGGATTCTGTAGCCGTGGCTACTTGGCACACCCTTATCCGATAGTGACGAATGTCACCTCCTTGTAATGCTGGTGCCATTGTTGAGCATTACCCCATAAAGCAAAGACAAATACTCACTACTCTTCACACCTCACTTAACCCCCCCCCCCATTGTCACACATCATTTACACCGTCGGTCACTTCCTCACCACTTATTATTTAGTCCTCCATATCAAACATGTTTTTTTATTCTTTTTTTTTAAATCGAAAATTCAACAGGTTTATTATCATATTAATCATATTAAACTATATGACATTATGTACAGTGATGCTGCATAGCAAAACGTGGATAAACAAACAAAAAAAAATCTCAAATTATTTGAAAAAAAAATCATCAGAGAGATGATTAAGAGAAATTTTTTATGTAATAATACAAATAAAATGATGCAACTTAAAGAGAAGAAAAGAATTAAAGAGAAATGTAATAAAAAAAAATTTAAGGTATAGGAAATTAAGATGGAAAAATTAAAGATATAAATTATAGATTCAATTTAAGAGAGTGATATGATCATAAAAAAAAAAAAAATATGTAATATTAATGAATTCTGTTAAGTTTGTACTCACTGATTACTTCACAGGAATCTGGCTGGTGTGCGCACATCCACCGATGATCTGTTCTCTTTCAGTATTTAAATTGTGTATTATAATTTATTATTTTGTACTCTTATGTTTTTTTTTTGTTTATGATCACTTTCAACTTTGAAACAAATTTATACACTGAGATTTAAACGAAAGAAATTAAATTAAATTAAAAAAAAATAAAAAAAATGAGAAAAATATAAATATGTAAAATGAAGAAATTAAAAATATTCGACCAATGAATTTAAAATAAAATTAAAAGAAAAAAATTAATTTTGGTGATAGAATCACTGATTAAATGATTAGCTTGAAAAGCACGTGAGTTCCTAAGCATCTGATCAGTCCAAGCTGTTGCTGGGTTTAATGGACGGCTACTCTGATGATGTTCTTGGCGGCTGGATTTGCTTAAGAACTTATATTGTTGGCTTGAGTGATGGGTTTCCAAAGCAAAAAGTAGTCAGATTATGTTCGGTTTTCTTGCTGCTTTCTTCACGACTGAAGTTTATTTATTCCCACTCTCGGCAGGTCGAGTAAGAACACTCTACAAATCAACAAGAAGCACTGCCGTTAGTAACAAAAAAATAGGGCCACGCTGCACCAAGTTACACTCAACTGATGGTACAAGTATAGTATGTAGTAACTCTGGATGGCCACTGGCCGATCTATATGATATGCACAGAGTTAGCTGGAAGCTCGTGCAATCTTAGTTGTCTGGTGCTTCACTGGAGAATCAAATTAAAGATTAATTTAGGTCACAGTAAGGAAAGCAGAATTATAGAAAACTTACACGTGGCTTTTGTGTTTAATTTATTTTATATCTATGGCTAGATTTAGGTTAATAATTCTGCTTGAAATATCTGATCTTGGTTAAGTTGTACCTTCCGCAAGATTTAGTTCACAATATTTCTGTTAAAATTTTAATTATTTATTTTTTTCCTTTTTTTTTATACTTAAAAAATTGAATTTGTCTTAACTTTTTTTTTTTTGGAAATTTTGAATATATAAAAATTATGCCTTATGTATTTGGTAAGATTAGCTAGGAACTTAACTCGTGGATGGGCAAGCAGAAAAGAAATAATTTTTCTGTCGATGGGGATCGTAGGCGGATACGCAATTTATATTCGAACAAAATGAGTTCAGTGGTTAATATGTAATTACCGAATTCCACACCTTGTAGTGATGTGCATAAGCACGCAATTTGTATCGATAGCATAGGTTAGATGGGTAAATAAAATTTTCATGTCTCGTAATTACGAAAATTCATGACACTGTTGTTGTGATACCGTTGGCTGAAACTCAGGTGCGTTAGGGTTAACGGACGTCTGAAATGTTTTCGAGCTGGTAGTTTGCAACGGAGCTGATCCACTTGCTGCAGGTTGTTGGTGTGTGTTCGTGTTGTTTGTTTATTGGCTGTTCACATGTATAAGGAATGGTGTCTTTGTTGGCAGAAATAGCAGGAGCTAAAACTGAGACAGGCTTGAAGAAGGTGCCCGTAAGATAGGCAGTTTTCGCATACCTTCAGCCTGTTTACGGTCTCTCTGCGTCCCTTACTGTCCATGTTTAAAAAACGTTGGCACTTCCTAAGTGTGTGCTTGCCTTGGTTGCACAGTTTACACGCTAGCTGCTCTACGACGTTGGTATTAGCCGTCTGTTTGTTTGGCTGCTTGGTGACTTGCTTGACGTGCTAAACTTTCGTATTGGCTGCTTGGGAACGTGGAAAAGCACGTCATGTGCTATATGTACCATCGAACTTTGGAAGATCGATTCGTGGAAGTCGAATTCCTGATTGCGAAGATGGTGCAGCTGTAAAAAGGGGCGGAGTACTCTTAACTGCCGGAGCCGCAATGTTTGGCGTGGCTTTTTCAATTGCGTCGACCAACTCTGCACGATACTCGAGGTAAATTTCATATATTTGATCATATACCACCAATGATTCTTCTTTTTTCAAATTTTCTTCCAGCAACCCACCCCCTATAATAGTTTCATGGTAGGATTTGGAAGCCAACATATCTTCTTCCAATTTACATAAACGCTCTGAAGCATATGTTTTGCCTTTGCGTTCCTTTGGCGCTTTCTTATAATTGGTAAGATCTTTGATGAGTTTAACCAAAATGCCCTTTTGAAGCTCACCATATTTATAAGAATTGTTTTCAGCGATTATGTATTAAACTAATTGTTTTTATTTATAAATAGTTATAGACGAGTTTACAACATGAAACAAGCAAGACTTACTGCTTAATCTGCTACTGCTGCTATATCTGCTGATGAATGATGATTTATGGAGCACATGTAACTTGTACTTTTCAGTTGAAATTATTTTTGGTTAATTTTAAGTTAAATTAAGTTAGTTTAAGTAAATTTAAGTTGTATTATTAAGATATTTTTGAAAATCACTGATTAAATCGATAATTATTGTCTATGCAAAATTTAAGTCAGGTGACTATCTTTTTGATCAATTGTAAATTGGATCTTGATTTAATTTTAGCTTAAAGTTTTAGAGCACACACTGCACACACTTTCGAAAATTGTTTATAATGTTTATTGTTCGTAAAACTGATTCTAAAAAGGCTCGAAGGACCAATGTTAACTTCTAAGTTTTTATTTTATAAAAATTAGCAAAAAAAAAAAGAATAAAGATTTGGATCAATAAAAAACACAACCACTTTGTTCGAGAAATCGTTTGTAAGATTTTATTTAGTCATATGACCTAATTTATAGTCGAAAGGTATATTAGTTTCATCAATTATTTGACATCTAAACGTTTGCTGAATTGTGGAATGCATGTTTATGGTAAGTTCGTATCGCAACATTTGGCTTCAGACTTCAGTTTTATTTACGTGTACTTCCGTACAAAAACTCTATCAGGAGTTAAAGATAGAAGTCGATCTTCTTCGCAAAGAAAATGCGATGTTAAAGAACATACATCCTCAAAAAGACTTAAAAGCTAGCTCACCGCAAATACATAGATACTTGCAGATATGAAACAAATGAAGAATAGTTAGCACGCGAAACAGAAAAGCCCCCAAACAAAAGGCCTAGTAAAAAACGGAAAGCTGGCTCCTGCCTGAGGCCTCATTGTCTTCTGTAATAGCCTCGTCAAAAGAAGCAATTATAAATTAAAAAACTATAAAAAACTATAAAGACGATATCACCAATAAATGTCATCGGTATTGCGGAATACAATAAATTGCAAATTATTTAAAAGACGCTATTGCCATCGACCTTTAAAATTATTTTACTCAGCAATAATAAATGGAAAGTTTGTGTTAAAGACCCTGAAAGTTATCGTCTTCTGTCACAAAAACTAAACAATGAAAAAGTAGAATGGTATACTTATGAGAACAAGTCAGAACGACCCTTACGTATTGTAGCGAGAGGTCTACATGTTTAAAAGCTGATATCATTAATGATATAAAAGAGCGAAACTACAAAATCTTAGATGCTGTGAACATCGTGAAAAAAGAAAACAGCAAAAAGATACCGAAACGACAGTGGCACAGCGTGGTCTTCCACTATTTATACTTACTTTCGATAAGGCTGAAAAACTATAGGAAATTTATAAAATCAAAACAATCCTAAATATCGTCGTTAAGATCGAACCCTTAAGAAAGAATACGTGACTGGTTCCTCAGTGTAAACGGTGCCAAGAATTCAATCACACTCCAACCTATTGCAAAAAGGAGCCTAAGTGCGTAAAATGCATGCAAACATCTTACTGCAAACTGCACTGGAAATAACAAAATGCCAGCGACGTGCACTAACTGTAATGGAAATCATCCTGCCAACTATAGAGGCTGCGAAGTTGCGAAAGAACTACAGAAACGTAGATTAAAATTAACACAGTCACAAAGAAAACCACAAAAGACAGTTTCTAATACTCGAAAAACGGTAACAGTCCAAAGACCTTGTGTCCAAAAAGAAATGCAAGAAACATCAACACCTTTGGAGGATAAATCCAAAAAAGGTAGTGCACAAACATATGCCCAAATAGCTGCAAAAGAAAAAACCATAAACAACAAACGAGGAGCTTCATTATATATAAAAAAGTGCATAGAACACTTGATAGAACTAAAAATAGAGGTTGAATCAATGCAATTAATCAGTGTCCGGTTAGAACTAAAAATGTTTCACTCAACGTGTCTTCAATTTACTACTCTCTTCGATGCAAAGTTGATAAAATTGAATTTACAAACTTGATCAAGTCACTTGAACCAAAATTCATTGCTGGTGGTGACTTTAATGCAATCACAGCTTTTGGGGCTCTAGATGCATATTTCAAAAGGGTCCAATGCTCTACGACGCAGGAATGGAAAATAACTGTGATTTTCACTCGACGGGCAAACCGACTTATTAGCCGACTGATCCCTCGAAGATACCTGACCTGATTGATTTCTTTGTGGTGAAAGGAATACCCTCAAATCATATCAACATAACGGAAAGCCTTGATTTCTTCTCTGATCATTCTGCCGCTATTCTTACTATGAATAAAAATATAATTAAAAATGAAAAACCACCAAGACTAACCAATGGTAAAACAAACTGGGAAGGATTTAAGAGAGATATCGAGAACAACGTTGAATTAAGGGTATCACTACAAACGCCTCTTGAGCTTGAAGACGCAGTAGATAACTTCGTTGATATCGTTCAAAAAGCCGCATGGGATAACACCCCCAACCAAAGAGGTCTTACACCATTTCAAGGCATAACATATCCCCAAGAAATAAAGGATTTAGTTAAAGAGAAACGAAAAGCACGTAAGAAATGGCAGCAAACTCGTGCCTCTCAGCACAAAGCAACCTTAAATCGCTTGTGTAATTTACTAAGAAAGACGATATCAGATTTCAAAAACAATGAAGTTGGAAATTACCTTGAAAACTTGACAACAGGAAAAGAAATCCAACTACTCGCTGTGGAAAGCTATTAAAGTAACGAAAAAACCAAAGGGAGCAGCGCCTCCGATTAAGAATGACCAAAACGAATGGGCAAAAAGCGACAAAGAGAAAGCAAATTTGTTTGCGGATTACCTGGAGGAAACATTTAAACCATTCCATGGAGAAGCGCTAAATGAAAATATGAAGATATGATATGAGATGATTTTCAAGTGAAATGTACAGAACAAGAAATGTTACTCTCATCGAATTAAATAGAGAAATAAAGAAGCTGAAGTCCAAGAATGCTCCATGATATGACTTAATAACGGCAGAAATTCTTAAAACGTTACCTCGTAAAGGATTAATAAACTTTCTTTATACAAAAAATGCCAATCTAAGGCTTCAGTATGTCCCGAGCCAATGGAAAGTTGCAGAAGTTATAATGGTTCTGAAACCTGGTGAACCATCGCATGAAAAGAAATCTTGTAGACCCATTTCGCTTCTTCCTGTAGTGTCAAAAGTATTTGAGAGAATATTACTAATGCGATAGAAGAATATCACTTAATACCTGAACATCAGTTCGGTTGTAGAAGTAAGCACTCGACAATTGACCAAGTGCATAGAATCACTGACGTCATCGAGAAAGCTTTTGAAGAAAAGAAAATTTGCTCTGCAGTCTTCTTAGACGTGTAGCAAGCCTTTGACAAGGTCTGGCACGAAGGCCTCAAATTCAAATTAAGACAAGTTTTGCCTGATGGACTTTACACGATTTTTAAAGAAGAACGATCAACGAAGCTACTATAAAATTACAAAACGCGCTTAATAATGTCAATGAATGGACAAAAACATGGCTAATAGCGCTCTTGACGAGACAAATTTAATACGCCGCTTGCGAAGGCCTAAACCTTTTGACTTGGTGCGGTAAACGGAAAACCGCTTTTAAAATCGCGGAATACGCAGGAGCTATCGCTGGATAGTTACCTGCAACACGTTGTAAAACTTCGTTTAAAGTAAATTGCTTGATAAGTTTCAACTTAGTTGCAATCGGGAGGTGGAGGTGGTTTTAGTGAAGTAAGAATCTCACACTCCTATGAGCACGCGTTTTTCGGTCCTCATAGAGCCTTTTGAAGGTTTTAACACCTACCCACGGGAAAAAAAAAGTTTCCAGTTACCATCGGGTGGCATCTTTCAAAAGACGATATAATTCTGTCTCAACTCCTCTAAAATTCGTGCCGCAATCACTATAAATCTGACCACAGACTCCTCGTCGTGATGTGAAGCGCTGAAATGCTGCAAGAAACGCTTGAGTAGTGAGATCGCTTACCGCTTCTAGATGAATGGCCTTTGTTGCCAGGCAAACGAAAATGGCTAAATAACCTTTGTAACATTTTGCTCCGCGACCTTTCCAAGCTCGGATACTAATCGGTCCGGCATAATCCACCCCGGTGTGTGAAAATGGTCTGGAAGCAATCACTCTGGGCGGTGGTAACTCTCCCATTAGCTGAGAAGCTGGTTTAGTCCTATACCGATAAAAGATAGTGCATTTGTGAAGCTATTATTTTACTGCTCGTTTGGTTTGAAAAATCAAATATTTTTGGCGAAGATAACCCATCATCAATTGAATACCTCCGTGAAGTGTTTTTTCATTTGCTTCCTGAAGAATCGATTTCGTTAAATGATGATTTGGAACTAAGATGATTGGATGCTGTTGATCATAAGGCAAGTTAGCATTCTTCAGTCTTCCGCCAACGCGAATAATTCCACCAGGATCTACGAAGGGATTTAGAGATGCCATGCCTCTGGACTTCAAAATACCATCAGAAAACATTTCTAGCTGGGCTACTTTTATTAATGCCTTGGCTACATTTTTTTATTTTATTTTTTTCAATTATTAATGAAACGTAAAATCATAGCCACAATACGTATTATTTTGTTGATTTCAGAAAATCTGTGAATCAGTTCATTGATTGGAGGAACAACCTGTTCGATGTGATGCACACGAATTTGTGGCTGTGTAGGAAGCATCAAGTAAAAATTCAGGTCCTTTCCGCCTTAATATGCTATCTAGCAAAGCCGAAGGCAGAACACCTCTGGAAACCAAGTCTGCAGGATTTTGTTGCGTTGGAATGTGTTTCAATATGTTGACTGGAGTCAATCGCTGTATCTCTCCAACTCTGTTCGGAACAAATGTCTCCCATTTGGTTGGTGATGCCTGAATCCACGAAAGTGTGATCGTTGAATCGGTCCATGCAAACATCTGGTTTTGTTTCCTAAAACTTGACTGACATGGTATAGAAGCTTGGCCAACATAACAGCTCCACAAAGTTCCAGACGAGGAAGACTTACTGGCTGCATAGGAGCAACTTTAGATTTAGCGATAAGAAGATGCATTTTCGCCTGGCCTTTATCGTCTTCGACTCATAAATACACTGCTGCTCCGTATGCTTTTTCTGAAGCATCACTGAAACCAATGAGTTCCATTCGAGACAAATCCCCAATGGTTTGAACCCACCTTGCGAATTGAATCTTGTTGATAGATTGTAAATCTTCGTAAAGATCATTCCACTGTTCCAGTGACGATTCAATCAGTTAATCCCATGACATTTTCTTTACCTCCAGTTGCTGCATGAACTCCTTCGCTTTCACTAAACATGGAGCAATCCAACCCATGGGATCGAAAAGACGAGCTATCGTGGATAGAATGAATCGTTTCGTCGGTTGCGGAGTGGAAAGCGAACTGTAGCAGAAAGAGAATTTATCAACAGAAGGAAGCCAATGGACGCCGAGTGTTTTAACTCGTTCCGAATCTTCTGACGGCATTGAGAATGTAGTCAATTGTCAATTGTCTTTCAAGTTGATCGGACGTGTTTTAATATTGCTCCGTTGTCTGTTTATTTTTTCATTTCGCCCATACCGTTTATGTACCCATACCTTTGTATATAAAACCTATAGTACTATCATCGTGACAAACGCCCGACGCGCCACCATGCGTCCACACATGTAAATACTTACTATCCACATTCCACAATGCGGAGAGTTGGGTCGGAGACTAAAGAATTGCCATCCAAAGAAGAAAATGCGATAATAATAGAATGAGAGCACAGTATATAAAATTTATAAGAGTTGGAAGGAAAAAAGGATGCTACAATTTCGTGAATTGTTTTTGTTTTTAATAGATTTAATTTTGCTTAAGAAGAGGTTGGAAGAAAGGGAAGAATGTTGGTTGCAGGGTTGTTAGGATGTTGGTCGAATATTATTTTTTTTTGTAAGCTATGGGTGATGACTATATATTAGGGTGGAGCGTCAAATATTTTTTCCGATTTAGCTTTTCGAATAGCACTAAAAAGTTTCGTAATTACGTAAGCTACCCGTAAAAAATGAAAAAAAAAAAATAAAAATTGCTTTTCTTAGCCCTCTACCACAGGTCAAAGTTTTGCAAAATTGGAAAAAAGTCATAAATTTTTTTGCTTTGCTCTGTATTTCCGCAATTATAAAATCTACAACAAATATTTTTTGTAAAAAGAAAGATAATTAAATTTCCTATAAAAAATGTACAACAACTTATATTGTATGATTAGCCGTTCTCGAGATATATGTTAAAAGGCGCTACATAAATTTGCGCTATGGAAATCTTTTTTTATCTTGAGCGAGTTGCAAGTCACATTACCCCCTTTGTTGGATAGAACTAAAAAAACTTGAAAAATAAAAAGTTTAATTGGGTTAGTTTCTGAATGGCGTATTATGAATTTTTAAGTTTTTATTTTCCAGTTTGTGTTAATTTATTTGTCTAAATAATGTTAATATATTATAATTTGTATTTTTCCTTTTTCATGAATGATATCATATAATTTATTTCAAACTTGTGAAATAATTTTACCGTTTCCGAAAAAAAATTTTTTTCCAAAAAGTCGAAACTTTGAGCTAAGGTAGAGGGCTAAAGACTTAATCCAAACTTTTTTTTAATTTCAAGTTATTCTATTCATCGAAACGAAATTGATACAACAACTTTTATTTTTCTCCATACATCGACGTTCCACCCTAATATATATGTTTATGAAAAAATATAAATTGAAACTATGGTTGCTACTTCTTGCAATTAAGTTTTCTGCCAAAATGACTAATTATACTGAAAAAAGTATAGAAACTTATTTTTATATCAATTTTCTCAAAAAATTGATTATTAATAATATAAAATTTTGAGAACAAAAATAAATGAACAAACTTTTTTTAATTTTTTTTAAGATATTTAAAAATAAAATTGCGAATAAAAAATTTTCGTAGGATCAAAAATAACCATACCTCCCAGACAAGCGTCATTTTTCTCAAAAACCACTCCTATGATTTTGATTACATTTGTCCCATCTACCATATTTTTAGAAAAAGTTGTATCAATCGATATTTAATTTATTGAACCGATTTTAATACTTTACATAAGAGCTTCTAATAAGTTTTAATTATATTGCATACCTATCAATATTTAAAAAAATTAAATTTTTAATTAAAAAAAAAAATTTTTAAATTAGTTTTTGTTGCTTAAAAATTGTTTACAAATTTTTTTCAAAATTTTATATACCTAGGTATAAAAATTATCAGCATATAAATTTTAAAAAATTAAATTTTGAATTAAAAAAAATTTTAATTAGTTTTTGTTGATAAAAAAAATGCGTACCAGTTTTTTTTCTTAAAAATGTTTACAAAATTTGATATTTACAAAATTATCAGCATGATAAAATTAAACTTTGAATAAAAAAAAATGATAAACAAAAAAACGAATTTTAAATTAATCTCTTATTAACATGAAGATTTCCACCTGTAAAAAAAACTTTTTTTAATACCTACATGTGTTCAACTTATCTTCATCTATCTTGATATTTTATTATTATTTAAACATAACATTTATATTTATATATTATTTATATATATATATTTATATATCTATACATAATTTATAACGTAGTAATAGAGAGAAATAGGCCTATCGGGGAACCTAAAAAAAAAACGCATCTAGTATTTTACACCACTGGGTGATGTGGAAAAAAATACGAAAAGGTAAGTCATATACCTAGCACCTGCAACATGAAAATCTATTTCGCGAATAATAAAATTTTCCTTATAGGTACCTATGTACCTAACGACTTATTAGACTATAAGTTAGGTAGGTACCTATAAGGTATATTTTTATTTTTATTCCAAAAAAAAATGGAAGAATTTTCTACTACTATACCTACCTAGATAGTGAAAAAAGGCAACAACGAAAAAAAAGAACATAATACCTACCTACCTACCAACGAAAACAAATTCGACCCATATAATCCAATACAAGATTACCTACGCCATTTGATTTTCTGTCTTCTTTTTGTGACGTCATTTGAGAAGAAAAAAATTTCCAGCCGAGGATCTTTCATGCGAGAATAATAATAATTTGTTAAACAAATTCTCATTTTATTTTTGAAAAACATAAAATGTAAGTTTTTTGAACAAATTATTATTATTCTCACACGAAAGATCCTCGGCTGGAAAATTTTTTCTTCTCAAAATACGTCAGAGAAAGAAGACAGAAAATCAAATGGCGTAATCTTGTATTCTTTAATTTATGCAAAGGTATACCGTATAATCCATATAAAATTGTCATAGCTATATTTTTATATGTATATACCGTTTTCACAGCATGGACATGAGTTTTTTGTTGTCGTTGTCATGACGATAACTTCTGATTTAGCTATCTCCCTTATTCCCCCTATTGTTGTCAGAATCACAATAATACAACCCTCTCCTTCTATTTTTTGCTTTTCCTTTTAGTATTTTCTTCCACTTTAAAGCCTGAACTACATAAGCCAAAAAAGTGAAAAAGTGCAAAAGTGAAAATTTTTAAATTGATTTTGTGATAGTTTTTCTGACTAGAAAACTTATAAAAATGATGCAGAAAGCTTAAATTTTGGTTTAAAAACAAATTGGTGTATTCTTTTTCACAAAACAACGGCGCTAGCGGTAAAAAAAATATTTTTACTTTTGAACTTCAGTACTTTTTGGCTTATGTAGTTAAGCCTTAACTCTCCATTGTCAAGTTTTGCTATTCTTGCGCCACGTAGCGTCCACACATAAAGATAAAATTTTCAACCTCATGATAGTACTATAGGTTTTATATACAAAGGTTGTTTCTAATGATGCGCGTTGAGTTCCTGTGGGCACTCGAACAGCCATTTTTAATTTTTTGACATTTCCAACTTTGACAACCTGCGCAATATATTACCTTTAATATGTGTACTGTGGATTATACCTACCTAGATAGTGAAAAAAGGCAACAACGAAAAAAAAGAACAAAATACCTACCTACCTACCAACGAAAACAAATTCGACCCATATAATCCAATACAAGATTACTTACGCCATTTGATTTTCTGTCTTCTTTTTGTGACGTCATTTGAGAAGAAAAAATTTTCCAGCCGAGGATCTTTCGTGCGAGAATAATAATAATTTGTTAAACAAATTCTCATTTTATTTTTGAAAAACATAAAATGTAAGTTTTTTGAACAAATTATTATTATTCTCACACGAAAGATCCTCGGCTGGAAAATTTTTTCTTCTCAAAATACGTCAGAGAAAGAAGACAGAAAATCAAATGGCGTAATCTTGTATTCTTTAATTTATGCATAGGTATACCGTATAATACATATAAAATTGTCATAGCTATATTTTTATATGTATATACCGTTTTCACAGCATGGGCATGAGTTTTTTGTTGTCGTTGTCATGACGATAACTTCTGATTATGCTATCTCCCTTATTCCCCCTATTGTTGTCAGAATCACAATAATACAACCCTCTCCTTCTATTTTTTGCTTTTCCTTTTAGTATTTTCTTCCACTTTAACTCTCCATTGTCAAGTTTTGCTATTCTTACGCCACGTAGCGTCCACACATAAAGATAAAATTTTCAACCTCATGATAGTACTATAGGTTTTATATACAAAGCCCATACGCAAGTTCGAACCTCACAAATTCTTATTTCCGCGACCCCAATATAGTGAATATTTTACTATTTATGCATTTATTTTCACTGTGCATTTATAATCGCTAGTCTGCAAAAATGACTTTCTTTTTTTGTTGTTTTGTTTTCCCATTCGCAAGTTCGAACCGCACAAATTCTTATTTCCGCGACCCCATTAAAGTGTTTATTTATTATTTATGCATTTATTTTCACTGTTGCATTTATAATCGCTAGTCTGCAAAAATTACCTTTTTTTGTTTAACATTTTTAAATATGTCGTGTGCCAGAGATATTTATGTCAACGTTGATGTTAACGCGGATCTTTTAAAATGTAGTGGCCTTTGTGATAAATCTCTCCACCCTTCATGCGTCGGCCTCAGTAAACGTGCATGTATGTATCTACTTAAATGACTATAAAAACAATTTCGTATTTTATTGCGAGGAATGTAGAATTATTTCAATTTCTGATATAATGCTCGCAATAAAATGCCTTAGTGAAACTCTTTTAAACGACGACGCATGAATCTAAAAAAAATCCAATCCCTGTCAAAAAATTCGATTTCCTATTTAAAAGTGTTGAAGAATCTAATTCTCAATCTCAACATTCAGCTACACAATGTTTGTTCAAATTGTGTTCGATCGAAAAACAATTCAGTACGATTAAATCTCATATCCCTCTCCGTGACAACGCGACCGTATCCTCTAATGACTATAACCTGCTTCGTTCGGATAAAGACTGTAAGCTTAATTCTTTAAGCAGTTCCGCGAAAGAAATAAACAAAAACTTAGTAACCAATCTAAACCAAATACGTTCCGATGTTGATCTTCACTTACAAAGCCCTCGTCTTGCTTATCCCCTTCCTCCCCTGAAATTCTAAATGAAATAAAAAATATGAACGACATGCTTTCGCGAGTTTCTTCCGCTCTTATAGCAATTGCTTACGAAGTAAGAGACCAAGAACAAAAGCCTTCGTGTATGCAAAGTGATATCCAATCATTTAATGAACACTCGCGAAAAATAGAATCTCTTCTTAATGAAGTGATTGATATATCGAACGTACCTTCTTCAAACAAAAACAATTTCTCAATTTTTCTTAATGAAGTGATTGATATATCGAACGTACCTTCTTCAAACAAAAACATTTTATCAATTTTGGGTTAAATTCTGTCTGCCGATGCGACTCCTCCCGCTATTCATTCTGCCACCGTTAACCTAATCCCTGCTACGTCTGATAACGCTATTGACTCCGCTGTCACAATCCCTACCTCTGCTATACCTTCAAATGAACCACCGCCTACCACCATCCCTTCCGAAACCCGCTTTACAAAATGTTGTACCTCGTAGTCTACGAAAGAATGGAACCAAAGACTTGATAAACTAAAAAAATCCAATAAATCGTCATACTTCCTAACCAACACCCCTAGAAATGCCAGTTCCGCATGGGTCCAATCGTTCTCTATGAAGAATTATTCCATCCCGGATGTGAATGTCATCGACTTCTTCCCAAAAAATTCAAGGTATCGATTCCAATTAACATGCAATATATGAATATATCAAAATGGGTAGAAAACCCATCCCACGATACATCTCGCTCCACTCAGAAGACTAAAACGCCCAGAAGACCTGCAACAACAAGCGCCACACTAAGTTGCACACCAAAACCTAACCGCAACTGGACCTTCAAAATGGGTGTATTTCCCAATTTCTCTAATAATATTTTTAAAAAACTTAATGTAAATGCCCACGAAATTAAACCTCCCGCAACCTCCCCAAGTGTTTCTTAACCTCTCATATTGCTTCCGGCCCATCTAAGGAAACAAAAAGAGTATCTTTTAAACTCACTCAAACCCCATCACCGTCTCGATCTCCCTCTCCCATTCTCCCCAATTTCGACAGGGGCTAAATATCCTAATTTCATAAACTCCCATATTTTGGACCCCACTCAGCAAACTAATCCATCTCACCCACCCACAGTCTTTTCTAGTCAACAAAATTCAGACAACTCTTTTGATCCTCTTTTATCACCAGTAATCACTTACCCAGAAAACTGCAGATTCCACTGAATGTCGCTATGCTATCTCTAGGCTTAGAGACAAGAAGATTTATGAAAATGTCCGTACCTTCCCAGCATTTCTGCACGACAAGTCAGATTCTGTTTGCTACAAAAAGAAAACCAGGGGCCAGATTCTGTATCTAAAAAGCGATCAAACGTTTTCGTTTGTGCGAAAGATTTGCTTCATTTAACACCAAAAACGAAAGCTTTCGTTCGCACATGCGAAAACAAATAAGCGATAGCTTATTCTTTGACGTTTTTCTTTGTGAGCTGCTTAAGTTGCAATAAATTTGACAAAATAATAAATTTATAAATAAATAAAATTATGATACGTGAATATATTGCTTTTTTGAGCGACATTGAAAAAGAAAATAATAATCCGGAATTATTGGTCTTGAAAAATGTAAGAAGAAGTCTAAGAGATCACGCGGATCCATTTACGTTGCGAGACAAAAGTTGAGCTCCAATTATTTGTTATTAAATGTTGTTAAATAAAATTATTACAAATTTTAGCTTTATTCAACGATTTCGACTAAAATAAATAGCCTTTAAATATGTGTTGGATAATATACGAATAAAAACGGACGCGAATAATATATGTTCCTACAATTTTGAGACTATGCTCTACTTTAGAGCTACTGGGTGGAGGAAGCTACCAATGGTCAGTTGGGAATGATTTTGCTTGCGAAGTTCTTATATATATAGGAATAGAAAATTATTGCTTTCTAAAATTAAAACGTAGAAATACTTACATTTAAGGCTTCCCCCCACCAACGCGAATTTTCGGTGGCGACGACGAAAACAATAATAACAACGTGTTGTTTTCATTGACAACCACGTGTTGATATTGTTGTTTTCGTTGTCGCCACCGAAAATATGCGTTGGTGTGGGGGAACCTTTAAAGTGTTTTTCTTGCTCGGCAATTCGTTTTCAAATATACCACAGATAATCCTTCCTCAAGGTAAAACACAGAAAGATTGTTTGATTTCAAAATAATAGTGATGGGATATCTAGATCCTTTTTATTTGAAGCATTTGACTTCACTCGCTATGTAATTTTTTTCATTATTTATGTACTTTTTACTTTCAAAAGAACGGGATTTAAGTTAAAATCCCTATTAATTAAACAACGATAATTTTTTTTTTAGGTTTTGACAAATTTTATTTCTGAAATCATTTACATATTATCGATTTTCTTTGATTTTAGATATCGATTATAATTTAACTCTCATCTCTCAAGATATTTGATAGCTGTCAACATCCAAGAAGTATGCAATCAAATTTTGTTGGGTTTTAAGCATAAACGAACAAAGAAACAAAAACGAAATGCGATACAGAATGCCAAATATCGTTTTCGCACAAGAAATTGTTTTTGAAAAACGAACGATCGCTTTCGTTTCGTTTATTACAGAATCTGGTCAGAACTAGCGTTTTGGTTTCCATCCAACAGGAAGGTCTGCCTTCTGAATTTTCTAAGCTAATGAAAATTTTTATCAAATATCATGCCAGTTTTAACTTACTACCACAAAAAGTAAAGGATGATCTGGATACTTTCCGTCAATACTTTAAACGAATATCCCACCTGCAACGCAACATATAAATTATAAAATGCCACCACAGTTTTGGGTTTTTTAAAAAAGATATATATTTTATTGAACTTTTCTGGTTAAATGTTGGGTGAAGACTATCTACAATATTTTCGAATGAAATATTCTTGCATTGTTTCATGTGCTGTGTCATGATTTCTTCTTATCATCATCTCTTCTGTGGTGGTCTCCTCTTTATTAAAATTTGTTGTTTATTTATTTTGGGATTTCCGTCTATATGTGGGAGAACATCAACGGATCCGTTGTGTTTGCTGCCGTTATATGGTGGATGGGAAGCTCAAGTGTAACTCCCCCTTCCTTAAAATTGTTGCTACTCCTGGAGCAAATGTTTTGAAGCTTATATTTATATATGAATATTACTAAGGTAATAATTGACAATATTATAATAGTTTGCATAAAATATGATATGTTTGTATGTCTTTGAATATCATAAAATTTTTCATGAATATAATCTATATTTTCAATTTCTTCTAATTTAATTTCTTTATATTCACTTATGTTAGCAAGGTTTGTATATAATTCCATGTTATCAAGATACGTAGATCTTTCTTCAACATTTATTAAGTTAATATATGTCTTATTGTCAATTTTCGTAATTAATCAATACGTTATTACGTATTTTCATTTTGGTTTTTTCATTACAGCCTGTTTTTATTTCAATATTTCCATTTTTTATTAATAATTTTCCCTGATCTAATTCTATTACATTATTGAATTCTCTATTTATTATTTTGGTACAATTTTTATAGTATAAACAATTTTTATAATATTTTAACTTTTTAAATTCTTTTTCTTCATATTTAAATTCTTTATTTTCGTACATTATTACATAATTATCTTTTATGTTTATTATTTCTTGTTTTGAATTTGGTAAATTTGTCACAAAATATTTATTTAATTTCAATATCTTATCTGGGATACTTATTACAAAAATTATTTCATCTTTAAACAGAGCTGTTGATATTTTTATGTTTTTCAATTTATTGAAATCTATTTTAAATCGGTTTATTTCTTCGTTATTCAACATTGAGCCAACCATAACGTTTAAGTTACTCGAAAGAATATTATTCTGTATTCTTTCAATTATTTGTTTTATTTTATCCAATTTTGCTCGTATTTCTAATATTATTAATCTATGTACGTAAGTAACACTTTCTTTTCTTACATTAACAAAATTATTTTTTAACATCTCATTAAATTCTTTCTCGATAGTATTTAAAGTTTTTCCAAATTTATTATTAATTTCAATTTGTTTGTTCACATGGATAATTAGTTCATGATTGTTTTCCTTATTTATCATTAGCATTTCTTCTATATTTTTTCGGTCACTTTCATCCATCGTACCGAATAAAAACTTCAATACATTTTCGCCTATATCAAAAACACCACTTTTTTGTCTATGATTTTTTACACTTTTTATTTCTGATCTTATCGTTTCTATTTCAGAAAAAATGTCAGCCGGGAAATTAACTTCTTTTAATTTTAATAAATTTATTTCTACTAAATTTAAAACTTCTTCTATCTTTGTTATATTTAATCTATGTGCAATATGGGCAAAATCTTTTACTATGTTTACTTTGTTCAATTTAATCTTCACATAACCTTCTTGGTTATTTATATTTTCTATGATTATTTCGGTTTTAATTTTTACAACTAATAAGGTTATTAAAGTGAGAAAGGATAAAATATTCATGATTTAGTCTTTTTCTTAATTTTCACTTTAACTGTGCGAGATGTATATTTTCTGATTCTACACTCGATGAAGTATTTTGAGTTACTGACTCTGTTGTAGATGCAATTCTTTTTTCTGAATTACTTCTTCATTCTTTTATCTCTTCTTCCAGGATTAACTACATAATCATTATCTTCAGGTTTGTCGGTATCTTCTCTACTTTTATTTAATTGAGATATTTTCTTTTCTTTGTGTTCAGTAAAGGTTTTATATAATTGTTTCTTATCTACTCTTCCTTCTTGGATTTCAAATGGTTTTTTCTTACTTATGTTTTGAATAGCGTTATTGTAATAAAATACAGCTTTATAACTAATATTAATTTTTTCTAAGTCTGATAATTGTTTTCCATTTTTTAGACATCGTTTTTTATCTAATATTGAGCTATGTGCTCTTTCAAAAGTGCTATTCCCTGGTGTGAATGAGGTGTTGTAAAATGTCTTTCTATGTTTATATCATTAAATAAAGTATTAATAGAAATTTGGTCAAATTCATTGTCCATTACAAACTTAATTGGTTTTCCATGTTGTGAAATATACTGCACCAGTGCTGTATGTATACTTTCTATATTTTTATTAGGGATTGAAGTAAATGTGACACATTTACTGAATTTATCAATTTGTAAAAAAGAAGGGTAGTTTTTTTAAGAAAAATAAGTCTGCATGTACAATTTGATTAACGTCATTAGGGGTTTTAGTTAATTTAAACTTTGGTTTAACTGGATGCCGGTCATATTTATTTAAACGACAAACGGCACAATTATTTACTACTGTAGTTACTATATTTTTCAATTTTGGAAAAAAGATGTATCTTTTTAATCCTGTAAAATTTTCCTCTATGCCAGAATGACTGGTCTCTAACTCGTGGTATAGTTTAACTTGTTCTACTGTTTCTTATTCTGTTATCATTTCTTTAGCTAAGTAGCTACATCGATAAAATGTCATACTTTTATCAAAAAGTTTTATTAGTTTTTGTTGAAGTTTATTGTATATTGCATCGTTTTCACAGTAAATACCTGTTTGTTTTGGTTCTAACACTGTCTTAATTTTTCTCTCGAAACTTGGTGATTCTAATAAATTAGGAGAATGTTCAACTAATTTTATGTTTCCATTTATTCGTCTTATTCCTATTTTTCTTGCTTTATAATCTTGATTAACTATTATATGTTGTTTGTAAGAATTAACAGCTTTTTCTATAATAACAAAATGATCAAATAGTTCTTCTTCTTTGGAATGTCGAGTTTCTAATTCCTGTTCTTCATCTATATGATTAATTTCATTGTCTTTTATTTCTCTGCTTAAATAATCGGCTATTGTATTCTGTGAACCTTTCAAATAACTTATATCAAAATCATACTCTCCAAGAGAAAGTATCCATCTCTGTAATCTTCCAGAAATATCTTTCCCTATACTTTTTGTTTTTAGCCATTTCAAAGGCTGATGGTCTGATTTTAATTGGAATTTCTTTCCATACAAATATGGTCTTAAATATTTAACGGACAATACTATAGCATAGTAATTCTTTTTCCGTGGTTGAATATTGTCTTTCGTGATTATCTAAGGTTCTACTAATATATGTTATGGAATGTTTGTCTTGTGCTGAAACAGCACCAATAGCGTAATTTGATGCATCGGTAGTGAGCTCAAATTCTTTATTGAAATCTGGGTATGCTAATACTGGGGGACTCATTATATTTTAACATTAGAAATGTTTAAGCGGAGGCATACGTACTAACAATGTGAAAAAATCAAAAGAATTTCAAAAAAGTGTAACGCCGAGTAGAGAAAGAGGGCGACACTTCAGGGGAATAGACAAAATTATTGCGTTCATGCTATGTTCTTATTGGTCTGAGAAAACAGAATACGAAGAAGATAATAAAACGGACACCAACAAAGGAGAAGTGTTTGTAGGCAGGGATGGCCACTACATTCTTCACATTTGCTACGTAGTAAATTAAACGTAGTTAAATGTAGTTAATGAAACAAATTGTAACAAACTTAGTTTCAAATATCAAACGATCAGTCAGCTGTAACTTTGAAGCTTGAATTTTGAGTTAAAATGTTCAAATTTTTATTGAAATTTTATTATTTCTCTAAATGTACTTTGTATGTACATACATATATGAAAACGTAATAATTTGTAGAAAATAAGACATGTAGTTTATTAAATTAATTATTATTATTATTAATCCCTCGAGAATTTCATTCATCATACATTGAAATGATGCCGGAGCATTTCGCAATCCGAATGGCATCCTAAGAAATTCGTAGTGACCATTAGGTACACTAAAAGCCGTTTTCTCGATATCTTTAATATCAACAAGTATTTGGTGAAATCCCTTAGCGAGATCTAGTACTGAAAAATACTGGGCGCGTCCCAATTTATCGAGTATGTCGTCTATGTTGGGAAGTGGGTATTTAAATTCGACCGTATTTTCATTTAGTTTGCGAAAGTCTATGACCATACGCCATTTGTTTATCCTTGAATTGTCCGTTTTCTTCGGAACTACCCATACTGGGGAATTGTATGGACTTATACTCTTTCTAATTATCGCGTTTTCTAACATTTCAGATATTTGTTTATTTATCTCTATCTCATGCAATTTGGGATAGCGATAAATCTTTGTAAATATTGGAGTATCATTTTTGTGCGTATTTTATGAGTAGTATGTGTTGTTGCGCTGAGGTTTTGTCCATCCGTATAAAATAAATCTTTATTTTTTCTTAAAAATTCTGTTAATAACTTTTCTTCTTCTTTAATTAGATTTTTATGTAAAAGTTCACCTATCTCTACTGAGTTATATTCCATTGTATGAATTTCATCATAAGAAAAAGGACATTGATCATTTGAGTTGATTGATACTTCTTCTTTGATTTTCGAATTACAAAAAGGAATTTTATTACTATTTATTTCTACGTATCTATCTCTCATATTGACTATTCCTCCTATAGCGTTTAAAAAATTCGATCCTATGATCGCGTCAAAACTTTTATTTTCAAAATTTATCAGTTTCCACTCCATGGTGGCTTTTTCATTAAACTCTACGGGTAGATTAGTTATTATCTGTTCGGTTATGTAAACATGTGAGTTTACTGTGTTTACTTTAATTTCTTTGTCTAATATTATTCTTTTACAGGATTTTAATTTTCTGTTATCAAGAAGGGTCATAGTAGATCCTGTATCTACTAAGACTTTAATATTTTCTTGTTGTACATTCGACAGGAAGTGTCGTTGACCCTCTTGAATAAAATTTACTTCTTCACTATTTCTATTTTGTTCGTCGGTAAGGCGATTAACCTCCATTGGTTCTTGTCTAATCTGTCTATTATGATTAGGGTTCTGATAATAATTTTGACCTTTGTAATTATTATTTTGACCCTGATAATTATTATTTTGACCTTGATAATTATTATAATTATTATTATGTTGAAATCCGAATTTGTAATCTCTAAAAGGATTTTGTCTGTGGTTACCTAAGACCTGATTATTATTTGTCCTTATTTGAGCTGAATTCATTCCTAAATTATTATTTCTTTGAACATTATTGGAATTTTTATTGTGGTTATTATATCTAGGTACAAAATTATTCTGTTTAGGAATGTAATTATTGAAATTTTTATTCGTATCTATGGGTTTTTTTACATAGTCATTATTTAACATGGAATTTGATTCCAATAAATCATACGCTTCCATCATAGTGATACATTTACTTGCAATGATTATTGCTTTCTGACTAGAAGTTAAATTACTTTTGAAAGCTTCTAGTATTAACAATTCATTATTACTTTGTGTATATAAAAAATTAGGCTCGAGTTATGCCTTAGTTTGTATTTTCTGTAATAAATTATCTAATTTTTCATACAATTTATTTGTATTTCTTTCTACAACCTACTTCTTGGGCTAGTTTTAAATAGCTTTCTTTTACACTATAATTCCTTACTAGACTATTATTTTTAACGTCCCTCCACGGTGCTAAGTGTGTGAGAGCATTTATTTCTCTTCTTGCTACTCCCTGTATTTTGTGATGTACGGTGAAGGTAGCTTTGATGATGTTGGCTTGTCCTCTAATTTTTCCCATTAGATATTCCACCGCAGATATGAAGAGGGCCAAATTGTCTTCCGAGGCACCTCGGAAAGGTGGTACTTCCTGGAGTTCTTTCAGCAAACATTCTTGCTCCTTCTCTTCTGCTACACTTAGTGGTAATTCTTCATTATTTGCCATGTTGTTTTATTATTTACTTTCACTTTCACTGTTCTTTTATTCGTCTCTTTTTTTTGTTACCCCCTTTTTTTTTTATTTAAAAAAATAAGTTAACTCAGTAAAACACTCTCTCTACGAGAATTTACAATATATGTTCTTACGGATCTTGGATTGTTATGTTTTTCACTGGTTTTTAGTGCGCATTTTTTTTTATTATTTTTTTTTTTTCGTAAGTATGACGTCGCGTTTCCAATATGTGTTTAATATTAATTTTCGTTTAAACATTTTTTTTTCACTTATCCTACCGACTGCGCCAATTATAAAATGCAACCACAGTTTTGGGTTTTTAAAAAAAGATATATATTTTATTGAACCTTTCTGGTTAAATGTTGGGCGAAGACTATCTACAATATTTTCGAATGAAATATTCTTGCATTGTTTCATGTGCTGTGTCATGATTTCTTCTTATCATCATCTCTTCTGTGGTGGTCTCCTCTTTATTAAAATTTGTTTATTTATTTTGGGATTTCCGTCTATATGTGGGAGAACATCAACGGATCCGTTGTGTTTGCTGCCGTTATATGGCGGATGGGAAGCTCAAGTGTAACTTATAAGATCACAACCTTTTTTTCGTTCCTGATCCAAACTCCGCTCAAACACGTCAACACCTCCCTCTAACTATCTAATATCAAAATGTAAGAGGTCTTCGATCTAAAACCAGCTCAGTCTTAAGACAATCGCACTCCCTCCCTTTCGATGTCTACGCTTTGACTGAAACTAATCTGACCCCCAGTATCAATAACCAAGAGTTGTTTCCCTCTTTTTTTAATGTCTATCAAGATGATGATCGGCCCAACGTTGGCTCTCCTTGCAGAGGAGTCCTTATCGCGATCAAAAATTCATTCGACTCATCCCTTTTTTCAATCTCAAGCACATCTGATGTTGATTTTATTTCAGTTAAAATTAAACTTCTTAAAACGTCTGTTTATCTTATGTATTTCTACATACTGCCCTCCCAACCTCTACAAACTTATGAAATTGCTGTTCGCGCGATCGATCATTTAATAAAACAATGCGACCCCCTCGATGAAATTGTAATTTGTGGGGATTTCAACCTTCCACACCTTAAATGGACTGTGTCGAAACACGGATCAAACTACATTTGAAATCCCTCCTCGGCAAAAGAATGTATTTTTGTCGATCATTTAACTGATTTAAGATTCAGTCAAGTGAGTGGCGTTCTAAATAATATGAGCCGACAACTTGACCTTATTTTCTCAACCGACCCAGATAACTCATCAGTCAATCTCTGCCCCCAAGTTCTTACAGCTATTGATAATTATCTCCCTCCCTTGTTACTAACGCTCTACCTCAACTCGTACCTAGAAGTTAAACCCACTTCACATCCTATTTTGTATGATTTTCATAAAGCCCAATTCTCCCAAATTAACGATTATATTAACCGAGTTCCATTTAATTTTGTAAATATGTCTGTTGAAGAAGCCACTAACCTTTTTTACAATGAACTACAATACTCAATTTCGTTGCATGACCCTTCCTACCAACGCACGTAGAGTTTGTCCTTCATCCTCGCCTTGGTATAATCGTAGACTTTGATCGCTGCTTAACCAAAGGAATAAACTGTGGGAAATTTTCCTTCGCTCTCAATGCCCAACTGATTACTCTGAGTACCTTGGTTCTTATCTTCATTTCAACGAACTGTACAGTTTTCTCTATCATAAATATTTACATATAAAACTCAATCTAACCTTATTAACGATCCCAAATCCTTCTTTCAGTTCGTTAATCACAAAAGAAAGTCAGATGGGTATCCATCCTCTTTGTCCTTCAATAATGAAACTTCCAATGATAACACATACCTACAAAATTTAACTTTTTAAAATTTTCCGGATTTTTTTTTATTTTTCTCTTATATTCAAAAACGGCAAATTTAAATCTTTTGTTTTGCCTACAAAGCTTTATTGTATTTTAGTTAGAATAGTCGCACATTTTG
The DNA here is from genome assembly GCA_929447395.1 of Epistrophe grossulariae. Classification (NCBI taxonomy): domain Eukaryota; kingdom Metazoa; phylum Arthropoda; class Insecta; order Diptera; family Syrphidae; genus Epistrophe; species Epistrophe grossulariae. The sequence goes on from OV839567.1 coordinate 24,115,309, forward strand.
CAGATTGGTACAGTGCTAATATCCAGTTATGAAAAAATTATAACAATATCTACCTCACGGAGAAGTTGTTTTAATATCCCACACTGTTTTTGTAACATTTGCGGTGAATTAGGCTAACAAATTTAAAAAAAATTGATGATAGAATTCGTGAAAACAGTAGAACAAGACGTTCTTTAAAGCTCAATACCCCAATGAACTAGCGAAAATTAAAAAATCCCCATGATGATTGTTATTTTTGCCTCGTTAATTTAAATGGTATTAACTCAAATAACCGCAATAAATGAATTTATTCTAATGTACCATCTGCCATCTGGAAAAGACCATTTTTGGTTGCTTCTGAAGAAAAATTTTATTTTTCTTCGCCGCATGGCAGGTTTTTTCTATAGGAGAATCCGTAAGTCATATCTCAAAAACTGAAGCTGATGGATAAGAATGGGTTTCATTTTCAGATTCAGGATGCCGTTTATCTACATAAAATATACTTATTTTCCCGGAAAAAAATCTTTGTTGTTATGTGTAATCTAACTGTAGCTAATTACTTTGCATCATATTTTAAAGATTCATTCTCCAAGGATTCTTTTAAACCGGATTGGACCTATTTTGAGTATTTACCGAATTTTTCGCTGGGCCCATTCTTACCCGATTGCATTGCTCCATCGGCCATTGAAAACAAATTTTCTAAACTTAATGATGTGTTCCTTCAACTCCTCTTTCAAAAATTTTTAATTTATCCTTATCTCAAGGAACATTTCCTAAGATATGGAAAACATCTTTCATAACACCAATTCACAAGAAAGGGCCGAAAGGTGAGGTGAAAAACTATCGACCAATTGCCAATTTTAAACATTTTAACGCGGCTCTAAATCTTCTTTAAAATGGATGTCTGTTCTAAACAATAACTTTAGAATGACAGTCGGCTCTTTATAAATTTTAAACGACATAAAGTATAATTTAGCGTTAAACAGGTCTTCTAACTTTAAAAGGAGCAAAACGCTTTTCTATCTTTTTAAAGTATGCTTTATCTGTGGGAAATTATCACTGTGAGTGTGAGTTACACATATACAAATGCATCGACACAGGGAAGGCGAGCAGTTAGACAGCTAAATGCTGGGGCGCGCAAAGGAATTTTGATCCGTTTTTTTAGGGGTGTTTTGACATTTAAAATCGTTAAAACAGTAAAGCTTAGTAAATTAAAGAAACAAGTGATAAAAAAGTAAATAAAGTGACATTAGGTATTGGAAAAAATAGGAAACTACACGCGGTGCTGCGTTAAATGCTGTAAAAACACCTATAACAAGCAGTGTAATTTTTGTTCATATCACAGGTAAGCAGTGTCTCATATTCCATCTCATATTCCACATAAAATAAGTAAAATTACTCCGCACTACGGGCGCTCAAACAACAAAAACTAATACTACCCTGGGCGATAATTTCAATTTTCACAGATCGGGTTCAGCTAATTCCCGGTATTTTTATTCTCAAACAATTTGCTTTTTTATAGCAAAATGCTATGAAATATCAATTGAAAAGTATTCTCAGATAATGTATTAACCTAAAAAACATCACTTCACATTACTTTGTGTGGAATATGAGAAACAATCAGTCCGTGAAAAGAAAAATTTTGAAAACTCCATATTATAGGTGTTTTACACGATTTAACGCAGCACCGCATGTTGTTTTATATTTTTTTTTTTTTAACTATTGCAAGTATTCACTATGTTAACTTTTATTTCACTTTTTTATTTAGTTTTCACTATTTAACATTTTAAAATCTCGAAACACTTTCCTATAGCTCGGCAAAATGGGTTCTTTTTTTTAATTTTTCGTTGTTTGATTTATTCAGCAGTCAAAATAAGGCGTGTTTCACAAAAGTTTGCTGAAATTTTGTTAAACAGGTTCTTTAGTTAGAAGAGCTGTTTAAAGTGTTTAAAATTAAGAAAAATATAAACAAGAATTTTTAAATAAAGGACTGTTTTAAATAGAGTAGGGTTTACTGGTTAGACGAGAACTGTTTAAAATTTTGCGCCATAGTCTTTAAACTCTCCTCTTTATGTTTTGAACCCCTTTTTCTGAAATGAATTACTTCTTACCTTGAGAATCGTGAATATTATGTCCGGTTTAGATCCGCATGTTCAAATCCTATTTTAGCCACTTCTGGTGTCTCCCAAGGTAGTCATTTAGGCCCTCTCCTTTTTATCCTTACAATTAACGACATTGAAATGGTCATTAAACACTGTCAAATATCCCTTTAAGCTGACGAAACGAAATTTTTCAAAATCATTGGAGCACATGAAGACATATCTCTCCTCCAAACAGATATTGATAATTTTGCAACCTGGGGCCCATTTCTCAGATCATACATCACAAACATTTCATACAACAAACAACACTTTCATACATCATACACATCATACAATTTTCTGTTTCTCAGATTTCATTGGAAGTGTTGTATGATATTTTGTTTGTTGTATGATGTGTATGATTTTGACATTTCATTATTATTGAGTGGCAATTTAAATAAATCTCAATTTTTTTCTACGAAGTCAATTATAGAGCGTTTGTTTCCAGAAATAAAAGTAAATTATAAATATAAATATGAAATAAGAAAAGTCATCCTTTATTTGCAATTCACAATGGAGTTACTTTCCATATGCAATGGCCAAGGAAACTGTGTTGCTCGAAGCTAACGCTATCTCTTCTTTTGTTTTGTTCGATCCGGAAAATTGGCCAAAAAGTAATTCTTTTTGGCTTATCATTTCCCAAAGGACAAGTATTTGTTGTTCTTTAGTTGTCTATTAAAAAGAAAAATCATCACAACTGACCATTTTTTTAATTCAAAAATTACTTACTTTTGTATATTTTCGTTTGTTTACGTTTATTTTGTCCTTACATTTTTAACAATTACAACAAATTTATATGCTGTATGAAAAATTTGAGGTTAATTTGCTGTATGATGTGTATGATAAATTTCTGAGAAACAGAATCATACAACATTCCAATATTTCCAGTGTAATCTCCGGTCATACAATGTTGTATGACAGTGGATCATACAACAAATCTGGGAAACAGAAATCATACAACTGAACTGTCAAAATCATACAATGTATGTGATGTATGATTTGAGAAATAGGCCCCTGGTGTACTAAAAATTGCTTAGAGCTCAACATTAGCAAATGCCAGACAATGACCTTTTCACGTTAACGCATTAAAACAACTCCCCGTTTTTACTATTTTCATAACCACCCCATACAGATAGTAGAAAACATAAGGGATCTTGGCCTTTAATGTGAACGTGAACTTAAATTTCTACTTCATATTGATGAAATAATTCATGAGGCCAACTCAGCATTGGGTTTTGTTAAAAGATGGTCTAAAGAATTTTCGAACCCTTATGTGACCCGATCGCTTTACATGATATTTGTCCGACCTCTACGTGAATATGCGTCTTAGGTTAGGTCTCCATATCAAGATATACATATCATATCAAGAATAGAAAGCATCCAACGAAGATTCCCTTTCCTGGGAAAATCCTTTGATCCTACCTCCTTATCGTGACCGCCTCCAACTGCTAAACCTCAACTCATTACAGGAACGTAGAGAAATTGCTGACATACTTTTCATACATCGGCTTCTCTCTGGTTCAGTTGACTGCTCCTCTCTCTATAACTCGATTTCTTTCAACACTAACACCCGTAACCTGAGAAACCCTCGCCTCTTCTATTTACCAACACACCACACCTCCTATGGCCTTAATGAGCCTCTGACCCGTATGCTTCGGTTGGTCAGTTATAAGTTTAGATTTAAGTTAGTTTTTAAGTTATACTTGTTGCTTGAATTAAGCGGGATAAATGGGGGTTTAGCCCCCACTAAAATAAAAATATCCTGTTCAGCTATTAAAATCTGACGATACTTCTTTTCAATGTCAGCTGTCAAGGTGTATTTATACAACTTCCATCGAAGAATGATGTCGCAGACATTTTGTTGAAGTGCAGGACCTACCAACATTGCATCGTGCAAAGAAACTCCACTAGATGTTTTGAAAGATGCGTCAAACACAACTCTCAGTTTCACGGTTGAACTGCTCTCTTTGATTACAGCATGATGTGGCAGGAAATAGTGCTGATTTTCTGGCAAATTGTTCTTGTCGACTTCGCTCATATGACCTATTTGGATATATTCTTCGATACATCCTCTCGGAGTTATGGGTTTGCATCCAGACGTCGCTCTAAACCTTGGAATAGTCGTAAGGCACCTTGGTAAGAATCACCAAAAACCGGAGGACCATTTCCTTTGAACGGCAATGCTACTTGATAGTGTCCATCAACTGTCCGTTCAGTATTGGTAATGAAATGAATTTCACATTCGATATCTTCTGCTTTCTGGAATGGCTTAAAAGGCGTCTCTTCTAATTCCCAAAATTTGCGGAGTTGGGTTTGACATCTACGGTTTGGATGAAACTTCTGACTTGATGACTTGACTCGCATAGAATTGGGGCTTTTCCGAATAAGATCCATCCTAATGTTGTCTTCTGCATGACTGACATCGACTTGTCTGTTGGCGGAATCAGCTCCGTCAACAAAAGTTCTGCTAAAACATCACTGCCGACCAAAATATCAATTTTAGACGATTTATAGAATTCAGGATCACATAATCGTTGAGATGAGTATAATTCTCAACGTGAAGGGTTTGGGGCCGCCAGACAGTGACTTTAAGATGTAGGCTTGCGCTGTTGTTGCAAAAGTGGAATGCTGCGAAGAAAAAGTGATATCTACCACTCTTAAACATGTGCCACTGCTGACCAAACCTAGCCTGGACACCCCCGTATGAGTTGTTCGAGATTAGAGTTGAAGCATTTGGGCAGCATACTCCGTAATAAACGACGCTTCAGATCTAGTATCTAACAATGCGCGCAGCGTCAACCACTCTCCCAGCGAAGACTTTACTTTCACAAGGGCAGTTGCCAATAAAACATATGAGTCTTCGTGGGACTGCCATACTGAGAATGGTGAGAAGTGACATTATTAGATGTAGACGGTTGTCTATTGGCAACCTGGAATGAAGGAGCTGCTGCGTTTAAAGTAGCATTTTGCAAATTTGGATTGGCTACCTGTTGCTGTAGTTGGTTGTTCGGTTGATTCCAGGTAACTTACAGACAAGCAGGAAAATCTAAACTGGATCCAAATACTCCACCTTTATTTTCGAATTAGCAAGACTACAATTCTACCCCTATCGAGATGGTGTCTGAATATAAATATTAAGGAATAACCTTAACACCAAAAATTTCTTTAAGATCTCATTTCTCTAACAAACTGTCTAACGCTAATTTTGCAATAAACATCATATGGAGCCAACTTCTCTCTCGACGGAACATCGTTTTATCGTCAAAACTCCAAATGTGTTACGTGTCAGAGGTTTGGGGATTTAGCAGTTTGATGATGTGGAGGCTATTCTTCGTTTCCTTATAAAAAAGATTTTAAAATTACCATCCACAACACCCTCCTATGTATTGTTTTTAGAAACTGGATTATTCGCTATGTTCCCTTACACTCTGAAAGCAAACATAGATTTTGCTTTGAGAGCCCTTAACTATCCCAGCACTCGGCTGCCTAATATCTTATCTAGATACAAAATCACAAATAAATTGTTGTGGTTCCAATCTTGGTTAACTCTAGCTTCAAATAATAATTTCCAATTTGATGCTAATTCTTTTCAAGTCCAAATGTGGAGACAGCAATTGCATAACATGGTCAAAGTAATTGGTATTAATTTCTTAAATAAGTGTTCACAAGATTCACAAGAAGCGTCTTTTCATACTAACTATAAAAACTTAATGTTATTTAGTTTATATACTAATGATAGCATGCCTATTGACGTTATAAGTCTGATTTTTGAGGCTAGGTGTGACGTTCTGCCGTTATTACATCAACCATGTTCTAGAGTTTAGTTCTGGAATCACTAATATAGATAAATATCATCCTCCTTTGGATATACTTCTTGACTTGAGCAATCATATTTTTGAAAACAGCAACATACACGATTGCTCATTTACTTTTAACTTCAAAAAAGCAAATTTTCAGTTGTCCGAAGAATTAACTAGATCTGGTAGATATGGCATATCAGTGTCTAGTAATATTGACGAAGCAGTTAGACAACTTTACACCATCCCACACAGGTCGATTTAGTACAACACTAGCTGGTCATAAGTGAAAATAAAAATGTTGTTACTATTAGAAAAAATATTGGTAGGCTTACAGCCAAACAACCAAATAACAAGAAACAACAAAAATAAAGTTTTTATTCCGTTATTTTATCAATGGGAAGCTTCTCAATGTAATGCATGAAGCTTTTCTCACTCTCGATTTTGCCTTTCATGTGTAAACAAGTGTTCATAAAGTGTTATACTGAAATAAAAGTGAGATAATTATTTGAAGCAAATATGGCAGAGTATGGTATTGGTAAGTATTTTTAAATTCAGTGTATTTTGTTAAAAAATTAGTACGACTCGGTCACTAGGAACTAAATTAGTAATACATTTTTTGATAGTGACAAGCTAACTTTTTTTTCATTTCTTGGTCCATAAAAAAAAAGTGAGAAAGAGTGACATGGTAATACTTTTTTAATTTAAAGATTGGATTATTACCTTTCAATTAATGATTAATTTAAGTGCCGCCACTCAGCGCAACATTTTTTTTTCTTTTTTTACAGGTATCAGGGCGACCTTTCCCCTTACGTCAAGAAATTTTTTCTTTCATTCATAGTGAAAATCTTTTTAAGTCGTCAGTAATGGTTTGTGCAAGTGCTGTTTTGCAGTACGTGATGTCAACAAAATCAATAACCGTTCTTGAAGAAGCTGATCATAAAAAGTGCATCGAATACAGCAAAACTTTTGTATCACACCTATTTAAAAAGTATAAAGATAAGAAAAAGTCTGCTGATGGATTTTTAAAAGCTGAAGAGATTTGGCTTCAAAAAGAGTTCCAAATTCCATTTCCTGAAAGTCATGTGCCAACAACCTCTAGACAGGGAAGACCTGAAAAGGAATTTCAGGAGTGCGGAAACAGAGCTAAAAAACGTAAAATTCAAAAACTAATGGAAAGATTGGCCGAAGAATTATCATTTGCTGTCGAGTCTAAATTAAGTATAGAAGGAAAGCGTTCTCAAGCCGAAGTCGTCAAAAGGGTTGTCGAATGTTCTCCGAAAACGCTTAAAAAGCTTAAAACCCCGAAAGTTCGAATATGATCAAACCATATACACCTGAAGAAGCCCTAGCCCTTATAACTGATTTGAAACTGACAAAACATCAATATAAGCAACTTCAAAAAAACGCAAAAGAAAGAAATGCTAATATTTACCCAGCCTACGATACTATTTTAGAAGTAAAAAAAGAGTGTTATCCAATGATTAACTATTTGACCATAACCGAAACCTCATGTGAAGTCAAGCTACAGCCGTTCCTGGACTTGACACTACAACGTTTGTCTGCCGCACACTTTGAAACTTTCGAAAACCAGTTAGAAGACGGTGATACTTTAGAATGTTCGTGGAAATGGGGTTCTGATGGTAGTGGAGGGCACTCGCGTTATAAGCAAAATGTTTTAGTAAATCCTGAGGCAAGAGATACCGATATTGTGCTAACATGCATAGTACCCTTAGAAATAAGAAAAAGTGGTTCTAGCACTCAAAATATCTGGATGAATTCAAGAACATCTTCTCCAAGATACTGCCGTCCAGTACGTTTCGAATTCGCAAATGAAAATATTGAAACAATAGCAAGAGAGTTCAACCGTATGGAAGCCGAAATAAATTGTCTAGAAGCCACAAGAATATCATTTAACCACAAAACTGTTTCAGTTAATCATACTTTGTTCAAAACAATGGTAGATGGCAAAACATGCAATACTGTTTTGGAAAACAGGGCTAGCTCAGTTTGCTATATATGCAAGGCACCTCCTAAGGACATGAACAATCTTGAGCTTTGCCTACAAAAACCTCCTGACACCTCTGCCTATTCAAGCTGGCAGGCTAGAGGAGCTGAAGAAAAAGGAAATACGAATGATGGCAATACGGCCCGAAGATTTTTTAAAGATCCGGCAAAAACTGCTGAAATAATAGGCTTAGATCCGAAACTGGTAGAACGTTTTTCAATTGTTTTAAAGACATTAACTTCAGGGCTAAAAATTGATACCAGTAAATTCCGTGCTTACTGTTTGGACACAGCAAAATTATTTGTTTCCAAATATAATTGGTATAACATGCCTGTAAGTGTCCACAAAATTTTGTTGCACGGTGCTGATGTCATTTTTTGCAATCCCTATCGGACAGCAGAATTAAGTCCAGTTAATGACCGTAAATCGACCACTGTGGCATCCTTAATAACTGCATTAATAATACTGTCCCTTTAAAAATATCTAAAAACAATAATCCCTGCCACTCTTGGTATACGAAGGAGCTAAAAACCCTCCGTAATAAAAGAAATAGGGCTTGGAAAATATACCTAAAAACTCTCTCATTAGTCGACCACAGCTCCTACACTGCCCTCTTTGAAGAATTTAAAACCCTCTCAAAAACTCTTTACACTAACCATGTAAACAAAATGGGTAGTTCTCTAAAAGACGATCCTAAGGCATTTTGGAAGTTTGTTAATTCGAAGGAAAACTCATCTGTTACCCGGCAAATTTCATATGTGAAAATTGTTCTTTACAAATAACCACTGACATTTGTAACGCATTTGCGAAAAACTTTCGTAATTCTTTTGTTGATATGCCTCGTGATGTTGAAGAAAACTATTTTAAAAATTTACATACTTATGCCCAAACTAATTTTAATAATGTCCCTGTGCAACAGTGTAGGATTTTAGATTTGCTCTCATCGTTAAATGATGATTACTCATCTGGTCCAGAGGGAATTCCCCCAATACTTTTGAAAGAATGTAGGTTTACACTAGCTCAGCCTCTTCAATTTTTATTTGAGTTTTCTATGAAATCGGGACAATTTCCGTACTAATGGAAAAAATCATTTCTCACTCCAATTTTTAAGAAGGGTGACAAAACTGATATTAAGAACTATAGGCCCATATCCAAACTGTCTTGTATTCCTAAGCTTTTTGAACAAGTCGTATGTGAAACTTTATCATTTCATACCAAGAATATTATTTGTGAAGAACAACATGGGTTTATGAGGAGAAAATCAACAGTGACAAACCTCTTAGCCTTCTTGCACAAATGTTCTAATGCATTAGAAAATTGTACTGAAGTTGACTGCGTGTACACAGATTTTTCTAAGGCATTCGATCAACTCAGTCACAACATTATTGTTTACAAACTAAAAGCTTTCGGTTTTCCTCCTTTCTTTATAGCATGGATAAAATCATACCTCGAAAATAGATCCTATCAGGTAAAATTCCGAAATTCTCTTTCGAACCCCTTCACTGCTCACTCAGGTGTTCCTCAAGGAAGTCATCTGGGCCCATTTTTATTCATTCTTGCTATAAATGATGTAATATCATGTATACGTTCTAGTGAAATTCTCATATTTGCTGATGATATGAAGATTTTTAAGAGAATAAAGGCTTTGCCACGACCATGTTCTTCTGCAAGACGATATTGATAGCTTTGGTGTTTGGTGTGGGAAAAACGGCCTATCTCTCAACCCTTCCAAATGCCAAACTATTACTTTTTCAAGAAAACGTTTCTATTGCACAGCAGAAACTTTTCCGTGTTTTTAGCTTTAAGGACTTGGGTGTTCACTTCAGCTCTAATGTAGAATTCGCCGAGCACATAAACTATATTGTTAACAAAGCGAGCTCCATGCTCGGGTTTATAAAACGTTGGGCAAAGGAATTTAACGATCCCTATGTTACTCTTTCATTATACAATTGTTATGTACGACCCCATCTTGAGTACGCCTCACAGTTATGGACTCCCTTCTATGAAGTTCATAAAAGCCGAATTGAATCAGTACAACATAAATTCATTCGCTTTGCTCTGAAAGGTCTTCCTTGGGCCGGTCCGTTCAACCTTCCATCATATGAACAACGGATCCAGCTCCTGCAGCTCCAAACATTATATCAAAGGCGTGTTAACAATGATTTATTATTTCTTCACCAATTAATGAATGGTCAAATTGGCGCTCCTGATTTGTTAGCCTGTATTGGCATAAATTACCGTAGAGGATCCCACCACCTGCGAAGATTTGAACTTTTTAATGTCGATTTTCATAGAACTAACTACGGCATACATGAGCCTCTCAACCGTATGAGCAGGCTTTTCAATTTAAATGCTTCCTCAGTTGATTTTAACACGAGTAAAATGGGATTAAAAAAAGCTTTTCGAACCAGTGCTCCACGGTCGTGATTGTTTTTATTTCTTGATGATATATATATAATATGTTCTGTATAATTCTGTATTATTTTTTACTTGTTTTGTTTAATTTTGTTACTATGTATTTTGTTTTATATTTGCATGTGTTATTAGTTTGCGTTATTTTTACTAATTTACTAACTACTAACACATGCACTTATGATGAGCCTCTGATTGTAGTTTGTAGCTTGATCTAAGCTCACTACAACAAAGAATCTGAAGTGTTAAAAAAAAACATGGCGTCAAGATGCTGAAGCAATTTGCTCTGTGTGTAACATTCGTGAAGTTGAAAATACCTATCATTTTGTTGGAAAATGTCCCATATTCGCCTTTTTGCGCAAAAGCTTTTTCGGTAACGTTTTCCTTTCGTACTTTGATTGCATAGACATTCTCAGTGGAAGGAGTTGGATAGATTTATATTTGTTTTTAAAAAATGCATTATCTTACAAGTGGCAAGTCATTGATCAATATCATTAATTTTTTTTTCACTGGTTACTCGTTCCTTGTTCCCACTTAAATTTCCCTGAGTTAAAGTAAAAGTAATTTGTACTTATTTATTTTGTTATCACTTAATTATTTCAAATTAAAAATAAATCTTTTGCATTTTGTTTATATATCTTCTTTGTGGTGGTATTTTTGTACTTTAATTTTCGCATTATAAGTAATTTAAGTTTGTCAACCCAGGCTCTCGGTTTGATCCATTGCCTTAGTGTTAAGCCTTGAACTACATTGTTAATATTTTCTTTTTGAATAATAAACATCATATCTATCTATCTATCTCAATAAAGAATTTATTTATTTTGTTCAAACATTCTATTTGAAAATTTAATTGCAAATCCTTATTGAATGTGCGAAATTTTCGCACGGTTCTTCTGGGGGTCTAGCTCGCAACTTTGCAACAATCGAGTTCATTGGTACAATCGAGGATAGACAGTTCCTAATTTAACTCGATCGAGTGTTTTCGATTCGATTGAACAAAATTGGGAAATACTCGATTGTATCGACTAAACTCGATTGTTTCAAGTTACATCCTGGCACCCCTGGGTAGGCTGACCAGACGTCCTCTTTTAAGAGGACATGTCCTCTTTTAGACATAATAAACTTTTCTCCGGTATCTTTTTGAAAAAATAAGCAATTTGTCCTCTTTTTTAGGTTTTAACATTTTATGGTGAAACAAAAAAACAATAAAACATTTATTTTCGTGTAGGTAGGTAACTACTCTTTTGCTTACATTTTCATGACCGTTCCGCATAAATATGATTGAATATATAGTTAATACAGTGCTCAATTTCCAAAATCCGCATCAAACATTGAAACGTTGATGGATGCATTTGTTTATCAACACTCACTTGTGTATTTTCCGAACGCCAAATGCGACAACTTTAAAGTTTAACGAAGCCATCAAGACGAAAATTAGCTTCATCGCTGAAGATTATTTTGTTCAAAAAATCACTGACAAACCTTAATTATTTTTTCAAACTGCTCAATTGTTATTTCGTGTAGCGCTCCATTTTTAAAAACCCTCAACGTCAAACTGTCTTTTATTTATTGGCAACACCTTGGGTGAACACCTTATACAATCGAAGCTAAAATCGTTCAATAGTTCTTGAAAAAAGAGGTTTTTTCGAATGTCCTCTTTTCATTCAGGATATATCTGGTCACCCTACCCCTGGGTAACTCTTAAATCGGATGAACTTTATGCTATCTATTGCAACTTAACTACTTGTCAAGTCTCCCTCTGAGACCATTTCCAAAATACTATATCATTATGTATCCTTTGGAATAACAATCGTAACAAACATAATATTATTATTCACCCTTATTCCGTAAGGCGCTTTAGTGAAACGCCGACTGACGTTTCACAAATGGTATTCAGTAACCAAAACACTACCATCCTCTCCGCTCTTAGATTCTACAATACGATCCACCAAAACAGCTGACTTTTGACAAATCGAAATTATTTGATTTTTTAGTATTCAAATTCAATTTGATTTTTGAAATTATTTGTGATTTGATATTGGAGATTTTTAACGTGTTTTTTCATGAAATAAATAAAAGATATTATTTTAAATAACTTAAAAACACTAAAAAATTAATATAATTATTATTTATATAAAACTTACTGACGATGGAAGCATAGCTTCCGAAATGCATTTAAGTAAATAAGTAAATAAAATAAGTGTTTTTAAGTTATTTAAAATAATATCTTTTATTTATTTAAATTATTTGTGTAAACTTACCTTTTTCAATAAAATAAATGTATAGTGTAGCTAGCTATTTTTCATGGAGCAGTAGCGATGATGAAGAGGAAGAAAACAGGAAAAAGGATTTACTACTACAAAGGCGATGGATTCGATCCAAATCTAATCCATTGGATCTACCAGATTCAAAGTTAAAACAGTTTTATAAGACACGAGTTGCGACCTCAATTAATCTATATAAATTATTCCAGATTCAAAATGTATTTTCACCTCAACAAAGAGGCGTTCCTTAATGTCGAGCTCCCTTTTCCGGATTTCCATTTCCATCATTTTTAGGTTGTTTTCGTGTACTCGTTGCTTTTCGTCTCGCTCCATTTGAAGCTTAAACAGCTTTGATTGTTCCTCTTGCAAATACAAGATTTTTCGATGAAACCTGCTGCTTTCTTTGAGGTGCTCACTTATGTTGCTTACAGAATGTTTTATTTGAATGAACGAAGAAACATTTTCCTTCAGATTGCTTTTGATGTCTATTAAAGATTCTCTAATCTCTGTGAACAGGTTTTCCTGTACCTCGGTTTGTTTTTGTAGAAGATCTTGAAAAAATTTTGTTTTTTTTAATAAGCCGATGGTGGCACTATCTGCTATACGGGTATAGGAATATCCAATGGTTGTTCAAGTGGGAGTGGAAGCGTCAAAACAGCAGTTGTAACCCATGGAACGCCGAAACAATTTTGTTTGGTGCCGAGAAAGATCGGGACGCAAAATTGTATGAACCACCAGCTGCGTATCCTGCTGGGCTTATTACTTCATGCAGTGAAAGAAGTCTGGCTATTGCTTCTTCAATGTCAGTTAAAGATTTCTGCTTAAAAGCTCCTCCACCTGTGGCTTCAATTTCTTTTTTGTTGAACATCAGTTTTTGCTTTAGTTTATATTTGATGTCAAACCAGACCTAAAACCAAAAATTACTTTTTTTCAATAAAATAATAAAAGTTCCTACTTTCTGCCACTCTTTTCCGTTTCTCAATGGTGGTCCAAGGCTGTTCAATTCTACTGCCACCGTCTCCCAAGCCACCTTTGTATCTCCACTGGATGAAGCACCTCTTTTAAAATTTTTCGCGAGGTGCTCGTTTTGTTCGATCAACTCAACGAGTTTTTTTAACTGCGCCTGATTTGTAACTTTAACCCTAAAAAAAATTTGCAGTAAATGTAAACAAAAACATGAACAAAATCATACATTTCAGGAGTATTTGATGCCCAGCGTTTCCAAATTGATAAACCCCAATATTTGTCGTTTCTCTCTCAGTTTTTTTCTTAAAACGTTCAACGGAATACTAAAACGAACACGTTCCACAAAACTTCAGGCAAATATTGGCGTTGAACGCTTTAAGTAATACCAAAATCACACTGGCGGTTTTTGGGTGGCGTTCAACGCCTTACGGAATAAGGGTGATTATTCACCCTTATTGCTTTAGGCGTTTTAGTAAAGTGCCAGTAAAACGACAGGGCTTCAAAAGCGTTAATCGGCGTTTAAGTAAAACCTTAACCGTTCTCTTCTTTCTTCACCCCTCTAACCATTAAAACAATAGTCGTTTTACTAAAACTCAAACTGTCGCTTCTAAAGCCTTGTCGTTTTACTACCGTTTTACTAAAACTAAAAATAAGGGTGATTATTATTATTTATTAGCTGTACTGTCTTAATACTAAATTACATTTCGTTTTAATTTTCATTATTTTAACATTTGATTGTTTAAATTGAATTGTTTTGAATTTCTGAACAACAACAACTTAAAGGTGCTACCACCAATGGCATACGAATTAATTTATAATTCGTTTTAATTAATTATTTGGCTGGAGATATAGCTATTTCAAGGGGTGCCAAGCCCTATCATCAGTCTCCTTGTTAGTGGTGCTCAGCTTTAATCCAATTTTATTATGAAAAACTTTCTGCAAACCATGAGATTCGAACCCACGCATATCAGATTTGCTCAGTCTTAGAAGTAGTATGCACTACGCATTCCACTACTTTAGACCACTGACGTCACAGGTCGAGATGTGCATCGTTTGTTTATCAAATGCATTTGGAGCATCAGCATTTTTCTAAGCGCCCTCAAGTACCTTATTTCAATAGACTAACATTCGTAGTACGTATCAAAGGGGGAGAGGTTGGAAGATCGGTTATAGACCAGACTATTAAGTTATTATTATTAGGTCCGTTCCCTTACGCACCAGAAACTACCCGAAACTACCATTTTTTACCAGATTTAGTCCGAAGGCGTTCGCGTACGCAAATTTTGGGTAGTTTCTGGCAGGAGAGAGCGCTCAAGAGAGAAAATAATTTCCCCTTCTTGCAAGTTTTTACCCGAGAAATTTATTCGGGCAAAAACTGGTAAGTGCTGTGTTGTGTCAGAAGCCAGTTTGAAAGACAAAGAACAACAATAAAATTACAAAATGGCTGTTGTTTACTTTTTGTTTTATTTTAGTAAAAGTGTAGTTTTTAATTTGTTCATTTACAAAAATGAATTATTTTAAGAAAAGAAGTTACTTTTTGAATTAATAAATTATTTAAGAATCTTTGTTTTTGAAGTGCACCTACTTTAATTCAGTGTTTTTTTTTTAATTCTTTCTTATGTAGTTCTGATTTCTTCATAGAATTCGGGATTAATAAAAAAAATACGTGATGTTCCTGTTTAGTGTCGTTTTTCCATTTGTAAATACTTACAACGTTAATTTTAATTTGCTCATCATCAAATTTAATAAAGAATATGAAATTATAATGAAAATTTCAATATTGTTGCTTTGTTTACTTTTGTTTACTTTTTGTTGACGAAACTAGCAAATATTTTGGTTTAAGGCGTTCGTGTATTTTCGCTTCGCTTTGAGAGAATTTCACCCCTACTCTTCCAAATTTGACAGTTTGCCAGATTTATTCCGAGAAGTACACGAACAAACTTAATAGCTCTGTTTGGTAACGTGAAATTTTTTGATAAATCGCACAAATTTTCACAATTTTGCACAAATTGTCACAAATTCCTGTTTGTTAACTCAAAAAAGTTGCAACGAGAGAGCAAATAATTTCCCCTCCATTGGATAACTTGCAATTTTCTGCTACACAAATTTCTTTGTGCAAGGAGTGTAAAAACTGTCAAACACATAGCTGTGTCTGTCACTTGACGTCGGCTAGGAATTAACGTATGACCATCTTAATTGCACGGACGTCTTGTACACAAAAGTGACATTTTATACATAAAGTGGTTTCAGTGCGTTTGTTAACTTTATGACAAGTTTTCCCTCTCTGAGAGGATTTTCTCCTTCTTTCAATGTTTGACAGGTTTTACACTTTTTTCTTAAAAAAAATACCAAACAGACCTAATATATTGCTACTGAGTAAGAGCAAAATCCATAAACAAAAAATGCCAGCCAAGAGGCAATCCGAAAAGCAAATGAAAGAGCAGGCAATACGATACAGCCGCGCCTGCATCCAAATGTCAAACTATAAATATCGAATTGTAATCATTTGGCATGTAAACTTTCTAAAAAGTCTCAATAAATTCAATTTAAAAATAATGTTTCTTAATCAAAAAATGTAATATTTAAAAATAATAAATAGGAGAAAGCCTACCACACAATAACAATTTACCTTATTGGTTGCTTTTATGGAAAAGCATCCCGACCTAGGGAAAGAATGGGTTAATACTGACAACAAGCCAGACGAAAGAACATATCGATAGATTGTGGGAAGAACTTACGAATAATTTAAATGCCTTGGGAATACTAAGAAGAGACGCTTCTGGACGGAAAAAAGTAATCAATTGGCCATGAAATTGACTTCAATTAGTCAAACTAGTAACTTAGTTTAAGAAAAGGGATTAACTACCGTCTAAAATCATATGCGAAAGAAATCAATAGGATTTAAAATAATTAAATCCTATATAACAATAACTTTGGAAGCCAGTAACATTTAAATCAAAACTTGTTTGATAGCTCATAAGAACAGACACAAGTTGCATGCATTGCACACGATTTTTAATTCGGTCAGAAATAAGAACAGCCGAGATAATCATTTGGTTTAAATGCCAATGGTGGGGGGACCCCCGTGGATTATCTTCTGATTATTATTAAAAAAAATAATTTAATCAAAATTAGGAAAAACAATTTATTTATCATTTATTTATTTATTTATTTATTTCATCAATTGATTCGAAGATCTGCTGATTACAAAATTAACAAAAATAATAAAGATAAAAAGATTTATACATATTTACAAGAGCTAGTAATAAATTAAAATTATATTAAACTAATTAATCAATTACATATTTGAAGAATTATTTTCTTAAAACAATCTCTATTCATGTTAAGGTCAATTTCATTATAAACCGTATTGAACAGATTTAGAGAACGTGTTATTGGTTCATTTAGACCATAATTGGTTCTATGAAGGGGAGCATAAAATAACTCATTTCTGTTGCGAAAAACTCTTGATGGAACATAAAGAGGCATTAGTGAAAGCAGCTCACTAGAGGTTATTCGATTATCACAAATATCCTTAACGAACAAAATGCATTGGACTTGCCTTCGACATTTAAGCGTTTTTATGTCAATAAGTGAACATCTTGATTTATAATCTGGCAGAGACCCAACCCAATTAAGTTTGCGTAATGCATAAAGAGTAAATCTTTTTTGAACTCTTTCAATTCTCAGAATATTACTTTCGTAAAAAGGCGACCAGACTACACAACAATATTCCAAAACCGGTAAAACTATAGACATAAATATGGTCTTCAAAGTATAGGCATCCTTAAAATCTTTGGAGTTCCGTTTCAAAAAACCTAATAGCGAATTTCCTTTAGAAACTATATAATCAACATGAGATCTGAAATCAAGCTTTGAATCAAAAATCACGCCAAGATCATTTATTTCATTTACCCTAAGAAGACTAACATCATGGAATTTATATTCAAAATCAATGGGAGATAAAGATCTAGATACATGAAAAATTTTACACTTCGAGTAATTCAGCTCAAGATGATTGTAGTCGCACCATTTGAGAAAATTGTTGATATCTGACTGAATTAACATGCAATCAGTAAGCGAAGATGTTGCCGTAAATACTTTAACATCATCAGCATACATCAAACAGTTACAATAATTAAAAATAGAGGGTAAATCACTGGTAAACATTATAAAAAGAAGTGGGCCCAAATGACTGCCCTGTGGAAGTCCCGATACCACATCTATAAGATCTGAAACGCATTCATCTATCTTAACAGCTTGTTTCCTGTCAGTCAAGTATGATCCTAACCACTTTAAAAAAGAAACATCCAATCCCAACATCTTAAGCTTTTGCAGGAGAAGACCATGATGAACGCGATCGAAAGCTTTTACAAAATCAGTATATAGGACATCAATCTGTTTACCCTTTTCGACATGATTAATACAGTAATTTGCAAAAAGACTTAAATTAGTACAAGTTGATCTACCTTTAACAAAACCATGTTGTTCTTGAGGTAGCAAATTCTTAACAGAAAAATAAAGTCTTTGGGTGACCATTTTTTCAAAAAGTTTGGGTATAACTGAAAGTTTTGAGATTGGTCTATAGTTCTTCACTAAGTGCTTAAGGCCACTCTTATAAATTGGATCTATGTAAGATATTTTCCATTCACTAAGGAAAACACCAGTTTTTAAAGATTTATTAAAAATAAGGGTCAAAGCATTACAAAGTGAATAAGAACATTTTGACATAAGAATAGGAGGAATCATATCAAAGCCAGATTTTTTTGACACATCAACTTCTTTTAAACTTTCCAAGACATCCTGTTCTGAAAAACTTTGTATTTTAAAATCTATCAAAGGAGTAATGTCAGGGTATAAGCCATCAACATTTGTTAAAATGTCACAATTATATGAAGTTTGAAAGAACCGGGCAAAAAGATCACATGAGGACTGAATATCGTTGGACTTTAAATCCTCGTAGTCCATACATTGAGGAAAAGATGAACACTTTCTCTTAGAATTCAAAAATACCCAGAAAGATTTTGAATTATTTCTTATATTGGATTCAGTATTGATAATATATTGTCTATATAAAAATTTGTTGAGAAAATCAAATTCTATCCTCAACTGACAAAATATTGCACGATCTTCTGAAAGATTTGTTATTTTAAAACGCTTAAAAGCCTTATTTTTAGCATTTTGCAAATTTTTAATTCTTTTGTTAAACCATGGAAGCTTAAACGATTTCTTTCTGGTTAAGGTAGGAACAAATCGTTCAATGCCTTCATTAATAATACATTTAAATCTTGTAAACATATCCTCTAGAGATCTGCCTGCCAATAAATCCTGCCAGTTAACAGTATTATAAAAATTATTTAGTGCTATAAAATCTGCCTTAGCAAAATTAAAAGTTTTACGGTATTTGAGACAGACAGAAGCATAATTGTAGTATTCAAAAGAGAAAGAAATAGCCTTATGATGAAAAGAGTTATTTAAAAGAGGAAAATCAGAGATTTTTAAGGAATACTTTAAATCTTTGTTAATAAATACTAAATCCAAAATTCTATTTAAATAAGTCTTAACATTATTAATTTGAAACAGGCCCAATGCAGAAAAAGAATCAACTACTAACATTTCTACATCTTTATTGGCATTAAAAGGGATCAAAACATGATCTTCTTCCATGTAGCACCAGTCGATATCACCAATGTTGAAGTCGCCAAGTATACAAGGAAATTGGTTATGTGTCAATTCATTCACTATTGCTTGAGCATTAGAAACATGTGCAGTATATAAATCTATTCCGCTCATTGGACGGATATAACTTACAATAAAAAATAAATCTTTAATTTCAGCAGAATCTTCAGAACTTACACAAACACAAAGTTGCTCAATATCATCTGCATCATTCTTCAATTTATATTCAGTGCTGTTGAAAGTTGTTCGGATGGCAACCAAAACACCACCTCCTCGATCCCATCCTGTTTTAGTTGAA
Source organism: Epistrophe grossulariae (assembly GCA_929447395.1). Classification (NCBI taxonomy): domain Eukaryota; kingdom Metazoa; phylum Arthropoda; class Insecta; order Diptera; family Syrphidae; genus Epistrophe; species Epistrophe grossulariae. The sequence goes on from OV839567.1 coordinate 24,134,853, forward strand.
CGATCTTTGCGATATACATTGTACGAAGAATCAAAGAGCTCACACGATGTAAAATTTGAATTAAGCCATGTTTCAACGATGATTATGACATCAAACTCTTGAAGAGAAGAGGATAAAAAAAGCTCGTTTGATTTCGTACGTAAACCTCCAGCATTTTGAAAATATACGCGAATTTCAAATAAATTCGATTTAATCTTTGGATCCACTATTTTATCTTGGATATGCCTTCCTTTTTCCGAAAATTTTCAAATTTCTTTAATTGGACATGTTTAGGCCAGACTGAAACATCCAAAGCAGCCTCGAAGTGGCTTTCGGGGATCCCTAATTTGAAATTCACAAAACGGAGTAAAGTCGAATCTACTTCTTTTTTAATAAGTTTTGTACAGCGCATGGTATTCTTTGCGATATTTAACTTAGCTGCAGCATATTCCAAAACATTTTCCTCCGTCACATTATTATAATTTGATGTAAATACGAAATTCTGCCACTTCGGCAACGATGATATCTGCTATTTTTTAAACTGAACTTTATACCGCACAGAGAAGATTTACCAATCATTTGCACTATGTTAGTTAGTTTGAATTTTATTTAGCTTTAAATTTGCTATTTACAATATTCGACACAGTATGTACAGTTCTTAAATCTGATCCGCATGGAAGGGAAAAAATTTACCACTTCTTGGGAAAATGTCCTGTATTGAGAGAGTTCAAAATACTTTTTTTTTTTGGAAAACACGCGTTGGATGAAACGAAGATGAAAATGGTCTTGAACGCCACTGACTAAAATACAACTATTGTCAAGAAGCAATAGAATACAGAAGAGCTATAATTGAAGAATCTTTTTAAACTTTACTAAACTCAGTCAGACAGGTTTTAGTCATAGGTTTGGTAACGTAAATTTTCTTGCACAAATTTTCAATTTGTTGAAAAAAAATTACAAAACAAGGATCTTGTCTTCAAATAAATGTATGTTTTTTGCGAAATTAAAAGTGAAAATAAATAAATATCTGTTTATCTATCAACTTTTATTTTCTTTGTTACATATGCGTTTTTTTTCTCTGTTCATGCCTTATGTTCATCAATTTTCATCTGCTTTTGGTTCGCAAATCCTCAGTTCATCGTGTAAGTTTTATGTAAGTCCTAAGTCATTTATTTAGTTTTTTCCTTATGTATTTTTTAAAATTTTATTTTAAATTTAACTTTATTTTTTTTTTACTGTTTAACTACGTCAACTTGTTTTCTCGTTGACTTTGGATATGCCAAAGACTCCACAAGGGGGTGTTTAAGTCATAAGCCGAAAACTATTTTCAAACTGTAAAAATCTTTTGCATATATTTAGAGCCAATAAAGCTAATCTTAAATTAGATGATTGTTGATTTATGCAGATGTATCTATAAAACGAATGAGATTAAAAGGTGATTTTCTATAAACAATTAAACAAAAACTGGCAAGTATTTCGCTTTTCATAACTGGAACTGGATTCATGACTTAAAATTTCCTTGATGATAACTTCAAAAAAATTGCCATTTTCCCAAAAGGAACCTATAAATTAGGTTTCAGTTTAAACTCCTTTTAAGAAAAATGAACACTTCTCAAAATAATTTTTGAATTTGCCCCATAAATAAATGAAATTTATATTTGCATTAGTTAACCGATCATAAAAGAGTAACCTAATGTAGTGATATAAAATAAATTAAAAATAAAAATACTTTATATTGAAACAAAAATTCTTACATTATAATATACGAATTTAACAATTTATTACTTTTTAATAAAGAAAGGATTTTTTGAATACCATACAAATATACATTATATAAAAAATAAAACCTTTCCTTTATTCGCTCACAAATGCTACTTCTCTCGTCGTAGGTACAGCACTATTTAGCGTCGCTGAATTGAAACTTGACGTATCTCCATCAGCAGGTATCGATCCGGAAGAGGATTTTCTCGTATCTTTTTTTATAATTACATCAACGTCTAGTTCCGGTTCACTAAGGCGTGGATTTGAGTTATTTTGGTTGTTATTGGAATTTTCATTAGATGTTTCCTCTTCTGTTTCAGCAATATCATCATCTTTAATGCCATCAACAATACTTCCTTCACCTTTAGTTGGTTTTTCAATTTCGTTGTTGTTGTTATTTACATTATCATTGGGTTGATTGCTTTCAAGTATTTCTTCTTCTACAATGTCCTCGATTAGGGAACGGCTACCAGAGCCAGAGTTGGACTTATCAACATCTTCATTTTCGGATAATTTACTTTGAAGGACTGGATCTGACGCTCGAAGGGATTGTTCCAATCCACCCACACCTTCGCCACTAGGTCTTAACACTAAATATAGTAGAATATCTGACAAGGAAATAATTCCTATGACCTTCTGACTATCATCGGTGACAACCAATCGATGAACTTCGGCCCTAACGATGCGTTCCATAACTATATAGAGGGTTTCGTCAAGGCTGCATTTTTGAACTCCTTCGAACCATTCGTTGCGGTGCTCGTTTGCCTTGCGCAGGGATACATCTAAATCATTATAGGTTTTCTCAGCTGCTAAGTTCTATTAAATGAGAAAAATTCATAATTTTATTCATTTATGGTCAAAAGGCAAACGAAAATAATAGAAAATGACGTTTGTGATTTAAAATGCGAACTGATTCAAAATGCGACCAGAAAACGAGATCAGGGGCCTATAACACATTTGTTTCGAGAATTGTAGATTATTCATGTATAAATGGGGGTTTGACTGCTAACTTGGATGTGTGGGTTCGATCCCCATTCTAGACAGCATTCTTTACTATATTCCTTCAACTGAAGGCCACCCCATGGGATTTAATGAGATAATCAAAACCTAATTTCTCAATCCATTCTGCCAACAAAAATCTATCTCTATTCCTTCTAACATTGAATAATTTATAAGACTCTAGGTCTTACTGGCATATATATTATGTTTGTGTTGTTTTTTTAACATAGCACGTTATAGTTGCAGAAATAAAACTGTCCCTCGACTTAAAGTGTTCATTTGGGCTGGGCCACGGTAATCTGTTGGCATAAAACTGTCGTGTTAATACAAATTCGGGAAAGTATAAAATTTATACTAAAATACTATAAATCAATCCCATTTTCAATTTTTTTTTTAGATGATGGAAAAGTATGAAAATAATTTTTAACAATACTGTACAATATGTTAATACTTGTAAGTAATTTAAGCTTAAAGTTTTCAGAGCTAGGGAATTTGGACTTTCGTGTGGATATTATATAGGGATGTACATACAATCGATGACGACTTACGTTCTTTTTCCGGTTAAAAATTGATACAATATTGATTGTGACTGATTTAAAAGATCTGACAAAAATGCTTTGTTAGAATTTCACAACATCTGAGGGGAAGATAACGCAATTCACCCTTGTAGTATTAACAGAAGTGCCGTGGATAGTAGAAGATCCCGGACGACCACCATCATCGAGTTACCAGATAAAAAGTATACAGTAATTTATAGAGTATACCCTAATTTACCCTACTGAAAATTTGATTTTCAAAAAAATCACGTATTTTAAAATTATTAAATAAAGTTTCCTATAAGCAATATTTCGAAAATTAGTGAAAATCGATACCCTAGGCCACATTTTTAGGTACAGTGGTCACAAATTTCCTGACGTGTTTATTTTTTTTGCGTAACCCCAGACAACCATGCTATTGATCACAATCAAAAATAAATATTTTAAGTTTCGTAAGAAATATAAAGTTTGACTGAGTCATGGTTTAAATTTAGTAAGCTAACTTTAAAAAAAAAAAAATTTACTACACTACCTTCGGCAAGTTATTTAAAAAATTGGCCCATTTTGTCAAGATTTCGAAATATTACAACACTTTTTTCTTACTCATTCAATCACTTTTACGTGAATAGTGCTTTGTTGTATTCAAAAATCGGATTTACAGAGATGTATGTAAGGTAAACGGAGGCAATAGATTAAATTATTATTTGCGGTAAATTAGAGTGACAGAACTTCATTACATACGTAATGTACGCTACGATCTACGTTCGGTACGCTACTTTCCTTCTTTTACACGCAACTTCTCGTAATCTCGTAATCGTACGCTTTTGTACGTGTGTTAGTTATTATCTAGTAATAGGTACTAAAAACCTCACTATTTTCATCGACTCTGGGAGCGTTCAGCGTAGTCACGAGGACGGTATCAAACTTTGTACATGTTGCACATGGTACGGGTGGTATACTCTGTTCAATTTATATTTGCAGTACAGGGAAGATAGGATATTTGCCTTTCAGTCTCACCATTACGGAATTCAATACGCTATCTTCATTTTAAAGCTCTTTCAGGGTTGCAGTAGTGAGCATTTAAAATTGCTGCAAATCTCACAAAAATATCGATAGAGTTACCAACTATTTATTAATATACGCACATTTTATAATCAAAAAAAATGATATCCTAAATAAATTTAATCTATCTTTTTCCACACCTCTCTGAAAGACAATAGCCAACAATTTGTATAACTGCATTTTAATTTTTAACTGTTTTTCCATACATAAAAGAAAAACCTAAAACATGAAAACAGAAAAACACCAAGCGTCAACACTTTTTTCTCTAAAGTAGAAATATTTGCTACCAAAAGCTCTAAAAAAGCTTAAATCCTGAAAGTTACATTGCAATAACCTAAGAATATCCCATATGAATTTCCATCAACTAGGCAATGGCAACTCTGATTCAAAGTATTTTTTTTTTAGTAAAAACAATGTCAACAAGGGTTGGTTAATGGTTGCAAATTTACGATCAGTCTCCTTTCACCCGGGGAGCAGACAGGTCATGAGGGGATGTACGTGAGCTCAAAGAAGATTACACAAACAATTTTAATGTAACTCAGTGATTCTGCTTCTTATTTCAGTGGCAATTTCATAAGTTAATGTGTCGTGCAAGCAGCAGTAGGCACCAGTGTTTTTGAAAAAGCTCTCCCATAAGGCCTGTACTGCAAATATAAATTGAACAGAGTATAGTTGTTTTTTTTTTAAATTCGATGAACAATGGTTTTTGGTATTCCAGTGGATGAAAAGGTACCCAAATTTGGGGCGTCACCCAGACAACCGGATTTTCATCTTTATACGTTCATTCGTACGTTCGGCGCCGCCGCACAACGGATCGACTCCATACAATTAGACGTGAAAAAGTCAATGGCTAAAATTGCAAAAAATTCTATTTCTTATCTATAACGAATAACTGTTAAGTTTGAAAACACTTTTTTTTCTTGATTAAACCAGTTTAGCATGGAAAAAATTACCTCCAAACTTGAAAAGTCTTTTTCTTTTGATCTGGTGCGTTTAAGTTTTTTAGAAAAATAATTGTTAAAATTGCAACTTTAAGTGAAATTAAAAGAAAACTTGCTCTTATGAGCGATCACACTGTGTTTTTAAAAAACTATATTTTATCTTATAAAAGAAATAAATTAATTATGGGAGCCTATATTGTATACCACCTGCTTAAAACGTAGTTAAGTAAAAGGTTGTATTATGCGAGTAGGTACATTTATTTATGAACAATATAGCACCGTGTACAAATATAGACAAATATACATGGAACATACAGTTTAGACTGAAAAATTGTAAAAAAATATATAATTAAACATAAACAGCCCTATTAATAAAAATACACCATCCGCTAGTAAATACACGTTTTACCTAACACATGGATAAGGGACTTATCCGTTTGATAAAATAAAATATTAATAAACTTATTCGGTCTTCATTTTATCTTTTCACTGAATAACACCGAAAATTAGGCAGCATTTCCCTCAATTGTACTAAATATTCAAGTACTTCTTTCATTTTTGAAAGCTAACTGTCATATCAGTCAGCTTTGAATTGAATTGTGAACGGTAAAGTTAGTTGAACACCAAAATTGGTGAGATAAGTTATCCGCTCATTGTCAAATGTCATTTAAGGCTAAAACACGTTTATTATTAAGAATTATTAGTTAAAACATGTGTTAGTGTTGTTTCATATCTATTTTGTGATTATTAATAGGGCTGAAATTGATTAAACAACCTCTGAAATGCGATGTACATCATCCGATTTCTTAAGAAAATCTCAATTTATGAGAACAAAAAAATTGAAAATCGTTGGAGCGGTTTTTTAAATAGTTTTTTTATTATAAAATTTAAAAAAAAATAAAAAAAAATGGTACGCAACTTTTTACCCTTTATTATTGTGGAGTTAAAAAAATTATTTTTTGGGAAATTTTGGTATGCAATATTATTAGAACTATTTGAATCAAAAAAAATTCATTAAAATCAGTTCAACTGATAATGAGATTGTCGAAAGTAAAAAAAAATGGTTCTATGAGAGATACCATTTTTAAACCGTAGAAATTTTTTTTAAATTAATATGGTAGATCGTATAAATATAAGACCACACAAATATGAAATTTTCAATACCGATTTTTAAACATTTGTATGGGAGGTACCGTTATTTTTGGTTATAAGAATAATTTTAATAGAAAATCTTCTAGAAAAAGTTAAAAAACTGCTGGGTACCAAGTTTAATAAAAATTTACCGAGTAATTTTAAAATTATTAAGTTCTCAAAAACAATTTTTGAAACTTTTTCTAAAAATCCAAAAAAATTTTTCGTAAAAATTTTGGTATACAAAACTTTTAAAACTTTTTCAAACATTCTCCAAAAAAAATGGTGAGAAAATCGAAAATGGCTCTATGGGAGCTACCATTTCTTACCATTTTTCTAAATTATTTTTTACAAAATGGTTGCCTTTTTGTAAAAAATATTACTGAATTTTTTTTAAAAAAAGTTGTGGGCACGTTTTTGAGAAAAATAAGATTTTCATTTTTTGGTAAAAAAATTTGTATGGCAGGTACCGTTCTTAAGAAAATCTCAATTTATGAGAACAAAAATTGATTGAAAATCGTTGGAGCGGTTTTTTTTTTAATAGTTTTTTATATATAAAATTTTAAAAAAATTAAAAAATGGTTCGCAACGCCTTTCTTATTATGGAATTAAAAAATTATTAAAAAAAATGTCACCTACCCATTTTCGAAATATGAAATTTCCAAAAAATAATTTTGAATTTTTTTTAAAAATCAATAATTTATTTTTTGGAAAATTTTGGTATGGAATATTATTAGAACATATTTGAAGAGTATGCAAAATAAAATCATTAGAATCAGTTCAACTGATAATGAGATAGTCGAAAATCAAAAAAATGGTTCTATGAGAGATACCATTTTTAAACAGTAGCCACATTTTTTTTTCATTAATATGGTAGATCGTATAAAATATTAGAAAATTTTAATCAAAATGAAATTTGAAATGAAAAATGAAAGAAAATCGGAAATCAAAAAAATGGTTCTATGGGAGGAACCATTCGTAACCATTTTTCGGAATTATTTTTTTTTCAAAATGGTTGCCTTTTGTAAAAAAAAATACTCAATTAAAAAAAAAAAAAGTTGTGGACACGTTTTTGAGAAAAATAAGATTTTCATTTTTTGGTAAAAAAAATATTATGGCAGGTAGGTACCGTTGTTTTTGGTCTTAAAAAAAAATTAAAAAAACGGATGGGGATAGTGCCCAAAAAACGCTAAGTAACAACATTAAAGAAAATCGACCGACCCATTAAGGCTGCAGCCGAAGGGACAGACAGACGGACAGAATTGCGAGACCCACTTTTTTCGACTTCGCTATCATCGTAATGTCAATTGATCAAAATCTAGAGTTCGATTTTTTTTGCGAATCCATAACTGGCCATATACATTGCTTATATAAATTCTGAATCGAACACAAAAAAACGAATAAGAAGGTTTTTTTTTTAATAATACAAATTCTATATACTATCTACTGAAATACATCAGCCAAGTAGAAATACATCAGCCAAGTAGAAGACAAAGCACTATTTTATTTGGACTTGTTGAATTATTGATTCAAAATAGCTTTTAAAAAAATAGTCCGTTAAAAGCTATTTTTATCAATTTAATGATGGAATAAAGCCCGTTAAAAGCTATTTTGAATCAAAAAACCGAATGGTTTTACGTCTTCTAGTTATTGAGAAAATTTAAAATTACTAAAACTACTTTTTTATGAAATTTTTGTTTTTTACGGTGATTTCATTTTGATTTGAGGATTAGTATTAATGGATAGGTTCATCTTTGCTAGTAAGGTACAGCAATTAATTTAGCGTTGCAGTTGAGTGCGTGAAGTTAGCCCCCTTTTTTGGAATTTGCTATTTTTGAAAGTTGTTCCAGGTTGTTCACGATTTGTTCCGCATTGTTCCAAGTTTTTTTTGAAAAATATTCAAAAATGGGGATTTTAGAGCCAAAAAACCGTTTTTGACCTAGCCCCCCTTTTTTCGAAAATCAAATAAAATAAATACACGTTTTACCTAACACATGGATAAGGGACTTATCCGTTTGATAAAATAAAATATTAATAAACTTATTCGGTCTTCATTTTATCTTTTCACTGAATAACACCGAAAATTAGGCAGCATTTCCCTCAATTGTACTAAATATTCAAGTACTTCTTTCATTTTTGAAAGCTAACTGTCATATCAGTCAGCTTTGAATTGAATTGTGAACGGTAAAGTTAGTTGAACACCAAAATTGGTGAGATAAGTTATCCGCTCATTGTCAAATGTCATTTAAGGCTAAAACACGTTTATTATTAAGAATTATTAGTTAAAACATGTGTTAGTGTTGTTTCATATCTATTTTGTGATTATTAATAGGGCTGAAATTGATTAAACAACCTCTGAAATGCGATGTACATCATCCGATTTCTTAAGAAAATCTCAATTTATGAGAACAAAAAAATTGAAAATCGTTGGAGCGGTTTTTTAAATAGTTTTTTTATTATAAAATTTAAAAAAAAATAAAAAAAAATGGTACGCAACTTTTTACCCTTTATTATTGTGGAGTTAAAAAAATTATTTTTTGGGAAATTTTGGTATGCAATATTATTAGAACTATTTGAATCAAAAAAAATTCATTAAAATCAGTTCAACTGATAATGAGATTGTCGAAAGTAAAAAAAATGGTTCTATGAGAGATACCATTTTTAAACCGTAGAAATTTTTTTAAAATTAATATGGTAGATCGTATAAATATAAGACCACACAAATATGAAATTTTCAATACCGATTTTTAAACATTTGTATGGGAGGTACCGTTATTTTTGGTTATAAGAATAATTTTAATAGAAAATCTTCTAGAAAAAGTTAAAAAACTGCTGGGTACCAAGTTTAATAAAAATTTACCGAGTAATTTTAAAATTATTAAGTTCTCAAAAACAATTTTTGAAACTTTTTCTAAAAATCCAAAAAAATTTTTCGTAAAAATTTTGGTATACAAAACTTTTAAAACTTTTTCAAACATTCTCCAAAAAAAATGGTGAGAAAATCGAAAATGGCTCTATGGGAGCTACCATTTCTTACCATTTTTCTAAATTATTTTTTACAAAATGGTTGCCTTTTTGTAAAAAATATTACTGAATTTTTTTTAAAAAAAGTTGTGGGCACGTTTTTGAGAAAAATAAGATTTTCATTTTTTGGTAAAAAAATTTGTATGGCAGGTACCGTTCTTAAGAAAATCTCAATTTATGAGAACAAAAATTGATTGAAAATCGTTGGAGCGGTTTTTTTTTTAATAGTTTTTTATATATAAAATTTTAAAAAAATTAAAAAATGGTTCGCAACGCCTTTCTTATTATGGAATTAAAAAATTATTAAAAAAAATGTCACCTACCCATTTTCGAAATATGAAATTTCCAAAAAATAATTTTGAATTTTTTTTAAAAATCAATAATTTATTTTTTGGAAAATTTTGGTATGGAATATTATTAGAACATATTTGAAGAGTATGCAAAATAAAATCATTAGAATCAGTTCAACTGATAATGAGATAGTCGAAAATCAAAAAAATGGTTCTATGAGAGATACCATTTTTAAACAGTAGCCACATTTTTTTTTCATTAATATGGTAGATCGTATAAAATATTAGAAAATTTTAATCAAAATGAAATTTGAAATGAAAAATGAAAGAAAATCGGAAATCAAAAAAATGGTTCTATGGGAGGAACCATTCGTAACCATTTTTCGGAATTATTTTTTTTTCAAAATGGTTGCCTTTTGTAAAAAAAAATACTCAATTAAAAAAAAAAAAAGTTGTGGACACGTTTTTGAGAAAAATAAGATTTTCATTTTTTGGTAAAAAAAATATTATGGCAGGTAGGTACCGTTGTTTTTGGTCTTAAAAAAAAATTTAAAAAACGGATGGGGATAGTGCCCAAAAAACGCTAAGTAACAACATTAAAGAAAATCGACCGACCCATTAAGGCTGCAGCCGAAGGGACAGACAGACGGACAGAATTGCGAGACCCACTTTTTTCGACTTCGCTATCATCGTAATGTCAATTGATCAAAATCTAGAGTTCGATTTTTTTTGCGAATCCATAACTGGCCATATACATTGCTTATATAAATTCTGAATCGAACACAAAAAAACGAATAAGAAGGTTTTTTTTTTAATAATACAAATTCTATATACTATCTACTGAAATACATCAGCCAAGTAGAAATACATCAGCCAAGTAGAAGACAAAGCACTATTTTATTTGGACTTGTTGAATTATTGATTCAAAATAGCTTTTAAAAAAATAGTCCGTTAAAAGCTATTTTTATCAATTTAATGATGGAATAAAGCCCGTTAAAAGCTATTTTGAATCAAAAAACCGAATGGTTTTACGTCTTCTAGTTATTGAGAAAATTTAAAATTACTAAAACTACTTTTTTATGAAATTTTTGTTTTTTACGGTGATTTCATTTTGATTTGAGGATTAGTATTAATGGATAGGTTCATCTTTGCTAGTAAGGTACAGCAATTAATTTAGCGTTGCAGTTGAGTGCGTGAAGTTAGCCCCCTTTTTTGGAATTTGCTATTTTTGAAAGTTGTTCCAGGTTGTTCACGATTTGTTCTGCATTGTTCCAAGTTTTTTTTGAAAAATATTCAAAAATGGGGGTTTTAGAGCCAAAAAACCGTTTTTGACCTAGCCCCCCTTTTTTCGAAAATCAAATTTTTGAAAGTTGTTCCAGATTGTTCTAGTTGTTCTGAACATTGTTCCAAGTTTTTGGACCACTATGTTCAAAATTTCAAAAGTTATGGGCAAAATTCGAAAAAATTCTAGTCCCCCTTTTTTCGAAATTCTTAATTTTGAAATTTTTTTCGGGTTTCAAAAAGTGTTCTAAACATTGTTCCAAAAACTCAAAATTGTAGGACGTGTATTTTTAAAGATAAAACCTTCCGAATATTTTTTCAAAAATCCAAAAAACGGCTCTCCAATATTTTTTTGAAATGCATTGAATTTTGAAATCTTATGATAAATGCATGTATTGAAAAAAAGTTCTGACCTTACATTCTTACTATCAGCTTAAAAACCAACTTTAAAAAAACATCTCCGATTTTTTTAACTTTTCAAAGGGACCCCTGTCCCCCCTTTTCCAAAAATCCAAAATCTAAAATTTGTTCCAAGTGCAGAATCCCTCAAATCCAATTGTTCCAAAGAATCATCAAAAAATATTGAAAACTGAAGATTTTAAGCCCAAAAAACACTTTAAATGAAAATATCTTATTATCCTTGCTCTGGCCCCCCTTTTAAGAAATCCAAAATTCAAAAATTTGTTCCAGGTTGTTCTAGGGCTCTTCTAAATTGTTCCAGACTTTCGTTTCTTAAAATTGATTTTTAGTATGAAAAATTTCAAAAAAAATGCTCCCCTGCCCCCCCTTGCTCTGGCCCCCCTTTTAAGAAATCCAAAATTCAAAAATTTGTTCCAGGTTGTTCTAGGGCTCTTCTAAATTGTTCCAGACTTTCGTTTCTTAAAATTTATTTTTAGTATGAAAAATTTCATTAAAATGCATTGGTTTGTATTTTAAACGAATGCATTTTAATGAAATTTTTCATACTAAAAATAAATTTTAAGAAACGAAAGTCTGGAACAATTTAGAAGAGCCCTAGAACAACCTGGAACAAATTTTTGAATTTTGGATTTCTTAAAAGGGGGGCCAGAGCAAGGATTATAAGATATTTTCATTTAAAGTGTTTTTTGGGCTTAAAATCTTCAGTTTTCAATATTTGTTGATGATTCTTTGGAACAATTGGATTTGAGGGATTCTGCACTTGGAACAAATTTTCGATTTTGGATTTTTGGAAAAGGGGGGGCAGGGGAGTATTTTTTTGAAATTTTTCATACTAAAAATCAATTTTAAGAAACGAAAGTCTGGAACAATTTAGAAGAGCCCTAGAACAACCTGGAACAAATTTTTGAATTTTGGATTTCTTAAAAGGGGGGCCAGAGCAAGGATAATAAGATATTTTCATTTAAAGTTTTTTTTGGGCTTAAAATCTTCAGTTTTCAATATTTTTTGATGATTCTTTGGAACAATTGGATTTGAGGGATTCTGCACTTGGAACAAATTTTCGATTTTGGATTTTTGGAAAAGGGGGGGCAGGGGAGCATTTTTTTGAAATTTTTCATACTAAAAATCAATTTTAAGAAACGAAAGTCTGGAACAATTACGAAGAGCCCTAGAACAACCTGGAACAAATTTTTGAATTTTGGATTTCTTAAAAGGGGGGCCAGAGCAAGGATAATAAGATATTTTCATTTAAAGTGTTTTTTGGGCTTAAAATCTTCAGTTTTCAATATTTTTTGATGATTCTTTGGAACAATTGGATTTGAGGGATTCTGCACTTGGAACAAATTTTAGATTTTGGATTTTTGGAAAAGGGGGGACAGGGGTCCCTTTGAAAAGTTAAAAAAATCGGAGATGTTTTTTTAAAGTTGGTTTTTAAGCTGATAGTAAGAATGTAAGGTCAGAACTTTTTTTCAATACATGCATTTATCATAAGATTTCAAAATTCAATGCATTTCAAAAAAATATTGGAGAGCCGTTTTTTGGATTTTTGAAAAAATATTCGGAAGGTTTTATCTTTAAAAATACACGTCCTACAATTTTGAGTTTTTGGAACAATGTTTAGAACACTTTTTGAAACCCGAAAAAAATTTCAAAATTAAGAATTTCGAAAAAAGGGGGGCTAGAATTTTTTCGAATTTTGCCCATAACTTTTGAAATTTTGAACATAGTGGTCCAAAAAATTGGAACAATGTTCAGAACAACTAGAACAATCTGGAACAACTTTCAAAAATTTGATTTTCGAAAAAAGGGGGGCTAGGTCAAAAACGGTTTTTTGGCTCTAAAACCCCCATTTTTGAATATTTTTCAAAAAAAACTTGGAACAATGCGGAACAAATCGGGAACAACCTGGAACAACTTTCAAAAATAGCAAATTCCAAAAAAGGGGGGCTAACTTCACGCACTCGTTGCAGTTGCATTATAAAGGTATGTAAGACACAAACGAAACATATTAAGAAATTATGTATATAGATTTGCTGCAGTCTTACAGTAGTACCTAGGTAATGTGAATGTTAAATGTGGAACTTTGAGCAACGTATACGTATATGAATATTTAGAAAACAGCTGTTAACATTGGATATATAGGATAAATTCAAATTTTCTCTAAATCCAGTTTCTTTAAATGCAAACGAAACTTTGCATACACCCAACCTCGCACCTAACCCAAATCCTAGTGTGCCCAAGCATACATGCAGGGGCCAGCATGCCTCCCCATACATACCTCACTGTTTATAAGCCGTAGTGCTGGGTGCTAGCACTGATGTATTTATGTAAGCTAGCAAAAAAAACAAAAATCTCATAAAACAGTAGTTTCAGTAATTTTAAATTTTCTCAAAAACTAGAAGACACAAAACCATTTGGTTTTTTTTGTTCGATTTAGAATTAACATTGACCACAAAATGCCAATTTAGCACTTCATTTCACAATTTTGAAACAAATTGGTCTAAACTTTTTTTCATTTTTTTATCAAAATTTTGAGTTTGCATGCGAATTTTGCAAAAACTGTTGACATAAATAATTTAGTTTAAATTTAGGATTATAAAACAGATATCTGGCTTTCAAAACCGGTATAGTACTTTATTTGTAAGTGTTGCCGTTGTTTTTTAATATTTTTTTTTTCATTTTCAGTAATTTTTGTTTTTTTTTTCTAAAATTGCCCCTACCTCCTAAACGGCGCGATACTTGTTTTTGACCCCTCTACAAAAAACCGTTATCAATTCTTGGCGCCATAGTAGGTACATTTATTTATGAACAATATAGCAACGTTTTGCAAACATGAATGGAACTTATAGTTTAGACTGAAAAATTGTAAAAAAAAAATACAAACAACCTCTGACATTGTTTTGACACCAATGCGATGAATAACATCAACCGATTTCTTAAGGAAATCTCAATTTATGAGAAAAAAAATTGAAAATCGTTGGAGCGGTTTTTTTTTAAAGTATTTGATTATATATAAAATTAAAAAAAAAATGGTACGCAATTTTGTAGCTTTTATTAATGCAGAGTTAAAAAATTAATGGAAAAAATATCATCTACCCATTTTCGAAATATGGAATTTACAAAAAATAATTTAAAAAATTTTTTTTTTAATCAATAATTTATTCTTTTGAAAATTTTGGTATGCAATATTATTACAACTTATTTGAAGCTTTTGTGCGACGACATCAAAATCAGTTGCAACTGATAATGAGATAGTCGAAAATCAAAAAAAGTTTCTATGATTTTTAAACTATAGATAATTTTTTTGTTGTTCAATAATATAGTAGATCGTGCAGATATTAGTTCACACAAAAATTTTAATCAAAATCGTAGGTCGCGTTTTTGAGAGAAATGAGATTTTCAATACCGGTTTTTAAACATTTGTGTGGGAGGTACCGTTATTTTTGGTTATAATAATAATTTTCATTTAAAATCTGCTAGATAATGTTAAAAAACTGCTGGGTGCAAAGTTTAATAAAAATTGATTGAGTCGTTTGCGAATTATTAAGTTGTCAAATTTGAGAAAAATAAGATTTTCATTTTTTGCTAAACAAATATGTGCGGTATGTACCGTTATTTTTGATTAAAAAAAAAAATTTGAAAACGTGTGGGGGAATGCCCAAACAATGCTAGGTAACAACTTTGAAGACAATCGACCGACGACCGGCTGCAGCCGAAAGGACAGAATTGTGAGACCCACTTTTTTCGACTTCGCTATCATCGTAATGTCAACTTTGATCAAAATCCCGAGTTCGATTTTTTTTACGAATCTATAACTTGCCATATAGTACGTATACAGGGTGTCCCGAAACTCAACGTAAAGCGAGGACTGGGTAATAGGGTAGGTTGTACCCTAGGCCACATTTTTAGGTACTGTTGTCACAAATTTCCAAATTTTGACGTGTTTATTTTTTTTTGCGTAACCTTAAACAAACATGCTATTGATCGCAATCAAAAATCCAAAAATAAATACTTTAAGTTTCGTAAGAAAAATAAAGTTTGACTGAGTCATGGTTCAAAATAATTTTGTAAGCTAACTAACATTTAAAACAAAAAATTTACTACACTACCCTCGGCAAGTTATTTAAAAAATTGGCCCATTTTATCAAGATTTCAAAATGGTACAAAACTTGCTTCTTATTCATTGGTAAAAAATATTATTGTTTTTTTATTTGCAAGAAGGACCTCATTTCACTTCTGCGTGAATAGTGCTTTCATGTACTCAAAAATCGGATTTACAGAGATGTATGTAAGGTAAACAGAGGCTATTTTCGGTAAATTAGAGTGACAGATCTTCATTACATACGTAATGTACGCTACGATCTACGTTCAGTACGCTATGTTCCTTCTTTTACTCGCAACTTCTCGTAATCGTGCGCTTTTGTGTTACCCTGGACTCGATTAGTGTTGTGGAAATTATTATCTTGTAATAGGTACCTACTAAAAACTTCACTATTTTCACCGAAATTATTCTGCAAAACTCGACTCTGGGAGCGTTCAGCCTAGTCAGGAGGTAGCAAACTTTGTACACGATGCACATGGTAAGGGTGGTAGTTGTTTTGTTTTAAAATTCGATGAGCAATGCTTTTTGGTATTCAAGTGGATCGTTCAATCGCACGTACTGAAAAGCTGGGATCATTTTTAATTTCATTTAAAACTACTACTTCGTTGTGTCCTTGAGGTCTCGCGCCGGCGCACAGTGGTGCAAAGGCGGAAAAATATACCAAAAATGAAATTTGTAATATGGATTTTAGTCCATTGAAATGTTACATTGACCTTGCATTTACTATAGGACAAGGTTTTTTTTAATGAGTAGAGTGCATTAGTGTGAGTATACGAAATCATTTTCTGGGCTAGAACCCCCCCCCCATTTGGTCCTATCTTGAAAAAGGGGTAGGAAGCCCCTTTTCTCAATATCTTGAGAAATAAAAATCTGACGAAAAAAATTTGCAGACCATTTTTGTAGGGAATTTAAATATCTACAATTTTGGTTAAGAGACTTTTTACCGTTAAATTGAAAATAAAAAAGATATAGCCAATAATCGACGAACATTAAAAAAAAAAAATAACTTTAAAGGGTTATAACTTTTTTTCTGCAGTTTTATTGAAAAAACATTTGAAATGTTTTTTGTAGATAATTTTATTGCGAAAAATTTGGTATACCCAGTTTTTAAATTCCACCATTCTACAATGGGTGCACACCAAGAAATAACAATTTTTTTTATTGTTTTTGTTTTTTTTTTATACACGGTGATCGGTATAAGGTGCACCAAAAAGCTAGAGCAAGTAGGTTAAGTTAAGAAAAGAAAAAAATTGTATGGGAGGGGGTCTCTTTCCCCCCGTTTAGGCGGGAGGGGCAATTTTCTAAAAAAAAATAATAAAAACAGAAAAACAAATATTTAAAAACAACGGTTAAACTTACAAATATGATGTTATACCTTTTTGAAAAGCCAAAAATCTCATCTTTAATTTTCATTTTAAATTTAGTATTGTGTAGTGAATAGTTTTTGAAAAATGATCTACAGAAATCTTAAATGTTTTTTTCAAAAAAACTGCAGGAAAAAAGTTATAACCCTTTAAAGTAATTTTTTTTGAAAATGTTCGTCGATTATTGGCTATATCTTTTTTTTTATTTTCTACTACTCATTAAAAAAATATCTACAATTTTGGTTAAGAGACATTTTACCGTTAAATTGAAAATAAAAAAGATAAAGCCAATAATCGACGAACATTTAAAAAAAAATAACTTTAAAGGGTTATAACTTTTTTTCTGCAGTTTTATTGAAAAAACATTTGAAATGTTTTTTGTAGATAATTTTATTGCGAAAAATTTGGTATACCCAGTTTTTAAATTCCACCATTCTACAATGGGTGCACACCAAGAAATAACAATTTTTTTTATTGTTTTTGTTTTTTTTTATACACGGTGATCGGTATAAGCCATAAGGTGCACCAAAAAGCTAGAGCAAGTAGGTTAAGTTAAGAAAAGAAAAAAATTGTATGGGAGGGGGTCTCTTTCCCCCGTTTAGGCGGGAGGGGCAATTTTCTAAAAAAATTAATAAAAACAGAAAAAAAAATATTAAAAAACAACGGTTAAACTTAAAAATATGATGTTATACCTTTTTGAAAAGCCAAAAATCTCATCTTTAATTTTCATTTTAAATTTAGTATTGTGTAGTGAATAGTTTTTGAAAAATGATCTACAGAAATCTTAAATGTTTTTTTTCAAAAAAACTGCAGGAAAAAAGTTATAACCCTTTAAAGTAATTTTTTTTGAAAATGTTCGTCGATTATTGGCTATATCTTTTTTTTATTTTCAATTTAACGGTAAAAAGTCTCTTAACCAAAATTGTAGATATTTAAATTCCCTACAAAAATGGTCTGCAAATTTTTTTGTCAGATCTTTATTTCTCAAGCTATTGAGAAAAAGGGCTTCTTACCCCTTTTTCAAGATAGCGGCCAAATGGGGGGGGGGGGGGGGTTCCAGCCCCGAAAATGATTTCGTATACTCACACTAATGCACTCTACACATTAAAAAAAACGTTGTCCTGTGCTAAATGCAAAGTTCGGGCAACATTTTGTAACATTTCAATGGACTATTTGTTTCATTTTTTGTTTTATAGATATATGTATAACTGTTTTATGTTTTTCCAAAATGTTGGAAATGTATGTCAAGGAATATGCGAGGCACAGCGCTCTAAAGTTAGCATTTCTTTTAGTTTTGAAATTAATGTATTTTCTTGTAATAACTTATTGGTAGGAAAAGTAGTATTTTTAAAACTGTTTTTCAGAAAATAATTTCTTTCTGGGGACAGGTAATAAATAATACTTTTTTATGGTTATTACCTGCACACGAGTTTTTTTTTCTAATACCTGTTCCGTTTTTTCTCAGAATTAAAAAAAAGGCCCTCACTAGTCATCTGATGAGTCCAAGTGAGATCGCCGGGACGAAACGCCAATTTTTGTAGGACTTAAAGGCCGTTAAAAACTATTTTGAATCAATAATTCAACAAAGTCCATTAAAATAGTGCTAAGTCTTCTACTTGGCTGATGTATTTCAGTAGTATAGTATATAGAATTTGTATTATTTAAAAAACCTTCTTTATGGTATTAAATTTATGGCTTTTTTATAAAAAAAAAGATATTAATATTAATATTGTATATAAAAACAAAAAACAAAAAAATTAAAATCAGTTTTAAGCAGTAGTGCAACGTATGTTAATAAAAAAAAGTTCGAAATGTTTGAATTTGTTTTAAGTTACAACGTTTTATGTGAAGTTTTATTTGAAGGGATCGATTCGTTAGAACCGTTTCTATTAGAAAAATAATATTACCGTCATGGTATCAACAGTTAGAAAGAGATTGTTTTTCTCAATTTAAACAAAGGTATATAAGGGTTGGCTATTGCAAATCCAAATTTTATGAAAAATATAGTGACTGGTTAAGTGGTGAATTGGTGATTAACTTAATAAGTGGCAGTGAGAACCAGGAAAATGTTCCTGCTCGTGGTAGACCAAGAAAGGACTTCATATCATGTACTGACCGTGCCAAAAGACAAAAGTTGAAGAACTCAAATGTTCGGTCTCACAGGATCTTATCTCAACATTTGCTTTGGTTTCGGAAGGTACCTACGTACTTTAGATTAAGCAATAAAAATAACATCATACTGATTTTTTGTATTGTTTCTTTTTTTAGCATTTGATAGGGATGCTGCTTTAGCCCTTATAACTCAAACGACACTATCCAAGTACCAATACGAATTAATAAGAAAAGCCACCAAAGAAATTGGTCATAATGTTTTCCCAAATCACAAGGATATTGTTGCGGCCAAAAAATTTTGTTATTCACAGAACATCGAAGTAAACGAGACATCTGCTCAAGTAAGGCTGCAAGATTTGTTTGATCACGCTAGCCGAATTTTGAAAACGATTCCTTGTGAGAAACTGGAACAATTAAAAGACCAAACTTTGGAACTACACACAAAGTGGGGCTGTGATGGTTCATCTGGGCAGAGCGAATATATGCACATTTTTCATTGGCAACCAAGAAGCATAGGATTCTCATCTTCTTATGACATCGAATGTTACTTTAAAAATGACGACAACAACTGGAGAAAACAATATAACATGGATCAATCTCTGACCGTCTTCAACGCGATATTGCAGAGCTCTAAAATTTGAATATAAGAAAGAAACACTTGACATTTTAAGAGAAGAGAAAAACCGTGTGAATAATGAAATTGAAGAACTGGAAGAGAGCTCAGTAACTGTTGGAATGCCTGTTGTTAAAGTTAGACACCGTCTTTATTTTACAATGATGGAAAAGTAGCTCAAGCTGTGACAAATACTAGTTCTGCGAGCAATTGCATTATTTGTGGAGCTAAACCTTTAGAGATGAATGACTTATCCAAGTTGAAATAAAAAATCATGAATGAAGAAGCTCTTATGCTGGGAATGTCAACACTGCATACACGGATTAGATTTATGGTATATATTGCACCTGGGATATAACTTAACCTTTAAATCATGGAGAACTAATGAAGCTACTCGTTCTATTAAGGAAGACGAAAAAAACGAATTCAAGTGGAATACATGTCAAAGGTTGGAATAAAAGTTGACGTTGAACCGGAACAACGAATGACGGCAATACTGCACGAAGAGTTTTTGGAAATCCTAATGTAGCTGCAGAGATCACGAAAATAGACATTAAATTAATAACAAGACTCGCAGTCATATTGGAAGTTATCTGTAGAAACTTTTGATTCGATACCCACAAAATTAAGGCTTATTGTGAAGAGACAGCTAAACTCGCGATATCTCTATACCCTTGGTATCACATGCCCGTAACACAAAATTTTATTACACGGAGCAGAAGTAATAGAAAGTGCATCCTTGCCAGTTGGATCATTTTTAGAAGAGGCACAGGAAAGCAGGAATGTGGACTACAAGTACTATACGACCCACCACTCCAGGAAATTTTTCCGATTATCGACAAATGAGGATATTTTTCACATGATTATGATATCATCGGATCCATTTATTATCCAATTAAGACCTGATCCAAAGAAAAAATTGTGAGTGCCGGGACTCACGGTTAAGATGTGTAAACATACGTAACGTAACGTGAATCACAATCACAATCACGATCACAAGATACGTTACGATTTTTTCACCCTACCGCCAGTATAGATGTTTACACATCAAAAACATCTTTCTTTTAGTTAAGAAGCTCTTGAATTAATTAAGTGATTTGTTATGTGTATACTTATTTATTTATTTCCTATATTTGATATATGCTAGTATTATTATGAATGTATTTAATTATTTAGCTTCAAAATGAAAATTTAAAAAAACAAACAAAATTTAAAAATAATTTGTTTTCATAAAAGTCAATAAACCCTTCAATTCTGAAAAATGTCAGTAACTTGTTTCTATTGACTTTTGTTCAACCAAATTTGGTCAAAATATGTGTAAGTTCAATGCAAACATGTGTGCCAAATTTCATTGCTCTCCGTTTCATAGTTCAGATTTTATAGATTTTTTTTCGCTCTCCCATAAGAAAGGCACCACTTTGCGGCGGACATTTGATCGACTTCATACAATTAAATTCTTATCTTATGATTCTCTTAAGCTTAGCAGTATTTAAACAGTTTCTTGGTTCTGATGAATTAAATTTGGTCGAAATATATTCTAGATTTTTTTTTGTCTGAGTCGATTTGGAATTCGAACACCAAACTTCAAAAAATTCCTTCCTTGGGACGCAGAAATCTTTCCTAAAAAGTGGGCAAAAAAAAGGCTTTGCAAATTTTTGCGAGGTTTATCACAAATTTTTCCAGAAAGTATACGTTCACAGCTATCCAAAACACATAATGTATTTTTAAAGCAACCTTAGACACATACATATTTAGATTTTTCGGTAAAAAATTTTTTTTTGATGTGTAAACATCTATAGTGGCGGTAGGGTGAAAAAAAACGTAACGAATCTTGTGATTGTGATTCGCGTTACGTTACGTATGTTTACACATCTTAACCGTGAGTCCCGGACTCACTTTTTTTTGTTCTTTGAATATCACAATTTTATTTATTCAAAAAACGAACATTAAGACAATTTCAACACAGATTTATAAAAGTAAATACCTTCAAGAACATCTGCCATTTTTACTTGCGATATTTAGGATCTATGTATATTAAGCATTGACCACAAAAAGCCAATTCAGTACTTCATTTCACAATTTAAAAAAAATTGGTTTAAACTTTTTTTTTATTTTTTTATAAAAAATTTGAGTTTGCATGTGAATTTTTCAAAAACTATTGACGCAAATAATTTAATTCGGGATTGAAAAACAGATTTCTGATTTTCAAAACCGGTTTATAACTTTATTGTAAGTGTTGCCGTTGTTTTTTAATATTTTTTTTCTTTCTAAGTATTTTTTTTTTCTAAAACTGCCCCTGCCTTCTAAACGGGGTGAGACAGACCCCCCCCCCCCATAGTTAAAAATGCTTGATTTTGACCCTACTTATATATCTCACTGTTTATACGTCGTAATGCTGGGTGCTAGCACTGTATTTATGTAAGCAAGCAAAAAACAAAAATCTCATAAAGTAGTTTTAGTAATTGTCAATTTTCTCAAGAACTAGAAGACATAAAACCATTTTGTTTTTTGTGTTCGACTCAGAATTCATAACTGACTTCAAAAAGCCAATTCAGCACTTCATTTCACATTTTTGAAAAAAAAGGTCTAAAATTTGTTTTCATTTATTTTATCAAAATTTAGAGTTTGTATGCGAATTTTTCCAAAAACTATTGACATAAATATTTTAGTTTAAATTTATGGTTATAGAACATATTTCTGATTTATTGTAAGTGTTGTCGTTGTTTTTTAATATTTTTATTTTCATTTTTTAGTCATTTTTTTTTAAACGGGGCGAGATAGACCCCCCCTCCAATAATAAAAAATGCTTGTTTTTGACTCCTCTACAAAAAACTGTTATCAATTCTTGGCGCCATAGTTTTCGTACTCTCCCCCTCCAGGCAACCCATGTGCAAAATGTTAGTTTAGACATTACCTAAAAAACTATTGCCAGGCAATTTTAGTTGTAAATCGTCAGTATAGAAATGGCGACCACCGTAAAATGTTTTTTTATTTTTACATTTTTCTTAATTTTGATTAGTGAATTTATCACCATTTATTACATTTTCAACTTTATTTTAAAACGAAGCAGTCGTATAGAAAGTATTTGAAAAAGGTGAAACGTCAGCGATGGAAAAACAATAGGCTATCGAGCAATATTGCCACTGCCAATCCTAAATTTCAAGGAATGGTAATGAGTCAACCAATTTATTTTCTCAAATATTGAAAATGGAGCCTCTGGGTAGAAAATGTGGCACACTTGTGTAGATTAACTTGTATAGCCAGTACTTGTACTTCGAGATTCGAAGATGTAACAAGTATAAGGTTTCATCGTCGTTCCGAAAGTTTCGCGTTGGTTTGGAAAGCTTTTAATGATTTGATATTAGACAGCTGATTTCGAAATTAAGAATTAATAGACTCAATTATTTTTTCGATTCCATTCGAATTCTGTGCCGACAATTTTTCGTGATTCGAAGCGTTATAATCCATTCGGAAAATTGTTACGATGAATTCTCTGATAGGGCTTATTATAATTTAAATCAAAACTAAACTGAATATGCAGTTTTAAAATGGCTTTAATGTCATGAAATTTATTTTAGTTTTTTCACGTAAGATATTAAATAATATTTACAATATATAAAATAATACTTACAATCACATCAAATTTTGCATAAATGTCAACTAATCTTCCTTCAGTATCTACCAATGGCAACGCTGATACTCTCCTTTCCACAAATTTTTTTAGGGCCATAATTATACTTGTATTTTCATCAGCAGTCTCAATATTATCATAAGTGCCAATTTTCAGATCACTTAACTTCTTTTGCATATACGATGGCTTTGGTAATTCATTAATCTAATTTAAAGACAGATAAAAGATTGTCATGTCCAAAATAAATGTATGATCAAAAAAATTAATATAAAATACTTACATATAAAAACAGGAACCTAAGAATTCTCTTATGTGTCAATATGTACAAAACATTTCCTGTCATTGGATCAATAACTGGTAGTCGATGAATTCTATTGTGTATTAAAATTTTTATAGCATCATACAGCGATGCATCAGGTCCGATACTAACTAAAGGCATTACTTGGTTCAGGAGAACACCTTTAAATAAAAAAATTGAAATAAGTTAATTGGAGAAAGATTTTAAAATAAAATTACACTCTACTTTTACTAAAATCTAGTTAACAGCTTCGTCAAAACAATATTTCACTTACTCTGTACATTATACTTCATAATATTCAAAGCTCTATAGTATAACCATTTAAACATTCAACTAGAGCCTACGTTCTGTAACCGCACCGATACTATTATAGCCTTTTCACACCAAACTCAAAACCGGGTTTTCGGCAAAAAGTTTTTAAAATCTCGAAAAGCGTTCACACCGAACATTTACAAGTTTTCGATTGACATTTCACAAACATTCACTTCTCTCCTGCAAAAAAAAAAATGGGCGGGTTCAATGAAAATCGCCTTGCATCTGAATTTTCAGATTTCTGAATTTATGTCGTTGAACGCGAAAAAAAATCTGAAATTTCAGTCGAAAGTATAACATATAGGATTTAAAGTGAAGTGAAATCAAATAGAACTTTTATTACGTTCGTAAATTAAACATTGAGCGTGAGTAGTTGTGAGGATGAAAATATATGTCACTTAAGCAGCAACAGGTTTTATTAATTTCTTGTACGACTTACAAAAATATAGAAAAACTTTCCAAACATCAATATAAAAAATTTTTGATTTAAAAATTCACTAAACAATAAACAAGAAGTTCGTTCATTTTAATAAGTATTGAATTTTCATGACGAAAACTAAAAAAAAATCAACCACTAACAAGACGAAAATTATAAATTTCAACTTTTATGTGCAGTGCTTCAGCTGATTTGCATCAGAATTTTCATATGAGAATTTCTTGTCTGAAAATTCAGATGAAACGTAACTAAACGTTACTAAAAGTCGTCTTACTTTTTGTGACAACTGGCAAATCAAAAGCTCTAAAAATTCAGAGTTCTGAAAATTCAGATGTAAAAAAACGTAATGCCGTACCCAATAACAAAACATTTACATAGCAGCAGTTTTTTTTTACATTTGATTGAACGCTGAATGTTTCGAAAGGTTTGTTTGTTTAGTTCAACTTTGAATTGCAACTAGTTTTCGAGAGGTTTTATATTAAACTTGTGGATTAAGAAAACTTGTGGTTTACCAAAAATATATGATAAAACTTGAGTTTTCGATGTAGGTTTTCCGCCAAAACCGACAATTTTGCGAAAACCGCGTTTTGGGTAAGGTGTGAAAAGGCTATTAGTCGAGAAACGTTGAAAAATGGCACAAAACTCATATGATTTGTTTCAATTTTCATCGTTTCTCGACTGATTTTCTCGATGCGGGAGTTACATAACGTTTGCACAGGTTATGAATGTTTTGATTTGCATTTGCTACTACGTTTAGGGACAATCTGCTTAGCAGGGATGTATACATTTTGGAACTGTTTCCTTAGCAAAGTTGCTTTCTCTACATCAATAAACGTTTTTAATTAATTAGAAAGAGAAAAGACAAAGATAGTTTCTGGAAAACACCAATTGGCAATGTAGCTGGTAGCTGGTAGCCGCACTGACATGTGCAAGAGGAACTGTTGTTGCCCTGAAACACTGTTAATGGCAGCGTTCAAATTTGTATCCAAAGCAATCTGGATAGCTTTGTGTTGTTGTAATCCCTTGTAAAAGCAAACCTGATTTCAAAGCAAAAATAAATCTCAATCTATCCTTAAACTGTTGGTATACTCAACTATCCTTTGAGAAATGTCAACGAAAGCTGACTTTCCTTCAGAAACATACATGGATCCTTGAGTATCTTATAGATAGGCCAGCTAGTGCACCAGAACGCAGCCATTGTTGATAGCTCAGTTGCGATGGTAAACATTGTCATGGTATTGATTAATTTAATATCAACGATCCTTTTATAAATATTTTTACATTCGGATTAATTACGTGGAGTCTATTAAATTCTATTCTTAATGAAGATTGGAAATTTCAAAACAAATTAAATTTTTTAACTTTACAAATTAATATTTTTCGTTTGTTTTTATCAAGATAACAACTCCTAAAATCAGTTGAAGCAGTGTGGAAAATTACTTACTTCTCCATGTATCTAACTTGTGCTCTTCTAATTGATCCATCGATGAATTTGGTGACGTATAATACATTTGTAGGATTTTGATGAAATCGGTTATAGTCAACATTCCAACAAACTGTTGTTTCTGGGAATCCCATAATGGAGCTGCTCTAACACCGTTATAAACGAGAGCATAGAATGCTTTCTTCACTAACAATTGTGTATCGAATACAACCAATTTAGCAGAAGTTGGTATTAAATCATAGCACTTATGAAAACGGAAAAATTTAACAAAAATTTGTGATTCGTCCTCTTCTGCAAATGTAAGAAAAAAGCAAATGTTTTAAATTTCAATAGTTTGATAATACTTGTTAGTATTTAAATGATTTAAAATAGTTATTTGTATACAGGGTGTCCCGAAACTCAACGTCAAGCGGGGACCAGGTGATAGGGTAGCTTATACCTGTTCTGGAAAAAATAAGAAAAAAACCTGGTGGTCTGGGTGACGCCCCACATTTGGGTACCTTTCGATCCACTGGATTACCGAAAAGTATTGCTCATTGAATTTTAAAACAAAACAACTACCACCCGTACCATATGCAACGTGTGCGAAGTTTGCTCCCTCATGACTATAAGCCCCCAGAGTTGATATTTGCAGAACAATGTTGGCGAAAAATAGTGAAGTTTTTAGTACCTATTAATAGAAAATAACTAACACAATTTCCACAACACTATTCGAGTCCAGGGTAACACAAAGAGCACGATTACGAGAAGTTGCGAGTAAAAGAAGGAACGAAGCGTACCGAACGTAGATCGTAGCGTACCATGTTATGTAATGTAGATCTGTCTCACTCTAATTTACGGCAAACAGTGTCTGGTTCTAATGCCTCTGTTTAGGTAACGTACACCTCGGCAAAATTAATTTTTAAGTACAAAAAAGCTTTATTCTCGTAAAAGTGATTGAAGTGAACTGAGGCAAATAAAAAAACAATAATATTTTTTACGAATGAATAAGGAAGGAAGTGTTGTACTATTTTGAAATCTTGATGAAATGGGACAATTTTTTTAATAAGTTGGCAAGGGTAGTGTAGTACATTTTTTTTAAATACGAAGTGTCAAAGTTAGCTTACCAAATATTTTAGAACCATGACTTAGTCAAAATTAATTTATTTTTCTTTCGAAACTTAAAATATTTATTTTTGTATTCGTGATTGCGATCAACAGTATAGTTATTTAGGATTACATAAAAAAAATCACCACAAAATTTGGAAATTTGTGCCCACCAGTAACCAAAAATGTGGCCTAGGGCACCGATTTTCACTATTTTTTTTAATGTAGCTATTATTACTTAACCAATCGAGATGCTTTCTTCAAAATGAGGTACATTTAGTTTGACTTATAAATACATATTATCATGTATATTAATGTCAGTTAAAGTTTAAAAGTAACTTAAACTTAGGTTTAACCGATTTTAGTTCTTACAAAAGATACTAAACTTCGGGTAGGTTAAGTGACCTCAATTTGTCCTCCAGTTATCCTCAATGCAAACGCGGTTCTTAAAAAACGGCTGAAGCAATATTTAATGAATTATACTGTAATGTAATACCCCCTCTCATCTTTGAAGCTATCAACGCCACTGACTTTTAAGGATGATAGAACTAAACCAGCAAGTTCTTTCGGCAGCTGGAACAAAATATGTCATGAAATGGAGAAAAGCAAGTTAGTACTATTGGCGACTTGTCGAATATGATGGCTCTTCTGCTCTCCCAGTTCGGAACACAAAATAATCTTCAGTTCCAAATCAATACCAGAGTACATAAAAGAGGGAAGCAACTGCGTATCGAACGGCTGGTAAAGCTAAATAGTGGGTTGATAATATATCAACCAGTATCCAACAGAAGTGTCCGTGCTGTATCTCATATACGCCTTCGAAACTGATTCGAGCCCCGCTTAAGTGAAAAAAAATTTCACTTAAGCGGAGTCCGGATAAGTGACAAAAAAATTGCACTCAAGCGGATTTAAAAATTCCAAAAAGGGTTCTGACATATCAGAAATTCAAATGTCATTTTCGTGATGAAAATTTGGTGGAGGTGAAAAATAAAAAAGAAGTAAAAGCGTTCAGAAAAATTTTGTTCTGTTCTATTAAATTTTTTTTTCACTGAAAAATATTAAATCTAACTGAAAATATGTTTCAGGTATCCGGGTTTTTCACTTAAGCGAGTTTCGCTTAAGCGGAGTGTTATAAAGGTAATTGGTCGACAAATACTCGGGGATGAAAAAAGTGTTTCAGATAAGCGGGTTTTTCTCTTAAGCGGGTTTTACTGTATTTCGAAAAATAGTGAAAATCGATATCCTAGGCCACATTTTTGGGTACTGTGGTCACAAATTTCACAAATTTTGACGTGTTTATTTTTTTGGGTAACCCTAAACAACTATGCTATTGATCGCAATTACAAATCCAAACATAAATATTTTAAGTTTCGTAAGAAAAATAAAGTTTGACTGAGTCATGGTTGAAATTTTGTAAGTTAACTTTCTTTCTTTAAAAAAAAAAATTTACTACACTACCCTCGGCAAGTTTTTTAAAAAATTGGCCCATTTTATCAAGATTTCAAAATGGTATAACACTTGCTTCTTATTCATTCGTTAAAAATATTATTGTTTTTTTATTTGAAATCAGGACCTCATTTCACATCAATCACTTTTATGTGAATAATGCTTTGTTGTACTCAAAAGTCGGATTTACAGAGGTGTATGTAAGGTAAACAGAGGCACTAGATTAAATTACTATTTGCGGTAAATTAGAGTGACAGATCTTCATTATATACGTAATGTACGCTACGATCTACGTTTGGTACTCACAACTTCTCGTAATCGTGCGCTTTTGTATTACTCTGGACTCGATTAGTGTTGTGGAAGTTGTGTTAGTTATTATCTAGTAATAGGTACCAAAAACTTCACTATTTTCAGCGACGTTATTCTGCAAAAAACGACTCTATATAAACTATTAACATAGGCGCTTGCCTGACGAGTGAATGTCCACCTCACCTCACATTGCATCAAATTTGTCCAGCGTAACCATGTACGTTCCGCACTAAACCATTTGAAATAGAATGGCAAAATCACCTGCCACCATATAGCTTCTTAAGCGTCGGAAAGTTACCGATTCATATTTTGTTCTTAAACCAATTACTGGTTGGTTCCATCATTGTATATAAAATCTATAATAATATCATGAAGAGGAGTGAAAGTAGCGACATCTTAAGGACATATTATGTTCGACTTCTTTGTGGAGTGTTGGTTGGAATACCGAAAATTCACAAAATGAGAAACATAATAATAAAATAAGAACGGGAACGCTGTATACTAAATATATGAGAGTGCGAGGAAGTGAAAAAAATACATTTTTGTTGAGAATAGGAGGAAAAATGAAAATAATAAAGAATAAAGTTAAGGGATGAAACGAAGAAAAACACACAATTTGTTTTGTTGACATTTTTTTCATTCTGTCATGTTAAGGAAAAAAATTAGGTAGGTACGTAAAAGTATATAAAGGTATAGTTATATCGATAGCTAACTGACTTCATTGAAAATTTATAGTAAATTTTATGTAAGTGAGCCAAAATGAGGTAAAATTGATTAAGGGTCGAAAAACTATATTCAAAACGGAAGGTTGGAGAATATAAATTTATTTTTTATTCAATAGATATTTGAAATTGCAGAATGTTACTAATGATGGCACCTTAATTATTATTATGAATGAAGAATACCTGCCACAAACGTGATACCTACATATAACAAATTTTTTCCCGATGCGAACTCAATTTGCCAAGGTTATGGTTTCTTGTTGCACACACTCCACCGTCTTTAGAATTGCTATCTCCCTCTCACCAGTATCAATTTTTTTTTTATTTTTTTTGTGTATTCCTCTTTCTCGTTACGTTTGTCTCGATGAAATTTATTCTCAAAATATTTGTTAAACATTTTTAGTATGAAATTTTTTTTATTGCTCGTACTCAACTGTCATTCTGGCTTTAATTTGAATTTTGAATTTTTAAAATCCGAACATTGAATCCAAAGATATAAGCGTTTAAGATTTGTTATTGTAGACGTGTTGTATGTGGACTCCATTATTTCACATATGTCTATTTTTACACGCATGTAGTTGATCGATTTATTATTACAGATGGCACTTCTAATTAAAATTACCTTTCAAATGGTATCTTTTTTATTGTCGGGCCTTCGGTTTTAGTATATACATAACTGCACAACCCACACGACTTTCACAACAGTTAAATATGAAACATTAAAAAAATCTCGCAAATTTGAAAAAAATTGGTTCGTTGTTCATTGCCAACCAACGTGTTTCAGTGGAGAATTGTCTAATTTTTGCTAAAATTGAAAAACACACGATTTGCTTTAAGTTAAATGCTTATATCTTTAGACCCAAATGTCGGATTTTCAAAATTGAAATACAAAATTAAAGCAAAATTAAAGCCAGAATGACAGGCTTATAGCAGAAGCAATTTTTTGAGAATACATTTCATCGAGGCAAATGTACCGAGGAAAAGGAATAAAAAAATAAAAAAAAAATTGCTACTAACAATAAACTGGTGGGACGGAGATGGGTATTCTAAAGACGATGGCGGATGGAGTGAACGCAATATAAAACCATAACCTTGACAAATTGGCTTCGCACCGAAAAAAAAATAGCTATATGTAGGTATGCACGTTTGTAGTAGGTATTTTTTAGAGATGCCGCGAATATTCGGCCACTATTCGGTATTCGGCCTATTCGGCTTATATTTTTGATATTCGGTATTCGGCCGAATAGTTCACAACATTCTGCCGAATACCGAATAACAAATGGAGAATAAAAAAGGCTTATTATCATACAATAAATGTTTTCTTTTATTCAAAAGTTTGTATTTTAGTATTTAAAATCTACTAATGGTAAGTTGTGGTGAATAAAAACTACTTTTTCGGCATTCGTTGGTACCAAACGATTACGTATATTTTCGTATAAAATGAAAATATATCAAAAGTCACGTAGGAGATAGATACACATCGTTGGCCGAATGTTCGGCTGCCGAATATTCGGTATTCGGCCGACGAGTGTGGCCGAATATTCGGTATTCGGCCGAGTCACTATTCGCTGCATCTCTAATTTTTATTCATAATAATTGTATAGGTCCCCTCGTAGTTGGTTTGGTGGGCTGATAAATTTTGTTCTAATAATCGGATCGTTAAGGTTGAGGCGCAATGAAATCATTGCGGAGGAACATAAAAGTATGTGTGAAAAAATGTAATTAATTTAAAATTTAATTGAAACACAAATTTAATTAAACAAAATATTTTCATGCACGTTACTTGACCCTTTTAAGGAATCTTATTACGTTTGCAGAATTTAAATAATAGATTCTTCTCGCTCTTACTACTTATTCCCTACACTTAACTAAGTCTCAAAAGTCTAATTTGTGGCGATCTCAGCGACGCGTACAGGACATATGTTCGACTAAAAAATATGTGTTCAGTTCATGATACTACTATAGATTTTATATACAATGGTTTCATTGTTCCACAGGTTCTTTCGTACCGAATTCGTTTACTAGTTAAAAGTCACAGTTCTCGGAACTCTGACATTTTTCATATCTGCAAATTATGGTTCTAATCTCCCAATGAGCCATTGACGCGTATGAAACATGGGGCGAATAAAAATCATGATGTTTTCGACTTGAGTTCTTCAAAGATAATACTAAAGAACAAGTTGTGTGGGCGTTCTTAGAACTTCTAATTTTGTTCACCACTCATCAAATATAATGGTTTCTCTTCGCATTGCAAAAATTTTGACAGTTTGGAATATTCAATGTTATTAAATGTGTAATATTTTTACTTGTAGATATTGTTGTAGCTTCATATTAATACTCGTATATAAGTAATGAATTTCGTTTGATATTCATTGTTTATTCTTTATTGAGACTTGTTAAAGACTAAATTACTTAAAACTAACTTAACAGCTAGAACCTCAATGCGTTGGATATCTTGCAGCTTGTGCAAGATATCGCATTTAATCCTTCACATCGGTCGGAAGCGGTGGGTTGTTGACACTAGTCTAATTCGTTTATAGAATTAGCTGTGTCAGCATGATTCGACGTTGACGACGACGATGTGTGGCTTGGTGGCGGATGCTAGGCGATCGTGTTAACTCCTCCCTCACTAAGATGAAGACCGTCCTCGGGCTTCTTGAGAGCCTTGATGACTTTTTGAAGGTCGGCATTTTGGCGCTGCTTCTTTTGACATTGCTTTAGTTTAACGATGGTATAACAAACTGTAATGAATGCGAGTGTCACGCAGCAAGCTATAAATGGATGAGTAGTAAGTTTCGTCTCTATCTTACCAATATAACGTAAATTGTCCATGTTCATTCTATGAAGGAATGGTAGGCTCAATATTTCTTTATGACCGGTGATATTGAGGAGCGTAGATTCCACACAGCATCATCAGCATACGTCCCGTTGGTGTTCGTCGCAAAGTCTTTCGCCTCCCTTATTCTGGCGTTTCTGTTGTTTATTATAATTATGCCATCATCGATAACCAACACAGATTCCCGATGGTCCGGTTGTGTGTTGCAATGAGCCATGCCTCCAGAGTGTAATTGTTGAGCGCATGTCTTGCTCGGTAATTCCTTGCAAAATGTTAAAGTTGTGCTACGTTGCATTTCTCAACAGCCGGCACTTGTCTTCCACATTCCGCTACCACATCATCTCCGTTGAAGGATAAAATATTGCCGATATGAGCAACAGGGTAGATTATTACTTTCCTACAAACTAACTTAGGTCTAGGATAATTAATTATGAAATGTAAAATATAATCATTTTGCAGAACCTTTACATTTGACACTTCCATAAGTTCTGTAACACTTACATTAAAAAATTGTTCGTTTATTATGACTTTTAAGTCATCATCATCTAAAATTACTGGGTTTATGACCCTGAGCTTTGCAAGTGTTATAGAGAACATTAGATTTTGAATTTCTGAAATGAACATTCTATTTCTTGCTAACAAGATTTCATAAACATGGCCAGTGTCTATTTGTGATTTTTTCGAATAAGCCAAAATATTATTTACGGTGTCCGTTAACCTATTAATCTGCTCCTGAGATTTTGTGTTTATTACAGCTTGTCTATTGTTGGAATCGGTCAATTGGGCTTGATTGAATTTAATTTTCTCAAAGTCATCGAAGTCAGGGTGCCAGCTACAATTTTCAAACCTGTGCCTAAGAAATTTAAACTCTTCAGCCTTATTTATTAGATTTCACTAATACTCGTTTCAACCTCGGAATAGTTAAACCGAGTCGAAGCACTTATTCCGTCTTTACGCCGCGTTAAACAAAATCTTATTTATTAAGTCGTTTTAGCGACGGAGTAAATTTACTCCGACTTTACTTCGCCTCTAATCCTGAAAAACTTATATTTATAAAAAAATAAACGATGATTAGAGGCGGAGTAAGCTAAAACTGGTACATGGTAGGATTAAAGCCGTAGTAAAGCCGCTTTAGTATCTAAATGACATGACATTTAGTAACTAAAAAGGAGTGTAGAAATTTTTTTTATCCGTTTGTTACTAATTGTGAGGCAAAATCGATAGTTATTATGCATTTATAAATGATTTAGATTCTTTAAACGCTTTAGTTGCAGTACAAAACTCGTTTAATCCCATATTATAATAACCAGAGAGATTGGTTTTTTTGATAATATATTTGACATAAGGAGGGTGTAGTTAAAACCGTTTGACGTGACGTTATGACGGAGTAAGTGCTTCGACTCAGTTTAACTATTCCGAGATTGAAACGAGTATTAGTGAAATCTAATAAATAAGGCTGCTTGTGTTTCTATGGTGTATAACACTCTTGAAGAGTGTTTCTAAGTGCTTAATGTCTATATCCAAAATTTTTCGCATATGAGACTGTGGGGGAAACAGCTCAGTCATGTTTTTTGATTCGTTTATTATTTGCTTAAAGGCAGCCAAATTTGTTGTGTGGCGTAAGTATCCGTTAACCTCCCAAACAATGACATCCCCGTCTAGTATTGGAATATAGTTAGAACTGGTGTAGTCCGTTTATTTAGCCACGACTGTTGTCATCATCAATAAAATAGACGAATCCTGAAAGATTAATTGTAAAAGTATAAAATAATTAAGGTTTTATTTTAAATTGTCCTTATGGACCACCCTCCCTTTAATTAGAACCGTTGTCCCTAAATCGGCTTCCACTTTCTCTTCAGCGTATAATGGAGTTAACTTATTACCTAATCGTCTGTTTGTCTTTACTAATACCTTTTCTCCTACACTGAAAATTCTGTTCTGCCTTGTTTCATTTTCTCTTTGCAACTGTAATTCTTGGGCCTTTTGAACTTTATTTTTAATTTTTTCTTTAAAATCTGTCGGAGACGAGTGTATTACATCAATTGGTCTTTGGTTCGTGACAGAATGGACGGTCCTATTGTATTCTACTGTTGCTAATAGTATTAATTCGACTGTATCTTCGACTTTTCTGTCAAGTTTTAGACATCTTGCAATTTCTAATAGAGTGCTGTGAAACCTTTCTACCTGACCGTTAGATGTACTGTGTAAGGGTGGAGCATTAACTATGTCAACATTAAAATGATTGAGCAAAATTACCTAATTGTCTCGGATTTTAAAGAAGCCTCATTGTCACAAAAGATTTGTTTTGTATTTGGGAAGATGTTAATTATCTCCAGGATTGGAACTTTTACGTCTATTATTGTACGTGATGGTATTGACATCACAACCGCAAATTTAGAAAACTTGTCAATGCAAGTTAAAAAATATTTTTTATCCGTGGAGAATATGTCAACGTGAAGCATTTCTCCAGCATACGATGGGACTGGTGTCTCGCCAATCAATTGTTCTTTTGGATGCCGATCGTACTTCGACTTTGAACATATTTTACAGTTTGCCACAATCTCATTTGCCTGTTTTGTCATTTTTGGAAAGAAATAGTCACATAGAATTTGCTTAACGTTTTCTTGAGCTGCTCTATGTGCTCGGTTGTGTTCAGTAATTATAATTTCTTTTTGTTCATTCGGGTCGAATATATCTAGCACAAATTTATGAGTATGCCAAAACTTAGTTGATGGAAATAACTCTACTAAATTGTGTTGAATAAAAGCTAGAACTGGCAGGTCACAATGAATTACGTTGACGACATCTATTTTAATCACATTTTTTAAAGTGTTTATCAATTTATTCTTTTCTGAAAAATTAATGAAATGTCTAGTTTTTTTTTTACCAAATATTATAAATGTACGGGTTAAAGCGATTGGTTCTTTCTCTATAACTATTTGATTTCTGAAGCAGTTTAAAGGTTTATCTGTTGTTTCGATTACATAAGTCAAGGATAATTCGCTGTGAATTGTAGCGGCATCAGAAGACGCCTCGTTCTCCAATGCATGAATATTTTGTCGCGAAAGTGCATCAGCGACATAATTCTGCTTTCCTGGCTTGTAAAATATTTGAGCATTATGCTCGTCTACAAAAGCTTTCCAGCGCTTAATTTTTGCATTTGTGTTTTATCTGAAACTGAAAATGAAAGAGGTTGATGATCTGTAAAAATATTAAGAGTTTTCACTCCATAGAGATAGTTACGTAGATTTTTTAATGACCACACAATGGCCAAAAGTTCTCTTTCATTTGTTGCAAATTCCAACTCTTTACCTCTGAGTGTTCTTGAAATCATTGTTATAGGCTTTCCGTTTTGTGATAAAACCGCTCCAAGACCATGTGATGAAGCGTCCGTCGTAAGATCGAAAGGCTTCGTTTAGTCTGGATATAACAATGTGACGTCTTCTGACGCCAAAATTTCTTTTAATTTATTAAATGCTTGGAGTTCTTTCTCTTTTAATTCTATTTAAATTTTTTTTTATTGATTAGCGCTTATTTTGCCATTCTCACAATTTAATAAATTAGTAAGTGGTCTAGCTATTGATGCGAAATCTTTTATAAAGCATCTATAATAACTGGCTAGACCTAGAAATGATCTTAGTCCAAAGAGTGTAGAAGGTTGTGAATAATTTTTAATCGCCTCCACTTTAGCAGGGCAAGTTTTTATACCATCCCTAGATACTATAAAGCCTAGGTACTCTACATCCGTCTTAAAAAAATTTGATTTTTCTCGTGAAACCCTCATGTTCGCTTCATAAAATTTTTTTTAAACCGAGTCAATATCTTTGACATGTTCATTCTCGGTTTCTGAGAAAACAATTACGTCATCGACGTAAACATAGCAATTTTTTCCAATTTGTTCACGAAGGACGTCATTTATAGCCCGTTGGAATATACTGGGCGCATTTTTCAACCCAAACGGAAGGCGACAAAATTCGTATTTTCCGCCGTTAACGGAAAAAGCAGTTTTTTCCCGATCCCGTTCCGCTAATTCAATTTGGTGAAACCATGATTTTAAGTCTAGGGTTGTAAAAAATCGTGCCTTGCCTAAATTTGACAAAATCGTTGTAATATTTGGGATATAATATTTGTCGTCTATGGCTTTTTCGTTGAGCTTTCGAAAGTCCATTACTAAACGTTTCTTTTTATTGTCCAACTCATCTATTCCCTTTTTGTCAACTACCCAATTGGGATTATTGTAAGGTGACCTTGACGGTCTAACAATGCCATTTTTCAAAAGATCCTTAATTTCATTATTTACGAAATCTGTCACACCCATAGGATATGGATAAAATTTTGAGTAAATAGGGTCTTCACTTACTGTACGAATTGTGGCAACGATGTTGGTGTTATACGGCAAAGATTTCATTCTATGCTTACGGATGATGGAACCTTAATGTCCTCTACTTTCGTAAAGTTCACATTATCGCATTTATGGAACAGAATAGTTTCTATCCCTGAATCGAAGCGAATTAAATTTTCTTTTAAGCAAATTGTGGTATTAACCTGTGTTAACAGGTCAAGACCAATAATTCCGTCAAAAGTTGACAGGTTGGGTAAAATAAAAAAAATGCTTTTTTTTCCAAAAATATTTACAAAACATTTGAGTTCAATACTGTTAAAACCATGAATTGATTTTACTAAAAAGGGTGTGTCTACTGGCACTAAACCTTTAATCTCTCGTAATGGCCTGATGTAATTTTTCGAGGTTCCTGTGTCAATTAAAAACTTTACTAACCTCCCTCCTACTGTTTTTTGAATAAACGGTAGTTGGGAGTTACCCCTAAAAAATTAACGTAGTCAAAATCATGTACCTCAGCTTCCACTTCATCTGCCTGCAACGCAGCTGTGACTTCATAGTCACTTTCATTATTCCGTGGAGGATTTTCCTGCAAAACGTAATTTACTCTTTGGCGACGCTGTCCCGACTGTCTTTGAGAGCTACTTGGCCTTTTATTCCTTTGTTCTTGCCCTTGGTCATAGGTATCGTTACTATTTTTTTGTTGATAGCCATTAAATTGCCGTAAACGTGATGATGTCGGATCAACATCCATTTTTTCACAACTGCTGGGGACTTTACAACTGTTACGTTCCAATTGATTGTCATTATCATAACTGTGCTTTTTGTTAAAATATGGATTTTTGCACTGCTTCTTCATTTGGCTGTTATAATTATTAAGGTTATTACTATTATTATTGTTTTGATAATGGTTTGCCGATCTTTTGAACTCGGACCTTAGAGACTTTCCTTCAGAATTTTTCGCGTAACTCGCCGCAAACAAATACCTTTCATTGATTGCTTCAACTTCTTGAGCCAAAGCCAAAGCAGTAGGCATATCAGAAGGACGAGCCGAAAACAAAACATCACTTAATGGTTTTTTTAACCCAGATATGAAAACCCTAAGGGCGTCCCTTCTGTACTTTTCGTTAAATGCAATGGCTAATGCACTGTCATATGACATATTGGTTTTGTTTGTAAGGAGGGTAAGCTTTTTTTCAATCTCGTCATAATATTCTAGAACGGTAAGGTTTCCTTGCCGCAATGTACTGAGCTCTTGCTCAATTAAATAAATCGGACGTACATCGGCGTACGTAAAATCTAACCTAGCTATGATAGCTTTGAAATTTAAAACTGTATTAAACGAAGCCAGAACAGCATCGGCTGGGCCTCTTATTTTATTTCTTATTATACCAACTGCCTGGTAATGTCTAGAACTACCATCGTATTTTTCGAAAACTTTGTAAGCGGAGTGAACCGCTTGACGCCAAGAGACGTAAGTGCCCTGTTTGCCCTCAAATTCCGGGAGAGATTTAACTATGTCGAGACACTCCTCACATCTATTACCTTCCACAATTTCAATTTCTTTAAAAATTTCAACTTCAGGTTTGTTTGTCACCGTTAAATTTTTCACTGCATCACTTAACTTTCGTTCAAAATCCACTTTTTGTGCTTCAAGGGCACCACTGACTGCGGATTCCACTAATACTTTTAAATCTGTAGCATTCATTTTTTTTCTTACTAATGTAATTCTTACATTTTCTAAAAAAAATATTTCTTAATGCTCGTAATTGATGAATGATGATGATTTTTTGTCAGTTGGTTTATTCCGGTTGATATTGTTTAGATTTCCAAAAAGTTCTTCCAAGTTGGACGCCAGTAATGAATTTCATTTGATATTCAATGTTTATTCTTTATTGAGACTTGTTAAATACTAAATTACTTAAAACTTACTTAACAGCTAGAACCTCAATGCGTTGGATATCGTGCAGCTTGTGCAAGATATCGCATTTCATCCTTCACATCGGTCGGAAGCGGTGGGTTGTTGACACTAGTCTAATTCGTTTATAGAATTAGCTGTGTCAGCATGATTCGACGTTGACGACGAAGCACGATGTGTGGCTTGGCGGCGGATGCTAGGCGATCGTGTTAACTTATACACTCAGCGGCACGGAATCTTGGCCACACTTGATTTTTGTTGTAACTCGTCCTCAAATATTTTGTTGTTAATGATTTGATTGTAATCATGTTAAACGTGCATATTTTGATTGTTTTAATTTTTTAAGATAATTCAAAGGTTTACTTTATTTTTAATATCGATAATTTAAAATTTTACATTTTCTCAGGAAAAAACATTTAAATTAAAAACAATATAAAATGAAAAATTACTTATTTTTGGGGGGCTTTGAGACGTTCCAGTATAGTGTGTTCCCTCCTTTTGGCCATACTATAGCCTGCATTCGATCTGGCATACTCTGGGTAATGTTTTTAATATCCCTTTGCTATAAGCTCTCCCAAGCGGCCAGTGCAGCATTCCTGAGCTTGTCCAGTGTTTGTAGGGGGTGGGATGAGCACTTTATCTTTCTTTTTAGCATTTCCTAGATATGCTCTATGAGATTTAAATCGGTACTGCGCGCGAGCCACTGCAGTTTTTGAATACCAGTGCCCTGAAGGTATTCATATACGCAACGCGCTGCATGTTATGGTGCATTGTCCTGCATAAAGAGGAACTGATCGTACCCTGTGAACCCCATATAGGGTAAGACGTGTTCCTCAAGGATCTTCTCAACGTATCGCTTTGATTTTAATCGATTATCAACGATGGCCAACTCCGTACACCCTTCGGAACTTATAGTCCGCGAGCTGATGACATATTTTAGTCAGTGATCGAAGCAGAGCCGATTTTTGGTTATATGGTTAATTTGGTGTTATAATAGAGATTAGTGAAAGTCAGCTGCAGCACCATGGGTACAGCACCCCCCAAACATGTAAAAAAAAAGATGGTTGGTGATTTTAGCTAAGCTGAAATTTAGTGGTATTATAGTTAATACATTATATTATACAAAAAAAATTGTCAGCTGGCTGTAAGCGGGTGGAAAGTTTGTCAGCTGACGCATTGAAATATGCACCTACAGAAACACGGTTAAAACACTTGCGCACACTTCATTATGTCAGCTGACGGCTTTTCCCCCCACATATAGCCAAAAACTTTTGGCCTGTGGATGTTATAGAGCTAGAATAGCCACCGTTTTTCCTTTTTGCATCCACAAGTTGCCAAAATAATTTAGGGTCGGTTTTAATTTCATTTTCTGTTTTCGCAGTATAATTTTCATATAAAAGTTTATGATAATCGACAAAAAGGTTTGTCAAATTAAGGAAATTACTATACTCCTCCCCAGTTCTCGAGGTATTAAACCTTAACCAAGCTTTGTTTCTTCTATTTTTTAAGTTGGCGATCAAACCATGATGGATCGTTTGATTCTTTATAAGATGATTTCATTGGAATAGTTTCATAAAATATTTCAAATAATGTACGATAAAATACATTACAAATAACATTAATATCACAGTTAATAAACAATTGATTCCATTCAATATTTTGTAGGAGATTGGAGAGTTTGACAAAATTACATTTGTTAAAATTAAATTCAAGTTTATTGCTTAGCTTCTTGAAAGAAGAATTCATGTTTAAGTCTTCTTTAGTTAGTTCAGCAGCGGTGGCTAAAACAGCAGCATCAATTACAGAAAATTCATTAGGATTTGATGCGTTAACTGGAATATAGCTATTATTGTCTTCGTTGCTTGTCCAGATCAAATTAGGTAGGTTAAAATCGCCCACGATAAGAATCTCATCTTCAGGTTCCAATTCTAAAAAGATGCTATCCAAACAGTTATTTAGTTCCTCATACAACTCGTTAGCAGAGGCTGGCGGTATATAGGAGGAAACAATATAAAGATGGCCCATCTGCATTTTAACTTTAACACACAAAAGTTCGATGATGGACTGTCGAAAGTCATTAACTAGGTTACAAGCCAGAGAGTTCTTAACCGCTACAAGTATTCCGCCTCCGACGACGCTGGAGGAATCAGAGAGATGACGATCTGACGATCTCGTCTAAAGGTTTGATAAGTCATGTCAAAAAGTTCTGTATCAAGAAATGACCTGTTAAACCATGTTTCCGTCAGTATTATGATATCGTGTGGAATATCAATTGAATTTAGAAAGAACGAATTGGTCTTAGTACTCAGACCATTAACATTTTGGTAGTAAATTAAAATCTTTTCAAGCTGCTTAGTCGAGAATTCTGCATTGTCATGTTCTGTTGAAAAGGATACTGATTGGATTGTCTTCTGTTTGGTTTATTTTCAAATTCATGAAGTACGATTCCTTTTGGCCAAAAAGAAGAAGAATTTAATAAGTAGAAATAAGAGTCAGGAACACGAACTTTAAGCGATGAATATTTTGAATGATTACGGTGGATCATTTATTCTACTTGTAGTTTCAAATGAGGTCCAATTTTTGCAGATACATGATTTTTTATGTCCAGAGCATTAGTTAAAGGATCAGCTTAGAAATAAACAAGATTTTCTGGCCTTGGTTAGAGTTTTGATTATTTGAAGCTGTATTTGTTAGATCTTGAATTGAAGATTGTGTATCAGTATGGTTAGATATCGGTTTTAAAACGGCTAATGGTGATTTAGATACGGTGGATGACGATGATGATGTTGATACTTCGGTTTTTTCTTGTGTAGATGATTGAGGTGATGGCGGAAGAAGGCTTGAAGGAACCGGTTCACCATTAGTGAAGTTGAGATTAGAGATGGAACGGGGCGGTACAAACGATTCAAATATGGATCTTGCTGGTTTCTTAGTTAACTGAATTGGATTGTCAAGTTCTTCACATTTTTTTTCAGTAGATGCTTCACTGCATGCGATAGGGATAGGATCTTTTACTTTTGCTCTGCTTCGCGTTTGTTTAATGTTACTTTGTGGCTTGGTGCTTAAATTGTCAACTTTTGCGGACAGCTGAGTTAATTGGATATCTAAATTTTCTAGTTGTCTTGTGTTTTGAAGTATATTTCGAACTATATTGGTGTAGGCAAACGGGTCGCAATCATCACAAAAATAGTAGAAAGACTTTTTCTTTTCAAAAAGTTTGATGGTACTGAAAGGTGCATCTATGCATCTAACATGAAAACTCCTTCGACAGTTGCCGTCACATATAATACAATCAATCATGTGGTCAGAGATATTGTCACAAGATGCACACTTAGTCATGATTACAATAATTTTTTGTAATTACATATATAAAAATAATAAAAAATGTTGATTCTTAGTGTACTAGGAAATTTGGAATTCTACTTAGCAAATGCACAAACCAATGGAATAGAGGTGTCGGTAATATAGTTGTTGGCAGATGATAGATGACAGTAAGCTCGACAGATGTCCAGGACCATGACATGCAGCACTTCGAATAGTTGTTGTTGTATAATGCGATGAAAACAATTTGTCACAATGATATAGAAATATATGTAACTAGCAGCAAGTATAGCACAATCACTCAGGTAGGAAGTTGGTTGCGGCATGAAATGATAGGCAAAATGTTTGGACCCTGGACTCAATGCAGTCTCACAATGCTTCTTTAGCAGAACATATACAAAAATATCACTCACCGGGGAGGGAGGAAAGTAGAAAACCTTCAGCGGCGAAAGTATACATTTTCTCCTTCCATGTACGGGGAGAGAAGAAAACAAGAGATCTTCAACGGAAGCCAAATGTCAAGATATTGTAGAACAGTAGAAGTATTCTCTTCTATTATATGTTAAAAATATATAGATATAACTTTGTCACAGATTTTATGATTTGACTTGAGTTTAAATATATTAAATTATGACAAAATTACACTGTTAAACAGATGTTCAAAATAGTCAATTGCATTAAATTAAGCATAAAATAGCTTGCAAAGCAAAAACACAACAATTTGTATTAGAAATCAAGATAAGAACTTATTAAAAGTAAGATAAATGCGGAGCGATATTAAAAAGAGTGTGCACAAAACAAGTCGAGAAGAATGAAGATAAAGTGCTCATCTCATCCCCTACAAACACTGGACGAATTCAGGAATGCTGCACTGGCCGCTTGGGAGAGCTTATCGCAAAGGGATATTAAAAACAATATCCAGAGTATGCCAGATCAAATGCAGGCTGTAGTATGGCAAAGAGGAGGGAACACATGATACTGACACGTCTCAAAACCCCCCCCCTCTCCCCCCCCTCAAAAAAAAAAGTCATTTTTCATTTTATACTGTTTTTAATTTAAATGTTTTTTTTTTGAGAAAATCTAAAAATTTTAAATTATCGTTAGTAAAAATAAAGGAAACCTTTGAATTATCTTAAAAGGGTTTAAAACAATCAAAATATGCACATTTAACATAATTACAATGAAATCATTAACAAAAAATATTTGAGGGCGAGTTACAACAAAGATCAAGTGTGGACAAGATTCCATACCGCTGAGTGTATGTATATAATCAGGTATACGAGGTGTGACTTTTTCGGCAGTAGAAGCGAAAAATGAAAGAAATGTTCAATGTCAATGACCGCTTATGATACCAAACAATCTTTCCGCTTAAAGGCTCTCCCAAACCAACGCGAACATTCGAAACGACAACAGCTGTCAATCCGCAGCTCAGTCTTCGGGTTCTGTAATCGGGTTGAATAAATTTTACATGAAATTCGCTTAATCGCATAGTCCACATTGGTATAGGTACTCTCATTTATCGCCCTGTAAATATATTTATTCGCAACGCATTGAAATCGCAAGTATGTTCCTAGCCTTACTGCTACAGTTAAACAGTTTCCTTCTTTTTTTTTTTGGAAAGAAGAACGATGAATTGTTCCTCTCTGCTTCTTTGACAGGTTTTCTGTGTCATTGATGGTCAGGCCAAATAGATAGAAATAACGGTGGAGTCTACAGTTCCAGTCAGGCTGAAGTACATTGTTAAAACATTATATATGTAAAGTTAACTAGTTACAATTAACCAACAAGTCTCGAATACAGACGGATTTACTGTTTTGACGAACCAAGCAAATGATATACCTAAGGACAACGAGTTTCGGATCTGGACGTGGAATGTTAGGTACTTTAATGCTAGGCCCGCCCATCCAAATTTTAGTTTCGCAACAGTTTGGTTTCTCAAATGAGTATCATAGGCTTATATTGGAGTGCGCGCGCAATGCGAGCACAAAAACAGGCACAAAAAGAAAAGAGAATGTATAAAATAGAAACCTTAATATTTATTTTAAATCCACAAATTTAATTAAATGATAAGGACAAAACAAACATTAGGATTCCTTATGTTGATTATGATCCTCTCTCCCTACATCCTCCTCTTCCTATATAGATGAGATTGTTAGCCATTGACTTATCTGTTGAAAAGAAAAAAAATTATTACTAGGATGAATGAGTGTTTGCCACTAAAGGCTGATTCTGAAACTACCCCAGAACATGTGTTCTATAAGGCAATCTCTAGTGAAAAAAGAAATGACTTATC
This sequence comes from Epistrophe grossulariae, assembly GCA_929447395.1. NCBI lineage: Eukaryota > Metazoa > Arthropoda > Insecta > Diptera > Syrphidae > Epistrophe > Epistrophe grossulariae. The sequence continues at coordinate 24,178,859 of OV839567.1, forward strand.
TTTTTGCTGTCCCTGGTTTGGTTGATGAGCAGGATAGTGGAATGGGGGATGAAAGTTGAAACTGAAAACAAAGAAGAAAAAAATCATGATCATATCATCACGTAGGCAAATATCTAGTAGTAAAGAGCTGTGTTAACTTGGCCCCTAAAAGTGTCCGATTTTTTTGATTTCTTTGTAAAAGATGACCAATTAAATGACCATTTTTGACCACCCATTAACTTTTTTTGACCACCCACAGTTATCGAATAAATCGATTTTGAAAAATGGGGGGCCAAAAGAACACCGCCCCCAAAAAATCGATTTTTTCAAATTTGATTAATGTATTCGATGGATCAATTTTTGATCATTATTGACCACCCTTTAATTTTTTTTGACCACCCTTAGAAATATTTTTTTTTAATTTTTGAAAAAATAAAATTAGATATTTTTTTTTTTGTTTTTTCTCAGAAAAAATATTTTTTTTTTCGAACTTTGAAGGATGACCATTTTGAAAAACACAATTATCTCTAATGACCTACCTTTAGAATTCTTCTAACTCCTCCAAAAATATTTTTTTTCGAATTTTGAAAGATGACTATTTTGAAAAACACAATTATCTCAAATGACCACCCTTTAGAATTCTTCTAACTCCTCCAAAAATATTTTTTTTTGAATTTTGAAAGATGACCATTTTGAAAAACACAATTATCTCAAATGACCACCCTTTAGAATTCTTCTAACTCCTCCAAAAATATTTTTTTTTGAATTTTGAAAGATGACCATTTTGAAAAACACAATTATCTCAAATGACCACCCTTTAGAATTCTTCTAACTCCTCCAAAAATATTTTTTTTCGAATTTTGAAAGATGACCATTTTGAAAAACACAATTATCTCAAATGACCACCCTTTAGAATTCTTCTAACTCCTCCAAAAATATTTTTTTTCGAATTTTGAAAGATGACCATTTTGAAAAACACAATTATCTCAAATGACCACCCTTTAGAATTCTTCTAACTCCTCCAAAAATATTTTTTTTCGAATTTTGAAAGATGACCATTTTGAAAAACACAATTATCTCAAATGACCACCCTTTAGAATTCTTCTAACTCCTCCAAAAATATTTTTTTTCGAATTTTGAAAGATGACCATTTTGAAAAACACAATTATCTCAAATGACCACCCTTTAGAATTCTTCTAACTCCTCCAAAAATATTTTTTTTCGAATTTTGAAAGATGACCATTTTGAAAAACACAATTATCTCAAATGACCACCCTTTAAAATTCTTCTAACTCCTCCAAAAATATTTTTTTTCGAATTTTGAAAGATGACCATTTTGAAAAACACAATTATCTCAAATGACCACCCTTTAGAATTCTTCTAACTCCTCCAAAAATATTTTTTTTTGAATTTTGAAAGATGACCATTTTGAAAAACACAATTATCTCAAATACCACCCTTTAGAATTCTTCTAACTCCTCCAAAAATATTTTTTTTCGAATTTTGAAAGATGACCATTTTGAAAAACACAATTATCTCAAATGACCACCCTTTAGAATTCTTCTAACTCCTCCAAAAATATTTTTTTTGAATTTTGAAAAATGCCCATTTTGATTTAAAATAAAATAATTTATTGAAACGCAACAAAGCTTAAATATTTACGTAACAGTTTATTCGTAGAAATACAGGAATTTTAGATTTGTGAATACATTACAAGGGTGGCCTTCACTGCATATTTTTCAGTACTAACTATTCTTTCCAGTTCCAGGTAACGATCATCATGTATCTCCCAGTAATCAGTTACCCTTCGGCAGATTGCAATGTAATGCCCAATTTCATCTTCGTTGTGTGCAGGAAGATATGCAATCAATGCGTTTAAAATATAATAATTGCCTTTTATAAAAATTTTCGTTGGTAGATCGGATAAATTTATTTTATCGGGCGCATCCGAATATATTTCTCGATGAAATTGTCTGTCCAGTGCAAATTCCAAATCTAGCATAACGTGTATCCCTGGATGCCCATTTTGATTTAAAATTTCGTGTTTAGTTTAGAATTTAGAGTTTAGAATGTACTTCATACCGGTGAATCTCCAATGCAATCTACCTGTTCATTCATTGAGAAATGCATGCGGTTTTCCAATCTAACACTTTTAACAGGAAATGGTCTCGATTGATGCAATTTTTTTTTCTGAGAATATCTTCAAACTCCAATACCTGTTATTCTAAATAACAAATATAACCCTTTCACAAAATAAGATTTCGAATACCTGCGCGAAAACTTTCTGGCCACATGACTATTTCCTTTGTTTCCAATACAAGAGAAAAAGAGATGGAAGATGATAAGTAGGTATGAAATTGCGCAACGAATGCATGAATGATACCTATTTAGTTTCATTTGAATTCGAACACCTCGTGTTTTTTTTGGAATGAGGTAGTGTTTTTAAAATATGATTTAAGGATCGTATTATATATAAATATCGATATCAACAAAAGTGTCATCATTCATTTTTTACGTGTGGAGTGTGAATAACATCAACCTAAATATCAGTAAAAATTTTGAATAGCTTTAAAGTGAAAATAACTATAAAAATACAAACTTGTAATCTGCAGTTGAGTAAAAAAAAAATATATCAAGTCTTAAGTGATTTTAGTTGAAATTTTGTCAAAAGTTCGTGTATAAATCAACAAGTGATGTAAGTAATTGTTTTTAACATTGTGCTCTGTTTTTTAAATAATTTCCTAGCTCTTTTTACTGAATTTTTATTTTTTTAATTAAAATAGATCAATATGAAGGCAGATCTTTTAAAGCAAATTGTAGAAACTTTGTGCGAAGTTGGTATTTTCGAAAAGGAAAACGCCAAACTTAAGCCCCGAAGCAATGTAGTTTGGAAACTTGCTTGTGATGCTATTGGAAACAAAATTTCACCAGAAACACTAAATGTATATGCGAGGCTCGACAGATATAATATTTTGTCCCAAGTGAAAAAAAATTGTGGTATCGTCGAAAACATCGTTTCTTCTGTGAACAGCTCGCTCACTTCATCAAATGACAGCCATGCAAACGACCCGAGTTTTACAATTAATGATGTTACTAAGAATGGCTCGCTGACAAAACTTTGCTTTACATTGTATCTGGAAGAAAAATTGTGGGAAAATATGGCACCTTCAGAAGTTGACGGTTATAAATCGCTTAGAGGACCTTGGACTGATATAATAGCAAAACGCTGTTTTGAAGAGAAAAAGTTACCTTGCGCCTACATCTTTAAACGTGCCAAAATATCGAATAGTGTAGAAAGTGCATGGCTGAAAATAACTGGAAGCTGTAAGGAGTGTAAGTCTCCGTTTGAAGGACATTGCCAACACGAACCTATTAAGGGGACTGGTAAAGCTGTTGCAGTCACGGTATTAGATACCCGAGAAATTCCTCATACCCAAAAGCGTCCACTTAAAAGATTAATGCGCATCAACGTGGGAAACGAAATGATATTTAAAAAAGCTTTGGTTTGGCGGAAAGAAGCATCTAAAGATATGGCTTTTGGTGACAAAGAACCAGCTTATCTTCCAAGTTCCAATGTTCTTAGGAAAGTTCGACATGAAGCACATAACCGTCATTTGGGAATTGAAAAAGGACTAGACGTCATCGACTCATTGTTACACATGAAATATAATCATCTTTCAAAATTCGAAAAAAAATATTTTTGGAGGAGTTAGAAGAATTCTAAATAGTGGTCATTTGAGATAATTGTGTTTTTCAAAATGGTCATCTTTCAAAATTCGAAAAAAAATATTTTTGGAGGAGTTAGAAGAATTCTAAATGGTGGTATTTGAGATAATTGTGTTTTTCAAAATGGTCATCTTTCAAAATTCAAAAAAAAATATTTTTGGAGGAGTTAGAAGAATTCTAAAGGGTGGTCATTTGAGATAATTGTGTTTTTCAAAATGGTCATCTTTCAAAATTCGAAAAAAAATATTTTTGGAGGAGTTAGAAGAATTCTAAAGGGTGGTCATTTGAGATAATTGTGTTTTTCAAAATGGTCATCTTTCAAAATTCAAAAAAAAATATTTTTGGAGGAGTTAGAAGAATTCTAAAGGGTGGTCATTTGAGATAATTGTGTTTTTCAAAATGGTCATCTTTCAAAATTCGAAAAAAAAAAAATTTGGAGGAGTTAGAAGAATTCTAAAGGGTGGTCATTTGAGATAATTGTGTTTTTCAAAATGGTCATCTTTCAAAATTCGAAAAAAAATATTTTTGGAAGAGTTAGAAGAATTCTAAAGGGTGGTCATTTGAGATAATTGTGTTTTTCAAAATGGTCATCCTTCAAAGTTCGAAAAAAAAAATATTTTTTCTGAGAAAAAACAAAAAAAAAATATCTAATTTTATTTTTTCAAAAATTAAAAAAAAATATTTCTAAGGGTGGTCAAAAAAAATTAAAGGGTGGTCAATAATGATCAAAAATTGATCCATCGAATACATTAATCAAATTTGAAAAAATCGATTTTTTGGGGGCGGTGTTCTTTTGGCCCCCCATTTTTCAAAATCGATTTATTCGATAACTGTGGGTGGTCAAAAAAAGTTAATGGGTGGTCAAAAATGGTCATTTAATTGGTCATCTTTTACAAAGAAATCAAAAAAATCGGACACTTTTAGGGGCCAAGTTAACACAGCTGTAGTAAAGCACTTACTGATATTCCGATGTTTCGGGTTTCGTGTTTCGTTATTTTAGTTATTGTCCTTTGGTCTTTTTTTTTGTTTCTTTTTACTTTGATTAGATATATTTGTTTGCAGTTTTGTCTTAGTAGATCGCGTGCAGGGAAACGTTTACGTTTACTTATCACTTGCAGGAAATTGAAAGCTTCCGACTTGAACTTTTAGGTAATCAGTTGAGTGTAAAGAAAAAAAAATATTATAGAAGCTTTATTAATGTTAAGGAATAGTGCAATATTACTGGGTTTAAAGATATTTTAAGCAGGAATTATTTTGAAATGAATTATTTTTATAGTATTATAAAGTTAGCTATTATTATTTTATCGTTGTAGTTTATTATTGTGTAAAGGTTGTTGCTGCGAAAAATTTCGTAAGCTTTAGTCTGCACACCCATACATATGCACTACGAGGTACAACACTGATATAGAAATAAACAGATTTTTATTATCGCCTTTGTGAATGGGGAACAAAATTCGGTTTTCCAATCTGTAGAAATCTGAGAATCTAGGAGGGAAAGAATAGAAATATAGGAAATATTCGACATCAAAAATCTGCATTCGATCTGTAGAAAGTAAAGAGCAACTGTTGCAAAGAAGAGTTGCCATTTTAAATCCGCAAAAAAAAAACTGAATTTAATTTTTTTGAGAACTTTATTTGCTTAAAAAGAAAAAAAAAAATGGCAATTTGGACATTGATATATATGCATTATATATATCCAGAAATTGGAAATAAATATTTTATTGGAGACTAAAAGACATTTTAAAGAAGGTGAGGAATGTGGAAATGATAAAAAGTGAAAATGGTGTTTTTTTAATAAAGAGATATTTAAAGATAGAAATTCAGATTGGGATTCCTTTTTGAGAAATTAACCAAGAGAGCATTAAGTGGTGTAGTCGAGATATTGCCGTGGAGAAATCTGAGACTCTATCCTAATATAGCAGAGGTAGGATTCCATGAAGTGCTTTAAAGTGCTCAAATTGAACTTAAAATATTTTTACCTTCCCAGGTTAAGGTCAGAGTAATGACAATCTTGACTCAAGGTACTTTTTATATATATTCATATATGTATATATATATATATATATATATAAACATAAATAAACATCAAAACAGATATATGTATATAAACTAACCGGAGGACCTGTCTACGATCGTTACAGATAATCGATCTAAGCCTCTGCTAAAGTTCTCCGAGGGTTCTTGAAGTTCATCTAAAGAGGGTGGAGAATATAAACATATATACAAAATATACGGGGTAAAGAGTTGAGCTCAGAACTAAGAAAACTGGAATTGGTGGCCTTCTGGGTGCAAAGTCTATACCCTTTAAATAGTGCGGTTAAGGAATTAAAGCAAAAGCTATGCTTATACTGTAGACGTGTTTCTTCTTATCGCCGGGCAATTTATATCAAATAATATACAAATTAAGAACAATCAAATCAGTTTTCACTTATGCAAACAATTCGCCAAAAGTAATTGTTTTTTTTTTTTCAAAATCAGTTTCAAAACAAGTGATATAAAACTAAATAAAAAACTTAAAATATTTTCTATTTTTCATCATAAATTTCATTTACCATCACCAAACAGTGTCAAACCTTTCCATTCTTTGTGAATCAGTGTCAAACTTCTTGCAGTTCTTTTTTATATACATCAACACTTTTCTCTTTTAAACACATAAACCACATCCACACAAATACCGTTAATGTCAGGTAACAAGAAAAATAGAAATAATTTAGAACTAGACTCTACAAAAATAAACTCACCTCGACCCTCGCTGGGATCAACTTTGTGTCAAAAAAATGGCTTTCGACGACTCGTCCCTGTTGAAAAATATGAATGAGATGCTAAAAATTCAAAGTGAACAAATCTTTCTTTCTTTCTTCTAAAATAACTGAAAACTATGATGCTCTTGCAACTAAAATGGATACGAAATTTGCCGAACTGCAAAAAAACATCTCAGATCTCGAACAGAACACAACAAATAGTGAAATTGCGTCTATTATGTATGATTTTTCTCTTTTAAAAACGGCACACGATACTAAAAGTAAAGATTTGTTTGATACTAACAAAGCACTTGATTTAGTTTCAAATAATTATAAAGAACTGAATATTCAAATTAAAGAAATAAAAACTACTCTCAACTATCAGGAAAACAAAAGCGTCGGGCGCGACATGTTAATTTTCGGTATTCCTCGCACTGCCAAATACCGGTTTTAATAATACCTACTTTAATAATCTCTGCCATTGCGTAAATATTGCACCCCCGCCACTCAATGACATTTTTCGCACTCGCCCGAAAACCGGTGATAACACGACAATTATTATCAAGTTGAGAAATCCATATGACCGTAACTTTGTTTTAACATCACTTGCCAAATATAAAAAATAATTCGAAAAAACAATTTTGTTTAGAGACATTGGTTTGAACTCTATTTCCCCGATTTTTGTGCGCGAATGTTTAACGAAAAACAATAATAATATTTTACGCACGGCACTAAAATACAAAAAAAAAACAAACTCTCTTCTGTGTTAACGCTGCGTGGTCTTGTATAGCTTGAACCAATTCAGTTGGCCAACGGTCGGTGCGCAGAGAGAGGATTTAAGAGAACAAAAATGGCACGCAAGATATTTAATGAGTCCAGATTTTTCCTTGAATTCTACAGTGCCTAACTCAACTTTGTTTTTTTTTTATCTTAAATGAGATTGAATGTATGAGTTTAATTTTTTTTATTTGCATAATTTCAGCGCACTTATAAAAAAGAAATATTTTGCAAAACGCAATTGGGTTAAACATAAAAAACTACCTGTGACATAGGATTAATTGATAAATAGTTAAGGGATTATTGTTTGTTTCTATGTTTTATGGTTTTATGATTTGTGGCTTAGGAACAGAGGATCCGTGGGCGATGTGTTTATATTTGTTTTATGGCGTTATGACCTGTGGGGTTTTGGGGAATCATTAATAGATCAGCGTTTACGAGTTTGAATAATTTTTACCTACGAGTTTTTAAGAATGAAATTTCCTTAGGTTTTAATAACTTTTACCCGCAAGTAAGGAATAATTAACATTAATTTATTTTAATTTAAAATAATTATTATACATTTGTATTTCAGAAATAAATATAAAACAAAATAATAAAATAACATAAATAACAATAATATAAATTAAATAATAATTATTCATTTAAATATACCAAATTTTTAAGAACTAATATCGCTATCATAGTCGGTTGAAGAGTCGTCACCTGGATTAATTATAATTGAATCCGAAATTGTGTCCCACATCAGGTCGTGAGAAAAGTATTCTTCCTCAGTTCTTATGGCTTTTTCACACACTTTTCGCCAATCCTCAGCCGTTATTTTGGAAAATTCTTCTTCTGCTAACTTTTGAACATCTAATATTTTGAATGTTGTGTTTCGTGAGCCTACTCTTGCCTTGACAGTTGCCCAAATATTTTCAATGGGATTGAGATCAGGATGATAGGGTGGTAAACGTAGAACCTCATGTCCCATATCGTGAATAATATCGTCAATCTTATGCTTTGGATTGTGTATAACTCGGTGTCGTTTTATTACCTCATACAGTTCAAGTTTCAACATCTGTATAGTATGCGGAATATTGTTTTCGGTTAGCCATTGTATCATCTCGGATTTCTTGCTAGCAGAAGTAATTTGTTTTTCTTCTAATTTATTGTGATACGAGGCGTTGTCCATTACAATAACTGAAGGTTCCTCCAAGTTATTCAAAACCTGTTCTTGCATCCACTTGCAGAAATTTTCGAAGTTCATGTCGTCGTGATAGTCTCCCGTTTTCGTTCCAGATTTGAATAAAAGTAAGGCGTTTTTCACAAAACATTTTTCACCACCAGCGTGCGCCATTATCAACCTCTGTCCCTTTGAAATTGGCGTCTTCAACCCACTGCTACTGTCATCAGTCCAAGCCCTTGGCCTTGTATGTGAGCTGTGAATATAGCTTTCGTCCAAATAAATGATGTCATATCCTTTTGATCTGTATTCCCGGATTTTTCTCAGATACTTCACTCGCATGAGTTTAATATCATTTCTTTCACAAAGAAGTTTCCGGTTGTTTTGCGTTTTCTTGTAGCTAAACCCGTTGCTTCTTAAAATCCTGTTGAGAGACGTAATACTTAAGTTAAGCTCCAAGTCTTCCTGGACTCGTTCTCTTAACATTTTCAAAGATATCATCATCTTTTCCTCCTGGTGGAAGTTATGCATTATACGCCGAATAGTTGTGATGTCAAATTCGTCTAGTCCAGTTTTCCACTTCGTATGTGGTACTTTTTTATTTGGTGATTTCGCAACTCCTGTCTCTTCGTATTCCTTAATAATCCTTCTGATTGATCGTTCAGAAATTCCAGAAATTTCGGCAGTATGTGTGGTTGCGTAACTCACAGAATTTTCCAAAAACAAATTCTTGGCTTCTTCCATTTTCTCATTATATACTCTAACAACTATAATACGTGCCTGGCTTCCAATAGGTTTTCCTTTTCTAAATGGATCCATGAAAATTTCTTTTAAATGAATTTAGTTGTTTAACTCGTTGTTGTTTTTTAAAAACTGATTTCCAAACCAAAGCAAATATCTTTTAAATACGTAAATTCCCTCTGATGAAAAATTTCATTCTTAAAAACTAGTAGGTAAAAATTATTCAAACTCATAAACGCTGATCTATTAATGATTCCCCAAAACCCCACAGGTCAAAAAATATATCAAATAAACACTAACGCCATAAAACAAATATAAACACATCGCCCACGGATCCTCTGTTCCTAAGCCACAAATCATAAAACCATAAAACATAGAAACAAACAATAATCCCTTAACTATTTATCAATTAATCCTATGTCACAGGTAGTTTTTTATGTGTAAGCAATAGATTTATTTTTTATTATAGGTGCACTTAAATTTGTCCCAATAATAAAATCAAAAATTCTTAATCTTAACTTTTCGAAGTAAAGTTTACACCTAAAAAATCTCTTTCTTTTATCCCACCAGAGATGAAATACTTTTTTAGACATCAAGCTATGAAAAAAAATTACTCCATGATCATCTCTCAATGAAGGAAAGTCCATCGCTGGAAATCCATTTCTAATTTACTCTGAGCGAAGCTATAAACAAAACTCACCCTCCTTAGTGCTTCAGTATGATCGCAGCAGCGGTTATGACAACAACGTTGGAATGTACATCTTTTTTTTCTTTTTTTCAGTGATTTGTGTGTATCTTTTAAAATTAAAGAGATGAGCAAAGAAATTTAAAGAGATCTGCGCAGTAGAATGGCCAACTGATTTGGTTCAAGCTATATATGTCAAATGTCGTCCTGGTGATGCCAAAGATTGAGAGCATCGAAGACATCGAACATTTAATAACTGATGACGTTGCCAGCCCTAATATGTAAATTTTCTTCAATCAACATTGCTGCAGATTTTTCTTTTTATTTAATTTATTAGTTTTTCTTTCATTTTTAATTTCATTTTTAATTTTTCAATAAATTTTCTTTTATATACTCATAATTCCTAATATATTTTTGTTTCTTATTATATAAGTATTTGTTTTTTAAAGAATTTACTTGCTTGAGCAATACTAATATTTAAATATAACAGGTTTTTAAAATTAAAATGAGTGTTCGTTCCACTTATGATAGCAATAGTGTAATTCTGAGATCTATGATTAACGTTTTTAATACTCAAAAAAGTGGTTTAAAGATATGTCATTTGAATGCACAGAGCTTGTTGCCAAAGATTGATGAGTTTAGGGATATTTTTATGAGCAACAAGGTTGATGTTACATGGGTACAGGCCAAACAAAAATATAAGTTTATATACCTTTTTTGAAACTTTTGAACAAATCTCTTTTCAAACTTCGAATGTAATTATCTGTGGAGACTTCAATAGCAATCTTTTAGAAGAGTCGAACTTTATTGATGGTATGAGAACATTCAACATGTGTCCGGTAAACACAACCGTTCCAACACACTTTAATAATCTGTCTAGAACACTATTAGATGTATTTTTCGTAAGTGATGCAAATAAAGTCCTATTTCAAGATCAACTTTGCGCGGCTGGTTTTTCGAAACATGATCTTATATATATGACATACAATTTCAGTTGTGAGGTTACTGAAAACTGCTATGCATACAGAGATTTTAAAAATATTGATTACGCCATGCTTGATGAACAAATAAGAAATATTGATTGGAGCTGCGTTTTTTATTTACCTAACCCAAATGATCAAGTTAATTTAGTTAACACTCAAGTATTAAGTCTCTTTAATGACTTTGTACCCTCTCGTACAAGGATACGCAATCCAGAAGAAAGATCCTGGTCCACAGCTGAGATCCGATTGCTCATAAATCAAAGAGATATGGCCTTTAAAAACTGGAAACGTTACAGATTAGCCGAATTTGAGCAAAACTATCGAGCGTTACGAAATCTTATTGTTATTAAGGTGAGGTCTGCAAAAAAAACATTCTATAGTAGCCGTCTAAATTTATCATTGGGTGGAAAAAAGTTATGGACAAATTTGCGTGACTCAGGAATAGTGAGAAGGAAGAAACTTGATGTTGTTGATGACATTGAAGTTATTGCATTAAATAAATCATTCGTTGATCTTCCCTTTCCTTCACTTCCTGCCCCTCATTCTGTGGAAGATTACTCTTTTCTTCCAACTAATTCCTCCGAAAACTTGTTTGAGTTTCACAGAACTGAAGAAACTTCTGTTGTTGAATGTTTATTATCGGTAAAATCGAACGCTACAGGTGTTGATGGTATGTCACCAAAGTTCTTAAACATAATTCTGCCTTTTCTACTGCCATATATAACTCATATCTTTAACACCATTTTAACAACAGGGGTGTACCCCGATCAGTGGAAAAAAGCCAAAATTCTACCCATTCCGAAAAACGGAAAAGAATACAGACCAATATCTATACTCCCTTTTTTATCAAAAGTTTTCGAAAAAATTATTCAAAACCAGATAAACACTTATTTGTGCGACAAAAAACTATTATCTACAAAGCAATCTGGTTTTAGAAAACATCACAGTTGCACTACGGCACTTATTAATATCATCGAAGATATAAGAGGAGCTCTAGATGCTGGCAATGTAACTTTTTTAGTACTATTGGATTTTTCCAAGGCCTTTGATACGGTTGATCATTTTAATCTATGTAAAAAGTTATCCAGGTGTTATAACTTTTCCAGTTCAGCGGTTCATCTTATAGAGTCGTATCTTAGCGAAAGGCAGCAGGCTGTGATCGTGAATGATGCAGGGTCTGAATACCTTTCCATTACAAGAGGAGTTCCTCAGGGATCGATTCTTGGTCCTCTTTTGTTTTCTTTATATATAAATGAACTTCCTCAAATTATGTCGAACACAACCATACAAATTTATGCTGATGACGTTCAGTTATAACTACAAAAGCTGTACTATTGGAATGATTGAAGACACTGCATCAAAAATAAACGATGATCTTAAGTTAATTTCATCATATAGCATTAGTAATGGCTTATTTTTGAATCCAAGCAAATCTAAATGTATTGTTATATCCAAAAAGCCTTCAGACATGTCATATTTCCCGCTAATACTCCTTAACGACCTTGCCTTAGAGTATGTTGACACTGTAAAAAATCTAGGAATTGTTTTTAATGGGAAGCTAACGTGGGACACGCATATAAATATGGCAGTAGGTAAAGTTTTTGGAGTGCTTCGTACTTTGTGGCCCAGACAGCATTTTACTCCACTTGTCGAAGAAAATTACAAGTTGCTTTTAATAACATTGCCAGATATACTTACAACCTAAAAAGATATGATAGAGTTTCTTCATTCGCTAAACAGATCTACAATTTAACTTTTGAAAACGTCATTCGCTATAGGACCGTCCTATATCTATCTCTTCACTATTATATACTCTCATCAACCTTGCTATCTCTACAACAGATTACAAATGTCCTCGTCTATCAGGTCGGAACAACTTCTGCAATTTCGATTCACGTGTCTTACCTCAGAGAGACAGTTTTACATTTTTGCTATCCGATTATGGAATGAATTACCACGAAATTTAAGAAGAATAAGAAGCATTAACCAGTTTAAGAGTGAGTTAAAAGAACATTTATGCCAATCTTAAACAATTTTTTATTGCTCGAGTAATATTAATATTTTTAACGTAGTAATATATTAAATTTTCAAAATTGATTGATTTGATAATTATTTACACAAATCTAAATAGATAATTTAATGTAAAAAATTTTTTAATTTTTAAAATTCAAATTAATTTTTTTTTAATGTTAGCTAAGCGAACCTATTTTGTATTGTATTTTATATTGTAATATTTTGTAATAGGTACCATACGAAACTTGCATCAATTTACAAGATTATTATTATCTTAAGATGCAAGTATGCAATGAAATAAATAAAAAATAAAATAAAATAAGATTTGTTTCTATCATTTCTGGACCAACAAGTGAATATTCCTTTTGATAAATTTTCATTTTTTTTTTAGTTTTTTTTTATTCTTAAATTTCTTTTTTTATTAATTTGATTTCAATAATTTTTTTTGAATAAAGTAATTTTTTTAAGTTGTTTTTCTTAATTTTGATAATTTTTGTATAAAAAAGGGTCAAAAGGAATGGGTTGGGTCACAGACAAGAGAAATATACAGATGTAGAATATGGTCCCCATCGAGTTTAGTTCTCTTTTTATTTGTAGATGACGCTAGTCATACTATTTTCCTGAATTCGGCATGATCATACAATGAAAATAGTTTGATCATCACTCTTCCTCTAAAGAAAAAAATCACTAGCACACACTAGCATACCACCAACATCACCATTTTTTCAAAAGTTTTTTTTTTACCTTGTTGATTTCATCGTTTTCATCACACTGGCTAAATTTTTTTTAAAGATTTTTGTGTGCCTTTTGAAAGAAAATATATCCTTCTACCAGGATGTGTCTTTTTTCTCTATTAGATTTTTTCTATAGATTTGATAGAGGGTGACGAGATGGCTAATTGTAAAAAGGGATAGGGAAAAGGAGGAGAAAAACAAATTTTGTAAGCAAATGGTGTGGGGTTGGTATGTTTATGCAGGTAGGTAAGTTTATTTTGAATTTTATCATTTTGCCTTGTAAAACTTTCGTGTGTAGGTATGATGATATTAAGGTTATGTATAGGTATATATTATACATGTATGTAGGTATTCGTTTTCGATTTATTATGTAGGCAAGCAGGCAGAACAGTTTACTTATGATTAAAACTAAATGACGAAATAGATATTTTTTATGAGAGGATTTGCTATTCTGCTTGGATTTGGATTTCTAATTTTCTTATTTATGGGCACAAATGAGGTTGTTTGTATAAGTACCTATAGGTAGTTCTCCAAAAAAAAATGTTTTTATTAAAATTAGTTGAACATCTAAATATACATACATTTTTCTTAAAAACAACTGGATAGTTAGCATGTTAGTATAGAAATATCTCAAATACAGTAGACTCTCGTGAAGTAATTAAAACCAGGACTGTTCACTATTTTGAGAGAGAAACTAAAAAGGCTTTACAATGTGATTTTGATATAAAATGATTTTTTTTTATTTATTAAATCGTAAAATATTTTCAATTGGGAAAGAAAACATAAATATTTCATAATAGGAACATGCAATAAACTCTAGTTTTCATAAAAACGAAAAATAATAATAGTTTTTTTTTCTTTATCAGCAGCATTTTTGAAAAATCTTTTGCATTTTTGCTTGCCAAAGGTAATGAATCAATTAAATTTGAAATTGTTTTTTGTGTTTTTTGCTTTATTTTTTTATTTGACAAACTCCCTACTTTTAATGTTTTAATTTTCCGTCTTAAAGCAATATTTTTTTAATTGCCTTGTTTTCTCACGATCTTTAATTTTTTTTCCAAACAATATATTTTTCGCTTTAATTGCAAAATTTCGTTTTTATACTCTTGTTAATTTTTTTTCTGTGGAATGTTCATCACTATATAAATATTTCCATCTGAAAATGATTGAAATTTCAAATATGTCTTTGAGTCTAAAGAATTAAAGGAATTTTTGCCAAGATATAAGCTAGGAACAGACCCTTTTTTAAGATATTTTTTCAATATAAAATTTTCTTCAAAATGAATCTCACAAACAAAGAGATTTTTTGGAAGATCATCTTTTAATTTACAGGCATCATGCCACAACTTAAAAAGAACATCGTTTTTTTCCCGATCAGGAAATTTAAAAAAATTTGTGCTTAAATTATCCTGTCTCTTGGCACCACAAAAAGAAATACAACATTTAACACGGTACCCGTACCTGTGCTTTTCTGTTGAAAACATTTTTAAAATAAAAATCTTGTTCTTAGAAAATACAAATGCTAAGCTTATTTAGTATCTACCTACATATCTGAAAAAAAAATTGATTTATCTAACATACGCTGGCAAGCAAACAAAAATTTCGGAACGAGTACGATAACTATGGCGCCAAGAATTGATAACGGTTTTTTGTAGAGGAGTCAAAAACAAGCATTTTTTATTACAGGAGGTGGGGGGGTCCTTCTTACCCGGTTTAGGAGGTAGGGACAATTTTAGAAAAATATGACTTAAATTGAAAAAAAAAAAAATATTAAAAAACAAGGGCAACACTTACAATAAAGTACAGTACCGGTTTTGAGAGCCGGAAATCTGTTCTATAATCCTAAATTTAAAATAAATTATTTATGTCAACAGTTTTCGAAAAATTCGCATGCAAACTTAAAATTTTGATAAAAAAAAAATAAAAAAAAAGTTTAGACCAATTTTTTTTTAAATTGTGAAATGAAGGGCTAAATTGGCTTCTTGTGGTTAATGTTAATATAAATTCTTAATCAAACAAAAAAAAAACAAATGGTTTTATGTCTTCTAGTTTTTGAGAAAATTTAAAGTTACTGAAACTACTTTTTTACGAGATTCTTGTTTTTTTGCTTGCTTACAGAAATACATCAGTGCTAGCACCCAGCATTACGGCTGCATTACGGGGCATCCTGCCCCCCTGCAACCCCCTGCTTGGACACACTATACGATTTGGGGTAGGTGCGAGGTTGAGTATATGCAGTTTCTTTTGCATTTAAAGTATCTGGATTTAGAGAAAATTTGAATTTATCCAATATATCCAATGTCAACAGCTGTTTTCTAAATATACATATGCGTATACGTTGCTCGAAGTTCCACATAAAAAATTCACATAACCTAGGTACTACTGTACGACTGCAGCAAATCTATATATATCTATATAATGCAACTGTTACGCTAAATTAATTGGTGTACTTTACTTATAAAGATGAACCTATCATCAAGATTGATCGTCAAAATGAAATCACCGTAAATACCAAAAAACAAAATCTCATAAAAAGTAGTTGGTATAAACAATTTAATTTAAATTTCGGATTGAAAAACAGTTTTCTGACTTTCAAAATCGGTTTAGAACTTTATTGTAAGTGTTGCCGTTGTTTTTTAATATTTTTTTTTCATTCTAAATCATTTTTTTTCTAAAACTGCCCCTACCTTCTAAACGGAGTGAGAAAGGCCCCCCCTCCCATAATAAAAAATGCTTGATTTTGATCCTACATATATACCTCAGTCCTCACTGTTTATACGCCGTCATGCTGGGTGCTAGCACTGTATTTATGTAAGCAAGCAAAAAAACAAAAATCTCATAAAAAAGTAGTTATAGTAATTGCCAATTTTTTCAAGAACTAGAAGATATAAAACCATTTTGTTTTTTGCGTTCGACTTGGAATTAATATGTTCAATGACTTAAAAAAGCCAATTCAGTACTTCATTTTTTTCATTTCATTTTTTTCATTTTTTTAATCAAAATTCTGAGTTTGCATGCGAATTTTTGCAAAAACTGTTGACATAAATATTTTAATTTAAATTTAGGGTTATAGAACAGATTTCTGGCTTTCAAAATCAGCATAGTACTTTATTTTTAGTTTTGCCATTGTTTTTAAATAATTTTTTTTTTCAAGTTAAGTCATTTTTTTTAAATTGCCCCTACCTCCTAAACGAGGCGAGATAGACCCCCCCTTCTATAATAAAAAATGATTGTTTTTGACCCCTCTACAAAAAACCGATATCAATTCTTGGCGCCATAGTTATCGTAGTCTCCCCAAAATTTCGAAGTGCAAATTATTTGCAAGCTGAAAAAAAAACAATCCGCATCACAACCATTCCCTCTCGAAACTTGCTTTGCACTGATATCTTATCAAAATCAACGATCAACCCCAAAACAGAAAATACTGAAACCAAAAGAAAGAAAGAAGATACATCACTGATGGAAAAAGCCTTACTATTGTACTGAATTCAGTACAATTTGATTTTCTTAGTACGTAAGTACATCTTTGCCATTTTCAGTACAATTCTGAATTGTTTGTACAAAATTGATAAATTTCTCTTATCTTCATTAAAAAAATCTATGTGCGATGCGAACATACTCAAAGTCCAATTACCCAATATCAAAACCATCCCCACTTGGGCTGAAGGCGCTCATTTGCTTTTAAATACTGAACTGAATATGTAGGAGTAAATATTTATCTTCCAATTTAAGTTCAAGTGACCTCAACTCCAAAAGTTGCGTTCCGCCCAGATACGACAGTTGGGCTCATCATATATTCAATCGCTCCACTTAAACAGAAGTAGTTTTCTAATTATCTTCATCTGCGTTATTATTTTGCTTCCAACAATGAAATACATTTTTAAATAATTATGTAGAAATTTTATGGTAAGGGAATCTTTTGATGAAAAGCCGAATGTGAAATCTTATACACTTTTAAAAAGTTCAGTGAAAAAGTTCAGCTTCAAAAATCATGCTAAAATGTTTTACATAACATTTCTGCTAAGATATTAGAAGAAGATTGGATTTCGATGACGTTTTCTTAAACGCACTTCAAAATTTCTCACAAAGCGCAGTATTATATGGTCAAGTTAACTCTATCGTTCAATTTGTTTTAAAGTTTTTTCCTAATGAACACAAAAATATTGAAGCTATAAGCAACGAATATAGAGCTCTAGCTGACTACGAATATATTAAGAAACTGAGAAATGTATCTGTATCGGAATTTTGGACAAACATTTGATTTTTGATAAATGAATGCAATGAGTTTATGTTTCAAAATATTCATCGAATTATTCCGGCTGCCTTTTGTGTTCCTCATTCTTAAGCAAAACGTTGAAAGAATTTTTTCATATCAAAATATAATAAAAACTAAATTAAGAAATCGATTACGAGTTCCAATGTGATCTGCACTGATAGAAACCAAAAATCTTTTAAAAAAGGATTGTTGTCACAGTTTTGTAATTAATAAAGATCTTTTGAATAAAATCAAAATCAGTTATTATTTTAATGGCAAAATAAACCTGACAGTTTAATAATGATTTAGGATTTTAAAAACGTCAAAACTAAAAATTTAAATATTCAATGATGAGATTCAATGAAACCTACAACTGGCTCCTTACTGTGATACGGGATCCGTCCGTTATTTATTTAGCTATAATAATGAAGTTCCTTTACTATCGCCCATATTATTCACTCAATACATCCAGATGAAAACTTAAATCCAGATGTATTTACATTCAATTTGTATAGTTTACATCCGGATTTAAGTTTTTAATCTGGGGCCTATTTCACGGAACATACATCACATACATTGTATGTGTGGGTTCGATCCCCAGTCTAGGCAGCATTCTTTTCTATATTCCCTCAACAGAACGCCACCCCTGGGATTTAATGAGATAATCAAAACCTAATTTCTCAATCCACTGTGCCAACAAAAATCTATCCTATCCTTCTATTCCTTCTAACATTTGCCTAATTTATAAAATCCTAGGTCTTACTGGCATATATATGTTTGTGTTGTTGTTGTTGAATATATGTACGTTAAAGTAGGCGCCAAAGATGGCTCAGTGTAAATTTTGAATTTTTAGAAAAACTATGCTTCAACTTAGAAAAAGCATAATTTCAAAAAAAATTAAAATTTATGCCCACTCATATGGGGGCTATATTACGTCACATATAGGGTTACTAGCTCTAAAATCAGCAAAGCCTGACAGTAAAGAGTAGAAAAGCCTGATTTTTGAGAAAAAAGCCTGACAAATAAAAAAACATTTTTTTTCCTTTTTGAAACTTCATTTTTATTATAAAAAAGATAAATAAAAAAAAAACATTCATAGATAACTTACCTTGATGTGGATGCACGAAGACAACGAGACGATAAATAAATTGCAACATCAATCTGCAGCACATACAAATAAAAGCACAAAAAAAAATGCGTAATAAAATGGAAGTGTCATTTCTTCCACAATAGGTTGATTCAAAATAACAGCTTTCTCGAAATTCAACCGGGACCGGGCGAAATAATGAAGCTTAGATTTAAACCAAAAAATTAAGACCAACAAATTCAAAATCGAACAGCATTTAGCGGTCGCTACCAGCGCTTTTTCAATAATTTTGCTTGAAAATCGGAATTTTTCTCAAAAGTTAAAAGCTGCATAACTTTTCGAGTTTTGGTGCTGAAAGCAAATTTTCAGGGATTTCATAATTTCGCCCGGTCCCGTTCGAATTGTGAGAAAGGTGTTTTTTTGAATCACTCTATTGCACAACTCTTTGTCTCTTTCTGAAAAGTGACAACTAAATGAAAAAATGAATGTATTCACTGCGATTTACAAGCATTTTGATTTGAAAGCATTCAGTAAAAGTTTTTCTTCTAACGGTTATATTTTGTGCGATAATTATAAAAAAAGCCTGACAAAAGACGAAACCTGGCCAAAGCCTGATTGGACATTAAAAGCCTGACGCGTCAGGCGAAATCCTGACGGATGGTAAGCCTAGTCACATATATATTTCTGTGAAATAGGCCCCTGGATGTATAGAGTGAATAATATGGCGGTATGTTACCTTAATATTTATAACAAATCAATTTTTTTTTGTTCTTGCTAGTTTTTATCCATTTAAAAGAGCCCAGTACTATTTGTGCTTTTTCAGTACTATTTTGTTTCAGCGTTCAGTACAATCGAAAAAAGTCGATTTCCATCACTGAGATACATAAATGCAAAGAGTTCACGTTGACAACGACGTTTGCTATTAAAAACGGTTGTGGACCAGTGTTGCCCCCCCAACTGGTTCAAAATGTAGCGTCGCACAATGTCGATTACTTGGAAATGACTCGTATTTTGTTTAATAAAAAAAATTTAAATGCTTTATGCAACGATAATTCAAGAGTTTCAACAACAAAAAACAATTATTTCAAAAATAATAAAGATAACATATAAATTATTAATAGATAACTTAAACCTTTCAGTCAAAAGTTTTAGCAAAAAAGAATAGTTTAATAAAAAAAATAATTATTGCCAATTTGTATAGCTTTTTATTTTGTTTACAAATGTATGTGCATTTCTATATAATGTGTTGCATTATGGTAAGAAAAAGTTCATCTGAATATTCGGACCTCAAACAAAATCATACAAAAAAAAATTTATAAAAACAACAACAAATAAAACTGAAACAGCAAACCCAGCCGTAAATCGAGTCAACAAAATTTACTTAAAGTTTTCCGAGCCAGAGCCATTTAAAATTGTTTAAGTTTGATGATGTTATTGCAAGTTTCAAAATTTTTTTTCTTGATTTTGGAGCTTTTACACAAAAAGTGGTATTGAAGAATTTAAGGGCCAAACACAATGTGCGATATCTCTTTTTAAGATTTTTAATTTCTGAAATTTTGAAATTGTAGTGTTTTACGAATATTTTGCGATTGTACGTAGTGACTTTTTTTGGGAACAAAATGTAGTAAAAACGCTACAATTGTAGTAGGGGGGCAACACTGTTGTGGACAGTGGATCGATGGTATGGTATGTTGAAATTTCGAGGGTATGTCAGTGTTTCGAACAGGTATGGGTATGAGGTATGCTAGATTTTCATTTTTGTATGCTAGGTTTCAATGTTTTTTTTGAACATGCTTTTGTTCTGGTATTCTTCATCTGTATATTTCTCTTGTCTGTGGTTGGGTATAGCCGATCCCGGAACCACTGGCATTGTATATAAAATCTATAGTAATATCATTTGTATCATAATTTGTTCTCATTCTCGGCAACGTAAAATACCTACCTACCTACCTACAACCATTGACCAATCAACCTTCCTATATAGCTGACAACCCACACAATACCTCCTCTTACCTTACTATAGATAGTGCAAATAAACCAATCAAGAAATAGGTACCTACAAGAAACTAAATCACAACAACGAAAAGTTATGGTTCCACGCCTCAGCCACAACATCCCTCACACTACATCTACAAATAGGAAGCATTTTTCCTTTTTTGCTCACATTTCATTTCAATAAAAAAAAAACAACACCCAATGAACGAAAGACAATAGATTTCAGAATATTTCCATGCAAAACCAATATACCTACAACTATACATAATTCATGCCCATCGCATTAAATCGACCAATGGGCGAATTTGCAGCACAACAGAAAAAAACCCTCAAAAAAAAAATTCTTCCCCCAAAAATTCCTTACTCAAATTCACTAACCATCTTGTCGACAGTATTAAATACACGAACCATTGTTTTATTTTCGATATAAATTTAATTGGTCTGTGGCAGCACCATCAGTGATAAAAACAGCACCAACACAAACACAAGAACATCAAGCAAAACCAGCAGCTGTCACAACAAGAATTAGAGAGAGAAAACAGATTCAGTTGCCAAGAGAAATATTCGAGTTATATAGTTAGTTTTCTCGTAGTTGATTTGACTTATCGAATTCTTTGCCTACTCAGTAAATTTAATTCTTCTTATATTATATTGTAATAAAGTATTTTATTAGTCTTTAACAAAAACTTAATTGTTTTATTGGTGTTTAATTAAAAACACTAAATTGGTGACCCCGAACTTTCAATACAAACAGATTTTTCTGTTTCCTCTTTTTCCTACCAAAACTATACGACGCATAAAGCCGGCAATCCGCCATAACCTCCAAATCATCATGTCGGTTTTCAGCGAGCTGATCAAGAGTAGAGGAATCATCAAACAACAGATCACAAAACTATTCAATTTCTTCTCCGTCGACAGAACTGCTACCCAGGCAGAAATAAAAAAAAATCAAACTCGACAAACTCTACCGAGATTTCGACATCGTTCAATCAGCCATTGAACAAAAATCCATTGAATATAATGAGGAAGACGAAAATAGTAAGGCAATCGCAGAAGCAGACAGTGAGAGAGATCATATCGATAGCCAATATGATGCCATCACTCGATTCATAAGCCAAATACGGGAAAAACAAGAACAAGAAGACACAGCCCATCAAACACAAACAGAAACCAGTGAACTCTCACTGCTTAGAGAACAGGTAAGACTTTTGATATTGCAAAACCAAAACTCAACAGCGCAAAACTTGACCGCACCTGTCCATCCTCCATCTGTTCACCAGTCAAGATCGAATATTCGTCCAATAAAACTAACTAAATTTGATCCATCTCAACCTCAAATGTGGCTTAGTCAAATCGAAATGACATTAGAATTGGAAGGTATCACGACTGAGGAAGAAAAATTCAAGCAAGTGTTCATTAGTCTTGAGGGTGAATGTCTTACAGCCTCTGAAGATTTAATAAGCGATTCGTCGGTGATAAACAAGTTTACAGTCTTCAAAAAACGCATTCTCTCCAGGTTTGCAGAATCGGCAGAATCCAAAATGAGGCGTTTGTTGAAAGGTGCAGATTCCAAGGACAAAAAACCTTCAATTATCTTATCTGAAATGAAACGCCTTGCTGGTGGTGAATGTGGCCCAAAAGTCATGAGAGAGTGTTTCATGCAAACACTGCCCGAATTGACAAGAAACGTTCTCACAGTTTTCGAAAACTACTCTCTTGATGACCTAGCCACGGCAGCAGACAAAATGTATGATTCTGCTAATAACAATCAGTCTTCGTCATCATTATCAGTCATCGAGCAGCAGTCAATCCAAGCAGTCTCTCAAGAATGTCATATGAGCTACACAGAACTCTGTCGAACGGTTAAAGAACTCTCAGAAAAAATTCATTCTCTACAAACGCATGATCGACAGAGATCCAAATCTTAAAGCAAGTTCCAGAGTCGAGGGCGTTCTTCTAGCGAGGGCAAAGACATTAAGAGGATATGCTTCTATCACAAACGATGGTCTCATAATGCTCGAAAATGTGAAGGTTCTTGTTCCTTCAACAACAGCAACAAGCAGGAAAACTAACTGAGCTGTCGTCAGTTCAGATGGTTGGCGACAGCAACTTCAACAACAAGGAACCCCATCTGCACATTTTCGATAAAGGAACAAACACCCGCTTTCTCATAGATTCTGGCTCAGTAGTGTCTGTAACTCCAATCTCAAAAATTAACCAACGTCTCATTAGTGCAGATCTTAAATTGTACGCAGCCAATAAAACCGAAATCAAAACTTTTGGCTATCACTTCCTTAAACTCAGCCTTGGTTTACGCAGAGAGTTCAAATGGTCATTTATTTTAGCTGATGTTCAGTCAGCAATCATCGGTGCAGATTTTCTGCAGCATTATCACCTTATCATTGATCTTACACAAAAATGTCTCATAGATGCAAAAACAAATCTCATGACCAGTGGAAAAGTAGCAAATGTAAACGAGTTTGGAATATCAACTTTAAGCGCAGGAGCAGTATTAAATAGTGAGTACTCAAACCTTCTTAAAGAATTTATCGATATCACTACCAGCTCAACAAAGCAAAAAACAAATATCGACCTTGCAGTTTGCCACTACATTGAAACAACTGGACCACCAGTTGCAAGTCGTTTCAGACGCCTTTCAGGAGATAAGTTAGCGGCCGCCAAAGCTGAATTGGATTATCTCATCGAAAAAGGCATCTGCCGACTATCCAAAAGCCCATGGGCAAGCCCAATTCACATGGTTGCCAAGAAAAATGGTGGCTGGCGAGCCTGCGGGGACTATAGAAGATTAAATGCACAAACAACACCTGATCGTTACCCTATTGCGCATGTTGACGGTGTGGCAGAGAGACTCCACGGAAAAACTCATTTTTCCACGCTCGATCTGGTTCATGCATACCACCAGATTCCGATGGCTGAGCATGACATTAAAAAAACTGCTGTTTGCACCCCATTTGGTCTTTTCGAATACATATTCATGCCATTCGGTCTGCGGAATGCATCGCAATCATTCCAAAGGTTCATGGACTCTATCTTCAGAGGTATGCAATTTGTATTCTGTTACATAGACGATATTATCATCATGTCTGAATCCTCTGAGCAACACCAAGAACATCTTCAAGCTGTCCTTACACTTTTAAGACAACATTCTCTTACAATCAATGTCAACAAATGCCAGTTCGGATTGTCTGAAGTCAAGTTTCTTGGATATTTAATCAACAAGGACGGGTGCAAACCACCGCCAGAGCGTGTTTCCGCTATCGTTAACTACGAGCGGCCCGAAACCATTAGTCAATTGCGACGATTTTTGGGTATCATCAACTACTACAGGCGTTGCATACCGCACGCAGCAGATCTCCAAGCTCCACTTAATGAATATCTTAAAAACTCAAAAAAAAAATGATAAGCGAAAAGTTCCATGGATAGAAGAAACAAAAAAGATTTTCGATAAATGCAGAGCAAGTCTTGGTGAAGCAGCACTTTTAGTTCACCCAGTTTCAACAGCACCTTTAGTCTTGACTACAGACGCTTCTGACGTGGCACTTGGAGCCGCATTAGAACAAAAAACGGACAGCATCTGGCAACCACTTGGATTTTATTCTCGTAAGTTAACTCCAACTGAGATTAAGTACAGTGCTTACGAACGAGAGCTTCTTGCCATCCACGATTCCATCAAACACTTTGAACATATACTGGACAGTCGACAGTTTGTTATCAAGTCCGACCACAAAACACTTGCCACCAATATCGGAAACAAATCTGATAGATCTTGCAAACGACAACTCAGATACCTGGACTACATCTCATCTTTTCAAATAGTCATAGTGCATATCAAAGGCGATGAAAATATTGTAGCTGATGCATTCTCTCGTCTGGCTCACGCAAACGTCAACGAGATTGCTATGCCTATAGATATCGATGTAAGAACAATCTTCGAATTTCAATCTGAAGACGTAGAACTGAAAAGTCTCATTGAAGGAACAAACTCACTCAAGCTTCAAATTGTCCATCTAGAATCTGAAAAAATTCCAATTTACTGCGATGTATCAACAAGATATGTGAGACCATATGTTCCACAAGAACTCAGGAAACGCATTTTCATCTCCGTGCATGGTCTCTCTCATCCCAGTGGAAAAGCCACAGTACAACAAATAAAGCAAAAATATGTTTGGCCATTTATGAAGAAAGACGTTATTAACTGGGCTCGAAACTGTCTACCATGCCAAACAGCAAAAATTCATCGTCATAACAAACTGCAACCTAATCGCATTGACATGCCAGACAGCCGCTTTGATCACGTTCATTTGGATTTGGTTGTCTTGCCTCTTGTTCAAGGTTACAGATATTGCCTCACTATGATTGATCGATTTTCTAGATGGCCGGAAGCCATTCCACTAAAGGATATGACTGCTGACTCTGTGGCTACAGCCTTTTGGACCCATTGGATTGCAAGATTCGGTTGTCCTAAAACGATAACCACTGATCAAGGGACACAATTTGAGTCCGCACTTTTCAACGCATTGACCAACTTGACGGGAACCAAACGTGCTCGAACAACAGCGTACCATCCACAGGCCAATGGGATGATTGAACGTTGGCACAGATCCTTTAAAGCAGCTTTAATGTGTCACTCAACAACTCCATGGATAGAGCTTTTGCCAACAGTACTTCTTGGTCTAATAACCTGCTATAAAGAGGATTTGAAGGCTTCAGCAGCTGATTTGCTTTATGGAACTTCCATCAGACTTCCAAACGAGTTTTTCACGAACGAAGACAAGTGTGATGCAGATCCTCAAATCTTCGGCAAGAAAATTCGTGAACATATGCGCATGCTAAGACCTGTTCCAGCAGCACATCACATCAAAAAGAGTGTATTTGTCCTCAAGGATCTGTACCATTGCTCACAAGTTATGCTTAGGACCGACGCAGTTAGGAAACCGTTAGAGCCTCCATACACTGGACCATTTGAGGTGATAGAAAGATTATCTGATCGTCTTTTTACCATTCGGATGAATAATAAAGATGTTAATGTATAGTGGATGGACTCAAACCTGCATTTATGGCTCAAGAAGACAGACCACCACAAATCATTTTGCCAAATGAGAATACAAACGATGAATCCACTCAGAGCCAGCAGCAACAATACGAAGTACCAAAAACACCAGAATCCAGTCAGAGCCAGGACCAACAATTAGGATTTCCAAAAACACCAGAATCCACTCAGAGCCAGCAGCAGCAACAACATGAAGCAACAACATCCAGTTCCAGATCTCCAGAAAAATGCACAATTAAAAAAATAGTCTCCTTCAAAAACAATAAAAAACGTGACATTGTCACTGGAGGGGGAGTAGATGTGGCAGCACCATCAGTGATAAAAACAGCACCAACACAAACACAAGAACATCAAGCAAAACCAGCAGCTGTCACAACAAGAATTAGAGAGAGAAAACAGATTCTGTTGCCGAGAGAAATATTCGAGTTATATAGTTAGTTTTCTCGTAGTTGATTTGACTTATCGAATTCTTTGCCTACTCAGTAAATTTAATTCTTCTTATATTATATTGTAATAAAGTATTTTATTAGTCTTTAACAAAAACTTAATTGTTTTATTGGTGTTTAATTAAAAACACTAAAGGTCTTTTTACGACAACTTCCGGGATGAGTTTAAATTTAATTGGTCTTTTAACGGCCAGTTCCGGAGTTTGAGGACCAGGGGTGGAATCGTAGTCCGATTCCACCCAAGGTGTCTCGGGACCAGTTGTCCTGGGTGCAGTTGGCTGCTGGTACCAGTTGAGTGGGATAAGTGGTCTTGGTATCAGTGGTTCTGGGATCGGCTGCGTTGACACCAAAAGGAATTAATGAATTAAAAGTAGAATTAAATATAAATATACAGAAAGAAGAAAAAGAAAAGTGTGAAGTGAAAATAGAATAGTGTGTGGTCTCTGGAATCACGTAACATATACATATATATAGTTGAGTTGTAATTTGATCTTAAATACGATATAAACTTAAATATGGTGCATTTCACGTGAAGCGGACAATGAAAGAACGAGTGGGTCTTGAAAATCGGCAAATTTTAGGTTATTTATACTTTGCGTAGTTCTTAAATACCGTTTTAAAGCAATGTGTTGCTCAATTAAATTAAGAAATTGAAAAATTGTTCAAATTGTGGAATATGTGAAAAATTAGATGTTCTTTCAAGATATGATATCAAAACCGGAAATCGATTTTTTTGTTGGTAGAAAACCAGAAGTTAGCATTTCAAATCAAATTTTAAATAACTTGGGCCCTTTTGATATTTTTTTAGATCTTAAAATGTAACGTATATAATCTAAATACTACATGTCAAGTTTTAGAGTTGGCTTCCCATTGTTTTAGATGATATTTTCAGTGAGCAGCCGTCATGTGAAAACCATTTTTTGTATGAAAAAAACGACCAAGTAAGACAACTTAAGCGCAACAAAATAATAACGTATTCTTATATAGGGACTAAATACAAGCTGTTTTTACTACCGGAAGAGGGTCTATCTCTCCTTGTTTAAAAAAAAAAGTGCTTCAAGTCGAAAAAAAAATATTTTAAAACAACTTCATTTAAAAACATACATAAAGAATGAATATCTGACTTTAAGATAAGCTATAACATAATATTGTAAGTGTTGCCGTTGTGTTTTTATATTAATTTTATATTTTATATTTTTTTTTTTTTTTTATTCGCCCCTCCCACCTAAAGGGATGGACAAATAGAGTGAACCGATATCTTAAAATCATGTCCATATAATGTACTAATAATAAATAAAAAATTGATGCTTTTATCACAAAATGCTACCTATCACTGATGGAAAAAGCCTTACTATTGTACTGAATTCAGTACAATTTGATTTTCTCAGTACGTAAGTACATCTTTGCCATTTTCAGTACAATTTTGAATTGTTTGTACAAAATTGATAATTTTCTCTTATCTTTATTAAAAAAATCTATGTGCGATGCGAACATACCAATTACCCAATATCAAAACCAATCCCCACTTGGGCTGAAGGCGCTCATTTGCTTTTAAATACTGAACTAAATATTTAAGAGTACATATTTATAGCTTCCAATTTTTAAGTTCAAGTGACCTCAACTCCAAAAGTTGCGTTTCGCCCAGGTGCGACAGTTTGGCTCATCATATATTCAATCGCTCCACTTAAACAGAAGTAATTTTCTAATTATCTTCATCTACGTTATTATTTTGCTTCCAACAATGAAATTAATTTTGTAGAAATTTTATAGGAAGAGAATCTCTTGATGAAAAGCCTTTATTGGCTTTTGCAAAATCACCTACTGCAGTTATGGAGATATATTGCGTCACCGAATGTGAAATCTTATACACTTTTAAAAATTTCAGTGAAAAAGTTATACAGGGCTTCAAAAATCATGCTAAAATGTTTTACATAACATTTCTGCTAAGATATCAGAAGAATATTGGATTTCGATGACGTTTTCTTAAACGCACTTCAAAATTTCTTACAAAGCGCAGTATTGTATGGTCAAGTTAACTCCATCGTTCAATTTGTTTTAAAGTATTTTCCTAATGAACACAAAAATATTGAAGCTATAAGCAACGAATAAAGAGCTCTAGCTGAATGCGAATATATTAAGAAACTGAGAAATGTATCTGTATCGGAATTTTGGGCAAAATTTGGTTTTTGAAAAATGAATGCTGATAGAAACCAAAAACTTTTAGAAGTAAAACTTTTAGTGCCTGTTTACATAGGCATTTTACTGAAAGGCGTAACCAGTGAGACAGATAGATTTATGTGTGCGTAGAAACGAGAAAGGTAAATTCTATCCCAAAATCCTTCTCGTTTCTACGCACATAAAATCTACCTGTCTCACTGGATGCGCCCTTCATTAAATTGCCTATGTAAACAGGCACTTAGAGTAAAAAAAAAGAGAGTGTGCGTACTTATGTACATACGCTAGAAGTAAAACTTCTTTCACGACAACAGGGCAAGTATTTGCAAAATCGTGACGCTGAATTTTGAAATTCGTGACGGGAATTTGTATGTCGGTTTGACATGTCACTGACGGCTCCATAGAAAAATTTTTTACCCCCATGCCGCAAAAGAAGTTTTACTTCAAAAATGTTAATTACATAACTTACTATTATTTTCTTATCTAAGGCACCAGTTATACGTTATAATCATTGAAAATACTATTTTTAATTTTCAGATGTTTAGGAAGCAAAATCAGTGATTATTTTAATGGCAAAATAAACCTGACAGTTTAATAATGATTCAGGATTTTAAAAACCTCAAAACTAAAAATTTAAATATTCAATGATAAGATTCAATGAAACCTACAACTGGCTCCTTATTGCAGTGATACGGGATCCGTCCGTTATTTATTTAGCTATAATAATGAAGTTCCTTTACTATGTTACATTAATATTTATAACAAATGAATTTTTTCTTGTTCTTGTTAATAAATCAATTTTATTTTTGAATTTGTGTGTTTGCTAGTTTTTAGCCGTTTAAATGAGCGCAATACTATTTGTTCTTTTTCAGTACTATTTTGTTTCAGCGTTCAGTACAATCGAAAAAAGTCGATTTCCATCACTGCTACCTATACTGGAATTAAGGCGCCCAACTACACAGAAAAGAAAAACCCTTAACTCTTCTGATTGGTTTATTTCAAAAGCCGTTATTTGTATGAACAAAAAATGTTTTACGTTTTTGTAGGAAATATTCCAAATATTCCTGCGCGAAAAATCTCATTTTAAAAATATAAAATAACATAAATATATATGTATATTATACATATAAAAATATATACATATATGCTTGGGTAGAAGAA
This sequence comes from Epistrophe grossulariae, assembly GCA_929447395.1. NCBI lineage: Eukaryota > Metazoa > Arthropoda > Insecta > Diptera > Syrphidae > Epistrophe > Epistrophe grossulariae. The sequence continues at coordinate 24,208,593 of OV839567.1, forward strand.
GGAAGTACTCACACTCTGGAAGTTTAGATCTAAGCCATTTCTTTTTTTTTATGTTTATATTTCTTCTTTAAAATCTGAATTGAATATTTTTTATTATTGAGAAGAGAAACAAGGAGAACAATAATTTTGAATTTTATTTATTACATAAATAATATGCCTGTTATACCTTTTTATTTTTTTACAGACCACGACGATAGCAACATCTTACGGATAACACGATTTTCAAAGTTTATCTTAGAAGAAAAATAAAAATGGCTCATACCTACCTTTATACTTACATTACATTAAATACATACTTACGTTCATACTTACCTTTGTACTTATATACATACATACTTACCTTTATACCTACATTACTTTACATTACATACATACTTGCGTTCATGCTTACCTTTATATTTATATATACATACATATATACTTACCTTATTACATACCTACTTAAAAACTTACTTAAAAATCTTTGCTTATATTGATTAAGGTTGTGACTGGTAACTGTGCTTGTGTGGTTTCTTTTTTTTTTTTAATCTTCCTAACCCTTATTTTCGTATTCTATCCATTTTTCCTATCCTTTCCTTATATAAAAGGCACGATTAATTTTGTTCGCTGAGAAGGAAGTGTTTTGGAACCCCAACCCGTCGAGCTGAGCCATGCAATAGGCAAGTGTGCCGTTGCCCTTTTCCAGCACAGAAGATGCTTGCGTGACCAACCCAGACTTACAATACATACTAGTCTGGATTTAGGCCAGCAAAGTTCACCAACGACAAATATTTACATTACGACATATTTTGATAAAAAAAAAAACAGGAACACAAGGTTAGGTTAGGTAAGGTTTATGTGGTTGTCAGCGGAACGCTAGACACATTTAGACAAGGGGGTTGGCCCATTGTGATACCACATAAATCTAGGAAGCTTCTTACGAAGCGCGCGAGACTATTAATGTCACGATTTGCCAAATCACTAGGATCATTGTAGTAGAACTCTCCTAAGTGGAGCCTACGTCTTTGAGATAGAGCAGGACATGTAAAGAGGAATCGACATGTGAGGAATCGATTCTTCCTATTATTCGTCCATACAACTTTTGCAGAAGTCGTTACCCATTCGCTTGCCCATTAGATAGTGTCCAGTAATTACACCTATGACGGAGCTAATGTGCAGTCTGCTTAGAGATATAAAGTTCCTAGAGCGCTTCAGATCCAGCATAGGCCAGATCTGTCTTGTGGCCTGACACGTGGCAATGTTACTCCACCTAAGATTTGTTTTCTCTATATCATCTTGCTTTAGCATAAGTCTACAAGTAGCGAAGGGAATACCAATATTTGTCCGGTTTGACAGTATAGGTAGTATAGTTCCACTTTTGGCGAGTTCGTCTGCTTTGCAATTATCTGGAATGTCCCTATGACCCGTCACCCACCAAAGGTGAATGTTGAACTGCTGTGCCATCTCCAAAAGAGATGATCGGCAATTAAGGGCAGTTTTTGAATTTTTAGAGACAGAATCCAGAGATTTAATGGCTGCTTGGCTATCCGAGAAAATACGGATATCTGTTGTTGATATCACGCCAACACAGTACTTCTTTTATCGCCAAAAGTTCCGCCTGGAACACGCTATAGTGATTGGGAAGACGGAAGGAGAGACTTATTTTCAGCCTATCTGCGTATCCTCCTCCACCAACCCCGTCATCAGTTTTAGAACCGTTAGAGTAGTTTGTTTACAGAATATATCGAGAGGTTTGAGATGGAACAGAATATCCAATGCAGCAGTAGGAGTCGTACGGAGTACTCCGCCCATCGGCAAGCTGAAAATTGGACCTTACTTAGTTTGCCAACATTTATCTAGAGCGGTCCACCATACTGACACACCGTATGTTAGAATCGGTCTGACAGCCGAGGTATACAGCCAGTGAGCAATGCGGGGTTGAAGACCCCATTTATTGCCGATGGCCTTTTCACATGAGAAGAGTGTCACAGTGGCTTTTTTAATTCTTTCGCATATATTAGGTTTCCAGGTTAACTTCTTCTCAAGAATAAGACCCAAATATTTTGCTTCATCCGAGAAAGTTAAAGGTACACCTTTGATAGTAGGAGGGTCTATATGGGGAATATTGTATTTTCTAGAAAAGAGGATAAGAACAGTTTTCTGAGGGTTAACGCCCAGTCCAAAACGATTTGCCCAGTTTGTTAGCTTATTTACCGCGTTTTGTAAGAGTTCACTCAAGGTATTGGGGTGTTTTCCTGATAGCAATAACAACGTCATCCGCATAGGCAATCAGCCTGTAACTCTCTTCTCAAGGCATATCAGAAGTTCATTAACGACCAAATTCCACAGAAGGGGAGATAGTACACCGCCTTGCGGCGTACCACTATTAACATATCTTCTAGCAGAAAAGCCGCCCAGTTTCAAATAATAATATAATAATAATAATCCTGCTAGTCAGGATTTGATTAATCAGTTCGCCAAGCAAACCATCTACTTTCAGAGATGACAGCGCAGAAACGATTGCAGATGTGTCGACGTTGTTGAAGGCGCCTTCTATATATAGGAATGCGACCATAGTGTCCCTCTTTATGGTGAAGGGAGTGTTCGATGGTTCGCACTAGTGTGTGCTGAGCCATATCTACTGATTTCCATTTACAGTAAGCATGTTGAGCTGAAGACAAAAGTCTCGTGTCAATGCTTGTTCTTAAATGGATATCAATCAGTCGTTCCACAGTTTTAAGAAAGAATGATGATAGGCTAATAGGTCTGAGATCTTTCGGGTTTACATGGGGGCCTGGCAAATGCCCTTTGTGGATAAAAACAACTCTTACTTCTCTCCCTGACAAGGGAATGTGAGCCATCTCCAAACAACCAACGAAAAGTACCTCCATAATTGGCACAATAATGTCAGAAGCCATCTGAAGTTCCACTGGTATTATACCGTCTGGCCCGGCTGACTTGTATGGTGCAAAGCTATTTTAGCTTGTCCCTTGTAATCAGACCGAGTGGATAAGTTAATTTATTTTTTGACCTAAGGTGGTCAATATTATTAACAGTTTGGGAGCTACCTTGGAAATGACTGTCTAGTAGCGGATTGAGGGATTCTTCGCCAGAGTGGGTCCATGTGCCGTCAACATTTTTTAGGAAACCAGACATTACTGGATTAGTTGATACGATTTTCGTAATCTAGATGCTTCGGAGGTTTCTTCTATTTTGGTACGGAAGGTCCTCCAATTTTATTTCCTCAATTCTTTCTTATAAATTTTTAGAGATTCTTTAAAGGAGTCCAGGTCTGAAGCTAATCTTGTGCTTTATGCTCGATTGAATAGTTTCTTACAACTTTTTCTAATCGGCTCGAGCCCTGAGTTCCACCAGTTTGGTTTCTTTTTGCCCCTTACCTGAGTAAGTGGGCAAGCGATTGTCATGGAATTGTTAAGGGCTAGGACGAGATCTTTGACTTTGCTGTCAAGTTCATTTATATGTATTAGAGGGAGGGCTTAGAAGATAAACTAAGCTTTCAAGCGCCATCCTATATTTGGGCCAGTCAGTTTTCCTATAATTTCGGAAAATAAAATGGCAAGATGATTCAACATCTAGACTAAATTGGATGTATTGGTGATCAGAGAAAGAATGATCTTCAGATACTTTCCAATCTTAAATCATGTGATGAATGGTGTCAGAGACAAGAGTTATGTCAAGAACCTAATGTCGATTTCTAGTAACGAATGTAGGTTCATATCCTACGTTACTTACTATAAGGTTAGTACTTAAAATAAAATAAAAAAGAAACTCAGGAACCCAAACAAAAATTCGATTTCAGGGCAGCGCAGAAACCTTCTATAGAGACGAGCTATACAGGGCAATATCTAGCTTTGGCATCCCTGCCAAATTCGCCCCTTTGTGCAGGATGACGATGGAGAACAAAAACCTTTTCGAAAATAGATTTAGACAAGGTGATGCGCTGTCATCTGACTTCTTTAATATCGTTCTTGAAATAATAGTTCAAAATTCTGCCATCAATACCAGAGGCACAATCTTTCAAAGGTCCGTAAAATCAAATAACGATACCAGCGCTGAGATCAAACGAAGAATAACTCTTGCCAATCACTGCTTCTTCGGGCTATGAAGGTAATTGAGTATCAAATTCCATCCCGGTCCTGCTATATGCGGTGTAGATGCATGAACTCTGTCAAAAACGAATGAGAACGCATTAGGTTGTATTGAGAGGAAGATTCTCCGGAGATTTTTGGGCAATTTAAGGGGACAAAATAAAAATAAATGGTTAAAAATATTTCCAAAATGAAACCAAGCTCCCTTACCATTTTTCAATAACTTAGCTAAAAATCGTTTCCATCCTTCGGATACTTGCTCGAACTCCTTTATACTTTCCAAAGGATATCTATCGATATCCCACCAACATTCTTTAGGTATTGCAACACCGTCGGCATTTCCACTACTGAGCACCAATCGTCCAGCATGATTAGAATAGAAGTGCAGTTGTAACATATATGTTCGTTTTAATATCAATATCCAGCAATTTCGTTATATCATACAGTCTTTTTTTTACTGTTGGTTTCCGCCACTCTATTCCTACTTCTTTAATATCACAGATTTTCCAACACATTACTAAAACTACACAAATTGTTTGATACACTTGCAAAAATTATTCTCATTCTTTTATATTTAATGTATGTATTTTTTAAGAAGTAACAATAGTCAACACTTAAATCGAGCTTAAAAATGAAGTAAAACAATTTCTTAGTACTATATTGAAATATTGTATTTTTTGCTTTCTTTATTTCGCCTTCCTGCGAATTCAAGTCGAAGAAAATTCATTGGGCAAATTGGGTATGAATTTGAAGTCATAATAACAAAATATAATATATATATGGTGTGTTTCTTTAGACCCTGTTTAGATTGACTTGATAGATAAATTGAAATGGAACAAAAATGTATGCAATTATGCACCACGACGGGGTTTTTTGATATTCAAATTATAAGTAGGGTAAAATAGGTTTTAATTGAGCAACTTAAACCAAGTTATAGTTTTTGTTAACTTGGGATGATTATAAATTTTCAGTAAAAAATATTACTGAAATAATGATCTGTTGAGAATGAAGGATCAAGAGTCCAAACAAATATGTAGGGTGATAGGTTTGTTTTTGAGTGCGTTTTTAAAACTCGAAGATCTGGACATTAAAAAAGCTTAACCAATACGATAAGACCAATTTACATTCTGAAATCATATGCCATATACATCGATTGCATAAAACAAATGACATATAATTGAATTTTTAAAACGCAAGCTACTCTTTTCTCTTACAACACTTCATATTTGATTTTTTGATATTTGACACCAAATACCATTGTATATATACTTTATAGTAATCTCATGGAGTCGTTTTTTTTTACTCGACATTTGGACTGGTGGTGGTGCTCGTGCTCGCTGATATTGTTAATAAAATTTGCATTCGGCAGGGAAATGGGCAACATTTGCATTTTGTGAGTGGAGACATGGAAGTCAAAGAAAGAGAGGTTTATATTTGTGCCACAAATTGTATCTGGAAAGATAATCTTTCGTGGTGAGGCAATGCAAGAAATCTGTCGCCAGTCAATGGCCAAAGTGTCTGTTAATTCTGGCGGACGAAATGGAGGTATCCATAAACGACGTATTGTTATCACTGGCAATCGGTCACAAGTTAAAATTGCCAGAAAACTCATTGAGGATAAAATTCAAGGAGATGAAGATCTCAAAACATCCATGGAAGAAGTTGAATTAACACGAGAACCTCACCGTAGTCCCACAAACAGTATATCATCAAGTATGTACTTGCCACAAACCTCGCTCAACTCACAGATGTTATCGCCACGAGAGAAATTATGCACCAGTGAACATGAGAAACCTTTGGAATTGTATGTTTCAGCGATTGCATCACGAGCTAAATTCTGGGTCCAATTGATTAGGACCTCAATCAATGTCGCTGAAAATCGCAAAATGCATACAATCACTGAGTCACCCAAGGTAAGTCCAATTTAAAAGTTATTTTTTGCAAATCTTTTTAATCTTAATGATGAATGCAAAAAATTGAACTTTCTATCTACCACCTTCTACAAAACAAATTCGAATTTGAAAAAAAATAATTCTTTGCACAGCTATGCACATAAAACTGTCTTTCATATGCAATACGTATACATATACGGCTTACGGTCGAGGAAAATTAGTTTGTATTTTATAATCATATATATAAATGATCAAAAACCAAGTCCCATTTTTTTTTAATTAAAATTTTAATTTAAAATGAAAATCCCAAAAATTCTTTACTAAAATAATATATAATTTTGTAATGCAGTTGCAAATTGGGAAAAGTTGATCTCTAATGTCGTTACATACAAGGACCGCCCAAAACCCGGCAAACGTTCAAACAGAGAAGGATCTCCTGTGCACGGAGTTGAACTTTTTGATAAATCAGAGGGTAAATATCTGCAATTGATTTAATTTAAAGAAAAAAAATCTTAAATATTCATTAAATTAGTATTTAGGTCATGAGATCAGTATAAACAATTTACTTATATCACATGGACTCGCATTACCCGAAAATAGAAGTCCAAGAAAAATTTCATATGAAAGTATTCCAACCCACAACGAAGATATTCCCGGAAAGAACACGGCTTATACAAATGGAAATAGTTCGCAACTTTATAGCCTACAAAATAAAAGCACATCAATGCAGCAACAACAACAAGTAGCAAGCGATTATTTTAATAACAACTATTCAGTTGAAAGTGATTTAAGTTCAACTGGTAAGAATACACTTAACAATTCTAATGGAAATTTAAGTTTTAATTTTCAATGACTTGTAAATATTTGATTATTGATTTAATTTCCTTCCTTCTACTTACCAAATCATATGATTTTAATTTTCATAAATTATATTGCAGAACCTATACAAGAACATCTTATAAGTTGACTTATATGTAGTTTTAGAGTTTATATTCTTAAATTATTTTTACCAAAATTAAGGTAAATAATCTTAAAGAATCGAATCTAAACTAAATAAAACTGAATACACTGAAATCATGTTTTTATGAATTCCAAATGACGGTTTTTTATTTTTCAGTTTCCTTAGTAATTCGTATGTCCAGGTGTAACCTTCATGTATTTTACAAGAATAGAATTTAAGTTTGCATAGTCATTTTTAAAATGCTGCTAAATTTAAAGTTAGTTCAATATATTTGTTTGAGATTAATTTCGATGGTTTGTCATTGCAACATTTAAAAAAGAAGAATAATACAAGGAACATATGTAAGCTATATTAGTATAAAAATGAACTCTTTTCATAGATATTAAGCTGTAGTTTAACAAAACGCAATGACTATGAATAAAAATGCCCCAAGGTGTATTGCCATTTAATTTAAAAATAAAAAAAGCCTTAAGAAAATAAAGTAGAAATGTTTTGATATCTTAAAAATAAGTACATCTTAAGAATATTTTCTAAGTCTGCTAATCGATTATTTAAAGTTTCCAAGTCTTGGTAAATTCTTTTTCAACCAAAAAATGAAATTAAAAAAACAGAATGCAATTTTGTTAACTATTTTTTTTTTATTTTTTTCGAAATATGGATTTTATTTTATAATTGTCATTTAAATTTGAGAATTTTTTTACTACATTTAATTTATGTCTTAATGACAGTATTTTAGTATATTGTAACAACTTAATTAATGATGTCAAGTCGTATGATTTTTACTTGCGATATATAGGAACTATATGGCAAGTTATGGATTCGTAAAAAAAATCGAACTCGGGATTTTGATCAAAGTTGACATTACGATGATAGCGAAGTCGAAAAAGTGGGTCTCGCAATTGTGTCCGTCTGTCTTTCTGTCTGTCCCTTCGGCTGCAGCCTAAATGGGGGGGGCGATTTTCTTCAAAGCTTTGAGGTAATTGTGTTGCTTGGGAGTTGGTACCTAGACCAAAAACAACGGTACCTGCCATACAAATTTTTTTTTACCAAAAAATGAAAATCTTATTTTTCTCAAAAACGTGCCCACAACTTTTTTTTTTAAAAAACTTCAGTAATTTAAAAATTCTGAAAAATGGTTAGAGATGGTACCGCCCATAGAACCTCAGAATTAAAAAATCTATACAACACAAAAAAATTCATCATTCTATCTATATAACCATGAAGTGTTGTTCTTTTTGTACACAAAAATAAATTGAAAATTTTGATTTCACAAAACGGGACACTTTAAAATAAAATGCAATTGAAAAAAAAAATACGAACAAAACAAACATTAAATAACATTTAACATTTATTTTGTATTTTTACTTTGTACCTTAAACAAAATCAATCAAAATATTACAAAGGTATACAGGGTGACCCGAAATCACCACCTTAGAAGAAAACCATGAGTTCCTGAGGTCATTTCAAGTCGAAAAACTTAAGAGGTAATTTTCTCCTTTTTGCTTCGTTTTCGACTTATAACGGTTTTTATGATTTGGAAAATAAAAATAAACAATTTAACTTTTCCCCAAGGATTGAAATCGAGATCCTCCGCACACCAGTCAAGCACTCTATCTACAGAGCGAGGAGAAAAATTTGAGCTAGTTGTTACCACTCACTTTTTTCAAACTCCATTATATTACAAATTTTATAAAAGATGTTTTTAATTTAATTGTGTGAAAGAAAAAGAAAATTTCAATTGGAGGAAAAGCGCGTAATTATTCAGAAAGAAAAGAAAAAAAAAAAAATTGAATAAAATAAGTGAACTTAACTTGTTCGCACACAACTTATGTACGAACTTGACTACTTTATCAGCAAAAAAGAAGTGCAGTAGGTATTTCAGATTTTTGTTAACTTAGTATCGACAGGCCTTATACGAGTAATATAAAAAACACAGATTAGGTTTGTTTGCATAATATGATACTTCTTCAAATCAATTCTAAAGAAGATCTTTGTTATTACTTGCATAACTAAGTCTTATGTGAGCTATAAAATTATAGAGTTCTACTAATAAACAACAACAGGTCTTAAACTAGGAAATTTAAAAAAGAATTCATCTTATATCTACCTACTTATAAAAGATTAATTGTTAATAACTAAGCATCTCAACTTTATACCCGTAGGTATAAAGCATGTACTTAATTTTAACTAAATTTCGATCTATGGCAGTAAAAAAATTAAAGCCACGATAAAAATTAGTTAAATGAAAAAAAAAAAAAAAATATTTATACCTATGCCAAATAGGTAATACAAATTTCCAAAAAACTGATTGTTTTTTCTATGGGTTTTGAAAGCAAATTGTGAAAATTTGTGTTAATTCGCAAGAAATTTCACTTTAACATACAGACCCAAAACATCTCACATATACCTCTGTATATAAAATAACAATACACAGAACATATAGATTGCCAAATTTCACTTGAAATTACCGGAATCAGTTAGTATGTTTATAATATTTTGTTCTATTTTTTATCTACTCTAACTCCCATATATTTCGTATAAAAACTTATAAAGTCTTCTTATTCTTGCCATTTTGTCTTTTATCTCAACTCTATCACCATTCTAAGCTCTACACAACGAGGAAATATCTCCACTGTCACAAAAATAGCTCAACATTAAAATTTGTTATTCAATGTTGAGATGACAAAAATTGTTGAGAGTAGGCGAGGCATTTGGAAAATTGGCGCTACAATCGGCGATGTTGATGAGACTACTATAAAGTTTATATACAATGCAAATACCATTTTAAAAAATCATGATGAATAGATGTGTCACTAGCCTGGTTTATAAAACGTTAATACATTAAAAAATAAAGATAATTAAATTTCCTATAAAAAAGTCTTAATAACTTTTGTTTGTGTTTGTACGATGAGCCATTCTATCAAGATATTAGTTAACACGCGTTTTTAAAGAAAGAAAGTCTGAGGCACACTCACACTCACCATTTGTTCGCAGTATATTTTTGATGTGTAAACATCTATGACGGCGGTAGACTAAAAACGTGAGCCCTACGTGTAATACGTTCTGTGTCACACTCTACGTTGTAAATGATGTTTACAAATCTTAACCTTGAATCCCGACATTTTATTTTTATGGGATTTTACAGCAAATTGTGCTACGTGCGTCGTACTAAGGCCTACAACGTTATACAGGGTGATTTGCATAAGGTGTGACAAAAAGCTAGGGCGTGAAGGTTGGACTTAGACAAGGAAAAAATCGTGTGGGAGGGGGTCTATTTCCACCGTTTAGGTGGGAGGGGCAATTAAAAAAAAAAACATTTAAAACAAAACAAAATATTAAAAAATAACGGTAACACATACAGAGTCATGATATAGCATTATGAAAAGCCATAAATCCATTCCTTAATTTTATTTTTAAATCAAGTTGTTCGAGTGAATAGTTTTTGAAAAGTTAATTTTCAAAGTCAAAACTTAAAAAAAAAATAAATTTTTTATTTTGACTTTTTTTTTTTCAAAATTTTACGTAAGTAAGTATTATATATTTTTTTTTTCTAATATTCAATACTCTTTTTAATTTTTGATCAAACACAAAAAACCGGATGCCAAAATGTTTTGTAGTTTTTGAGAAAATCAAAAATAACAAAAACTAGTTTTTTCTAAGAGAAACCTTTTATTTTAGTTTTTACGTTATTGGTTTATTAGGTGAATTTACGAAAGAAATGGTTAACTTTCTTTTTACTATTTTTTTTATTTTCAGCCTTATAAGCATACAATAAAGTGACAAAGTACTGGATTAACCATATTTCACACATTTTTTCACTGAGAACACCTGAGTGAGAGCTTTAGGTAATAATTTCGTATTTTTAATACTTTGAAGGTTCTTACGGAAAGATATTAAGAAAATTAGATAATTTTAGAAAACTCAACGACCATTTTAATTCCGCGCGTTTGACAGTTCGTTTTTTCTTAGATACTCCCGATGGAACTGGCAAAACATTTTTAATATCATTGATATTGGCAACAATTCGATCGCAAAATGCAATTGCACTTGCACTTGCTTCATTAGGTATTGCTGCTGCGTTTTTGGAAGGTGGTCGAACAGCTCATTCAGAACTCAAGTTGGTGTTGAACATGCAAACTAATGATACTCCAATTTGCATGGCGATAGCCAAAGTGGTACAGCAAAGCAAATTGATCGTTTGGAATGAATGCACGTGGCTTTTGGAGGCAGCAGACCATACGATGCAAAATAAAAACAACCAAAACCGGTTTGGTGGTGCGATGAATCAAATGACAAGAGATTTCTGAGAAACATTGTCAGTGATCCACGATCAACGCCAGTCGAAGAACATAATGCGTTTTTGAAATTGTTCATTTTGTGGAAATACGTCAAAACACTTAAATTAAATATGAACATGTGATTCGAATTGTAGAACGACCGATCTGGAGAAGTTTTTTCCAAACAATTGCTCGACATTGATAATGGCAAAATTTCAGTTGACACATGGACTGGATACATTACATTCCCTGCCAAATTTAGTCACTTTACTGCATCAAAGACCGGACGCATCGAGACGGTGTTCCCAAACATTGCTCAAAATTACAAAAATTATGTTTGGTTGAGTGAACGTGTTATATTGACTGCAAAAAACGTTGATGTCAACGTAATAAGTTTTCAGACTCAATATAAGGTAGCTGTGCAAATTGAAGACATACAACTAGGGCAAGCCTCAGCCAAATTTGCGCCCTGTGCAAGATTTGTAGTAAGCGCCATTTTTAATATTTGCACACATACATACGTACACATGGCAAATGGTAGTACATATTTGTCTGCGCAAGATCAGATTGCATTGGTGTTAGGCAATAACGCCCAAGGAAATAACTCCCAAATCGATTTGGAAATATCGCCCAGATTTTTTTTTATCGCCCAAACAAAATGTTTCCATCGCCGAAATTTATATTTTTTCCAAATCTTAAGTCGGAAATGCCTTTCATGTCTCACTTGCGGAAAGAGTCAACATTCGACTTGGAGTCTATTTTTCTTACCGAATCCAATCGCAGGTTGGGCAATTTGTCAAATTGCATCATTTCTAGGAAGATTTGGCCCACCTATAGTAAATCCCGAACAAACGACTTAATTTGCAGACCCAGGCGACACATAGCCAGGGTCGTTGCAACATGTACAGGACACTGGCCAATCGGAGAGCATGCAGCGAAGCTAGGTATTCCCCACAATAATCACTGCCGTAGTTGCGGGGACCAGCAGGAAAAGGAAACAGCCATTCATTTCCTCTGTAAATGCCCCGCTTGGACCAGAATAAGAGCTCAATCACTTGGTAGAGCTTTTTTCAGTGACCTAAACGAACTTTCTGAGATGAAGATCAAAGATCTGATCTCTTTTCTCAATGAAACGCACTGGCTCTAGGATTTAGCTCAGGAGCTACTGTACAGCTTTCCTAGATAATCATACTAAGGGGTCAAACCTCTTACGTCTTTGAGCCATTCTAAGACATTCCAAGCCATCTTCATCCACAGGTCCAACGAGTTATGGTAACAAAACGGCGCACTCTAGCGCTAATTGGGTCATCGAGCTAGGTTGCTCGTGACCGCCATTTCTACCTACCTACATAAGTTGGAAATATCGCCAGATATTTTCAATGTTAATTGTTTTTGTAAAATTTGGGTGTTATTTCTTCAATTTTGGGCGATCAAACATTTTTTTTAATTTGTGCGTTTTTTCCTAAATTTTGAGCGATATTTCCAAAGTGAAATTTCAATGATAAGATAATCTTAAAAAAAATCGCGGCGCATAAACAGTGAGGTTTTAACATTAGAAATGTTTAAGCGGAGGCATACCTACTAACAATGTGAACAATTCAACAGAATTTCAAAAAAGTGTAACGCCGAGTAGAGAAAGAGGGCGAAACGTCAGGGGAATAGACAAAATTATTGCGTTCATGCTATGTTCTTACTGGTCTGAGGAAACAGAATACGAAGAAGATGATAAAACGTACACCAAAAAAAGAAGATTTCGTAGGCAGGGATGGCCACTACATTTTTCACATTTGCTACGTAGTTTATGTAGTTAAACGTACTTAAATGTAGTTAATGAAACAAATTGTAGCAAACTTAGTTTCAAATATCAAATGATCTGTCAGTTGTAACTTTGAAGCTTGAATTTTGAGTTAAAGTGTTCAAATTTTTATTGAAATTTTATTATTTCTCTAAATTTACTTTGTATGTATATGAAAACTAACAATTTGTAGAAAATAAGACGTTTAGTTTATTAAATTAACTACGCATAGTTAATGATGTAGAAAATGTAGTGTACTTAATTCGGCCAACCCTGTTCGTAGGCTTTCCAGATTTGTATGTGAAGAAGAGAAAATTTCGAAAAGAATTTATTCAAAGTTTTAAAATACATAAATGCTTTTTTCATTTCTAAAGGCAAATCGGGTAAATTTTTCTGTATTTTTTTTGGGCGATATTTTCAATTCTGGGCGTTATTTCCCATTTGACTTTTAAAATTTGTATTTTGGGCGTTCATTCCTTTAAAAAAAAATAAAAAATTGGAAATAACGCCCAAATCGAGCAAAAAAAAAAACAATAACAATTGTTCAGAACTTCTTTGGGCGATATTTCTAAATCAATTTGGACGTCAGTGCCTAACGCCGATTACATTTTCTTGCTCCTGGTATAGCGCCCCCAGAATTGTGCCTTTGCACATCCTGCACATATGGTTGGTCCGGCCCTGCATACAACATATTCATTGCATTTGCAATGTAGATAAATAAATAACAGCCAAATTAATAAACGTGGAAAAGCGATGGGTTAGGTATTATTGCGTGGGCTGAGTGCAAAATGCTATGAATAAAATAAAATTTCTAAATGGGGACCCGAGAGGTGGAGATATTTCTGTCGGTTTGTAAGTTATGGCTTCCATCAGATACATTCCATTTAAATAAATAAAAACAAAATAGAAAACAGACACAACACAAAAATTGAAAAATGGTAATAATTTTCACAGAAATAAATTAACAACGTGAGCTTTTTTTATACAAATCATCAAAATTTGCTGTCAGAACCCATACGAAAAATACCAGAGTTTGAGAAACTTGGGAAAATTTGAAGTTACCAAACAGGCATCTTATTTATTGAAGTAGATTTCCTTAAGGGATTTCTGGTAAACGTCAATTTACTGTTTCACGAACATTTTGGTTTTATTCATGGAAATTTTTAACCCATAGCTTAACTTTTATTCTCTGTTTTAGTTAACTCGTGGAATAAAGATGGAATAAACGTTTTTTAATTAATTTGCCTGTAAGCGTTTGTGGCATCAATCTTGAAAATCCATATTTTTCACATGGCCAATTGTATGTATGTCTATTCCCGTGCCAGAAAACCAAATTGTTAAAATATTTATTTGTTTATCAATCTAAATAACTGTGTAGTAACTTGTTAACTGTATTTAAATTAAGTATTCTGAACTTTGTTTGTTTAGAGAATTTTCGAATTTTATTTTATTCCTAATCAAGCTGTTATTTGAGAAAGACTCAATAAATTCTTTGATTTGTAAGGAATCAACAATAAATTATTTATTTATTCACCAGAAAAGAAAACTAACAATGCCGTGTATCAAAAAGCATTACAATAAACAATAAGAGTGTTCCTATTTAAGACAGGACAACGTATGTCGGGTCAGCTTTTATTATTATAGAATCATTATATTAAATATTATGTATTATGTACATTGTACCTACAATATAGTTTTTAACCACAAGAGTAAGCTCGTCCAGCGGTGTTGAATTAAGTAAAGTGCCTTCCGTGTTACTATTGGCACATATCCTTGTCTATTACCTGTGAAAGTTTGGGCATTACAGCACGAAATAAGCACACCGAACTTTGGATCTATACGTGAAATGTTGGGACTCTTAATAATCCACATTCAGCCGAACAATTAGCGGAGGACTTGAACTGGAAGCAAAGCAGACATTACCGCTCTCCAAAAAATGCGAAAGTTAAAAAAAAACTGCGATATACTACGCTACGACGATTTGTTACCCATACAAAAAACATTGTCAATTTGGGTGTGGATTTATATTTCAAGATAGGCTTAGGGAAGATGTTTGGAGTTCTATATATGTCAACGATTCTACAAATTCGCATTTAGGCTAAATTCGCCATTATATGCGCGAATGCTTCCACAGGAGAGAAAGATGATGACACCAGACATTTTCTGCATGCCTATAGGCACGACATATGAGCCTCTTGCCTTAGATGATTTTAACACCATACTTCACCACGTCAAAAACACGAAAATGCTGTGAGTAAGGTAGACTTAGGCGTCGTCAGATGGCTGCATCGACAGGAGATCGATAAATAAGGTCTATTCCGTTCGAGTCTCTAATAACGTCTTAAGAAGTCTTATGCTGCCAGTATCGACCCAAAAAACATATTTAGCTGTTATAAAGCTTTAACACGGCTTCTAGAGCAAATGTAGAGCGTTTTTGTAGCCCATTCAATGAGTATGAGAGCACTTGTTTATTAAAGTTAAAAGTTTTTGCAATTATGAAAACAATACCTAAAATTTCCAATGCTTTTTCACTGTATAGTCTTAAACCATAAGAGGAACTTCGAGCGATCCAGTCTTGCAAGAGGTTAAGTTCCATCAATCAAAAAAGGAAGGGATGTTATTACTTAGTTGCCACTATTTTTCTAAATAATTAAGCACCCAACAACAAAATTAAGTGCTCCAGTACTTTTCTTGTAAATTAATTCAGTTAACAGAGAAATTACCGGAAAAAGTTTAAAACATAAGGAACAAAAAGTTTTAGCCTAGTAATTAGGAACTAGCTAAGAGCTCTAGGAATCCGAACAAAAATTTTAAAAAATAGAAGACCATCTGATCGAATAAAAATGGATAATAGTATTGAATACTAATAGTCCAGTCAATAATGCCAAAAAAACAGCCCAATTAGGAAATAATCGCCTGGAAGCTGAATTTTGGTATATAGCCAAGTGTTCTTAAGAAACTGTCAAAAGTCCCCATCGATATGAGCGCCACTAACAATTTTACGGGGGGTTGAAGGCCCCCCAAAATGGCTTTTCAGGAATAACTCTCAAGTGGTAAGTTGTAAAAAAAAAAATGTCTAACACTAATTTGTAGCTTGGAAAATTTCCTACAAAAAACACTATCATACTTTTTTTCATAAAAAGAACCGTTTCCGAAATAAACCAAATAAACCAAGAGTTAAGGGTCTTACTTTTTTACTTAGTTAAAAAATTGTGCTTTTTGTGATAAATACATAAATTTTTTTTGTTGTCGGAACATTATATGAACATGATTTTAAGATATCGGCCAACTGTACTTGTCCGCCCCTTTAGGTGGGACGGACAAATTAAAAAAAAATATTAAAAATAAACATAAAAACACAACGGCAACACCTACAATATCATGTTATAACTTTTTTAAAAGCCAGTAACAGTAATTTATTCTTTAATTCTGTTTTTAAATAACGTTAGTTTTTGAATAAATAATTTTTAAACTCTTAGGGCCAGTTTTTCAGTGCTGAGTTAACTCATAGTTAAGTCTGAGTTAGTTAATCCCGCAAATAAATTAACCCAGAGTTAACTCTGGAAGCACTTTTTCAGTGGAGGATCAATTTGGATGTGCGACAATATGGATATAACCTTTTTACGCCTTTCATCCATCAAAATAGAGATGGCACCGCAACGGAATTGCACTTGGCCTCACCAATATCCAAATTTAAAGACGACTTAAATATTCAAGTAAAATGAACCATATTGGTATTGTTAGCTTTATTCATTTTGAAGATTTTGAAGCATTTCATTGGCAAATAGTCACAAGTGATACAAGCGTATCACTTTGAAGAGAACAGAACACCCTGTTTTGTTTAAATTAAGGAGTTGTTATTTTATTTTGTCAGAAAAACAGAAATGATTTTATTACGGAAGAAAGACGATTGATTCGACGAGTCCTCTTTATGGTTGGCTGATGTTTAAAAAAAAATTAAAAAAAAAGTAGGTTGGTCCGACTTAGAAGCTTTGGGAAAGGTCGGCAGATATTTGTCTAGTGAAGCCAAGTGTTGGTATGACCATCTCGAACGTCAGAAATTGGTAAACCGTTTATGTGAAAGAGGGTCATGAAATTTGAAACCTATTGTGAATTAGACGAAAATTAAAGCAGAATGGTGTAAGGAAAATTCAACTAGTGTTAAACACTACAGTTCAAAAGTCAACAAGAGTCAACTTCTTTCGAGAATTCGAAGTTCCTTTCCTCCTTTTATTCAGGCAGTCTTGTGAACTATACCCCCTGACTGAACACTAATTTGTAGCGATGAAATTATTCCCTGTACCAGATTGCATGAACGAGATAAATAAAAAAAGAAGAGATATTTAAAAATATGCAGAATGGAGATTTTGTTCTCATGCATCGTGATTCGTATTAAAAGTAGCTATGAGTTTTTGGGACCTTATTAAAGTTACAACATGGACGTTATGAAATTCAAACGGTTGGCATTAATTTCAAAACCGAAGTGCCAAAGGAACAATAAAGAGCATGGCCCTTGAAGTGGTTCTCTAACTTGTAACATGAAAGAAATTTTGGAAGTGTCGAAACAGATGCTACAATTAATAAAAAAAATGCAGGTTTGATTTTTCATATCTAGCAACATATTTTGTTGTAATTGGTGTTGGCTGTGGTCTCACCAGTTTTATTTTATGATCTCTATACCGTGAGAGATGGAGCCATGGTTTTGGCTGCGGTCTCACCAGTTTTAACTTATGGTCTCTATACGGTGAGAGTTGGAGCCATGATGTTGGCTGCGGTCCCACCAGTTTTATTTTATGATCTCTAAACCGTGAGAGTTGGAGCCATGATGTTGGCTGCGGTCCCACCAGTTTTATTTTATGGTCTCTAAACCGTGAGAGTTGGAGTCATCGTGTTGGCTGCGGTCTCACCAGTTTTAATTTATGGTCTCTGTACCGTGAGAGTTGGAGCCATGGTGTTAGCTGCGGCCTCACCAGTTTTATTTTATGGTCTCTATACCGTGAGAGTTGGAGCCATGGTGTTGGCTGCGGTCTCACCAATTTTAATTTATGGTCTCTATACCGTGAGATTTGGAGCCATGGTGTTGGCTGCGGTCTCACCGTTTTATGAAAAAACAAGTTGCAGTTTTGGGACTAAAAGTTGTCATTTAAAATTCTGTTTCGATAACTGAGTGCCACATTACAAAATTTGAATAATTTAACTACATTCGTTTCGTTAAGGAGGTCTAAGATTTTGGTCTCAGTAAAATAGTCTCTGCCCAAGATATTACACATGTTGCAAAGTACTGTTAGATCTCCGCGATGTGGAATAAAATTTAAATTTAGAAGTTCAACTCTTAGCCTGAGAATATTTGATATTTGATCGATGGTATAATCATCCCGGAAATAGTTTCGTTGATTGAGGTCAAAATTTAGTTAACTATAGATCATCCGTTGTAATGAACTTGTTGCTTCTTCCTTGTACTTTTCTCTATGAATTTCATCCAGACGAGCAATAAGCTTATACAATTTAGGATTCCAGGAACTGTGTTGGTTGACGTCTAGATCAATTCCAGTCTATTCTAATAGATCCAACCAGTCTTTAAACCAACCTGTCTTGTTTCGTATAGCTTGTAGAGCTGCTTTTTTCGGGAGACCATAATTTGGGGTCCGGGATCTTAGCACCTCATACATGGTATATTCGCATAAAAAGTATGCCATCTAAAAGGTCACTAATTGGTTGCAAGGTTCTGCTATTTTCAGAAATTGGCAGGCTTAGAAAACTTGTAATCCAAGCTTGAACTTTTTCAAGGTCATTACCGATTTTTGGCACCTCATTTATGGGGTATTCGCAAAAAAAGTATACCATTTGAAAGGCCACCGGATCGTGATAAAAGGTCAGCTAGTTTCAGTAATTGGTCAGGCATAGGTTTTTTATGAATTTAAAAAACAAATTTCAAGGTCACAGTACAAGACTTTTAGCACCTCATTAGTGGAACTTATAAAAAACAATTATGCAATGGTGAATGACATTTCTGGTCAATGCGTTCCAGGGCAGAGACAAAATTAAGATACCAGCAGTGATTTACACACGACATCCTTGATTTCAATTATGTATGGTATGATACAAAATAAATGGAAAGTTTTTGTTAAATATTAATGATGAATGCATATTATCGGTGCCGAGAACGTCACCAGCGTCAGGCGGGCCGTGTTAGCTTCATTCATTTTGAAGATGAAGCATTTCATGGGCAAATAGTCACAAGTGATACAAGCGTATCACTTTGAAGAGAACAGAACACCCTGTTTTGTTTAAATTAAGGAGTTGTTGTTTTATTTTGTCAGAAAAACTGAAATTATTTTAATACGGAAGAAATACGATTGATTCTTTTGAATATAAATTATTTTATAATAATTAAGATAGATCACCTTATTATTGGTTCTAGCTTACATTTCTAACAGTAAGGACTATAAAAAATGAACCATGCATCACATGTTTCATATTTAAGAGTCACTACCATGCAATATTCATTATTTAAGGTCTACTTAAATATTTATGTCATACCATATTTGGTTTGTTATATGGAGTACATACCATTATGGTCTATTTTCCTCAAATATTTAAGTCGTCTCTAAATTTTGTTATTGGTAGAGCCCTTTGTGTAAAACTTTCATGGATGGCGCCACAACTGAAAAAGCCGTCAATTTGGTCGCTGAGTTAACTCACCAAATTAGGAGAGTTAACTCCTTATTTATCTACGATTATATACATCAACAGATATTGATACTAGACTTAAACTAATTATGTACATACAAATTATAATAAACTTAAACTTCTTTTAATTTAGATTTAAAAACTTCTCTAGACATAATAAAGTCAAAATTTTCATCATAAACTAAGTTAAATATTTAAGTGCAACTAGAGACTTATGGAGTTACCTCAGGTTTAACCCCGAGACTAGGATGATCTCGCACTGAAAAACTGGCCCTTAGTTTTTCAAATTTTATTCGAAAACTTAAGTTTAAAAATCATTTATTCAAAACTAAGCACTTAAAAAACGTTATTTAAAAACATAATTAAAGAATAAATGACTGGCTTTTAAAAAAGTTATGACATGATATTGTAGGTGTTGCCGTTGTGTTTTTATATTTATTTTCTATTTTCAATATTTTTCTTCTTAATTTGCCCCTCCCACCTAAAGAGGCGGACAAATAAAGTGGGCCGATATCTTGAAATCATGTTCATATAATGTACCGACAACAAAAAAATTGATGCATTTATCACAAAATCCACAATTCTTTAACTAAGCCGCCCAACTATATAGAAAAGTAAGACACTTAACTCTTCCAATTGGTTTTTTCGGAAACGTTTATTTTATGAAAAAAGTATGTTGATGTTTTCTTGTAGAAAATGTTCCAAGCTACAAATTAGTCTTTGACATTATTTTTGTACAACTTACCATTTGGGAGTTAATCCTGAAAAACCTTTTTGGGGGCCTTCAACCCTCACATAGTGCTTTGCACCGAACGTAAATTGAAAAATAAATATCGTTAAGTAGAACATAACTTATGTGGTAGAAAAAGTTCCTTATACAATATTTATGTTACACATAAATATAATTTTACGGTTATAATTTGAATTATCTGCCAAGAATTGTGAAAAAAAGGGAAACATTATTAACAAAATTAAAAAAAAAAGGAATTTTAATTGTTGGACTTGTTTGAAGATGACGTAAAAGTCCTCGAAATTTTTGAAGTAGGAATCCCTCGCCAAATTTATGAGCGAAATGAATATTTTAACTCTTTCGATGAGCTTTCAATAACCTCGTTGTCACCATCATCTGTTTTGATACTTGCACTTTTTTCCTTTGCTGCTTCTTATCTGATGTCTGCCTTATACCTTTTTAGGGATTCGCTATTTCTAAAGCAACTACCGGCCAAGCGTTTTCCATTTCTTTCCAAGTAGCACAATCTGTTTTTTTATTTTCAATAACTTCTTTTTCTTCATATATGCACAATGTTAAAGAAGCGTTCTTTTATTTTGTGAAAAATTAGGATTTCTTTTTTTATTGTTAATCGACATTTTTCAAACACAAAAAAATGCTAAAATAAACTTTTACTTTTCAATAAACCGACTCGAAGTTAGTTATCATTGAGAAGTAGGTGCTTACTATATTGAACATACTTTTTTCGTGCAAGCTACACACATTTAAGTATCACATAGAATTATTGTGAACTTAGCTATGTATCAGATTTATGTTTCGTATCAGCAAATGGGCCTTACTAACATAAATTTTATAATAAAAAAACAGAACGTGTAACATTTTTTGTTGTTTTTAATTTCAAGTTTAAAAATTAATTAAAAAAAAAAAATATATTCGAGTATAGTAATTTAAGTGTGAAATATAAGAATAATCTAGTTTTCAAAACGCTATAGTAAAATATTGTAAGTGTTACCGTTATTTTTTAACAATTCTCGAATTAAAATCCTCATATTCCATTTCATTAATTGAAAAATAGCTTGCCAGACGTATTTTGCAACGTCTGACAACTACCAAACCTGTTAATTTATATAGAAAACAATTAATAGAACACAGTGAAAAAGAAACCAAGACTTTTGACTTTAAAAATCAATTTTTTACCGTTTCAAAAAAAAAAAATGCGTACAGAAAAACGCAACGTATCCCACCAGCCGACTTTCAAAATTTCACTCGTGAATCGAGATAGTGAAAATATCATAAATGTAGAAATACTTTTTTGTTGTCGTTGTTTCTAGCTCTCGTACTCTAACTTAAATTCGATTCTTCTCAAACAATTGAACTTTTTTCGGCCCAAATTTTTTTGATTATTATTTAAAAGCTCTCTAACTCGAGTTAAGTTCCCCATTTTCAAAAACATTTTCCAAAAATAAAAATATTTAATTTTTTTTGTCCTTCGAAAGTTTTACAGAGTAACAATTCAAAAGCATTTTCGAATAGGAGTTATGCAGAGTAGCCCTGAGTTCAACGAAAGATTTAATTTATTTTATTGTGAAAAAATTCAGTGCTCAAAAAATTTTTCCTGACCGCTTTCGAAATCCCCTGACTATGTATTATTTAGTATTTACCATTTCAGATCTAAATCAACAGAGAATAGTTTTGTCCGGTTTTTTCATGGAAATATTTATATTTGCTCTAGCTGATTTGTCGTTTTTTTTTTCAAATATAGGTGTGCATAACTTCAGATCATCTGGTCAAAATCCCTCCAAATACGTGACCCGGAAATCTCGACCTCGACTCGGTAAGTGTATTGGTGTTGGTGAAAGGTATTTATTCCGAAATAAGGGAGATAAGAAATTCGTAGAGCCATTCATTTCATCTGTGGAGAAATCCACCTCCTCTTCGCTTATCTATTGCTGTTCCCCTAACAATGCCCCCTATACCATAACCAGGATTTCCTACAGTCTCTTCGTTTTTTGGTGGTGCGAAAAATATGTGCAAAAACCGGTTTTCTATAACCCGTTGTTGGCTTCGTATTATTTTTTTTATTATAGTTCTTATTTTATCCAAATTGGACCAGACTTTACCTTAATGTATACTTGGTTTAAATTCTTTGTTAAAAACATAATAAATAATACGATTATAATATATTGTAACGTCTGTTATTTTGAATTGTGAGTTTTTACACTCTATAGCGCCATCTTGTAGATTGTGGAGCAACCTGAAGTGAGCCTGTTTCTTACTCTATAGCGCCATCTTGTGGATTGTAGATGATGCAGACCAACAAGAGGTGAGCTTTGGAAGAGCTTTCGGATTCGAAATCGAAGCTTGAAAACATCGAGCTTCTTCTTATGGAATGTTCGAGAAACAGATACCAGAACCTTCAAGCATGAAAACGAAAACCGTCCAAAAAAAGAGCTTTCTTAAAAGTTAAACTTCTTAGAGAAGGGACAATATTTCAATTTATTTTCTCTACTACTCTTACCTATGGGAGAGCTACACATAGAAAAAAACGCACAGTTTTGTTATTGTTTTCTTATTTCTTCTACTCCTTTAAGAGCTATGAGAAAAAAACGAACGGAAAAAACCTGTTTGCTTCTCTCTTTATAAAAATCGTGTGTTTATTGTTTTTGTTTTCATGATCTTTACTCGCTATGTGCTACCGCAGCTCAGGTCAAATTTGAGACAAATTTGGTGTACAAAAATCTGAGTCTGGTATGCGGTTTTCAAATCGAGGATTAAAATTGTCAAGTTAGATCGTTAGATTTATATGTGTGTTTCATTATATACATACATATTCATTTTTCCTGTGCGCTTCATGATATTTGTTTAGAAAAATATTGAAATTGATTTTTTGAAAATGTTTGGAAAAAAATTATTGAAATTAAAATTAATTTAAATACTATAAATAAGAACCATTTAAGGAAATTTTATGTAAGTTTGCACAGAGAAGAGGTTTTTTGAATTATGTATTATTTTTAAATAGATTTAATGAGTGTAATTAAGTGGAAGAGCGTCGTCGTCGGTTAGCTGTTGATTTTGTATGTATGCAATTGTTTTCATCTATATTTGATGGAAGATTGAAAAGCTTCCATTCATTATTGGTCATATATCGGGGTGATGTTTGATTGAGGTAAATTTGTGAATTGTATGGGTATTTACGGCGTTTTAAAAGAATTCTTTTTTTTAATTTGGTGTGTTACTTGAAATGTTTATTTGTTGAGGTTATTTTTTGTTGATTTTTAAATTTTGGGGATTTAATAGGGTGGGTTTTAATAAAGAATGGTTCAAAGATCAGGCAAAGCATAGGCTGCACAATTTTGCTCAAAAATTTATATAATGTATAGATACCTATACAAAACATTTCTAAAAAGACCACAAATTGAAAATCCGCTTATCAAAACACAAGAAAGAAAATGGATTGCAAACCCGAAACAGTAAGCTGAAATCCTCGCGGAACATCTCTCGAATGTTTTTAAGCCCTTCAGTTACAAATAATTTACATTTTCACTCTCAAAGAAGTAAAAAGCATGTGTCAACACAAGCTATCAAATATAAAAGCACCCGGGTATTTGCAAGTTACTGCTCAGGTTTTGAAAGAAATGCCAACAGTAGCCTTCAAAAAACTCCAATATATAATAAACGCATGTTTTAAGCTTCGATATGTACTGGATATGTATTAGAAAATTGCAAAAGTCATTGTTATTCCTAAGCAAGAAAAGCCCCCAACAGAAGTAACTCCCTACAGGCCAATATCTCTTATACCAATTATGGTAAAAGTTTTCGAAAAACTGCTCATGAAAAGGCTAAGCAAAGTAATAGAAGAAATGAAAACTAATCATAAACCATAAGTTTGGATTCAGAAATAAACATTCCATGATAGACCAAGCGCATCGAATTACGATTTTTTTGAAAAGGTATTGAAGAAAAACAAGTATGTTCAGCTCTATTTCTAGATGTTGCTCAAGCCTTTGACAAGGTTTGGGATTTGAGTACAATCTGTATAGAGACCTCCCAAGGCAGCTCTACGAAATACTGAAATCCTATGTTACAGACCGATTCTTTAGAGTACGGTACGAGCAAGAGTATTCGGAAATTAATAAAATTGCAGCCGGTGTACCACAAAGGAGTGGCCTAAGACCAACAATGTATTTGTTATGTACTAGGGATATATACCAGTGGACAATTATGCTATCTTGGCCACATTTGCAGATGATAATGCCATTTTAGGGCCTGATAAATGCGTTGTTAAGGCTTCAGACAAATTGAAAAATGCAACCTATAAAGTAAGGGATTGGACGCAACAATGGCGTACCAAAATAAATTACACCAAATCAACTCATATAAAATTTACCAACAAAAAGATTATTAATGTTCAAATTTTTATTAACAGTAAAGCTGTACCTTACGCCAATACTGCCAAATACCTTGCAATGACCAAATAAGTGGAAAGAGCACATCAAAGAGGATAGAGAAGAACTTAACCTATAATTAGAAAAATGTATTGGTTACTCGGTAAGAATTTGGACCTATCTATCCACAACAAAATAATGCTATACAAACAAATACTGAAACCAGTTTGGACTTATGGCATCCAACTGTAGGGTTGTACAAAGAAAATAAATGCTAAAACCATACAAAAATTCCAAAACAAAGTCCTTCGTGGAATAATAAATGCCCCTTGGTATATTAGAAATAGCGATTTACCTCGTGATCTGCTAGAACTTTAGTTAGAAATGGTTACTGAAGTGATTAGAAAACACGCTGTATCACATAATCAGCGACTACATAGTCATTTTAACTCCGAGATGGATACTGTATTAAATGTAAGAGATAATGTTCGAAGACTAAGAAGAACAAAGCCTCATGAGCAGATGGTCTAAAAACGATGGAAAAGTATTAAAACTTTAAACTTCCCCGAATGCGATTTTGAATTTAAGAAATAATTGTCGATCTTTCATAGATTGGTCCTGATTTTTCAGTGGTTTTAGTGAGGTACAAGTCTCACACTACTTGGTACTTAATATCACCAAGTGTCTTTTGAAGATTTCGACCTGTAGAGAAATTTGTAGGTAGGTATACCTAATCTACCTATCAGATCAAATTGAAATATTTTATCATAATTACATATTTTTAAAATATTTTGTATTTGTTTCCTTTTATTAAACAACAGGTTCAAAATGTTGAAATGTATTAATAATCCCTAGAAATAAATTTCTTAGTATAAAAAACTGGAAAATGATTATCTAAATAAAATTAAAAATTATAATATCATTTAAATATTATTTACCTAGCTATTTAAAAAATGCTCTGATCTAACGAATCTAGAATAGAATACGAAAACTACTCAAAAAGAAGACATTTTTCATTAAAAAATAACCTCCACCACTCAAAAAACAAATTTTCTGCCTACCCACATAAAGTAAAGTGCCTTGCATATGAGTTGCGACCTGCGAATGCGAATAAATACATAAAAGCAAGTTCTAGAGCAAATAGCAATTATTTTTTGTTTTACTTTTCGACGAAGCGAATAATTGATCGCATCTACAAATTAAAATAGAAAACAGTGTGTGAAATTAGTTTAAACTATGAAATTTTTCATTTTAATATTTTTTACGCGACCAACAACGTATCTTCTGCGAACTGTCAAATGTAAATTCGCAATCTACAACCAGTGAACGCATTCCACATACCGGCGAATAAAAAATTCGTTCGAATTTAACCTCAAATTTTAAACATCAATTTTGGTGCGCGACGGAAAATAAAAAAAAGAGTGAATTTATAGAAAAAAAGTTAAAATAATTTGAAATAATTGAAAATATTAGTTTCTGACAGCATTTTATTTATCAAGGTCTTCGATGAAAAATTTATTATTGAGGTAGAGGCCCATCCTGCAACGTACTGCAAGGCCGCAAAATCGTACGCAAATCGAAGTCAAAAGGAAAACGATTGGCAAGAAATTGCAATTGCATTTTGAATACCGATGGTAAAACATCTGTTTCTTGCCTTTTGTGTGTTATTCTAATAAAAGCCACCTTTTCATATCAATGAAATGTCAAAATTCGCGACCATTCGCAATTCGTGTCCCATGTGCAAGGCACTTTAACAGAGCAAGAGGGAAAACATATGAGCGAGCACGAAGAGAGAACTTTTTGCAAAAGACAAATAGCTTTCTTTCTGTGCTTCACTATGAACAGGCAAAGAGCTTTCTTGCCTGTTGAACCTCTGCCTGGTGTAAAAATAAATTGTGACATTTTTTTCTATGGGGATGCTACATCTGTATAGTTTATTATCTGTGGTGAAAGAGTAAAGTTGGTTGTAATGATATAAGTAAATTGTTTTCGGAAATTAGTTTCGGTATATTTGAGTGTTGAATAAAGTAGGAAATTTAGAAAGTAAAGTGTTTTATTTACGAAATAAATAAGTGGAAGTTTTAAACAAAGTAAATAAGTTTTATCTATCGAACCCTGAGAAAACATTACATTGGTGTCAGAAGTGGGGTAAAACTTATTTTATATGTGCATTCATATAATTTGTGTGTTAAAATACAATAATTACAAAATTGAACGTTGGTTGTGAAAATTGAAAAAAAAAGAGATTTAAAAACAATGGGAAAAATTTTAAATGATTTAAAGTTAGGGCAGAAGTGAATAAGCGAGGTCTTCCTACTGCTGGAACAAAGAATGATCTTATAATTCGTGTGCAGGAACATATAAGATGAGGAGAAAACCCAGTGTAGTGAAACATAACAATGCTCTTGATTGAAATGTTAACCAGCATTCAGTATTCTACATTCATCGAGTGAACATCACGCACAATAAATATAATTTAAAGTAAAGTATTGCGTTATTAATTGGTTTCTATTCCAGGTACTTAGACTGCTCTTAGGTACAGTCTCCTCATTTGGTGACTCCGACGACACTTTAAACCGTAACACGCTACCGAACCTGATTAAATAATTAATAAATTTTTAATTATTGAGGAACTATGCCTGGGAATACTCTACCTGACACCACATTACCGATGCAGCGCTTCATTGTTCGCCCACCTGTTTTCAGTGCCGATCGCCCTGCATTGTGGTGTGCACAACTTGAGGGTCAATTTCATCTTGCTACCATCACCGAAAAACCACAAAATTCTGAGCTGAGGTGCAAGACATTATTCTGCGCCCACCTACTGAGACACCGTACGCAAAATTGAAGGCAGCGCTCATCGAGAGATTGACATCATCGCAACAAACAAGGCTTCATCAGAGAGAAGAGATTTTGGGTGATCGCAAACCATCGCAATTTTTGCGCCACCTGAAAGGTTTCGTAGATAACGTCCCCGACAATATACTTCGAACCAAGTGGTTGAGTAGACTCCCACCAACAGTACAAACTATTTTAGCGACACAGCAAGACATGCCACCGGAAAAACTGTCTACACCCGCCGACCACATAATGGAGATTACACCTACAAATAATCTGGCAGCTATTGGCTGTTTTCATGATGTTTGTGCAACACCGCTGGAGCCCCGCTTATTAAAACTTGAAGAAGTAATCTGTGAGCTGGTAAGTTCAATTAAAAACTCACCCAATGAACGTCAACGATTTCCAAGCCGTTGGCGATCCCGTTCAAGATCCCGTTCGTCGCCAACATCAGCTAACGGTCTTTGCTGGTACCACGCCACATGGGGAGAGCTTGCAAATAAATTGCCGCAATCCATGCTCGTTTCAGGGAAACGGAACAGGGAGTCGCTAACGGCGGTACACGACTCTACCCTCAGTTGCCTGCGTCTCATGTTCCAAATTCAAATCAAATCAAATCTTTATTTACTTAATAACTTAAACACAGTAAGATACAATATCTCATTAAATAGTGCAAGTTTCAATGGAAATTCTAGTTAACATTATTTGATATAAGTGTTACAAATAGATTTTTAAAAATTCAAGAGAAATAAATAATTTCAAATATTCATTTAAAAATAATAATAATAAATTAAAAATATACATATGTACCTAAATACAAAAAGAAAAGAAAGAAGAAAAATATGTACTAAGACAACCAATCATCATCATCATCAAAAGTGTTCCATCAGGAATAGCTTGACCTTAACTTTAAACAAAGTTTTGCAGCTGATTAACCTTACTGAGCGGGATAGGGAATTCCACAGCCGAATCGCATAGTAGAAAAATTGTCGTTCAGAAACCAAGAAATTATAGCGAATTGGAACGAGATCAAGAGTTCTAATTGAACGCATAAAACAGATCCTATTGTACAGGTAAGTTGGATGGCGCATTTGAAGCACATTGTGGAGTAGGCTCAATGTTTTCAGCTTAAAGAGATCATCAAGACTAATACCATAAATAGATTTGGAGAAAGAAGATATGTGTTCATATCTTTTGAGTCCGAAAATATATCTTGCGATGTTGTTGTATGCCACGTTGAGTTTCCGTTTGTGTTCATAGTCACAATTGCTAAAAATCTCACACCCAAACAGCATAATTGGAATAAGTAGAGTTTTAGCCAGAATTAATCTTGTTTTTATGGGTGTGACTTTTTGCGTTGCCCATAACATGCGAAGATTTCCATAAATTCTACCAAGTGTCAATCTGATGTGGTTTTGTTAAATTTTATACCCAGATTTTTTGCGGAATCAACGAATTATATACTTTTATTATGAAGATTATTATGAAGATATACCTTAGGAAAGTATGAAGTATCAACCTCTTTCCTGGAAATAACCAAACATTTTGACTTAGAAGGATTTAAACAGAGCCCATTCACTCGAGACCAGCACAAAATCCTGTCCAGGTCTTCATTCACTTCGTGTACAGCATTTTCCACAAGACCCAAGAAAAAACTCTTCCGAAGCTGAACATCATCAGCATACATATCAATCGAAGAACCTAGTAGACATTTGGGCAAGTCATTTATATACATAGAAAATAATAATGGCCCAAGTATTGAACCTTGCGGAACACCTAAACTAAGTGGAAGAAAATCAGAAACTGAGTCCTTAATGGCAACTGCCTGAAATCTATCAAGCAAGTAAGAAGCCACCAGTTTTGTTGACGACGCAGAGAATTTAAATTGATTTTGAAGTTTAAGGCAGAGTACATTGTGGTTTACCGTATCAAACGCTTTAGAAAAATCAATAAGTAAAGTTATTTTATCCTTATCTACCGCTTGCCTTATGTCTTCTGTGACATTGATTAATGCAGTAGTACAACTATATTTTGGACGGAAACCAGACTGATTATCGCAAAGCAAGTTATTATCATTCAGAAATATGCGTATTTGTTTACTCATCACACTTTCAAGAACCTTGCAGAGAAAAGATAAAATGGCTATCGGTCTAAACTCACTTTGATTTTTGGGAACCGGTATTATTTTGGCCCGTTTCTAAGTGGAGGGAAAAATTCCGGCCATAAAAATTGTATTAAATAGATGTGTTATGTATTTTAATATAAGTGGAAGAATAACTTTAACAAACTGTGGGATTATCTCATCAAATCCAGCAGAGTTGGATTTAATAGATAAAATGCTTTCTAAGACATCTGTATCATCAACAGCTTTAAAAGAATAGTAAGGTGAAGAAGACAAAATATCAGAAGCATTCTCAATTGAATGTTCTCTTAAGATGGCCAATGAGTCATCACTATTGTCGTAGGTGTTCAGGTCACCATAGACATTTGAAGAAGAGACAGATGTAAACAGCTTATTCAACTCATTACAGTCCGAAATATTATTTTGTCGGTTAATTTGTTTGCCCACTCCAATTTCCCTTAGATTTTTCCACAATTTTTGCTTAGCCTGCGAGGGATCAAGCCTAGTTGCATAATGTCGTCTTTTTGCTTCGCGTATTGCACAAGTAACTTTGTTTCTTAGTACACGGTAGTTACTATAGAGCATATCTAGTCGAAATCGTTTCCAACACTTATATGCTTGATCACGCTGTTGCATTAAGTTTTTGATTCCATTTGTAAACCACGAATACGTGAAATCTTCCTTTCTGATAGATTTTGTTATGAGCGGAACAGGTATATCAAAAAGATTTCTAATGTTATCTTCTATGAAAGCTACTTGATCGTTCCATCGCAGGCATTTCATCAATCAGATGCTTCCAAATACGTCATCCTGGTTGCGCATACTAGCCGAGTTTCCTTCGAGTTCTTGAAGACTTCACATCAAACCTAGCTGGGAAAAAGGTATTTTCAACGATTGATCTGGTTCGTGCCTTTAAACAAATCTCTGTCGCCCCGGACGACATCTCTAAAACGGCGATAATTACGCCGCTTGGCCTTTTCAATTCCCCTATATGACTTTTGGGCTTCGAAATGCAGCAAAAACCTTTCAGAGGTTTATCGATGAGGTGCCAAGGGAACTCGACTTTGAATTTCCGTACATCGACGACATATTAGTGGCTTCCAAGGATGATAACGAACACCGAAATCACCTCCTTCTATCGGCTATCACAATTTGGTTATTTTTACGAAGTTTGGGAGCCTCTTGCGTTTT
The DNA here is from genome assembly GCA_929447395.1 of Epistrophe grossulariae. NCBI lineage: Eukaryota > Metazoa > Arthropoda > Insecta > Diptera > Syrphidae > Epistrophe > Epistrophe grossulariae. The sequence continues at coordinate 24,239,562 of OV839567.1, forward strand.
TCAGTCAGAAAATGCAACCATCTCTGAGAAAACGAAGCCCATACGACATGGAACTACATGCAGTGTATGCAGCAGTGCGAAAATTCAAACACCTTTTTGAAGGACGCAACGTAACAATCTATACAGATCATAAACCACTTCTGCACGCTTTCTCGCAAGACCCAGATAAAGCAACACCAGTCATCCGATGAAGAAGTCCAGCAGCGCCTTCAAGATCAACCGGCCGATTCGTTGTGCCTTCGACCTGTAAGTATTCCTGAATGCAACCTGCCAATATATTGCGACATCAACGGTCAGCTAGCACGCCCTTTCGTGCCCATTGAGCTACGCCAGAAAATTTTTTCTTCTCTCCACAGTATAAGCCATCCTGGAGTAAATGCATCTGTTAAGCTAGTCTCACAGCGCTATGTGTGGCCTGGCCTGAAGAAAGATTGCCGTCGATGGTCTCGTGCTTGCCTGGCATGTCAACGCAACAAAATTTCTCGTCATGTTGTGTCACCAATCAACGCTTTTCCGGGTGGACGTACCCGAAGATTTGAGCACATCCACGTCGACATCATCGGACCATATACACTATCGAGAGGATACCGCTACTAACTTACAATCATCGACCGCTTCTCACGTTTTCCTGAAGCTTTTCCATTGGAGGACACCGGAGCCGAATGTGTGGCTCGGAAATTATTTGCAGGTTGGATATGCCGTTATGGTGTGCAACTTCGTATAACCACCGACCAAGGAGTTCAATTTGAGAGTCAGCTGTTCAACGCTCTCAGTAAGCTTCTCGGCAGCAAGCACATCCACACAACGTCATTCCACCCGCAGTCTAATGGCATGGTCGAGCGCCTCCACCGACAGCATAAGGCGGCGATTCGATGCCATGAAAGTTCCTCCTGGATAGATACTCTGCCAATAGTATTGTTTGGCATTCGAACAGCATGGAAGGATGATTTAAAATCTACTGCCGCTGATATCGTCTTTGGAGAACCTCTAAGATTACCTGGTGAGTTTCTTGTGCCATCTCCTTCTAATAGTTTATCGCCCCAAGATATAGCCGAACGTCTGAGGATGCAGTTTGCGAATCTTGCACCTGTTCCTGGCTCACGTCATGGTCGACGAAAAGTGTTCGTGTTTAAGGAGCTTGCCACCTGCTCACATGTACTCATCCGCCTGGACGCATCGCACAGTGCTTTCACTCCTCCATATGAAGGCCCCTATCGTGTCATTTCACGACATGAGAAATTCTTCGTCGTGGATATTTCTGCAAGATCATCAACTGTATCCATTGATCGATTGTAACCTGTGTTTACTATGAACGATCCAGGAGACGAAACCAATAACACCGTCGTAGAGCAGCCTTCTATCTCGACAACCCCGGAATCATCACATGCTGGCCCATCTGGATATACATCATCATCATTTCGGCCAAGCACCGATTTATCAGGCACAGATACATCAACTCCAATACGACGTGTCCAATAGATTTTTCTTTTTTTGCCGAAGGGGAGTATTGTAGTGAAACTTTTGTACTTCACTGTAAATTATGACGTAACTTACTATCATTGCATTAAATACAATAAGCCGCTATAGATACGGTGGCATGACTACTTATGTACTATGTACATAATAATGCTCTTGATTGAAATGTTAACCAGCATTCAGTATTCTACATTCATCGAGTGAACATTACGCACAATAAATATAATTTAAAGTAAATTATTGCGTTATTAATTGGTTTCTATTGAGGTACTTAGACTGCTCTTAGGTACAGTCTCCTCACCCAGACACGTTTATATTTGATATTGAAATGGTGGAAGAACAAGAGCAAGTAACTACGCCGGACATGATCAATATGGTGTCCCAGCTGCTCGCCAAATCTGATAGCCAAGAAAAGAAACTTCAAGAACAACACAAGGAACAAAAGAGTCTGCTCGAAAAACAAGGGAAAAATCTTCTACAACAATTCCAAGAGCAGAAGAATTGTTGCTCCTGATGAGCGTGTCGATAGACAATTTTCAACTGTCGATAAACAATTTTCGACTTTCAATAAACAAATATAAGTAAATTTCGAAGATAAAATCGAGTGCATTACAAGTGAATTGGATAAAGTAAATGAAGGTTCGAGAAAGTTCTGGCGACTGTCAAAAGAGAAAGGAGATGCATCCATTAACCTTCGGTGGGCAAAGTTAATGGTCAATCTACAAAAGGCAGTTTGAGGCAGCCGCAGCAATAAACGGCTGGGATGGGGAACACAAATGTATAGCTCTAACGCTTGCCCTCAGAGGACCTGCTGCTGAACTGTTACATAGCATACCAGCAGATAAAAATGGAAACTTCAGTGTTCTAGGCCATTGACAAACGCTTTGGAGATGGCCATATGCAAGAAGTCTAAGAAGTCTTTCGCGTCCAACTCAATTCCAGAGTCCAGAAAAGAGGAGAAACTCTGCAACAGCTCCAAGAAGACATCGAACGATTGGCGCACCAGGCATATCCGGCTGCAGGGGATGAAATCATCAACCAATTCGCAACCAAAGCTTTTGTCCGTGCTGTAAAATTAAGTGAACATCAGCTTAATGCTGCTGAAAGCCTCCTTCACGAGTACGCTATCTACTATCTTCACCCAGTGGGCAGTATGGTCGAACACAACTGGTGCAGCATCGAATCGACACAGGAAACGCGGAACCGATTCGGCAACCAGCAAGACGTCTCCCATTAGCCAAACAAGCCGAAGTTGAAGAGATGATATCGACCATGAAGAAAGATGGGCTAATAGAAAATTCTAAAAGCCCTTGGCCATCACCAGTTGCTCTTGTCAAAAAGAGGGATGGAAGTACTCGATTCTCTGTCGACTATCAGAGGCTGAACGGCGTCTAAAGAGCCATCTTGTGAATTGTAGATGATGCAGACCAACATGAAATGAGCTTTGGGAGAGCTTTCGATTTCGAAATCGAATACCAAAGCTCTATTTAATTTTTAATTTTTTTTTTTTTGTGGTTTCTATTTAATTTTTATTATAAGCTGGACTTAAAACTAAACATAATTTTCTTAACTAAACTTAAACATATATGTTCTAAGTGAGAGTTTAAAAAAGGACTAAAAGAAGGATGAGTTAAGGATAGCTTGTTTTAAAGCTGATTCATTTATGTTGGGGTTGAAGGTATTTAAGGAATTGGCCTTACGTTGCATTCGAGTCAAAGATTCGTTCATACCATAATCAGTACGGTGATAGGCAGTGAGGAAGAAAGGAACAGATCTTAACTCTCGGGGGTTTGGGTTTAGAGAGATCTTTTGGAACAGATTAGGGCAATCAATGACACCATTTAATAATTGGTGAACAAAAACAATGCCGGCAGTATCGCGACGTAAATTGAGTGATTGAAGGTTCAAAAGTTTAAGGCGGTCTTCATAAGAAGGAAGGTTATATGGATCATCCCAGCCGAGACCACGTAAAGCGAAACGTAAAAATCTGCGCTGGACGGCTTCAATACGTTCTATGTAAACTTGATGATATGGTTACCAGACTTGGGAGTCATATTCTAAGAGAGGTCTAACGAATGTCATATAAAGGGATTTATACTTAATCCAACAAAAATAGGCAGTGTGGGCAAGATCAGGACGTTTTCCTCGCATTCTGACTACAGTGGATTGCATAAATTTGTCCTTCATTAAAGCTCTCACAGGATTGTCGTAGTGTTTATTTTAAATGGCCCCAATTATGAAAGAGTAATATGTAGGGTTACCGCCCTTTTTTTAGATAGACATTTATCATTCATTTATGTAATTGTTTTATTTATAAAAAATTATTGACCGCACGCTACGAAAATCTACAAAAGGTGAAAACACTCCAAGATAACACTCATCATTAAAAAAAATTTTTTAAAGCTCTAAAATCAAAAGCAACTCAACAGAAACACAAGAAAAAAAAACTGAACAAATTACCAAATGGACACGGGTAACTCTGAATGCACATCAATATTTAATGGGGGTTGAGTAGCAGCAGCAGCCATATGCCACAGCACAGTGCACAGGACGGGCGTCGGATCTGCGTCAGATGCAATCGAAAATTTACGGGTGGGCAAACATTTTTTTATGGAGGAACTCTTTCCATTTAGTATGGTGCAAAAATATGGCACGCTACTGGTTTTGAAAAAGCTCTTCCATAAGACGTGTACTTTGTTGGATGAAGTATAGGGACAAGAAAATTCTTTTGACCACCGTTTTACAAAGCCGAGAGCTGAGTTGGCTTTGCTAATAATGCTGTCGTAGTGGGAGCGAAAATTAAGTTGAGTGTCACAAATGACTCCAGGTCGCGAATGGAGGTAACTGTGAAGTGCCTTGCATATGAGCTGCGACCTGCGAATGCGAATAAATATATAAAAGCAATTTCTAGAGCAAATAGCATTTTTTTGTTTTTACTTTTCGACGAAGCGAATAATTGATCGCATCTACAAATTAAAATAGAAAACAGTGTGTGAAATTAGTTTAAACTATGAAATTTTTCATTTTAATATTTTTTACGCGACCAACAACGTATCTTCTGCGAATTGTCAAATGTAAATTCGCAATCCACAACCTGCGAACGCATTCCACAAATCAGCGAATAAAAATTCGTTCGAATTTAAAATTCGCGACCAATCGCGATTCGCAGTTCGCAATTCGTGTCCCATGTGCAAGGCACTTAAGAACAGGCACACCATTAATCGAGGAATGTTCGAGAAACAGATACCAAAACCTTCAAGCAGGTTTGAGAACCTGTGTAATAACTAATATAAGTATAAAAGCAACTGAATGGTGACCAGACTTGGCTGGTGTATTCGAGGAGGGTCTTACTCGTCAGGTAATATTGACGTTTTTTTTGTTAAGTAAAATTGATAAAAAAAGCCTCCACAGGTATTAATGAACATCAACAATTTTGTATAGAAATTTGTTGCTATAGTGCCGTCAACATTTGTCAATAAATATTGAAGAAAATTAAAATAATTTTGTGTTTCGTCAATGTATTGGGCCCTACACACCATCAATGTTACCTCTACCTGACAATATTACTTGAACGAGTCTCGATTCAAATAAAACTGATCGTTAGTAGGCACTTCCATTCACGAAATCACTCGCGTCTAAAGATATTACTCATCAATATGGCTTTTTACAGATTTATGTAGTTTAATGTTAAAGTCAAATTAGAATTTAGCAACCTTTCAAAAATTAAAAATTGGTTTCGGCACCAAAAACTGTATCAACTTGTATAAAATACAACATTTACAAATAACAATTTAATCAATCGCTGAGTGGAAGATAAGTACCTACCTTTATACAATCGACAAATACGACTTTAAAGAAAATCAGAATTAAGTTCATATTTCGCAGGAAAAAAATGCGAACCAAGCTTCAGTAAACTCTTTTATTTGCCTTTCGTAATTGAAAGCAAGTTGTAAAAATGTTAATGATAATGTTGAACTTGTTATTGAATTATTGATTTATTATTGTCAATATGCATTTTTGTAAAGGAAGTGATTAAGGAAATGCCAAAGTACCCTCAGGTCAGAGCCAATCATCATACTTCGGACACCCAGAATTTTTGTTGTTTTTTTTTTCAATTCGAATGCCGATAAACTGTTACAACTGTTATAAATGAGCATTTAGTCTCGCCTTATTTACATGTTTGCTAACAAACTATGAACCAGTTTACGGCATCAGAACATCTTATCTTATACGTTCCTGTAACCCAATCATCATTATATTATTTCTGTTGTCAAACTCCTTTTTTCTCATTTCAAAATAACTGGATAGGAATTTACACATAGCGATGACATTGTACAAAAACTTTATGTTACACCACACTATTTTCTATAAATGTCGGCAATTTCAAATCATTCAATAAATTAATAATTTGATATAAGGAATGCTTCACTTTTAACCCATGGAATGAGTGTAAGAGAAAAATATGTATTACTTCTGTAATTTAAAATTCTCTTTTTTTTTTCGCTGCACCTTGAGTGAATGGGGGAGAAACATATTTGTTACCTCTGTTGTTTGTATTTTTTTTCTCATTATAAAAACATATTTATTAGTTCTTTAATTTAAAATCCTCTATTTTCGCTTGCACATTGAGTGAGTGGGTGAGAAACATACAAATTTTTTTTTGAGAACTTAATAATTCGAAAACGGCTCAGTCAATTTTTATTAAACTTGGCACCGAGCAGTTTTTTAACATTATCTGGCAGATTTTAAATGAAAATTATTCTTATAACCAAAAATAACGGTACCCCCCATACAAATGTTTAATAACCGGTATTGAAAAACTAATTTTTCTCAAAAATGGCTACTACGATTTTGATTAAAATTTTTGTGAACTAATAGCCGCGTTTTATTATCAAAGGGTCTGGGTCGGGTTTTTCTTTAACCCTTTATAGTAGTGATGGGCATAATCGAATGATTTGAGTAATCGAGACATTAGTATTCGAGTGATTGCAATAATCGAATGATCATTCGAGATATGAAATAGTACAAAATTGGAATAATAAACCTTTAAAATTTTGATATGTAGATTCGCTTTGTTCGATAAAAAAAATTCTGTCCAATACAATCTTCATTTTAAAAATTAAATTTAAATAATATAAAATTTATTTCCCTTCTTTGCTTTTTTATTGCAGTCCATTTGGAACGAAATATTCTCTATGCTTCAAAATATAATTTGTCCCCTATCTGTCGAATTCCATCACTTCTGAAAAATACGAAAAATTAAGAATTTTTTTGCTGCTCCGGAAAAATGCTTTTCTAGGTCAATCTGTTGAGATTTGGATCGAAATATTATCTATACCTCCACAGCGTAGGATATTACCTATCTGTCAAGCCATCAATTGTCAAATTCCATCAAAGGCTGGCTACGATGACGATGGATTAAAAAACCTCTAAAAAATACGACAAATTTATTTTCTGCTTCGGAAATATATATGGCTCTTTATTTCGATTTTTCTGCATACTTCTCTCTGCGTTGACTCAAGTGGTTGAATTAACGTATGACGTAACCTACACAAGCAATCAACGTTTCGACTCTCGAGTTATCGAGTTTTGGAATTATGTCTATTTATCTTTCTCTTGCTTGTATTTCGTTCTCATTTCGTCGAGCTCTCGAGTTCTCGAGCTCTCGAGTTCTCGAGTTCCGAGTTCGAGTTCTCTTCTCACTCACTGCGCTTACGATTAAAACTTACAAGTAAGAATAGTAAGTGGGTAGGTATAATCGGTATGGTAAATCATTCGAATGATTCAAGTGAAGAATCGAGACATCTCGAGATGTTGCTTGAATCGATTATAATCGAGAAAATCTTTCGAATGCGCTACTTTATAGCCTCGTGTGACAATTCTGTAACAAACCTAAAAAATCCCTATAAAATAGGTTATGAGTTTTTTGAATCGATGTGACATTACTGTAACATACTATTGAACAAACTAAGTATCCAGGGAAAATCATAGTATGCTTATCTTTGGACATTCGTCAGTTTGAATTTTTCAGTCAGCAATTAATGGTAGGCAAGAGTGAGCTCGTGGAATTTCAAATATTATAAAAAAAATACAGAGTGTGAAAAATTGTTTTATTTTAGTAGCTTTAAGTTAGTAAGTATGTACATATGTTCATTTTATTGTTATCAATGGACACTTTTACGTGCATGCATGAAAACATACCCAATGTTACAGTAATGCCACAATCCTTTAAATGTGTAATAAATCTTTTAAAAATGTTTTTTTTTAGTTTCTGAAAAATACGTGTTTTTATTTTCCGAAAACTGACATTTCTCAAAAAAATATCAATTTTTTATGATCTTGGGCTACGAAGGGATCTGCTTCTATCGAAAAAAGACAGTATCTACATGAAAAATAAACAAACATAAGACAAAAAGAGATGAGTATATACAACACTGTTTTCATTAGGATCCGTATCGTTTTATTATATCGGGGTGAACCATATTGGTTATTGGTGATAGTAAAAGGCGGCTAATATCTAATTATTGGAAAAAAATAAGCTATCGTTTAAAAATGGTATCTCTCATAGAACCATTTTTTGATTTTCAACAATCTCATTATCATTTGGACGGATTTTAATGAATTTTTTTGCAAAGAATAAAGTATTGATTTAAAAAAAAAATTTCAAAATTATTTTTTGAAAATTTATTTACATATTTTTTTTAAATTAATTTTTTAACTTCGCATTAATAAAAGCTACAAAGTTGCGTACCATTTTTTTAAATTTTTTTTCAAAATTTTATATATACAAAACTATTAAAAAAAAACCGCTCCAATTTTATAAATTTTTTTTCTAATAAATTGAGATTTCCTTAAGAAATCGGATGATGTATATCGCATTGATGTCAAAACAATTTCAGAGGTTGTTTAATAAATTTATTACATATTTTTTTTTACAATTTTTCAGTCAACTGTAAGTTCCATGCATATTTGCAACACGGTGCTATATTGTTCATAAATAAATATACCTACTCGCATAATACTACCTTAAACTTAACTACGTTTTAAGCAGCTGGTATACAATATAGGCTCCCATAACTAATTAATTTCTTTTATAAGATAAATATAGTTTTTGAAATACATATTAAAACTTTAAAAACATAAGAGCAAGTTCGTGCGACCCAGTCATGCACATATTTTTTAAACACCCTTTTCTATTCTTTATCATTCTTGAACATTTTATTAAAATGGTTTTCACAAAAGAAAAAAAAATAGTTTAAAAAAAATTCCCAAAAATTGAGCGTGGGAAAAAATTCTGTATAACCGCTCCTGTTATCTGTAAGGTTGACGTAGACAACATTCCAGCGGATGTTCTATTTTTAAGTGGGCGTGTCAGTTATGGGAGATATAAATTGTGTTGATTTCTCACCTCATTCATTATCACGCCTAAAATCTAAGGTGTTCACTTTTATGGTGTTTTTTCTACATTTTGCCATTCAAAGTGTGCCACTGTGCGGCATTTTATAATAAACTTTCCAAGATTCTTGCATATAAATAAATCTTCAGAAATCAAATTTTGTCAATTGAATTGAAGATTCTTGCATATAAATAAATCTTCAGAAATCAAATTTTGAAATTTGAAAATCAAAAATTGAATTTTGCATAACTAAAATTCTATAAAATGAATTCTGAAGCAAAAATTATATAAAACGCACTGTTTTAAATACATACACCTATATATGTATTTATAATAGATATCAGGTTATGTAGTGCAGATTTTGAGAAAACTTGAACAATAATTTGAAATTCTACTTTAGGCATTTTATAATCTAATAATCGTAAAAACATTAATATCTATATATTTTTGAGACAATTTTCCACTTTTTAAGGACTGGGTTCTAATGTAACAAAAGTGATGCTTAGGCCTTAGACCTACGGACGAAGTCAGACAATCTTTTTTTGATCATATGCTTATGCTCACAATATTTTCTAATTTAACTAGAACTTAATTTTTTTCACTCCCCATAAACAATACAAAAATATACATACGTAGATATGTATGTATTTATACTTGTCCCAAAAAAAGTTGAGATGCATAAAAAGAATCGATGAAGTACAGGTTTGTCTATTCATTGTTTTTCGGGCTATTTTTTCATTTCAAAACGCCCAATATAAAATGATACTGATATACATACATAAGTACACAGTCAGATACGAGAACCAGATCAAGACTAAATTTAGCGCTAGTCAAATTTATCTTTCACCACACCGTCCTAGAACAAACTATGTACATCTAAAGAATATTATGTCATTAAAAAAGTATCCGCTCGTTTTGCACATGTCAACAAAAACCTTTGCTTTTTCTAGCAATAATTTCAATTCCATCATTAATAGAAATCTCTCGCGCTCGCGTTGGCGTTCGTCGGTCTCACGGTATGCTCAATTCATATTATAAAATTAAACAAAAGGATTCAGTTTAAAATGCAATTTGTCAGTTCACACTGCAGTGATTCTGTAGAGGCATTCGTTGCTACCGTTAGTAGTCCCTGTCATTGTCACCCCCATTCCACAAAAAAAAAAAAAAACAATTTTAAACCAATACCTATTTCTTTTTTAAATATAGACTGACAGTCAAAGCAAAACAAATTGATTTGTTTTTGAATAACTCGCATCGACGATTTTTGTTACTTCTTATAATAAGCTTTAACTTTCGATTAAATTTGTCTATAGACACAAATCAAAAACGACTTGAATTTTGAATAAAATGTTGAGAGATTGTTTTAACAAAATAACTTTGCATTACACAATTGGAAATTTGTTTTGGGGGTGTGTCATTCAGTTGAAATAAATGTAGACATCTAGCGCACAGATGGCGAAGATAAATTTATATAAATGGCGCTATATTTTGAACCTGTATACGGAAGGTTGTATACCGACCGAAAACGTTAATTATTCGAAACTATTAATACCGACGCAGACGCTACGGGAAAAATATTTTCTCATTTAATATTTTGTTTCGAATTTTTTTATTTTATACTTTGAACATTTGTATGTTGTTGAAGAGACTAAATCGTTCGAAAATTGTTCACAAACTAAAAAGTCGAATAAAATACATTTTCTTTAAATTAAATCAAAAACATTTGGCTATGTTTCCGAAATACTGAGAAGAATACGACGAATCCCCAACTGAGAGAAACAAATTTTTGTATTTTTGTATACAAAAGAATAATAGAAGTATATACAGTAATGATAAAAAGTCGCAATCGTCTAAGGGAAATATACAATGAGGGAAAAATTGTACACCTACATCCATGTTTATATTATACATGTATTCACATTGTTCTTAATGTAAAATGTAACTATGTACATAATTTATTCATATTGATCTACATTACCACCCCCATTAATAAACTCAAATCAAACATGATTTTTTTTAATTAGTGACATCAAGTGCGAAATCTTATTATAATACAAAGATTAATTCATGTTACATTTTGTCATACAAAATCACCTTAGTAGGTGGATTAACGAGTAATTAAATTTGTTGACGAGAGAAGTCTGAGGTAAGTACTCTCGTGAAGAACTAATAAAACATAAATACCGGACTCAAGGGTCTAATTCGTTTTTTGTTTTGTTTTTCAATATAAGTTTGTTGGTATATTATTTGCAGAAAGTAGTTCGTACTTTTTTTTGATATTTTTGTCTAAGAAAACTGTTGATAAACGTCCAGAATGAATAATTATGCAAAAACAAAAAAACATATCGGACTTTTTTTTAAATATTGCGAGGGGTTCAAAACTTCTGCTTTCTACATTCATAATAAGACTACAAATTGGTCTTGTTATTGAACAAAAATTCTTAGACAAAAATAGAGTACTATTTTTAAATAGTTATTTATAACTTGTCAAATTTTGAAGACACCAGGGATGAAAGACTCGTAAATAAAAATTCACTAAAAAAGTCTGGGTCAGAAATCCATACGTAGGTAAAATCCCATACAAAGTGTGTATATGTAAATTTGTATGAATTATTTTATCTTAAAGTTATGTATTAATATTTATGTTTTTTGTGACCTTTATTGTTATTCAATATGATGTTGTTTTTTGGGCTTTAGGTCAATGAACAATAGATGTAGTTTTGTTTAATGCGACGTTTCGTCTATGATTATAGACATCATCAGGCTTTTATTTCAATCTGAATCATAAGGAAAACATAATATGGTGTCTGTTACATTGTTTAACTTTTGTGATGGTAATGCATAATAATAAACTACGGTGAAAAAGTAATAAATAAGTTGCTTACATCTTATGGGTTAAACACGATTAACATTCGAAATCACAAACAAATAACATTTATATTGCACTTTCTAACATTCGTTAGATCGTTTTTCGGTTCATCGTGTTGTCTGTATTTATTACATGCAAAGTTTTTTTGTGATGCATTTGATTTGAGATCTGATTTGTGTCCGGCTATTTTATTTTTGAGTTTTTGTTTTGTGGTTCAGACATAAACTAATTGTTCACACGTCTTATCTTTTTTCCCGTTGCATGTTATTTTGTAGATCAAGTTCGAGTCTTCCATAGGATTAATTTTTGTATTTAGTTTACTGAAAATTTGTCCCAAGTTGTTTGTGGAGCACATGGCTTTGTCATATTTTTCTTTATCAACCAAAGAAGCTTTCTTAAATCTGTCTGCTATATTATGCTTTACGTAGACAAACGATTTATATTTAATGGTTGTGGGTTCGTCTTTATTTACTGTTTAAATGGTTGTTGGTTTTTGTTTTTTAATGCGAAACTATGATCAAGAAAAGCTAAAATTTGTTAATTTTAAAATTAATATTCCATTGGAATATGTTAAATATATATTTAACTCTGAGCTCTGGCCTAAGGGGATACAAATTCGCCCATTTAACTTCAGACCAAAAAACGACCGGCCACCGGAAACTGTTCCGGAGACTTAGTTAATGCTGATGGTTGGGTTGCTGCTGCTGCTGATGCATTTGTTGGTAATGATAAAATTGTTGCCGTCGAGAATTTTGTCGTTGGTGGTATAACTGATGATGATGAAATTGTTGCTGTTGATGCTGCTGATCTTGCTATTTCTAATGAATATTGCGATAACGATTGTTTTGTTGCTGAAGATGCCGATGTTGTTGTTGCCCATAATTTTGCCGTATCTACTGATAAAGAACTTCAGTTGCGGTGGTATTTATTACCAAAATGTTGATGGAGTAAGAACTAAATTAAATAACTTATATTTATATTTTGCTTCTAAAGGCTTAACTACATAAGCCAAAAAGTACTGAAGTACAAAAGTAAAAATATTTTTTTTACCGCTAGCGCCGTTGTTTTGTGAAAAAGAATACACAAATTTGTTTTTAAACCAAAATTTAAGCTTTCTGCATCATTTTTATAAGTTTTCTAGTCAGAAAAACTATCACAAAATCAATTTAAAAATTTTCACTTTTGCACTTTTTCACTTTTTTGGCTTATGTAGTTGAGGCTTAATGATTATCAAATAATTGTCCTAATTGAAACTTGGCTAAATGATAGTCACCTCACTACAGAACTATTCAATTGCAATCAATATACTGTATATAGAAAAGACCGCTTTTCACTGAAAACCGGTCATTATCGGGGGTGTGCAATTATTATCGCCATTCGTTCAAATCTTGTCTCCAATCAAATTCAATTGTTCTCGAGTGAAATTGACACTGCTTTTGATATAGATCAATTGATTGTAAAGATTAATATTTGTAAGTGTAAATTTGTATATCTCTGCTGGGGATATAACTATCCCACCAACAAGCCCCTTAGAATAATTATATAACATACACTTAGAAAAATTGGCGATTTTTATTTCCTCTTTGGATCCATCTGATCATATTATTTGTCTAGGTGATAAATATGATGGTGATGAAAAATGTTTGATTCCATCTATAACATTATATAAAGACGAAACGATTATTTAGTTTGTCACGCGAAATCTCAGAAACTATTTACCTGATTAACTTGAAATTTTTTCTACAATATTCTTTATCTTTAGAAGATTGTAATAAGATAGTTTTTGTTTATCTAATTCGTTTGTTTAATACTAAAATTAATTTTTTTAAATTGATAGTCAACTTTTTTCTTGATTTTGACTTACATATTCACTTATAAATACGAAACTAATTGATAATTGAAAAAAACAAAAATTATTTCATAAAGTACATTTTTGTATGCAAATTTTAAGCCCTAAATCTTTTCTTAATTATGCATACAACCTGAGAAATAAATATAAACAAATCTCTAAGTCACTTACTTTTTCTATTTTTTTAAATCCAGGAATTTAAATCAATAGCATTCATGAGGTCGCTGCTTTGTTTCATTTCATATCATTTCCACCCTCTTACAGTTTTTCCTCCCTTACGTTTTTTTATTTATGTTGTGCAGGTTTCTCTTTGTTTACTCTTTTTCCACTCAATTTTTTTTCTCACATTCTTTTGTTTTGTTTCGCTTTGAGTATAACGCTGCAGGCAGGGATGGCCGAACTAACGCTTTTTGGAATAAACTACATTTTTTACATTTGCTACGTAGTTTAGATATATAGTAAACTTTGAAGATTGTATTTGAGTTGAACTGTTTTTATTGAAATTTTATTATTTACCTAGCTTTACTATGTATGTAGCAAACGTAACATTTTGTAGTATATAAGGCGTGTAGTTTATTTAATTAGCTATGCGTAGTTAATCATGTAGAAAATGAAGTGTAGTTAATTCGGCCAACCCTGGTTGCAGGTAGTCAGGCAAGAAGAAGATGTTTACTTGGGTGCGAAGTATTATATGTATATTTGTATATGCAATAAGAAAATCAACGGGAGATAAAGATTCTGTTTATGTGTCAAACATGAACCTACTTAACATACAAATAGGTAAACCATTTTTTAAGAACTCACATTTATCAAAACGTATAAGTGTATAATGTATAAACTTTTTGTTAATAAGATGAAATAGAAATTAGGTACGGGTAGCGGTAGCCCTATTTAGTACTATCGGTATATATGTAGGTATGTTAATATTAATTCTTATTTTTGCGAAGCAAGGCGAGCACGGGTCTACTAGTTTGATATAAAAACGGAAATTGAAATTTCAGTTATTGATTTTTATAGTCACTTTAATTTACTACAACTTAACAACAATATACCGAATTTACTAAATCGCATTTTGGACCTAGTTTTCGTTGATATTGAGTTAGTAGTTAACGTTGACAGGGTTGATTTTCCTGTAGTTAATAATTCTCAGCATCATATTTGTCTAGTCATAGTCTGTAATCTCCTAGTTTATATTCCAGCAATTAATGAAAATTTTAAAATGTATAACTACAGGCACGGTAACTTTGAATCAATGATTGTGTATCTAAACTCAATGCCATGGGAATTCAATATTTATTGCGGGAAGCCAGGATCAGTCAAGCTTTCATGACTTTCAAAGCTACAAATCTTACTATTTTAGGTGATTCAGTTATTAGAGGATTTGAAAGTGGTTTCCAAACTAATATAATATTTACAGATTTTGCGAAAGCATTTTATAATCATTATAGAATACTTAGTAAAACAACCTTTCCGTTTGGCTGCTATACATTCAATGATCTTTTTATTACATACGATCCTGAATATTTAATCAATGACAACTCTATATAAATACAAAGTATCTCAAAATTATTCATGTAAAGTACACAATACTACAATCATGAAATCTTAATATACAAATTATCAAAACTTGGATTCCATTCTATTTTTTTGAAATGGATCTGTTCTTACCTAACTGATTGAAACCGATTTGTTAGGATAGAAAAATTCAGGGATGTGACCCGATATTATATTATATTATTTGGTACTATATTAATAATTTCGGGTCGACCCGAAATTGGTGCGAAATCGGTGCGAAACTATTTCCGTCACTAAACTCGGTCCGAAATTAAATTCTAATTTCGGGTCGACCCGAAACTAAATTAATACGAATTTAGTTTCGGGTCGACCCGAAATTAAATTATTTATTAGAATTTAGTTTCGGGTCGACCCGAAATTAAATTATTTATTTGAATTTAGTTTCGGGTCGACCCGAAATTAAATTATTTATTTGAATTTAGTTTCGGGTCGACCCGAAATTAAATTAACTATATGAATTTAGTTTCGGGTCGACCCGAAATTAAATTCTTATTAATTTAGTTTCGGGTCGATCCGAAATTAGAGTTTAATTTCGGACCGAGTTTAGTGACGGAAATAGTTTCGCACCGATTTCGCACCTATTTCGGGTCGACCCGAAATTATTAATATTGTACCAAATAATATAATACAGGGTCACATGCCTTAATTTATGATGATGCAATTCTACACAGTAGGGTGTAGATAAAAAATGTTATGCGCCACCTTTATAAACAGAATTAGGTAAGATTCAATTTGGTCAATATTTTAACTAAGTTTTTCGAGAAAAAAATATTTGTGGGGTCCAAAAAAATTATTTTTGCAGTTTATGGACAAAATAGATTTTAATAATGCAAACAAAATTTTAAACTTGTATTTTGAAAAAAAAAATGAAAAACTCATTATTTTTACAGTAGGGTGTTCCTTAAAAAAGTATCTTCTATGTTTTTGGGCAGAATGGAATACAATTTACTGTGGTAAGTAAGCATTTAAGCAAATATGTTGAAAAAAAAGTTTGATACTGGGGTGGTTCAAAAAAATGTTTCTTTGCAGTTTTAAGTCCAATTGATTTGAAAGAGTACCAATACAGGAGCTGAAAACAACATTTTCGAAACTGTATCTTATAGTGTCGTTTGGACCTCGTTGTTTTTAAAGAAAATTTAGGGTTTTGCACATAGCTTGCGTATTTTCGAGGAAAAATATGAAGAAAGTTTAGGTACAAAATATTCAATGCGTATGTGTAGCAAATTTTAAGCAAATGTGTCCACCCGTTAAAGCTCTACCTTGGTGCAAGGTGGGCATAAGTGTTTTTTTTGTATGGAATTGCCATCATTATTTTGTACCAATGACCACGGATAATAGATATCAGTACCTAAACAATTTTTTTAGTACACATAAAGGTCTTCCCTCGTACACTAACACTTGTTTTCATAAACATTTTTAGAACTATATTATTATTATTACAAACCAACGGTGTTTTTGTGTGTGTATTTGTTTTATTATTGTAAGGTTCACTTCATTTTATTTCATTTCATTTCATTTCATTTCATTTCATTTCATTTCATTTCATTTCATTTCATATCATTTTATTTTATTTTATTTTATTTTATTTTATTTTATTTTATTTTATTTTATTTTATTTTATTTTGATTTTATGTTATTTTATTTTATTTTATTTTTTTTTATTTTTTTTTTATTTTATTTTATTTTATTTTATTTTTTTTTGATTTTATGTTATTTTATTTTATTTTTAACCGCAGAAAAAAATTTTTTGTTGTCATATATTTTTTTCTACAATAACTTTGTTTAAATATTGACCAAAATGAATCTTATATAATTCTGCTTAAAAATGTGGAACATAAGATTTTTTATCGACACCCTATTGTCATAATGTAATTTCAGTCCGATCCGAAACTAATTCATATTTAATTTAATTTCGGGTCGACCCGAAACTAAATTCTATTAAATAATTTAATTTCGGGTCGACCCGAAACTAAATTCTAATAAGTAATATAATTTCGGGTCGACCCGAAACTAAATTCTAATAAATAATTTAATTTCGGGTCGACCCGAAACTAAATTCAAAAAGTTGATTTAATTTCGGGTCGACCCGAAATTAAATTAATTTAATTTCGGGTCGACCCGAAACTAAATTCGTATATAATTTAATTTCGGGTCGACCCGAAACTAAATTATCATAGATAATTTAATTTCGGGCCGACCCGAAACTAAATTCATATAATTAATTTAATTTCGGGTCGACCCGAAACTAAATTCATATGAATTTAGTCGACCCGAAACTAAATTCATATGAATAATTAAATTTCGGGTCGATCCGGTATTAAATATTTAATACCATTCCGGGTCACATCCCTGGAAAAATTTGTTTCCAAATGTATGAGAGTAGCCTCGGGTGTTCCCCAAGGAAGCCATATAGGTCCATTATTCTTTAATCTATTCATTACTGATATTCCAGACTTTTTTCCAGTATCTCTATGTGATTGTTTTCTAAGAAGAAGATTTAGATAAACTAGCTTTATGGTGTAATAGCAACCTTCTTTTTTTAAATGTTTCAAAATGTCAAAGTTTTAAATGTTCAAGAAAAAATGCTCCTTTAAAATTTGATTATTCTATCAATGGTATTACACTAGACAAAGTAGCTCAAAAAAAAGATTTGGGAATCGTTTTAGAACGGCAGTTTTGCTTTACTTGTCACTTTGATTACATAGTAAACAAAGCGTACAAGATGTTGGGTTTCTTAAGAAGGAACACTAGAGAATCCTCTGATTCTTATGCACTCAAATCTCTTTATATGGGATTTGTAAGGTCTAACTGGAGTACTATTGCGTGGTTTGGAATCCTTACTATGATTCCCATTTGTTAAGAATTGAAAGAATTCAAAAAAGTTTCACTAGATACTGTTTTATCAAGTATAATTGGGATATTGATATGCCTTCATATAATGTAAGATGTCTGCTTTTTGGTATGCAAACGCTTGAGCTCAGAAGAAGGTACTTCTCAATTATGATCCTCCCTTGCAGGAGTCTCCGTATAAGTTTCCACTTACGAGAGACTTTTTCAAGAAGTAATAACGGTAGAAATGAACCGATTGCTCGTTGCGTCAGGGAGACTAATTCCGTTATGAATATGATAGATGTTTGTATGAGTAGTCCAAGAGATACTTTTAAAAAATCTTATGATGATATTGTTGTTTTTTTGATCATATTGTATCGTTTAATGTATTTATTTTCTTTTCTTTAATATTTACTATTATTTATTAATATTTATTATATTGCATTTATATTTCAAATGTTTAAAAATTTATTTATTTATTTATTATTACTATTTTATTATTTTAATTAATTAATCTAAAAGAGAATGTTAATCTCAAATTGATGAAATTAACAAATACAAATAAAACTAAAACCTGTTTACTTTTTTATCAAACTTATTGCAAAAGCTATTATTTAAAAGGATGTTTTTGATTTTATTTTTATTTCCGGCATGAAATTCGGGATCACTGATGTTAAGAACCTTGTTAATCAAATGTTGGACAGTGGTAATAATGGTTTGTTTCGGGTGCTGTGAGTTAAAGTTTATGATTCTTCCTGATGATGTTGATTTCTGGTACCAATCTTATTTCAAACATCCGTTTCTTCTAGTTACAACCTTGTCCACGTATGGTAACTTTTGTTTTTCTTCAATTTCGACAGTAAACTGTAATTTTTGGTTTTAACTATTCAGTATTTCTAAGGTTTTACCAATTTCAGAAGCTTTGACTATAGCGAATATATCGTCAACATATTTTGTTAAAATTCTGGGTTTGTTTTTAAGCTTTCTTAAGGAAACTTCAAGAAGATCTTCCAAAATTATTGCCGCTATGATTTGTGATGTTGGATTTCCCATTGGTATGGCATTACGTTGTTGATAAATTTTGTCTTCATACATTAGGTAATTGTTATCAATCACACAAAAACGTGACAATTGCATAAAAGTTTAGTTTTGATATCGAATACATTTTTAACGTTGAATTGCGAGTCTAAAATCAAATTTCGTAGAATTCCAATGAGATACCGTGAGAGATTGTAGCATGGTACTTTCGTCGAAGAACATATTGGTCGTAAAGATAGTTCTGGCTTATAAATTTTTTAAAGTCCATAGATTCTCGGTACGATGGAGTTGTATGTCGTCATACAACCCCATCACTTTATTACTCAGTCGTGTTGCTGAAGATGACGGATACATCGGACGAAATGCATTCATCGTTTAGATAAATAAATAAACAAAATATATTTTTTATTATTTGACTCAAAGTTATAATGGTGTTTTATATTTTATTTTATTTTATTTAAACTAATTTCAATAACTCATTATCAGTTGAATTGATTTTAATGAATTATTTTTTGCACAAAAGTTTTAAATAAGTTCTAATAATATTGCATACCAAAATTTTCAAATAAATTATTTATTTTTAAAAAGAATTTCAAAATTATTTTTTGAAAATTCCATACAATCCATAAAGGCACAATAATAAAGGCTAAATTGCGTACCATTTTTTTTTATTGAATTTTTTCAAAATTAAAAACTATTTTAAAAAAAACCGCCCCAACGATTTTCAATTTTTTTTTCTCATAAATTGAGATTTCCCTAACAAATCTGATGATGTACATCGCGTTGGTGTCAAAACAATTTCATAGGTTGTTTAATCAATTTATGTTTAGTTACATATATCTTTTTTACAATTTTTCAATCTAAACTGTAAGTTCCATGCATATTTGCAACACGGTGCTATATTGTTCATAAATAATGTACACACTACCAGAACTATACCTTAAACTTAACTACGTTTTAAGCAGGTGGTATACAATATAGGCTCTCATAACTAATTTATTTCTTTTATAAGATAAATATAGTTTTCGATAATTTAAAACTTTAAAAACACAGTGTGATCGCACAAAAGAGCAAGTTCGTGCTACCCAGACGTGCACATATTTAAAAAAATAAATCACAAACCAAGAGAAACCGATTGAAAATAAAGGACAACGGTTATTTTGGATATCTGGTTTAGACTGTAGCCGAAGAGGCAGACGATATGGCGCACAGTGGTTCCAAGGTGGAAAAAACCTCAAATATTTAAAGTGTTGCCAAAGTAAATTTGATGTGATTTCTTGAATCTACATACATACTAAAAGAAAACGTTTATTTTTTTATTTTTATGTCATTTAGTTTCGCAGTACAGTTTCCACAAAGCAGCTTCTTTTTCGATTTCCGAAATTTTATGTTTTTTTAAGTATAACCAACTCATGCGTCCTAAACAGGACTTTAAATCATGTCCCTCAAGTTAGCAGACCAAAGTCAGCAGAACAAATTTTTTGTGACCTCATTATTGCTTATTAAGTGCTAATTAAGTACTCAACAACAAAATTAAGTGCTCCAGTATTTTTGTTGTAAATTAATTTTCTGCTAACTTGATTTCAAGTTAGCAGACCAATTACCGGAAAATACTTAAAACACAAAAAAAAAAGGTTTTAGTCTAGTATTTAGGAGCTATTTAAGTGCTCTAGGAATCAAAAAAAATTTCCAAAAAAATTGTTGTCAAAAAAAATATTTTTTTAATTTCCGCATATAAAACCATGTTCTGCTAACTTAATTTCGATTTTTCTCGAGCAATTGAACTTTTTTCGATCCAAATCTTTTTGATTATTTAGGTGCTCATCTAGCTCGAATTAAGTACCCCATTTTCAAAAAATTAGAAAAAAAAATAATTAATTCAATTTTCATAGCCATGTTCTGCTAACTTAATTTCGATCTTTCTTGAACAATTCAACTTTTTTCGACGCAAATCTTTTTGATTATTTAAGTGCTCAACTAGCTCGTATTAAGTACCCCATTTGAAAAAAAATTAGAAAAAAAAAAATAATTAATTCAATTTCCATAGAAGACCATGTTCTGCTAACTTTATTTCGATTTTTCTCGAACAATTCAACTTTTTTCGACCCAAATCTTTTTGATTATATTTAGGTGCTCGGCCAGCTCGAATTAAGTACCCCATTTTCAAAAAACTAGAAAAAAAATTAGAAAATAAAATAATTAATTCAATTTCCATAGAAAACCATGTTCTGCTAACTAAATTTCGATTTTTCTCGAACAATTAAACTTTTTTCGACCCTAATCTTTTTGATTATTTAGGTCTCGGCAAGCTCGAATTAAGTACCCCATTTTCAAAAAATTAGAAAAAAAAAATAATTAATTCAATTTCCATAGAAAACCATGTTCTGCTAACTTAATTTCGATTTTCCTCCAACAATTCAACTTTTTTCGACGCAAATCTTTTTGATTATTTAGGTGCTCGGCTAGCTCGAATTAAGTACCCCATTTTCAGAAAAAAAAATCCAAAATCGAAATTAAGTTAGCAAAACATGGTTTTCTATGGAAATCGAATTAATTATTTTTTTTTCTAATTTCTTGAAAATGGGGTACTTAATTCGAGTCACTATAAGTAGACAGCTTAATTTTCGAGTAAGATTCATAATATTTGTTGCATTATTGCCCCATGCCAAATTTCAACAAGATCGACCCATCCGTTTGGTTTTTATAAATTGCTGCACTAATCATTAGCTGTATTTTAATTTCCCCCAGATCTAATCTAAATCAGATCTTAAAAAAAACAGGATCTCGATGACACAACAGGCCTGTTTTTTTTGCAAGCCCGGGGGAACTGGATGAAAAAAAAATGATTCGGGGCTAAATAATTTGCATGTTAAATTGCAACAACAACTAATCCCTAGCGGGCTTATCTTAACCCAGATAATCATCGGGGCTTAATTAAGCGCGCAGAAAAACTGTGTTACCGGCATGAATTATTACATAATATACGTCTTGTTATCGATAGTTTGTATGAAAACTCCATTTTGTTTCTTTGATTGCATCGCTATTCGCTAATCCCCGTTGTAGTTTTTTTTTCAACCAATTTCTCCCGGAATTATAAAAAGACACACCTAGGGTGGTATTCATCGAACACTATTAGGTTAATAGCTTCGTAAACCTATTCATCAACGTATAATAGTGCTGATTTGCGAGCGCTCTCAAAAGTTAATAGTGGTCCTGACCACTATTAAGTTGAGAGCAAAATCTATCGGAGGATATCAGAAGTAACTTCGAAACTTTTCGAAATCACAATATGCGTTTTTCGTTTTTAGGCCCGAGTAGGGCACAAAGCGGGCTCTGAGCGAATAGAGCTCACTCCGAACAAAGCGTGACCTGAGCACACCGATCTATTTAAGAAACTCAATTGAGCACTGAACTCTCATATGCTTAGTAATCTGTCAAATTACGTGAAAATTGTATGAAGTTAGCCGCGCTCAGCTTTGTGCTCGATGTGCTCGGTCATTTTTTTCCGAGCTCATAGAGCGAGCCCCGGTCGAGCTCTGAGCTAAAAAAGAATTACAAGTTGAGAGCTCGGAGCGCTCCGAGTTAAAAAAAGTAACATAGTTTTCTTTTTGATAGCTCAGTGCCACGCTCGGGGCTAAAAAAGAAAAACGGCTAATGTAGAACGCAATAATTTCACCTCCAGACAGAAATGCTCCAAACTCTTCCTACCTGAATGCTCAGCTGATGAATCTAAATTAATGTTAAATATTGACAGAAAAAACTTACTTATGACTATTATTTTAAAAAAAAGTTTTAAATTTTTTGATATGTTCGAAAGAGGTACGCTCACGATTCACAATCGTGTTTGGCATGTTCGAAAGGGTACGTTCATCAGGTCCAAACACTAATATTTAGAAATATCGACTTAGCGAAACCCAGAACCTATTAGAGCTTGGTGAATAGGACCCAAAAATTTAAAACTAATAGACTCTTAACTTTAAAACCGCTATTAGTATGGTCGATGAATACCACCCTTAATGTTGTATACCCAAATCTTTTTTCCTTGTTTTTTTTTATTTAAATACTGACGACATTTACAAATTAAGAATGTGTGTTCAAAACGGAACATTTGGCGGCTGCAGGAGTAAAAGGGTAGATATTCTCCATATCTAGAGAACCATACGTTCCAAAAACAAAATTCCAACTCAATTTTGTAGAAAATTAAATTCTCTAAAATTTTGCTATACATTTTTTTTACCGAGAAATCAAAATTAAAAAAGTTATAGTTGAAAATATACAAACTTTTTGTCAACAAAAGTTAAATGATATTTTTCTCGAAAACGTTAGTCTATTTTTAGTTATAATATAACTTTTTTATTTCTGATTTCTCGGTAAAAGTTTGTATAGCAAATTATAGAGGATTAAATTTTCTACAAAACTGTGGTAAAATAATGTACGGGATCGCACGCCTTGACCAACTAGGTTTGCATTTTTTAGAAATATTCACATGAATTTAATATTTGAAATATCTATTTTGTTGCAATCTACTAGATTTATTGTGCTTGTGCACTATGCCATCATCTAGTACGTTCAACACAATTGTACACTCTTTATATCTTAACGAATTCAAACATCAGAATGTTTTAACAAGACAGACGTTAACCCTTGACAGCAAGCCGGCAAAAAAAAAATTTCTTCATTGAACTTGAACAAACGCCATACATTTCTTTTTAAGTTTCAAAAATAAAAATAGAACAAAAACAAAATCCCCAATTTTCTGTTCAGGTATAAAGAACGGTGGGGTCGTTCTGAGAATAAAACAAAAATTTTCTTTCAAATTATAGTCTTTCGAGAAAACATTCCTAACAAACAAAATAATAATAAATAAACAGATAAAAAAAGTTATTTTACAAGCAACAATTAATTACTGTTAGTAATTTTTCTTATGTGATTTTGTTGGTGTGGTCGAATTAATCAAGAAACTGTTATTCAGGGTGTTTTGCATAAGATGATAGAAATAAGAAACAAATCTTATGGGAAAGGTCTATTGACCCGGTTATCCGATTTTGTATTGAAAAAAAAAACTTACAGAAACACAATGTCATGCTATAATTTTTTCAAACTAGAAATTCATTTTTGAATATTTTTAAAATTAAGTTGTTTTAATGCAGTTTGTGAGAAATCATTTTTAAAACTCATGATGATGGAAGAAAATGTTTTCAAACTGATATTTTCCAGTTTCCTTTAAGATATACATATCGTCGGTTAAATACGTATTGGCGCTAGGTCCACTTTTGGCAGAAATTGAAATTTCCTTAAGAAACACAATCTGCACAAATTCCTTTATCAGTTTGTTATCCTCAAGGGAAAATCAGTGTTTATATGGAGCCGGATGTAATGTTTGTTTTGTTTTTTTGAACTCCTGTAAAATTTCCAAAAGTGGACTTGAGCAGTTTTACCCGACGCACCATATGTTATATCTTAATGGACCAGCTAATGGTCAACGTAGTATATGTATGTCAGTTTTTCTTGTGGCAGCTTCTTCAGCTTTACCTAGCCGAACCCCTTAGGTATGAACTTTTGTGATACCCCTCACAATTTTTAGCCTGAAATTTGACCTTCAATTGTCGTATGTCCAGTAAAAAGTGTAAATTGTTGTGAAATAGATGTCCATTTGTCTTAATAAATAAATAAAATAAATTGGGTAGCGCGACAGCTCAGCGCCTAGTGAATGACAACTATCAACTATTCCTGTGTGCGTATTATTGACAGAAATGGAAGGGACTTATAATTTTACACAGGACCATTTTTACCAAGGGACTTAAGTCCTGGACGGCAAATTTTATAAGGCGCAAATTTTCAACAATGCTGTACAATGTTTCAGCACATAAATATTATCTGAACAAAAACAACCCTGTTTGCTAAAATTATTTTAAAAGAAAATTTTGTCAAAAAAAATCTCATTTTTTCATTTGCGACCCAGGATAGTCTTGACATCTTATGGACATTGGCCCTGGCATGCCGCGAAGCTGGGCATCTCACGATTCGCACTATCGTAGCTGTGGGTACCAGCAGGAAAAGGAAATAATCGTTAATTTCCTCTGAAAACTTCCCGCTTTGGCCAATTTGAGAGAGCAGTCATTTACAAGGCAACCAAATCGGCTGAATTAACTAAAAAAGATGTGGTCTGGTTTTATGGGCAGATAAAGACATTCTTTAAAGACATGTGATGCGGAGAGATCAAACGGAGGTCTCATGAATGGTCCCATCCAAAACTTTTTTTTTTTTTACACTTCAGATTCTTTGCAAAGCTGCAAACTACTATCAGATGCTCATCATAAGTGCATATGTTAGTGGTTAGTAAAATAGTAAAAATAATGCAAACTTATAACACATGCAAATATAAAACATAATAACAAAATTAAAGAATATACAATATACATAAAAGTAAACAATAATACAGAATTAATCAGAACAAAAGTGTCTAACGTCAATAAATAAAAACAATCACGACCGTGGAGCACTGGTTCAAAACGTTTTTTTTTTTTTAATTCAATTTTACTCGTGTTAAAATCAACAGAGGAAGCATTTAAATCGAAAAGCCTCCTCATACGGCTAAGAAGCTCAGGTTCAAATCTTCTCAAGTGGTGGTATCCTCTACGGTAATTTATGCCAATACAGGCCAACAAATCAAATCGTCAATTTGACCATTAATGAGTTGGTGAAGAAATAATACATCATAACACGCCTTTGGTATGATGATTGGACCTGCAGGAGTTGGATCCGATGTTCATATGGTGGTAGGTTGAACGGATCGGCCCAAGATTCGCCTTTCAGAGAAAAGCGAATGAATTTATGTTGTATTTTATTGATTCAATTCGGCTTTTATGAATTTCATAGAAGGGAGTCCATACTTGTGAGGCGTACCCAAGATGTGGTCGTACATAACTTTTTAATAAATTAATTTTTTTTTAGATTTTTTTTCTTTTTGAATTATTTTTATTAAAACGCTTCTATTAAAATTTGGTTTTGGTATCGTAATGCAGATTTCCGTTCAGTAAATTTCACCCAGTGTGTAAATCGCTATTCCTAAGTGCAGTTTTCTTCATTCAGCTAATATGGGACTACGAAGAGATCACTGGAGATAAGATTAACGGAGCACAAAGCTGACATCAGAAATAAAAGAAAATCCACTGGTTTATAACTGCGCATACTTGAGACAGATCATCATGCTGACTTTGACAATACAACAATAATGGAAAAAAAGAAAAGAATAGACAAGAGATACACACTTCAAAGTTTAAGAATTCAACAAAACGTATGCCAAACAATGAACACACAAGAAAACGATAACAACATGCTCTAGCCTTAAGAGAATAGTATATCTACACTGATATAAATTGTTTCAATTTTCTTTCTTTCTTTCTTTTTTAAAAAGTGCTTGTGAGTATTATAAAGTTCTCTCTTATATTTATTTATTTTTTCAGTTTTTTTTATTCAAATTCAAATTTAAAAAATTTTAATATTGCTATTAAGTTTTCAATTAAATATTCATATATGTCATGTAAGTTCAAAGTTAATTATGTCAAGTAGTTTTAACTAGCGGGTTTGAGAACACCGGCATATACCGGCATCATCACCGGGGGCACGTTGGATGTTGGGGTTTTGCAAAAATCAAGTTAAAACGCAAAAATCACGTTAAAACGTAAAAATCACATTAAAACGCCGAGAAAAGCAAGAGGAGAACCAAATTAAAAAGACATGTTTTTATTTTTATTTTTATATTTTTTTTTTTCAATCAGGTTTACATTTCATTTTCAAGTTCTATCCGGTAATGACCCCAAGCTAGTGTATTAATATTATTATTACATATATATCTTTTATCATCAGAACAACTTTAGCTTAATTTGTTAATATATTCAGTGTATATAGTGTGCTGTTTGAATCCGAAGTTCAACATTTTACTATAGAAGTTTTGTTTATGTAGCAAACAATCTCTATAATTTTGCAAAGACAGTTTTTTACAGTTGCTGCTTTAACACCCTTAGCTTTTTTTATCAGAGCTGCATCTTCTATGTCTATACTTTAAATTTTTCCTCTTAAGCCTATAAACTTCTTCATTATTCTTCCATTATTTTCATCTTTCATAAACCCTAACTTTTTCACATTGAGCTGAGCAATACCATAGGGGTTATGGACTGGATAGTCCGAAGTATCAAATTTATCTACAATACCATTTCTTATATCATTATAAAGATCATCTGTTCTTATTTTATAAATAAATGAATCGTTATCCATATAAGCTAGATTTAGGTTGTCAGTAAATTTAGGCTTCATGTAAGAATAATGAAAGTCATACATTTTATACTTTGAAATCTCTAAAACACAAAAACCCAGAAAATTCTAATATGATATGAAAATTAGGTTTGGCCGAGATGAGTGCCTTTACTTTCTATTGAATCTACTATTCGAACATCTTTTCGTTTGTCTACATTCTCCATAATCTTTCTGAATACAGCATTATTACAAAGTTTACGCTGATCCTTTTCAAACTTTGTGGTGGCTTTTTTCCTTAGTTCATTGTTTAAATCAATGTATTTTTTCAACCATGGAGATTGTTTGAATTGCATCACTCTATGAATTTTCTTAAGCACCAAACCATTGTCAAGACATTGAATTAAAGTTTTGTAATGAATTATATAATTTAATTTATTATTTAAATCAGCAATTAATTTATTTATTCTGATTTACCAGACAATGACATGTTTAAAGGACAGAATGGAAGATTATTGTGTTCATCATGTATTTCTATTGGGTATTCGAGATCAACTTCTAAAACGTAACCAATTTTTTTATTTGAAATTAACCATTCTTTAATCTCATCTAAATTGGTTGGAGGTTCAACCCATTTAAAGTTTGAATGTGGGAGGTAGTCAGACATGGCCCAACCGTATAGGTTATTAGCATCCAAGTACATTAAATAATCAGATGGTCTACTTGAATCATAATCAACCATATATTTATTATTTGCTTTACAGTTTCGCAACCTACACTGTGTCAAACCGCCTCTTATCCCCTTAGCGAAAAAGTTATACATATTATTGTCTGTCAAAAGTTCAAGCTTGACACTTGTTTCTTTCAAGTGTGAGTGATAGCATCCCGTGAAAAACCTGGTAATGTATAATAGTGACAGGGGCCTAGCCCATAAATTGTTCTAGAACCAAGTATGAATTTTTCAAAAATGTCTGCTAGAATTAGAACGTCTGTAGTCAAGTAGTGTTCAAGATATTCTCTTAATTGATTTTTCTATTCTATCAATACTTGAAGGTAGAAATCTAAATGAGTCTAAGAACCGTAATTCTAAAAACTCTCCTTGCTCCCTATTTATTAATATTTTTGTTGATATTGATATATATTTCTTTGTTGAGAGGAATAATATTGATAAACCCTTTGATATTACCCAGCTCTTTTATAAATAAATGTGAATCATATCCGGTTAAATTATGGAAAAAAAAGGGTATGAATTTAGGTATCTTATAGTTAAAGTTACAATTTGAATGTGCTGTTCCTCTAAATTTACCAGTTAAGTGATCATGATCTCGTACCTTTACGCTGCCCCACACTGACTTCTTACAAATATGACATGTTGTTGCCTGCTGAAATTTCATCTTATCCTGGGGTGTCATGATTATTTTGATCTTCTTACTCAAATGATGTCGTTGAATATGTTAAGTCTTCAATCAAGTTCGATACAAAAACTTGTGTACAATCTTCACCTAGATTTAAATTATAATAAATTATTATAAGAGGTGAATCTTTAAGAACAAATTTACTTACCAGTGTATTTGCATATTTTATTTAGAGATGGATCAAATGAGTATTTGATAAAGTAGGAAACAGCAATCCGGACATGCTTTTTAATTGGTGTAGTCGATAGGATTTTGAGGGATCAGGTTGACAACCGTCAATATTCGCCAGCATACATTCAAAATCTGCATAGATGTCAAATGGCACTTCGAGCGATCTAGATTGATGCTGAAACTGTAGTATATTATTTGTCTCATTTGGTAGTGCTCTCGTAGTTCTGTTGCATTCAGTTTCATGCTTCTCAAATCCTTTATCCGTATTAAACGTAAGGAGGCATGAATTACACATTCTAATTGATCGTTTACCATGAATTATTTGACTCCCTACTAGTCTGGACATATTTTATATCCAAACATAGTGGATACAATCCCCCTTCTTGTATATGCAGCAAATTTATGTGTTGTTCTCTCTTGTGTTTTGAAATAAAACATGGACCCACATATCTATAATTTTCTCCACTTCCATTTCCCAAAAACGTGGCCAAAACTATAAAAACTTTACTTTTTTTATGTAAAGTTGTTTACAATCAACGAGAGCTTAGTTTCTGATTAATCTCGCTATTAGGTTGCAACCGTTTCGTCAGTTGATGCGTCTAAAGTGTTAGCTTTTAAAGATCACGCTCAGGACCAATTTTGGAGTGCGATAGGGAGTGAATTTACTTTGTTTTTATTTTTTATATATGCTTTTTGATAAAAACAATTTATTATGGAATTTGTTGCTGGTAGAAAGTAATTTAAGTAATTTTTCTTTGTGATATTTTAATTATGGGATATATTTTTTATTTAGCAAAAAAAGACGAGTTTTGGGACCTATTAAGAAATCGTAGTTTTTGTTTCGTAAAGAAAAAGTTTGACTTCTGTAACTTGAAGTATTCAGAATAAATCAAAAACATTTGGGAATTTTTAAAATAATAACAATGCAAGAAATTAGAAAAAGTGAAAATAAAAGTGTGCTGCAGAAACTTATTATTAATATTACTGATTTTTTACAAAAAAAACTTATGTTAATAAGTACTATTTTGGCGTAAGTACTAAATAATTTTTTAATCAATGGCTAAAAACTAGATGGTGCTGTCTTCTTTTTTTTTAGAAAATTGAAAATAACTAAAATCTTCTAGAAATAATTTTTTTTGTATTCACTTTTTTTTTGTGTGTTTAACAAAATTAAAAAAAATAACTTGGCACGAGTATGATAACCGTGGCGACAAGAAATGATAACGGTTTTTTTTAGAACACTTCAATACAAGCATTTTTTACTATGGGAGGGGGGGGTCTATCTTCCCCTGTTTGGGCGGGAGGGGCAATTTTATGAAAAAAGTACTATAAATGATAAAAAAATCATAAAAAAAGAACGGTAATACCTACAATTTGGTATTATACCTTTTTTTAAATCCAATACCTTGTTCTATTAGCCAATTTTTAAATCAAGTGAATTCTTTGCCTGGTTTTTGAAAAAATGAGTTTCAAAATCAAAATTTAGAAAAAAAAACACTAAAAAAAATTTTTAAGTGTAATTTATCAAAACTTTGAGATTTTATATTATTTTTTTTTCTCAGAATTCAATGCTCTTATTAATTCTTAATCAAAAACTGAAAACTAGATGATTGTATGTCTTCTAGTTTTCGAGAAAATTGAACATTACCAATTTGTTTTTATTTAATAAACGAACGAACTTTACGAACTTGACAGAAACGAAACTTCAGACGATGACTTCATTGACGAAACTAACATACATTTCTAGGACAATATTAACTGACTGACTGATTGACTAACTGACTGACTAACCGACTGACTGACTTACTGACTGATTAACTGACTGACTAACTGACTGACTCACTGACTCACTGACTGACTGACTTGGACGTGGAATGCGGTGTAAGTCTACCTCCTCGTGGTGCATTCTGGGTAAAGCTAAATGACTTACTGTACTATACTTACTAGAAAGAACTCATCCCTCCCCCTCCCATAGTAAAAAAATGCTTGTATTGAACTGTTTTACAAAAACCCGTTCTCATTTCTTGGCGCCTAAGTAATCGTACTCTCTCCGCACCCATGCTATACGACGACGTATAAACAGTGAAATATGTATGGGGGGGCATGCTGCCCCCCTGCAACCCCCCTGCTTGGGCACACTATAGGATTTGGGGTAGGTGCAAGGTTGGGTGTATGCAAAGTTTCTTTTGCATTAAAAGAATCTGGGTTTAAAGAAATTTTAAATTTATCCTACTATTCTTAATCCATATTCAATTATTAATTAATTATGTAAATTAAAATAGAAATTTTGGTAATGTTCAATTTTCTTGAAAACTAGAAGATATTAAATCATATAGTTTTCAGTTTTTGATTAAGATTTATTAAGAGCATTAAATTCCGAAAAAAAAAAATAATATAAAATCTCAAAGTTTTGATAAATTACACTAAAAAAAAATGTTTGTATGTTTTTTTTCCAAATTTTGATTTTGAAACTCATTTTTTCAAAAACTATGCAATGAATTCCCTTCATTTAAAAACTGGCTGATAGAACGAAGTATTGGCTTTAAAAAAAGGTATAATACCAAATTTTAGGTATTACCGTTATTTTTTAATGATTTTTTTTTCATTTTTAGTACTTTTTTCATAAAATTGCCCCTCCCGCCCAAACGGGAGGAGATAGACCCCCCCTCCCATAGTAAAAAATGCTTGTATTGAAGTGTTCTACAAAAAACCGTTATCATTTCTTGTCGCCACGGTTATCATACTCTCCCCAATAACTTTACTAAAAATGGTACATTTACTTAAAAATTGCTTTTTTCAGTGACTTAATACAAGAAACTTAATAATAAACCAAAAAAAAAACAATAAATAAATTTAGTTCTTTATTAATCGGAATAGCCTTGCACAGCAAGATACAATATCTTGATCAAGATCAAGTTTTATACATCATTCAAATTTATGTGCTACTTTAAACTTTTTGTTTAAACAAAAACAAAAAAAAAATAATTAAATACAT